>CM057807.1:1561002-2761002 GCA_030145905.1 Populus davidiana | reverse complement strand
AATTGGAAAGGATTTTGGTTCTGGTTAGACGGGATTGCCGAAAGGAATCTCAGTCTAGCCCAACCCTACACATTCCTTGGTTATGGTTAAAGGGGATCGGCAAATGGATCTCAATTTAACCTAATTGGAAAGGATTTTGGTTCTGGTTAGAGGGGATTGCCGAAAGGAATCTCATTCTAGCCCAACCCTACACAATTCCTTGGTTATGGTTAAAGGGGATCGGCAAAGGGATCTCAGTTTAACCTAATTGGAAAGGATTTTGGTTCTGGTTAGAGGGGATTGCCGAAAGGAATATCAGTCTAGCCCAACCCTACACATTCCTTGGTTATGGTTAAATGGGATCGACGAAGGGATCTCAGTTTAACCTAATTGGAAAGGATTTTGGTTCTGGTTAGAGGGGATTGCCGAAAGGAATCTCAGTCTAGCCCAACCCTACACATTCCTTGGTTATGGTTAAAGGGGATCGACGAAGGGATCTCAGTTTAACCTAATTGGAAAGGATTTTGGTTCTGGTTAGAGGGGATTGCCGAAAGGAATCTCAGTCTAGCCCAACCCTACACATTCCTTGGTTATGGTTAAAGGGGATCGGCAAAGGGATCTCAGTTTAACCTAATTGGAAAGGATTTTGGTTCTGGTTGAAGGGGATCGACGAAGGGATCTCAGTTCAGTCTAACCACACATTCCTTGGTTATGGTTAAAGGGGATCGGCGAAGGGATCTCAGTTTAACCTAATTGGAAAGGATTTTGGTTCTGGTTGAAGGGGATCGGCGAAGGGATCTCAGTTCAATCTAACCACACATACCTTGGTTATGGTTAAAGGGGATTGGCGAATGGATCTCAGTTTAACCTAATTAGAAAGGATTTTGGTTCTGGTTAGAGGGGATTGCCGAAAGGAATCTCAGTCTAGCCCAACCCTACACATTCCTTGGTTATGGTTAAAGGGGATCGACGAAGGGATCTCAGTTTAACCTAATTGGAAAGGATTTTGGTTCTGGTTGAAGGGGATCGGCGAAGGGATCTCAGTTCAGTCTAACCACACAGACCTTGGTTATGGTTAAAAGGGATCGGCGAAGGGATTTCAGTTTAGCCTAATCACGTAGAATCACTAGATGGGATTTCAGGTTGATCGAGCTATACACCGATTTTTGTTCTTGTTAGATGGCCAGATGGGATCTCAAGTAAACCCAATCAAAAGGGAAGGTCGCCCGTGAAAATAGACCAGTGTGAGTGTGTGGGCAGGTCGCCCCTGAAAACAGACCAGTGTGAGAGTGTGGGTCGGTCGCCCCTGAAAATAGACCAGAGTGAGTATGTGTGGGCAGGTCGCCCGTGAAAATAGACCAGTGTGAGTGTGTGGGCAGGTCGCCCCTGAAAATAGACCACTTTGAGTATGTGTGGGCAGGTCGCCCCTGAAAACAGACCAGTGTGAGTGTGTGGGCTGGTCGCCCCTGAAAATAGACCACCTTGAGTATGTGTGGGCAGGTCCCCTGAAAACAGACCAGTGTGAGTGTGTGGGCTGGTCGCCCCTGAAAATAGACCACTTTGAGTATGTGTGGGCAGGTCGCCCGTGAAA
This sequence comes from Populus davidiana, assembly GCA_030145905.1. Taxonomy (NCBI): domain Eukaryota; kingdom Viridiplantae; phylum Streptophyta; class Magnoliopsida; order Malpighiales; family Salicaceae; genus Populus; species Populus davidiana. Next base: position 2,759,432 of record CM057807.1, on the reverse strand, counting down.
GTAGACCAGTGTGATTGTGTGGGACGGTCGCCCCTGAAAATAGACCACTTTTCTTCAAAAGGGGCATGTCGCCCAAGATAATAAGATCATTTTCTTTTTCTTTTCTTTACAAAGCTTAATATGCAAAACATTGAGGAGTTTTGCTTCGTAAGCATTGTAAAGAGGGGGCATCTGTTGTTACCCAATTTTTGACCCACCTTTTTAATAAATTTTTCGAAAAATCCAAAAATAGTGAAAAAACAACAAAAATCCAAAAAAATATGTTTTTAATATATTTGCAATATTTTTTAGCATTTTCAACGTCTTCTAAAAAGAATTTTAATTTTCATTTGTTTTTTTTTTAACGCGTTCGACTTTTCACGCGTCATTTTAAAATCATTATTTTTCTCATAGAATTGATGTTGATTTTGCTTATTTTTAAAAATACAAGAAAAAAACAAAAACAAATCAAAATTTACAAAAAAAAAGTTGAGGGACAAATTTGGAGGCTTGAACAAACTTTTACCTACAAATATAGGTTGAAAACTCAAAGGAAAAAGGGGGGGTTTATTTTGTAATTTTGGAGAGGCAACACAAAGGGGAAAAACCCTAAAAAAGTAAACTCCTTCCTCTACCTCAAGGAAAAAAAGCTACCAGCCGCCCCCCACCCCTCGTTTTTTTCTCTCCAGCCGCTCATTCCCCCCTCACCCACAACAAATCAGAACCAGCCACCCACCTTCCCTTGAAAACCGAACCAGACAGCCACCCTCCCCGGTTTGGATCTTTGAAAAAAAAGAAGATAAAAAAAAAAACCCAACTCCCAGCCGGACTTAAGTCTTTCCCCCCCGGCCACCCGATTTGTTTTCCTTCTCTTCCCCCAGACGATCCCCCTCTCTGATTTATTCTTTCCTTCTTTCCCCGAGGCTGTTGATTTTCCATCCCCACAGACCTGCACTTTCCTTCTCTTCCCCCCCAATCTGTTCTTCTTTCTCTCCACCGGCCGCAGGCCACGGTCTCCACGCCAGCACAGACACGACGAAGCTTCGTTCATCGGCGCAGAGCGGCCTCCAGCAGCAACCCTGTTGTCCTCTTCATCTTCGTCTGACCAGCCTTGCAGCGGCGTCTCCTCCACAGAAGCAAGCCACCGCCACTGCCTCCGCCTGTTTCTTCATGACCAGCCGAACACAGCGGCGCACAGATTTAGAGCTGTCCGCCATCTTCCTCCACGACCGATCTGCCACCGGAGAAGAAGAAGAAACAAGAACAGATCGGCGGAGGGAAGCAGACCCGAAACGAAGAGGAAGAGAAATAAATTGAAAACAAAGAACAAAAATTAAAATCGACTGCTTTGTTGGGTTTTCTGTTGTTACTGCAGGTCGGCGCCGGCGAGGAAAGAAAGGGGGAGGAGGTCGTTGCAGACCCCCCTGTTTCGGTTTGTTTTTTACGGCGGCGCGTCCCACGCGCCGCCAGTGGCGTTGGTGCGTGAGATCCACGCGCCGCCACTGTTCCTGCGCCCAGAAAATTTGTTGAACACTGTTCCGGCTGCTGAAGGTTATCCCTGTAATTTCTAGATTGTTTAGGGGCTGTTTTGTAATTTAAAATTTGTTTGATGTATTTTTTTTTATTTGGTTTTGAATTTTTATTTGTATTTTGTAAATATGGATGTAAAAGAAAAAGAAAAGAAAAGAAAAGAGAAAATAATAATAGAAAAAGAGATGTGTGTGCTTGTATGTTTTTTTTTTTATGTATGTTATTGAATAATAAAAAAAAAGGAATTTAATTTATATGCACAAATATCTAAAGGACAGATAAAAATCATGTTGAATTTTCCATGGAAATGTAGAACATGTATCTACATATAGTCTGGAAAAGTAATAACTGATTTATGCCTTAGAATTGGGCTAAACTTTTATTTTTGATATCACAGAAAGTCCACGAAGCTTGCCACTGAATGTGGTGTGTATTTTGTTTATGAATGTTTTTTTTTTATTATGATAAAATTGCAGGAGTAAAGAAGAATTTAATATTCTGATTTAATCACGGATAAAAAATCATGAACTTACATGTAAGTTGTATTTTCTAAAATTCGATGAAAGAACAGAATTTTTTAAAACTTCTTTAACACATCAAGTCAACAAAGCAGCTTGCCTCAGGTAGGGTGCGTTAGGGGTGCTAATACCTTCCCTAACCACAACCAGTCCCTTACCCGCGATCTCTAACAAGACCAGTACATCAGGTTTCCTAGTAGCCCTCAATAAATTACTAGGTGGCGACTCTAAAGAACCAAATCAGCAAAACAGAACGAAAAATCGCCAGCCGATGCCGCGCGCCGATTTTTTTTGGGGTGCGACAGAATGGCGACTCCACTGGGGAATGGTAATGTTTCTGACATTATTGGACTAAGCTTTGTATATTTGATGTGTATGTTTTTGCATTTTTGTGTTTTTTTTATTTTTGTTTTATCCATGCATTTTGTAGAATTATCTCATGCATCACATAGTTAATTTTTTAAAAGCACACACAAGCTTCAGGTTAGGAGGGGGACTAACAGCTTACCTTACGACTTTTAGTCAAGGTTTAAGTTTGTGTAAACCCCAACTCTTCGTTGAGTGCCTAGATTGGTAAAAGTTGGACACGTGCCAACTCATTGCCTACAAGCCCCCATATTGCCTCCACGAGGGCGATCACTGGGACAACGAGAGCCCCTTTTTAGAGACCAAATAGTAAACCTACCTTTTGTCTCACTTAAAAAGATTAGAACCTGCCTTTAGGATGTATGCTCCGTATACATTGTTTTGCATCCGAGCAAGCCCTTCTTGAAGCATCTTGAACTCCAGACTTATGGGTGACACAATGACCGTCGCTCAGAAAATTTTCATTGTAGATTTTGTGCAAGAATCAAGATTCTTGTTTCATCATACAAGAGTTGCGATCATATGTCACCCCTCGAAGGGCGAGTTCGTCATATAGATTACATATTCATACATTTATCATGCATGTACCGGGTTGAAAGGTAGGTCCCTCGCACAAGTTGTGCTGCACGTGATTGAAGAAAAATGATAGAGGTGAAGAAAGGTGTCAGATAGAGGCTCATTATCAGATTAAGGTTGAGAGCATCAAAGATGAAGTAGCTAGACTCAGATCTGCTCGAACAAGTGTTGAGCATCAAATGGAAAGAGAATGTCTGCTGCACAGTCTTCTATGGGAACACTGCTTGTCCACGTCCAATTGAAGCTGCCTCTCCATTTCAGTCATGAACAACAGCAACAATGCTTTCAGTCATCAACTAATGACAACTCTAGTTCTTGTCCAGTTGCACTGTTAAGTGTTCATCGCCTCCACATCATCTAATGGAACCAAATGACTATTAGCCTCTTGTTCATGGTGCATTAGTCTTCTTTGAAGTTACCCCAATTATGAGCCCAATTCCAGTTCAGCAGCACAAGATGTTGGTCTGAAAAACCATGATTAGACACTGAACTTCTACGTGGTAAAGCTCTCCCTGTAGAGATTTATTTGTGGATCTGCCAATGGGAAATGCAAAAGGGAATGTATTAATTTCATATGCTTTGAAGCTTTTTCCCACCAGTGGCACGAGCAAAACATTGTACTAGGCAAAGGAGTTAGGCCTGGTCTGAAAATATGAGTAGTCGTCGAACTTCAACGTGACAGAGCTCTCTTTATAAAAATCTGTTTATGATGCTGCAAGTTGAGAGTGCAAGAGAGGATTTACTAATTGCATATGCTATAAATATTTCTCATTAGTTTCAGCACGAAGAAACTGTAGCATGTTGAAGAGCCAGATTTGGTTTGAAAAACATGGAGCAGACATCAAACTTCAACGTTGCAGAGATCTCTTGGCAGGAATCTATTTGTGGATCTGTAAATGGGAAATCCAAGAAGGGATGCAGTGATTTCAGATTGTCCACAATTTTCTCCTACCAGTATTGGCATTAAAACGCAAAAGTGGTTGTTTGTTGCACCGTCAGTGAGGAATCAAAGAGGAAATAGAGGAGTTGTGGATTCATCAATTTCTCTTCCAATTTTGACAATATATGATTCCATACATTTTTGTTTTTGCGCACTGCATGGATTACCTAGATATTGACGGGTTTCCAACAATCCTAAAACCACAACAACATTGGAAGATTGAAATGATGTTGTGAGGATTTGCCGAAGGATTGAACAAGCTATGAAGAGAGGAAAGATTGAAGGATCTGTCATGGATTCCAGAACAATGATGAGAGGTGAATCAAGAGATGACTTTGACAGTGTGAAACCTTAATTATGTGGTCTAGCCAGGTCTCACGGTAGCATCAATTGCTCAAATGTCTTTGCCAAGTTTGACATTCCTCTGCCGCTTAAGTTTGTCGACCAACATCTGCCAGATTCTAGAATTTTGCTTGACTCCGACAAATCCCATGTAACCACTATTTTCCAGGTGGTTCAATCCAGACAAGAGATGTGATGTGATAGTGGGGTCCTCGACCATTTCAACGGAATAGTTTGCAAGAATTTCAATTGAACAGTTGCCATGTGAGTTTATTTACCAGCATCTGCCAGATTCCAAACTTTTACCTGACTCCGACAAATCCCATGCAACCACCATTTTCTGGGTGGTTTAATCCAGACAAGAGATGTGATGTCATGGTGGGGTCTTCAACCATTTCAATTCAATAGTTGCAAGAATTTCAAGAAGCGAGTCTCAAAGTTGGTGAGCAAGGGACAAGTGGAGCTTGCAAAGGAGGGTGTCATTGGTTATATTGTCCCCCGAACATCATCAAAATGACATGTGATCGAAAGTGCTTGGCAAAACTCAGATATTGCCAGAAAAGCTGATTCAAGAATGGTGATGAACAGTCAATCATATTGTTATGGAATTCTGCATTTTGTTTAGGATCACATCTCATCCTTCAACGAAACATGACTTGTGTTGAAGCAAACAACACGGTTTATTGACAAAATCAAATACCTGTCCCAGCGGCGGTGGTGTGTGAGATCCACGCGCCGCCACTGTCCCTGCTGTTCCAGAGGTCTTCACAGCACTATTCCAGCGATTCAGAGGTTTCCAGCATTGTCCCGGATTGTTTTTGGTCATTTTGTAATTTTTGAATTGTTTAACGTAATTGTTGTTTCATGTAATATTGGTTTAGTTTTGAATTTGTTTTGTAATTTGTATTTTGTAAATATCAAAGAAAAAAAGAAAAGAAACAAAAAAATATAATAAAAGTTAATGTGGGTGTTTGTATTTGTTTTATTTATTTTTCTATATTTTTTAATGATAAAATTGCAGATATTAAAGAAGAATTTAATATTTTGATTGGATCACGATTAAGAATACGTAAGTTATATTTCTAATTTCTGTTGAAAAGACAATTATTAAAACTTCTTTAACACATCAAATTCTCGAAGCAGCTTACCTCAGGTAGGGTGCGTTAGGGGTGCTAATACCTTCCCTAACCACTAAAGAGATTTGAAATACTTAGAACTTTACAGTGTAATTCTCAACATAATTTTATTGATGTTCATCCTGTAATTATATACTGACGATTACATATTCTATTAAGGAAATATTACAACAATCAAAGGTCTTTATAGACAGAATATTTGTATTAATTCACAAGCATGATTGTAGGCTTGGTTACTGCTGTAACCGTTGACAGATTTCCTTCACACTAATGTTGCAATTACTTGCAGATTCAATGCGTCTGTAGATTTCCAGCATCCTCCTTAATATGCCCCTGCAAAATTGAACTTCCATCGGCAAGTCCAATTTTGGCTCGTAATAATTCAGTCCGTGTCCGAGACAGCGGCTTGGTTAATAAATCTGCAAGCTGGTCTTGAGTGTGGACGTGGCGCACATGAAGAATACCCTTCTGAACTTGATCACGCACAAAATGAAGATCAATTTGGATATGCTTCATTCTTGAGTGGTGAACCGAATTGAAACTAAGGTGAGTTGCACCAAGATTATCACACAGTAGAGAAGGAGGCACTGTCAAGGGAAACCCAAGTTCATGAAGAAGTGCAAGAAGCCATAGTGTCTCTGAAGCGCCATTGGCAAGTGCGCGATATTCAGCTTCCGTAGAGGATCGAGCAATAGCCCTCTGTTTTTTCGAACTCCAGGAGATAGGATTGCAGCCAAGAAACGTAATATAAGCTGATGTGGACGTGCGATCATCAATATTTCCAGCCCAGTCAGCATCACTATAAGTTGTTAAACACGGTGCAGCAGCCTTCCTGATATGAATACCATGAAAAATTGTGCGCTTGAGATAGCGAAGAAGCCTCTTGGTAGCAGCCCAATGAGTGACCGTTGGCTTGTGCATAAATTGAGACAGTTTATTGACTACAAAACAAATGTCCGGACGAGTTAAGGAGAGATATTGTAGGCTGCCAATAATACGCCTATACTCAATGCTATCCACTGATGTAGTGCCATCCAGTAGATGGAGAGATTGAGTGGTGGACAGAGGAGTGGAAATGTCCTTAGCACCAGCCATGTTTTGAGTCTCCAAGATGTCCCGGATGTATTGGTGCTGGGAGAGGAATAAACCGGCAGGTGTGGGAATGACTTCAACTCCTAAGAAGTAGTGAAGTGAGCCCATGTCCTTCAAGGAGAACCGGGTACCAAGAGCAGTAACAACATGTCCTAAAAACGGAGGATCACTGCCTGTAATCACCAAGTCGTCAACATAAACAAGCACATAACAAATAATTGAGTTATGATGATAGATAAACAGTGAGGAATCAGCTGTAGAATTCAGGAACCCAAGTTGAAAAAGTGAAGACCGCAAAGCTGAATACCACGCCCTAGGGGCCTGTTTGAGACCATAGATGGTTTTCTTTAATCTGCAAACATAATCAGGTTTGGACAAATCTTTGAAACCGGGAGGCTGCAACATATAAACAGTTTCAGACAATATGCCATGTAGGAAAGCGTTATTGACATCCATTTGTCTCAAGGACCACCCATTCATAACAGCAATGTTCAACACAGTTCTAATGGTTGCTAGTTTAACAACCGGGCTAAAGGTTTCTTTATAATCAACTCCAGGACGCTGATTATAACCCTTTGCAACAAGTCGGGCTTTAAATTTATCAACCGAGCCATCTGCCTTGCGCTTGATTCGAAAAACCCATTTACAACCCACGGGTTTACAGTCTTTGGGAGGGGGAATTAAATCCCAGGTACCATGACTCATAAGGGCTGTTAACTCACTAGACATGGCTGCACGCCATTCAGGATGAGATACGGCTTGACTCACACAAGTTGGTTCCAGGGAAGGCGGAAGAGAATGTTTTGACACAGTGTTTAATTGTTTAGGTTTGAAAATATTGTTCATCGAACGAGTGATCATGGGGTGATGACGGGTTGGAATAGTGTCAATCGGTGCTGAACATGACAAGGGAAAAGTAGATGCAGTGGAAGTAGATGCAGGAACAACATGTGAAGTAGAGGGGAGATGCTCATGATGCAAATCGACAATTGACTCAGAAATAGAAGGTGAGTGAGATGGGGCAATACCTGGAGATGACGTGGAGGGCGCAGTAACAGTGTCCAAACTCGTTGATGATTCCAATGATGGAGTGGAGATCGGCGAAGATGTCGCAGGAACGAGATGAGCATGGGAAGGAAGTACAGGACATGAAAGGGGATTTAGAGACTGATGGGTATGGTTGGGTGGGCGGGTGAGTGATAGATGTCCGGGTGGGTTCATTTGGGAGACAAGGCTTTGAGTTTCATCAAACAATACATGTTTGGACAAATAAATTCGAGCAGTTAAGGGATCAATGCATTTGTAAGCGTTTTGGGTTGGTGAGTATCCTATAAAAACACAGGGAACGGACTTAGGCTGCAGCTTATGGGTGTTGTATGGCTTAGTGAGAGGGTAGCATAAACATCCAAATTTCCGTAATTTGAGATAATTTGGTTGTTGATGAAAAAGAGCTTCAAATGGGGATTTATTTTGAAGGAGGGGTGGGTTGCCGATTAATGAGATAAGCAGCAGTTTGAAATGCATGAGGCCAATAAGAGAGAGGTAAGGTGGCATCATAAAGCAAAGTGAGACCTGTTTCGACAAGATGACGATGACGCCTTTCAGTAACACCATTTTGTTGGGGAGTGTGGGGAGCAATAGTGTAATGACTTATACCATGAGTAGACAAGTAAGATTTTAACTTTAGAAATTCACCACCATTATTAGAGTACAAAGCTTTGATGGTGGACTGGAATCATTTTTCCACCAGCATTTTGAATTGGGGAAAGATACTAGACACCTGAGATTTTGCAGACATTGGATAGAACCATATATATTTGGTATAATGGTCCACGAAAAGAAGGTAATAACGTGCACCACAAATCCCAGTAATGTGAGCAGGACCCCACACATCAGTGTATACAATATCAAGTGGAGAGTGACTCTGAAAACTTATTGAACCAAAAGGTTGTTTATGCGCTTTATTTGTGGAACAAGAAGTACATAAGGATGAAATTTTTTTTGTCGAAACAGGAAGGGATAATTGATTGACAAGATTTTGAACAATTTTAAGTGAAGGATGTCCAAGACATTTGTGCCACCCATCAAGTGAAGTTCGTTCATGCTCATAAGCAACTTTTTTTGGAGTGGGAGAAGTCACCAAGGAGTTTGGAAACATGTATACGCCATTTTCACACGCACCTCTTAGAAGTATTGCCCCCGTGGTTTTGTCCTTCACAAGAAAAAAAATGGGTGAAGTTCAAGAAAAACATTATTATGTTTAGTGAAGTGATGAACTGAAATGAGATTCTTGTGAATATGAGGAACACATAAGGTATCATGTAAATGAAAAGTTTTGTTAGGTGTGGGTAAAGCTAAGGAACCAATGTGTGTAACAGCCAAACCTGTACCATCACCAAGAAGAACCTCATCAGTGTCGTCATATTCAGAGTGAATAGATAGGTTTTGGAGATCACCCGTGATGTTATGAGAGGCTGCAAAATCAATTAACCATTTAGTATCTTGAGTATCTGAGGATTCAGCACAATTAACAGTCATGGTAGAGGATTGAAGTTTCGGGCAGATCTTGGTTGTATGACCCAATTGGTCACAATATTGACATTTTGGTTGGAAACGCCGGTTTGGATTGGGACGACCCAAATTATTATTGTGTCGCTGGCGATCTCTAAATGAGCCATTTGAGGGGCGGTTTTGTCCTGGTTGGCGAGAAAAACCATTTCCTCTATTGCTCCCTCTGTTTTGCTGAGATGCAGAGGATATGGTGTCCTTGTTGGCAAATCGGTGGCTGGTAAAGTTTGCAGCAGCCACGAGTTGCTGTGTAGTAGCCTCCATCCTTCTCAAGTAACTCTCATGCCCAACAAGCATATCATGGAGTTCTTCAAAGGCAAGAGATTTTTCTCGTGCTCGAATAGGAGCAGCAATCTCACAAAATTCTGAACCTAACCCATGGAGAACATAGAGGGATAAGTCATCATCAGAGATGGGGTGATCAATAAGTGAAATTTCATCAGCCAAGCTTTTGACCGTATGAAGATACTCTGAAATCGGTTGATTTCCACGCTGGATCAAGGTAAGTTCTTCCTTGAGTTGCATTTCCCTTGTACGCGATTTGCTTGCATACAGTGTTGATAATTTTTTCCATGCCTCATGTGAGGTTTTGGTTGTGGCAATGAGAGGCGTGATGGAGGGTGAAGTAGATGCAAGAATTGCGCTAAGAATAAGCTTGTCTTGCCTTACCCATCTATTTTTTGTTGCCGTGGACTGTGGAGAAGCATCTGAGAGGGGACACTGAGATTCTCCATTAACATAGTCCAGGAGATCATAGCCGATGAGAAGAGCCTCAAACTGTGCTCGCCATTGAGGGAAGGATGAGGGTGTGAGTTTCTCATTGATTTGAGTGGTGATGTTGAAAAAAACAAGGGAAAGTTCAGGGGAGGAGATAGACTGATTTGTGGAAGACATGGGGATGAAATTCTCGTTGGAGAGATGATGCTCTGATACCATAAAGATATTTGAAATACTTAGAACTTTACAGTGTAATTCTCAACATAATTTTATTGATGTTCATCCTGTAATTATATACTGACGATTACATATTCTATTAAGGAAAGATTACAGCAATCAAAGGTCTTTATAGACAGAATATTTGTATTAATTCACAAGCATGATTATAGGCTTGGTTACTGCTGTAACCGTTGACAGATTTCCTTCACACTAATGTTGCAATTACTTGCAGATTCAAAGCGTCTGTAGATTTCCAGCATCCTCCTTAATAACCACAACCAGTCCCTTACCCATGAATCTATGACAAGACCAGTACATCCGGTTTCCTAGTAGCCTTCAATAAATTACTAGGTGGTGACTCCTAACGAACCAATTCAAGCAAATCAACAACAATGACGATAAAGATCGTCAGCCGATGCCGCGTGGATTTTTTGACGTGCGACAATTCTTATTTTAAAACAAATTTTAAAAAACCACTAATCATGTTAACTTGAGTATTTTCATCATTTTTTAATTGATTTGTTTTTTAATTTTATCTTTTAATATTATGTTGATAGTAGGCTACTTATATATGAGCTAAAAGACATATCTAATATGCCCTCCTATTACTGAGAATTGGGGTAAGGATTCCAATAAAAGTCCTTCCGTTTCATTTGTAACTGTGAATTCAATTCAATATTGAATAAAGAAATTCAATCAAGAAAAAGAACGAAGAGTTCGAATTCAAAAAAACATTCGGGTCGAAATATGGTTTTCAAATTAAGTTCTGAATTGGTGGATGCTGCCAAAGGGAGTGGCGATGCCATACACAAAAAGAAAGAGACTCATAGAATGGCAGAGGAAAATAGAGCTTTTGCACATTTTCGTTAATCCATGAAGCCATACATCTCGATCAGAAAAGAATTAATAGAAAAAACAAGAATTGGAATTGATTTCGTTCAAATATCAAATATTATAAATTATGGTTTATATCTCATCTTATATCTTATAATGTTCTTATAATGCTTTATTTTATAAGACTTCAGGTGCTAATGAAACTATTTTAGTGAAATTTAACTGTCTCAATTCCCGAGCGATTGCACCAAAAATTTGAGTTCCTTTTGAATTTCTTTCTTGATCAATTACAACTGCAGCGTTGTCATCATATCGTAATTAAATTTCATGATCTGTTTATATTTGTTTTTTTACAAAGTTATTTTTAGTTATCTCATGATTCAAATAATGGATTTAATGAGTTAAACCTAGTTAACTCAACTAATTTTATTTTTTTTAATTGATTTTTGAGTTTTGATTCCATCTTTCAATATAAATTTCATTAGAGATTGAGTTTTTAAATTTTCTCAACTTACTTGCAATTTTTTATGAGCTTATCATAACTTGACAGCACTTCCAATAAACTTAGTGCATTTACTTAACATCTTCCATTAGAAATAGAATCAGCAATTCATTTCCTCCTTGTTTTCTCAATGCAAAGACAATGTCAACCTCCTTACAATCTATCATGAGAAATTGGGAGATGATATGCAAAGCACTCTTTGCTGTGATGGTGACCTGACTTGCAAGTTGAATCTTTTGCAGGGCCTGCATGCAATCGTTCAAATCTTTACATCCTGTGTGCCAAACAAGTTGGAAAAGCACAAGACGAGCGTCTTGCATTATAGCTTTCGGTTCATGTTCTGAAATAAAAGGATCGATGGTCCCAAAACAAAAAGAAAAGGACAGGTTCATGAGATTTACCAAACAATTATCATGGACTTAAAACCTAATTTAGATATTGTACTTATCAGACAACCATCCTTCACATCTCTTTCATGCAAATGGCACTAAGAAATTGTCTGCAAAGCATTGGATAAAAAAAGACAGCCTCGGAACCTTCCCGGTTGCTTATAACAAGAATTTTTTTTCTTGAAAGATATAATGTAAGGAGAGCTTGCACACATGACTTTAATTATTACAGAAAGATTGGCGGCACAAAAAGGACAAGGATAATTGTATTGAGAAAGACTGATTGAAAGAGGTTGAGAAAATTGTCTCTGTTCCCTATTTCCTCCGTTAATGGTATAACAGAAAATTGACTTGTGTTGAAGCAAACAACACGGCTTATTGACAAAATCAAATACCTGTCCCTTTCTGACATGTATGGTCTCAAAAAAAAGTCTTTTATATAGTTGCTTTTCCAGTAATGTTTGATTAACAATAGTGTTTGATGGCTCTGTTCATTCTTAGTATTTTTATAGGATACTGTACAAATCACAGCTTTTTAGCCCCTCTTAATTTTAATTTTTGGTTCCGCCCTGCTTGCATGCATGTAGGCCCGTGCCAGTAACTTAAGCCTCATGAGAGATGTAATTAGAGAACATACATATCACTATATCAGCAGGGTAGTTCCTGCTAAGAGGAAGCCACTGAGAGCTCTTACAAGGTTTTACTTGCAAATTTCTTAACCAGTAAAACAGCATGAGAAGACAAGGGATGCATGAAACTTTGTTTCCCTTTTTCTGGTTAAGTTGATCAAGAGAGCCAAATAACTACATGGCCCATGGAATTTTAACATCTCAAGTTTAATAGATTTTTTAAATTTCATAGTGATATATATATATTTTTAAATTAACGTGGATGTTTGTGCCAGTTTGCGCATGTCTCGACTAATCCTATAGGTCTTAAAGTTAACGATTATGTAAGTCTCTAGTGACTCTGAGGTTTGTGAGACTCGAACTGGTGATCTCTTAGGAGCAATTACAAAACTTAATCAGTTGAGCAATATTTCTCAAGATTTTTATAGTGATATTTTAATTTATTTTATAGTGGATGTGTATGTTAGAATAATATACTTATCGGTTGGTTTTTTATTGGGAAATTAACTCTCATAGTTTATTTGTGATTACATTTTGACTTCACGGTTTTAGAAATTACTGTTTATATCTTGTATCAATACAATGAAAAAACAAAAATCTAATTCTTTTCTCCAATGCAATAACACAAAATATCATAAAAATAAAAATTAATCTTATGTGTAATGATGCTGATTTTACATTGTAGGTTGTAAATTAATTATTCTTATTTTAAAAAAATTCTAAAAAACCACTAATCATGTTAACTTGAGTATTTTCATAATTTTTTAATTGATATTTTTTTTTAATTTTATTTTTTAACATTGTGTTGATAATAGGCTAATTACATATGAGCTAAAAGATATATCTAATCTGCCCTCCTATTACTGAGAATTGGGGTAAGGATTCCAATAAAAGTTCTTCCGTTTCATTTGTAACTGTGAATTCAATTCAATATTGAATAAAGAAATTCAATCAAGAAAAAGAACGAAGAGTTCGCATTCAAAAAAACATTCGGGTCGAAATATGGTTTTCAAATTAAGTTCCGAATTGGTGGATGCTGCCAAAGGGAGTGGCGATGCCATACACAAAAAGAAAGAGACTCATAGAATAGCAGAGGCAAATAGAGCTTTTGCACATTTTCGTTAATCCATGAACATGATCTATATTTATATCTATATCTATATAGACACATAGACTCATGCAGCCATACATCTCGATCAGAAAAGAATTAATAGAAAAAACATGAATTGGAATTGATTTCATTCAAATATCAAATATTATAAATTATGGTTTATATCTCATCTTATATCTTATAATGTTCTTATAATGCTTTATTTTATAAGACTTCAGGTGCTAATGAAACTATTTTAGTAAAATTTAACTGTCTCAATTCCCGAGCGATTGCACCAAAAATTTGAGTTCCTTTTGAATTTCTTTCTTGATCAATTACAACTGCAGCGTTGTCATCATATCGTAATTAAATTTCATGATCTGTTTATATTTGTTTTTTTATAAAGTTATTTTTAATTATCTCATTATTCAAATAATGGATTTAATGAGTTAAACCTAGTTAACTCAACTAATTTTATTTTTTTTAATTGATTTTTGAGTTTTGATTCCATCTTTCAATATAAATTTCATTAGAGATTGATTTCTCAACTTACTTGCAATTTTTTATGAGGTTATCATAACTTGACAACACTTCCAATAAACTTAGTGCATTTACTTAACATCTTCCATTAGAAATAGAATCAGCAATTCATTTCCTCCTTGTTTGCTCAATGCAAAGACAATGTCAACCTCCTTACAATCTATCATGAGAAATTGGGAGATGATATGCAAAGCACTCTTTGCTGTGATGGTGACCTGACTTGCAAGTTGAATCTTTTGCAGGGCCTGCATGCAATCGTTCAAATCTTTACATCCCGTGTGCCAAACAAGTTGGAAAAGCACAAGACGAGCGTCTTGCATTATAGCTTTCGGTTCATGTTCTGAAATAAAAGGATCGATGGTCCCAAAACAAAAAGAAAAGGAAATGACGTGCAGAAAAGGAAATGACTATTGGCACAACCCAGCATGCCGTAAACTCCCACAATTTATGCTACAGCTAAGGAAAGAGACGTTGAAGGAAGATTGGTGTATCAATGGCAACAACCCAGCATGCTATGGTAGTTCAACCAGCTAAGAAAACTTCAACAAATTGATTAAACAAATCTTGGATTCAAAACAACGAAAGAGCATATCCTAGCAGAGCATATCTTGGAATATTAATATAGCCTTAATGTAATTACCATTCCTGGAAACCTTGGACTCATCCTGGCAGAGCATATCATGGAGATTTAATATATTTACCTCTTCTTGTTTGTGTTTAAATAGAGGACGTGGTCCTTAGTATTCAACATTGCAAAGAAACAAAAAAAAAACAATAATTACTTCTTTAGCTGTGTTCATGTTTAGCATATCCAATTTGCTCATCCCATACTTCCTCATGTTCTTCCTTTTTTTCTTCTATGACTACATTATAGCTTTACAGTCTGGAGAGACTTCTCATTGAAACTAGTTGAAAAGAATATTAACAAGTTTATTTCTTAGAATAAAAAAAGAAAAACAATAACGTTTTAAGTGAATTCTTTTACATATTTAATTTGAACCAGTGTAAAATATTCTTAATAAATATAAATGTGTTTTGTTATAGAAAGAGAAATCTATTTGTACAATAATTTTGAATTACTTTGTTTCCTTACGGGATGAAAGATAAAAATGTATTTATGTTTTTCCCAACCAAAATTATTAAATATTACATAATTTCAATCTACACTTTTACTTTTGGATATAGGCCATTGACCTTGCTTGAGTTAATTTTCCGGATTCAAAGTCGAAAACATAAAAGAAAAAAACCATAAGATATTAAAAATAAGAATTGAGGGAGTAAATTTAATCATTTATGTGTGACAACATGTAATATAAGAATTAGACAATTTTATTATCAGAATAAAAAAATATGGAAGTATGGAAGATAGATGATCTTGTTGTCCTTGTTACTTCTCACAAGTCTCGAATGACTATAAAGTAAAACAAGGAAATGCTAAAGCTAGGGCTCCACCATTGCTTCTTCTTAGGGGCACCGACTATTAATCTAAGATGATCACTGAAACTTGGCCCCATCAGTGGTAGACTTGATTTTTCTATAAATAGAGTTATTTAATTTGTAATTTAAAAAGTATTTTGAAAGCAAAATATTCAGTAATAAAATTTTGAATAAAATATTTTATACGCTGATGTTATTTGATAAAATTTGTATTATTTATGCTTGTTGTAGTTTTCTTGTACTGTTTCCATCCATTTCACTCTTGAATCAGTCATGTTTACGGTAATAAATGTTTTTTCTCCACCAATATTTTTTGTAAATGGGTTTCTAGATATATTGTTCAGACTCTGGTATAGGTGCCGATGCATGCCTACCTCACACAAAATCTCCAAGCACAAGAAGATGGAGATCCAACCACGAAGTCTCCAAAAATTGAATAGCAACAATTATCATTGACTTAAAACCTAACTTAGAAATTGTACTTATCATACAACCATCCTTCACATCTCTTTCATGCAAATGGGAATAAGAAATTGTCTGCAAATGAAAGCATTGGATAAAAAAAAGACAGTTTGCAATATTTCCTACCTTTCAATTACAGGAAAGGATTAAAGGATGACTTGGTCATCTTCCATTAGCTAACCATTTTCTTTCTAGTCCCATCATTGTTTGTTTTTGTATTTAAAAGTGATTGAGTGCATTTGATTTGGAAAAAAAAATCAAATTAATGGATTTTTAGAGCTTTTTGATGGTTTTTATATACTGATATAAAAAATTATTTTAATATATTTTCAAGTAAAAAATATTTTTTAAAAACACGTTACCTTACAATACTAGATGCACGTAGAATATATGTTTGAGAGAGCAGCTGTGATTGCTTTTCAAAGTCTTTTTCACTCAGAAATACATCAAAATAATGTTATTTTATTTTTTAAAATTATTTTAAAAATACTAAAACATTTATTAATTTTAAACAAAAAAAATTCTAAAATTTTTAGAATCGCAAATTGAACCATGTTCCCATCAGTGTTCCTGTCAGGAGATTTCCACGCTGCATGCCAGTAAAAATAGACAGCCCCATAACCTTCGTGGTTGCTTCTAACAAGAATCTTTTTTCCTTGAAAGACATAATGTAAGGAGAGTTGTCCCTTTCTAAGATGTATGGTCTCAAAAAAAAAAAAGTCTTCTTAATAGAATATTAAATTATTCTTTATTATTCGCAAAAATATTAAATTAAATTTTTCTTTATTCTTTGCAAGAATATTAAATTCTTCTTTATTCTTTACAATTTTATTATATAAAAAAATAACATTCATAAAACAAGTACAAACACACACATACACTTTTACTATATTTTTTCTTTTTTTCTTTTTTTCTTACACTACAAATTATACAAATTCAAAAAAAAAAAAAACAAAGCAAAAATTACATTCAACACTTTAAAAATTACCAAACAGACTCCAAAAAATCCTTAATAGTATTGGGAAACATTCTGGACCTGCATGAACAATGGTGGCGCGTTAAAAGTCGAACGCGTTCTAAAGTGTTTTGAAAATTTAAAATTCTTTTGAGACGATGCTGAAAATGGTAACAACGATGCAAATATATTAAAAAAACATATTTGTTTTTGGATTTTTGATGTTTTTCGTTATTTTTGAATTTTTCTTAAATTTATCAAAACATAAATAAAAAATTGAATAGCAACAATTATCATTGACTTAAAACCTAATTTAGAAATTGTACTTATCATACAACCATCCTTCACATCTCTTTCATGCAAATGGGACTAAGAAATTGTCTGCAAATGAAAGCATTGGATAAAAAAAGACAGTTTGCAATATTTCCTACCTTTCAATTACAGGAAAGGATTAAAGGATGACTTGGTCATCTTCCATTAGCTAACCATTTTCTTTCTAGTCCCATCATTGTTTGTTTTTTTATTTAAAAGTGATTGAGTGCATTTGATATGAAAAAAAAACCAAATTAATGGATTTTTAGAGCTTTTTGATGGTTTTTATATACTGATATAAAAAATTATTTTAATACATTTTCAAGTAAAAAATATTTTTTAAAAACACGTTACCTTACAATACTAGATGCACGCAGAATATATGTTTGAGAGTGCAGCTGTGATTGCTTTTCAAAGTGTTTTTCACTCAGAAATACATCAAAATAATGTTATTTTATTTTTTTTAATTATTTTAAAAATACTAAAACATTTATTAATTTTAAACAAAAAAAATTCTAAAATTTTTAGAATCGCAAATTGAACCATGTTCCCATCAGTGTTCCTGTCAGGACATTTCCACGCTGCATGTCAGTAAAAATAGACAGCCCCATAACCTTCGTGGTTGCCGTGGTTGCTTCTAACAAGAATCTTTTTTCCTTGAAAGACATAATGTAAGGAGAGTTGTCCCTTTCTGATATGTATGGTCTAAAAAAAAAAGTCTTCTTAGTAGAATATTAAATTATTCTTTATTATTCGCAAAAATATTAAATTAAATTTTTCTTTATTCTTTGCAAGAATATTAAATTCTTCTTTATTCTTTACAATTTTATTATAAAAAAAACATTCATAAAACAAGTACAAACACACACATACACTTTTACTATATTTTTTATTTTTTTCTTTTTTTTTACACACTACAAATTATACAAATTCAAAAAAAAAAAAAAGCAAAAATTACATTCAACACTTTAAAAATTACCAAACATACTCCAAAAAATCCTTAATAGTATTGGGAAACATTCTAGACCTGCATGGACAATGGTGGCGCGTTAAAAGTCGAACGCGTTCTAAAGTGTTTTGAAAATTTAAAATTCTTTTGAGACGATGCTGAAAATGGTAACAACGATGCAAATATATTAAAAAAACATATTTGTTTTTGGATTTTTGATGTTTTTCGCTATTTTTGAATTTTTCTTAAAATTTATCAAAACATAAATAAAAAATTGAATAGCTACAATTATCATTGACTTAAAACCTAATTTAGAAATTGTACTTATCATACAACCATCCTTCACATCTCTTTCATGCAAATGGGACTAAGAAATTGTCTGCAAATGAAAGCATTGGATAAAAAAAAAGACAGTTTGCAATATTTCCTACCTTTCAATTACAGGAAAGGATTAAAGGATGACTTGGTCATCTTCCATTAGCTAACCATTTTCTTTCTAGTCCCATCATTGTTTGTTTTTGTATTTAAAAGCGATTGAGTGCATTTGATTTAGAAAAAAAAAACCAAATTAATGGATTTTTAGAGCTTTTTGATGGTTTTTATATACTGATATAAAAAATTATTTTAATACATTTTCAAGTAAAAAATATTTTTTAAAAACACGTTACCTTACAATACTAGATGCATACAGAATATGTGTTTGAGAGTGCAGCTGTGATTGCTTTTCAAAGTGTTTTTCACTCAGAAATAAATCAAAATAATGTTATTTTATTTTTAAAAAATTATTTAAAAATACTAAAACGCATATTAATTTTAAACAAAAAAATTCTAAAATTTTTAGAATCGCAAATTGAACCATGTTCCCATCAATGTTCCTGTCAGGACATTTCCACGCTGCATGCCAGTAAAAATAGACAACCCCATAACCTTCGTGGTTGCTTCTAACAAGAATCTTTTTTCCTTGAAAGACATAATGTAAGGAGAGTTGTCCCTTTCTGATATGTATGGTCTAAAAAAAAAAGTCTTCTTAATAGAATATTAAATTCTTCTTTATTATTCGCAAAAATATTAAATTAAATTTTTCTTTATTCTTTCCAAGAATATTAAATTCTTCTTTATTCTTTACAATTTTATTACAAAAAAAAAAAAGCATTCATAAAACAAGTACAAACACACACATACACTTTTACTATATTTTTTATTTTTTTCTTACACACTACAAATTATACAAATTCAAAAAAAAAAACAAAGCAAAAATTACATTCAACACTTTAAAAATTACCAAACAGACTCCAAAAAATCCTTAATAGTATTGGGAAACATTCTGGACCTGCATGGACAATGGTGGCGCGTTAAAAGTCGAACGCGTTCTAAAGTGTTTTGAAAATTTAAAATTCTTTTGAGACGATGCTGAAAATGGTAACAACGATGCAAATATATTAAAAAACATATTTGTTTTTGGATTTTTGATGTTTTTCACTATTTTTGAATTTTTCTTAAAATTTATCAAAACATAAATAAAAAATTGAATAGCAACAATTATCATTGACTTAAAACCTAATTTAGAAATTGTACTTATCATACAACCATCCTTCACATCTCTTTCATGCAAATGGGACTAAGAAATTGTCTGCAAATGAAAGCATTGGATAAAAAAAAGACAGTTTGCAATATTTCCTACCTTTCAATTACAGGAAAGGATTAAAGGATGACTTGGTCATCTTCCATTAGCTAACCATTTTCTTTTATTGGTTTTTTTTTAAATGTCTTTTATATAATTGCTTTTCCAGTATTGTTTGATTTAACAATAGTGTTTGATTGCCGTGCCTTGCATGTAGGCCCGTGCCACTAACTTAAGCCACGCAGTTTTCTTTCTCTTCTGCCTTGTGAGGGATGTAATTTGAGAACATAACATATCAGCAGGATAGTTCCTGCTACGAGGAAGCCACTGAGAGCTCTTACAAGGTTTTACTTACAAATTGCTTAACCAGTAACATGAGCATGGGAAGACAAGGGATGCATGAAACTTTGTTTCCCTTCTTCTGGTTATGTTGAAGATAGCCAAATAACTACATGGCCAAAGGAATTTTAACAGACATCTCAAGTTTAATAGATTTTTTAATTTTAACAAAAGCTTTTTGACTAATCAAACTATGTTTTCTCCATGGTTGAGCAAATATCAAAAGCTACACAATACCAAACCACCTCTTACTATTTTTATCACCTGTGCTCTTGTTTGTTCTTCTGCGCAAATGTGAAATAGTATATCATAAGCAGTTTAAACGACAAATCAGAAACGCTTTGCATATACAGAAAAATGCTGCTCCAACCATGTGTTTGAACAGCAATTTTATGATATCTTTCTGTTTAGACAACAAGATGAGCCTCTTTCAGGCAACAAAAATAAACACCAGACACAGTTTTCACTGTGCATGGAAACCTCCAACCAAGAAAAACTCCTATTTCAACCCAGTAAAATTCTCTATATCAAGACACGGACAATTTCCCAAGCCATCCCTCTTGCCTCTTTTTGTTAAAGTTACAGGGTCACTCTTGCAAATGACATTAATTTTTCAGGACAATATTAATATAATTCCATGCAAATCCAAACTAAAACACTAAGAACCCTGGACAATGAGCAATGTAGCAGGAGATATTTGGCAGACACACTTCATCAAGTTTTCAGTTTCATCTTCTTAATTTCAATAACAATGTAAAATAACTCATTACAGCATCGCTAACACAAAATCTATCATTAACTGTGACATATTCTAAACCACTGACAGCCAACCCACCATTAAGATCTAGTCAGCTCATCTCTGTAACTACATCCCAAAAACAAAGTCCAATACAGTTGTTAATAACAGCTATAAAGAATTCTTCCAAATGCCGTCATAACATATTTTTGAAAAGCTTTTCAGGAAAAAAGTGTAGTATATATACAATGACTTGATACACAAGACTCAAGAGTATACACAATGAACTGCTGCTTCACAAGCTTTAGCACTCCAAAGGCACTGAACTTATTAGTTACAATACAAAAAAATACGTCTAGACAAATGCCATTTTTAGTTAGAGAATTACCAGGGAAATGTAACACCAAGCAAGCATGGTGAAACGAAAAAAATAAACTCAGACAGACCACTTCAATTAGTTGAACTGCATTCCACAGCCATTTAAATCTTCAACCTATAAATATTCCAGGACCATTGCTATGATCTTGTAGCAGATGACACAGAGAGATCGCTCTTCCCTTGTAAAATGTTGAATATAACTTTGATCAGGGATGATAGTGAAATAAAAGCACAGGGGGCTATCTGCGGTAAATGTTTGATGACATATAAGATTGGCATAGCAGACATGAGAGTAGAACATTGGAGAGTGTGTTAAACCTATTATTGACCATGATACTTCCCCACCCCTTTTATTCTCAAGAACTTATGATGATAGAATTCATCAAAGGACAGACGTTGAACTGCAACAAGAGAGATACAAAAAAATGAATGGTTCCACAAATGAATCAGGAGGGAAGAAAGAAAGATATGTTTCGTTGGGGTCAGGCCATGCTAAACCTGGATTTGCAGAAAGAAGTCTTGAACATATATCAACACAGTCCGGATGCAACCCTGGAAGGATGTGTTGAGAGAAAGGAAGACATGAACTTGACTTGATGTTCTGCAGCAACTGAGGTCAAGAGAACTTCTTTTATTAGAGACTGGAGCGATCACAATTCAAGGATTATAAACTTACAGAAAAGACACTACCTGGAAATTAGTCCTGCCACGAAAAGGTGGGTAACCATTAAGAAGCTCAAAAAGAATTACACCAACACTCCACATGTCAACCTATACAAGGAAGCACTGTTATTCAATAAATTCTATTCTGAAGCAAAGAAAGCAATGCACCAAAGGAAAACATTAGCAAATCTTTACCTTACAATCATATCTTTGAAATTGAAGAACTTCTGGAGCCATGTAAAATGGAGATCCGCAGACTGTCTCCACATAGTTATCAGGAAGCACCCTTCTATTTAAAGATGAGAAAGATGAAAGTAAAATTAATACATTGCCTGACATGTCTTCAACAAATTTTTGGCATTTTTTCTTAATTAAGGGGAGAAAAATTAACATAGTTTCATGGTGGTCTCCCTGAAACTTTCCAAGAAACCATCCCTTTAACTTTCTTCTACCAAAAAGTTACCTCGATAAACCAAAATCAGCTATTTTGAGCACCGCATCGCTCTCCTTGCCAGAAAGGAGAATGTTCTACAACAAATTGACCAATGTAAAAGCCAGCTTCAAGGCAACTCAATCTTCAGCCAACAATTTTGAACTCCACCATAGGTAAAAGAATTGCATGTACAACACCTCATACCTCAGGTTTCAAGTCTCTATGAATAATATGATGGCTCTGCAGAATTTTCAAACCATCCCCTGAACCATATAAATCATTGAGATTACAATTATGTAAATAGGGATGCGATACAAGCAACTCATATGTTGTACAGTGAAACAGATATCAAATGACCGCTACCCATCTGTTGCGTAAATCTTTTAGCAATCTTCTCTTGAACTCTCCCATGTTGTTGAAGATAAGAAGCTAGATTTCCTCCAGAACAAAACTCTAGGACCAGGAACACGCAACATTCATCCTGAGATTGCAGATATTCTGATTTGCAGAAATGAAATATTATGGAAACAGAAAGCATATAAATCACAGCTACAGAAGGTAGAAACAGATCAAGTTAAACTCGAAATGAGATTCTCCTTTACATATGTCAAGCTTTTAGTTACATGTATCCTTCTACATCATTCCACTTTATCTAGATCAATGTCCTCACTGGTTCAGTCATTTAAGAATTTCAAGGATTCATGTTAATGGAATTAATAATTAGAGTAACTAGCATTTATCTACAATTCTTCAAGAGATGACAGCTTGGATAGAGAGCAGGAAATGAGTTGTAGATATTGCTAAGTAGAAAACACCTAGGTCAGTGGCCTTCAACACTACATTTGCCAACACGATCAAAATTAATCTAACCACTGTTTCTCATGGGTATCAGGTCTTTGACGGTATTTAGTGGGAGAAACTAAATAAAATCATGCTCTGTCCTTTTTTCTCCTCAATCATGGTGAATGGAGAGCATAAGTTTTTTATTCTGGTATTCCATGGTCCACAGTCCTTAGTATGATGTCTGATACAAAGGGTAGATAATGAGCTAGTGAAAAAATGTTGTTGAGGACATTTTGCTTCTCATATGTGCTTTGCCAATGACACCATTCATAATAAGTCTGTAGAAAGACGGGGGCTTGATGACATGCTTCCTTTCTTGCAGATTTTGGAAAATGTCTGATTTAAGGTTAAACACATAGAAGATGAGAATTATGGGTATTTTCATCCAGGACTTGAATTGGTTCTCAATTATCCCTCTATAGCCCAGTGTGTTGTCAGGGTTGGCCCTTGGCATGTTTAGAGGTCCCCATGGTGGCAATCCACATTTTCCAACCTTTTAGAATTTGGTTGAATCAAATTCTAATCTCTCTTACTTTGCTTTAATATTTTAAGCATGATAGATGCACTACTACTCCATATACTCTTTCGGAGCACCATGTCTAACAACAATGCTTCTGTGAACATCATGCCTAGATTAATCTCCACACTCCACTTTACTCCATCAACTCAACAGTATTTTAAGATTGCATCCTCAATCCAAGACATTAAATTGATAAGCCACAAATCCCATCTCAAAATGAATAATAATTGACTTCAAAAATAACCCAAGCTATCTTGAGTAAAACAAGCCCTGCTTCTAATTCAACATTTACAACAGGAAGGAACCCTAAAAAACAAAATCAACCAACTTTTCCATTATTTTCCCTAAATCAACATATTTTCATAAAAGGGCATGCTAAAAATCACCTAAATAATCAAAACCGAGTTTAAAAAAAAAAAAATCAATCACAAAAGAAATTTACAACAAGGGTTGCCCTACAAATGCCCTAAGCATCAAACCAACCAGCTCTACAATCAATCAAACAACACAAATCAGCCTACAACATCAACACCAACAACAAATTTACTCAAAAGGGTATGGAAACCTTACCTCAAAGACATCAAGAAGGCGAATGATGTTGGGGTGATTGACAGAAGACAAGAAATTAAGCTCACAATCTAAGCAGTTCCTCAAATTCTTGTTGAGTTTAGAGAGATAAACTTGCTTCACTGCCACTTCCCCCCCTGTTATTTTGTTCTCTGCTTTCCATACTGTGGAAAAAGAGCTTTCACCTAGTTTTGATTTCAGGATGTAGTTTCCGATTGTGTGAGATTCTGAGAGATTCTTTGTTGCTTCAAGATCCATTTCTGTTGGTTTTGGATGGTTCAACAAAGAGTACTGAAAACGTTGTAGTACTATTTTGCCTTGGATTTTTGTTCTTCTGTTTTTGTCATATGTCTATTTGTGAACGTGGCAGAGGTAAAGAGATGAGAGTCTAGATTTTCTTTATCGATAAATTATATTTTAGGCACTGTAGCTCGTGCTATACAGATTATTTTTTTGAACATATTTTTTAATAAAAAAATTAATTATGAATTATGAGAATAATAGTTTTTAAAAATAAAATAATAAGAGTTAATTGCTTGAAATAACATATTAAAATCTCATTTTAATTAAGGAAATAATCACAGTTTGATTAAAGCGCAAAAAAAAAAAATATTTCTTCTTCATTTTCTTTCTTGGCCAAAAACTCACTTTTTTTTTCTTTTTTTTTCTTTTTTTTTTTTATATGTTAGCTTTCACTCTTAAAAATAAATCAGAGTAGCTTTTATACATAGTCATTTATAATACTTAAAAGACTTTAAATCTTTTTTCCTTTTTTTTCTTAGTTTATATCAGTAATGAAAAGTAGGATACTTGTTGGGATGGATTACTCTCGAATTATTATATCACAATACAAAGTTTTATTACTTTAACTGTCTTGGAGCTTGCTTTAACCTATAAACACTCTTCTTCAACTTACAAATTAATTTATCTTTGTTTTTTACTTCAAACCCTTTGAGCTATTTTATATATATTTTCACATTGAAGTCACCATGGAGCTTTTCAACTTGATTCAAACTAGTAGTTATACCAAGCATAACATGCATTAAAGACATCTTGATTATGGGTGAAAAGATTTTCTCTAAATAAATATCCTATTAAAACCTTTTATAAATAATCTTGTCTTATATCTAGGTTATGAGAGATTTTCTTCAATTTTTAACATGATCATTTATTTTTTTAAAGAAAAAAACCTTGTAAAAGGGTTCTAATTAATAAATAGAAAAAACAATAATAACTCTGAATTTTAATTTATCATCATTAAAAGTCTTCCCTCTTCCATATAGAATGTGTTTATATAGATATCAAGAAATTAAACCCTAGTATTCTAAACTAAATATAAATTAAGAATCCTAGTAAAATATTTTTAATAATAACAATAACAACAACAACATATCCTAAAAATTGACATAAATAATAATAATAATAAAATTTTAAATGTAAGAAATTACAAACAAACAAGTAAACTTTCCTTTTTCCTACACAACATCATATAATTTGTCAAACGATATGCTTTAGTTACACTATTTTCTCGTTAGATCTTCGTTGTTTCAAAATACTCTTTTATGCTAGTGACTATTCTGACGAGACATAGTATATAGTTTTTCTATTTTCATACAAGATTAATTCCTCAAAGTATAACACTTACCTTCTGTTTATATAATTTCTTGATGGTGTAAGCAACTAAACGTCTTTCTTTCTGATTAGCTGTCAGACGTATGAAGGTGGTATTGCAGGAGAATCAGGTCACCTTTACACACAAAAGTTGCCTCTAACTATGTGTTCTCTTTTAAATTTATTCTAATTTTGCCTGGATCCCAACACAATACAGGTATCATCTAAGGATCCCAGTCTCAATATCAGGGCTCTAAATGAAAATCCCGATTTTTAACTTGGATTAATCCAGTATAGCCTTGGCAAGTGTTTTTCCAAGTATTATGGTGTTAGTTTAAGTACCCGGGGGCTAGTATGGTGTCGTCCAGCCTTTACAACAAAGAAAGTCATGAAAGATTTTGAAATAAACTTTAGGATAAATTTAGAGTTGTTTAGAGATTTACTAACCGAAGATTTAGTATTCTTTGACTTTGAATATTTTTTTAAAAGTTGGGTTGTCGCAAACTACAAATCTGTTTAATTATTCGACATCTAACGATAATCCTCTTGAATCACTAGTAAAAAATCTCATGAATCCTTATTTAGAAGAGAGAGATTATTATGCCTATAATGTTAACTCTCTATTTTATGATTTATGTAATATTATTTTGTCTAACAAACAACCACATAAAAATAAGAGGCATAATTTACTATTTATAAATAAATATAAAAAAACCCTATAAATTAACAAAATATCAATTTATCCCTTGAATAATATCTATATATTAATTCAAGACAATTTTAGAAAATTAACTCAATCAAGTCCTTACTTAATTTTTCTACGTCTAGAAATATAATCCATGTATTAATTATACTATAGTCTTTAATTTCTAAAATATATCTTAATTAAATCATACGTAGTTAAATTATTCCAGTTTAATTTTTAACTAATGGTTCTTAATGTGTGTGACTCATTAGGTTTCTAATAAATTGACTCAAATATAAATTCTAATTCTAATTAAATAGAATTAAATAAATTAAACAATTTAATTTATTATCAATTCAAAAATTAAATTTATATTTGAAGATCAAGTGCATCATTTAGCAACGTGTCATGATTTCCAAATATTTAAAAAATCATTAGTGATTTGATTTAACCTTTCATTGACCGGTTTATAAATGTAATTAATATCCTTTCATCAATAATATTCTGATTTAATATTATAACAAGAAGTATGTATGTCATGTTAAATTATGTTTTTTTTTCTACATTATAGTCAATAATCATTTAAAATTCTTTTAAAAAAAAATTATCTATAATTATTGGAGTTAAAAAATCTCAAATCACATGATACATTAAGCATTATAATCAAGAACAAAATAAAGACTTGATTGCTTTGTACATGGTTAGGCAACATGCAGATCCTCTTTCTGAATTGTTGGCACTCTGCTCTAGTGTCCCAATTCATAATACCAAAAGACTCTCTTGCTTGCATAGTTTTGTCTTCAAGCTGCAATTCTATCACTCCCTCCCTCCCTTGTTAACTTATTTTTTAGAGTCTAATCCAAAACAACAACCCTAATTAAATTTATTAGCCAATTATTAACTCCCTGAGGGCTTAGCTAAGAGCTGCTTTATTGGCATATGAAAGGGATTAAATTTGTCTCATCCATTGTAATTGTGATAATGACAAAACTAAACACCCGTTTTGCATTCCATTCCAATCAGAATGAGAAAAATTAAAAAAAAAACAAATTTATTTAAAATTAATTTTTATATATTTGTAAATTGTTTTGATATTTTATATTAAAAATAATTTTTAAAAATAAAAAAATATTATTTTAATATATTTTATAATTTTTAAAAAAAAAACTATTATTAAACACTTAATCACAACTCGCATCTTGATGTACACTGGTTGAAAACATAATAATAATAATAATAATAATAATAATTGTAATAATTTGCTGCTATAAATTTTAAAGTCCATTTGACAATTTGGGAGTCCATGATTGTACCATTTCTATCCCCATTTTTTTTTTTAATTTAAAACAAATGAGGCGTTGTTTACTATTAAAAGAAATCTCATTCTCAACCATCTAATGAAACATCGTGTTTTGACTTTTTGATTAAAAAAAGTCTCATTTTTAACCAATTTTTCGCATAAAAACACCCTAAAAGACAACTTGAAAATCTTTTCAAACCTATTTATGGTCATAAAATAACAAAAAAAAAGAAAGTAAAATATCACAAAAACACATTGAAATCACAAAACTTCTCATAAATCACCACCATTAATGTTCTATCATCTAATAAACCATTTAATATAAAATTTAATTGTTTTAGTTATTGAAATAACCACAAATAAAAACTTTTTCTCTCTTAATCTTTTTCCAGCAACTTTCTCTCTTGTCTCCAACTTTCTCTATAGTTTGCAAAACCTAAAAATTAAAAAATAAATAAAATTAATTTTTGAATTAAAATAAGAATTGATGTGCGCATTTGAGATTTGCCTTCCTTTTCTTTCATGTTTTACATATCAATCCTTTATTTTTTTTTAATTTAATATTTGTACTACAGTTCTAAACTTAATTTCATCTAATTAAGTCATAAAAAAATTTAATAGAATAAAAAATAAAAAATTTAAAAAAGAGAAAAAGAACAAGAAAGGGGGTATCTCCTTCGCTTTTCATATGAATAGTGAA
This sequence comes from Populus davidiana, assembly GCA_030145905.1. Taxonomy (NCBI): domain Eukaryota; kingdom Viridiplantae; phylum Streptophyta; class Magnoliopsida; order Malpighiales; family Salicaceae; genus Populus; species Populus davidiana. The sequence continues at coordinate 2,730,954 of CM057807.1, read as the reverse complement.
GGAGATAGGGAAACCTAGTTGTTTTAATTTTTTTTAATAATTATTTAACCACAATAATGAATCAAAACACCAATATTATCTGCATCTGCTTTCTACCCAGCGGCAGCGTTATTCTCTTAGAATTACAAGCCCAACAAAAGCATAGCCATATATTACAGGACTAGCCTAAATACCAGAAGTCCATCCCAAGTGCTGTGTAACAATTGTGCCCTCGGTCCAAGAATGGAGCCCATATCTTTATTATTATTATTATTATTATTTTTATGATAAGGATATCTTTGGATTAACTTGCTTGTTAATCAATACTAAATCTTTTTTTTAGTGATTTTAAGACACATTCTCTACATTTATATTAAAAAAAACTATAAAATCTTAACTCAAAAAATAAAATATTTTTTTAATCATCAACCCAATCTATAGGGCTGAGCCCATAAATTAGTGATTATAAAGAGCGACGTGAACAAATATGAGAAAATGCATAGTATATAAATAATAACAAAAATTTAAATTGTGAAATAATTATAATTATAATTATAATTATTTTATTGTATTTTTGGAAAATGTGGAAACTATGAGAGGATGTTTGGAAAGGTGCAATAAACGGAATAATTAAGAAGATGACCATTAGACAAAGAGGAGTTTATAGTGGCTAAGTAAAAAATGAACTTGTTAAACTTATGCATCGTATATTTATAAATTCATACCATATATGTTAATATATTTAAATAAGAATGTATGCATAAATATTTAAATATTTCCTAAAATAATAACCAATTAATTTATGTAAAACTAAGATTTCGATAGATCCCTAAATATTCTCCCAAAAAAAGACTTAACTATTAATATTTTTTTTTTCTTATATCATGCCTACGTATTAAATAATTCGCATCTCATCATATTTTTCATATATTTTGTATGAAGATCTTGTAACCAAAGATTTTATATTCATAGAATTAATCAATGGTATCTACTCATTCTTCCCAGCTGATAGATTATAATATTCATTTAATACATGAATTATCGATCGGAAACTGATTTGGGAATAAAAATCTTGTGAGATTAGAAACTATCATTACTCCATTAAATATTTTTATATTTCAAAATGCATTAAAGATTCTACCCGTAACATTGATAGTATATTATAAATACCTGCATGCGTGATGCTCCTTGTCCATTCACAACTCAGAGAAAAATGGCTAGATCAGATATGAGAAAGATAATAAAACTTGTAGCTATTGTTTTGACAGCATATATCGCGTCAAATGGATGTGTAGTTAATGGAAGATCCATACACAGTGAAGATGTAGAGCTGGAGAAGGAACTTGCAGCAATAAACAAGCCAAGCATAAAAACTATTGTGGTGAGGTTATGCTTTTATGTTCTTAGGGTTTTTATTTAATTGAAAAACTTCACAAAAGATTTTCTTTTTCTTTTTTTCTATCAATTATTACATTGTTTTGATTTTTTGGTGATCACAGACAGAGTATGGAGACATATATGACTGTGTGGACATAAACAAACAACCTGCTTTTGATCATCCACTGCTTAAGGATCACAATGCCAAGGTTTATTGCCTATGTTTTGATCTTATGAACCTAAGAATAGAAGTTTTGAGTATTTTATATGTGCCTTAAGATGATTTTGCTACAAGTTTTGAGTAAATAATATTGTTGACGTTTCCTTTTCCTTCCCACCTTTGTGAGAAAAGACGAGGCCTAGCTTAGCTTTGGAAAATATTTTAAGAGCTTCAAGGAAGGATGCCTCTCTATTGGAGACTAACCCTACAAAAATAGGGTTCAAAGAAGGGTGCCCTGCAGGATCTGTCCCTCTACGAAGGGCCACAAAAGAAGATTTGAGAAGGGCTAAATCTAGTTTCAAAAGACTATCGAGTCTTGAACCAAGTAACCCTGGTCAAGGTTATGATGTAAGTAAATAAATAACCTTGCACTATAAATTTTCATATATATTTTCTTAGTATTAATACTTCATTTGATTTATATGGTCCATGTATTATTACTTAATCACTGTTTCGTACACAAGAAAAACAAAAACAAAACAACTTGTTTAGAAGAATTTTGATTAATTAATTAATTATAAGAGAATAAAAAACATATGCTTTTAATCTAATAATCAGCTTTTAAATGTATTTGTGAGATTGACGTATATGTTTTGTCGAAAAACATGTTTGGTAATTAAAACCCAAAGTTCTAAAGAAAATGGATTTAATTTCATCTTACCAATTCCTCGTATTAAAATTCTAAATAAAATAACCTTATCCCATGAAATTTTTTCTCTATTTAGTTTGCAGGAATTGTTACAACACCACCAGCCAATGTATTATTTAAGGGGATTGCAGCACGCATTAGCGTTTACCAGCCTCCTGTTAGTGGTCAGCAATCAAGTACAGCTCTGATTCAGCTTCAAACTCAGACTGAAACAAAAGTGGGCAGTATTCAAGTTGGATGGACAGTATATTTCTAAACTACATTATTTCTTAATTATCAAAGAAATATAATTCTTTAATTAATTATAGTTTTCTCTATGTTTTTTTTCCTTATCCAATATTATATGATTCTTGTTACCTTCTGCAGATTGATCCAGAATTGTATGGTGACAGCAGGGCTAGATTGTTCACCAAATGGTGTGTAAGAACATAGTTTCCTTGTTTCTTGGATACATACGTTGTAAGAGAAATGTAATGGATTTTGAACAAATTTTCTGTCTTCCACAGGAAGAACATGATGGAACTGTAGACGGTTGCTACAACACACTTTGTTCAGGATTTGTTGTAACAAATCCAAACATTCCTATTGATTCAGCTTTTAACGATGTCTCCATTGCTCAACGATCCCAAGTTTTCCAGTGGATGATGGTAACTCTGGTATGATTTCCTCACTTTCTGGTATTTTTCTCAGTAGAAGGTTTAATGGATTTTGGACTACAGAAAGGGAACACTCAGGCTACCCTTCTTAATATTTGAAAGTGAATCAAAGGGCAACCCTTTTTCACCTGTGTATCTAGCCCTAGGAATCACTGTTTATCTTGATAGCGCCCAGAAATGTGTCTGAAATATTAAAAAATAAAAAATAAAAATGGCAATCCTTCTCCTTTATCGATATCATGAGAAAGTTGGTGGTATTTGTTGAAAAAACAACATAAAACCATTTTTTGAAAACTCACTTAAAGATTAAGCAGTAAAGTTAATCGCCTATTTGACTTTTTTTATAATCTTGGCATGCAGGATCCATTAAGCCAAGACTGGTGGCTGTCAATGCAGGATGATAACATTCGAATAGGTTAATGGCCGAGAGAATTGTTCTCATTCTCCGGATTTAGTGTTGGAGGTTACAACGCAACATGGGGAGGTCTGGTCCATACCGGAACTGATGTTTCACCCGCCATGGGAAGTGGTATTTTTGAAGATGGTAACTACAATTCAACTTGCAACATGGTAAAGGTTCAAGTCAACATAGGAAATACATTCGTGTCTCCTTATGACAATCCTGTGCAAGTTCTACAATCTAGATGTTTCAAAGCTAGTAAGCAGAATACACATCCCGATTACCGATTCCAGTTTGGAGGACCCGGTGGTTTGCCTAATGCTTGTGTAGCTTGAGAGTATGAACTGGATAAGTCGCAACCATGTTCTTAGTTTTATGAACACGCAATGCTTGTTAATGGTTAAGAGTTGCTTAATCAGTTCTAGCAAGCCTTTCTCCTCCTTTTGAGTTCTATGTTTTTCCACTTGTTAAATCAATTGAAAACAAAGGAAACTGAAAATCTTCAAAAGGGATTTCATAGACATAGAATTGTGAGAAAAACTCGATATCCCATGTAATAGTTCGAAATGAATCATCAATATATCAATATCGAGGAGACAAAATCCAAATCTTTTCATGGCGTTAAAGCGTTTTGTAATATCTTTTCCATAAGGTGTATGATGTTTTCGAAAAATATTTTTTAAATAAGAGGTAAAAACCATATCCTTTCTCTCGTTCAACGAATTGAGTTCAGTTTGATCGAATGTCTTAATTAGTCTGTGCCCACAATTAAAGCAGTCAAGATAGAGGTTAGTCTATCTTGGACAATGGAAAAAAAGTCAACTGTTATTTCATTCATTCTGATTGCAATAATATACTGGGAAAAAAAGTCCATTTTGTCTCATCCAACTAATTATATTATTGTAGTATACTTTTCATACTGGACATTAATGGTATTCATCATGCAAGGCTGACCGAAAGATCTATTTCGAATAAATAGTTGTGCTTCGAATAAGCACATAAATTTATACTATATATCTTATGTTTAATTTTTATTAAATAAATAAAAATAATAAAATTCAAACCTGTAAATATTTTATTATCAAAAATTTTATACATAAAGAGCAATTTAATTAAGCCCATTTATTTGATACAAGTTATTTGATAACATGTCAAATAACTTCATTTATTTACTATTTCGTGAGTTGACAAGAAGTCATGATTATTCTCGGTTCATACATGGAGAGCAGTTTAATTAAGCCCTTCTAAATATGAAAGGAAAGGCAGGACCATCCAAGACCAACAAGCGCTTTCCATTCTCATCAATAACACCAGCAGATCCACACCTTGGCCGAGGACAGTTTGTTGTCAGGCAATTCGGGCACCATCTCAAAGCATAGACACCTTGTCCATTGTTTTCAATGTTGAAGTACCAGAGTGTAGACGACGGCCGTGGCTCCATTCCAGTCACGACGTATCTCCTCCTCGTTTCTGGATTCTCCTCGCCGACCATCCATGCAGTGGATTGAACACAAGTTGAGGCTCCGGAGAATGCAACGGTGAAGTCTCTGGACTCCCTTATAATTGTGTCTCCAACACGAGGAGTGAAAACAACCGGAATACCTCGGGACACCATAGGTGCAAGAGGTTCTTGACCAACATAAAGTGGACACGAGCCATTCCGATCAACAAGGGTCAGACCACCTCCAACATCGGTTACACCTGGAAGTACATAGTATTCTACCCCACTTCTAAGAGGTTGTCCATCAGCATCAAGCACAGGAGGCCAGGGTTGAGCCACAGTTGAAATGGCCATAAGTAGCCAGATGAAGCTCAAGCTTCCAATCAGTCTCAACATGGCTGCCTAGCTAGATATCTCACACAACAAAACAAAGTAAATAGTAAATACAGTGCTTTTTTTTTCTTTCTTTTTTCTTAAGAGTATTCTATGAGCAATCTGGTAAGCCCTCTTTGCATCTTGAGTCTCAGTTTTGCAGTCTATTTATAGCTGAGGGAGCCGACGTACCGTATTTCTCTATGACGGCACGGCAAAAAAAAAGTCAGGCAGTAATTATCCGTTTTCATGTGTTTATATTATTATCCAATTCATTGTTAATGCCACCAGCTATAAAGTTGGAATAACTCATGAACCATCCACGTATGATTTGCGTTATCAAAACACATTCTAGAAGTCTAGGAAAACTTTGATGTCCTCTTCTTAAAAATCTAAAAAATATATTATTTTAATATATTTTTTATTAAAATTATTTTTAAAAAATATTCTACACCACATTAAAAAAAAAAAAAATCATGTAGCTTTTTATATTCTTCCAAACTTTTTATCCAAAGGAATTAAGTTCAATTTAACAAAATATTTTGCTTTTGTTTGGTATTATGTTCCAAGCACACATCGAGTAAATTTAGAAATAATTTTGTTTAAAATTAATTTTTTTAATATTTATGGATCGTTTTATTATTCTAATATTAAAAATAATTTTTAAAAAATAAAAAAATATTTTAATATATTTTTAAATAAATATTTATATATATATATATAAACAATTCCTACAACATTTTCAACAAGACGTTATCATTGCCCACAATTAAAGCAATCAAGATAGAGGTCATATTGGAAAATGGAAAAAGTCAACTGTTATTTCATTCATTATGATTTCAATAATATACTGGAAAAAAGTCCATTTTGTCTCATCCAACTAATTATATTGACCCTCCCTCCTTGAACAAGGATAAGACTATAGTGTTCATATTGGACATTAATGGCATTCATCATGCAAGCCTGAGCTAATATTTTGTCCCTCAATTTAAGATTGACAGCACAGTATTAATTAAAGATAAGACAGATTTTAATTGTCTTGATTATGATAACTAATCCAAGGATAGCTATATAGTGCTTTATAAGGTTGTAAGGATTACTCTAATTCAATTCATATTTACTTGTGCCTTGTATCTTGTAACCCTTTTGTTCATCAACTATTATGATAATAATCTGTTATGTTGACTAAATGTTTTGGTTGACCTCATAGCACCACCAATTAGAGAGCAACACGTGTATAAAAGCAATTTACAAAAAGGGTGTTTCGATCATCCCTCCGTCATGGCCTGCATCTTTTCTAAAATTCAGCTTCAAATTTTCTAATTTTACTGCTATGCATTTACACGTAGAAGCAGCGAGGATGCAGAGGTCTATCAAGTCTGTTAAAGCAGAAATCAATTTGATGAAGCAAATGGACTTTTCGTTGCCGTGCCTTCATTAACGTGCTATCTTGTAGAAATGTTGCATATAAATAGACAACGAAGTGAAAACATATTACACATATATTTTATGTTTCTCTGTGTTACTCAGACAGCCATGTTGAGGTTGATTACAAGCTTGAGCTTCATTTGTCTAATGATGGCCATATCTAGTATGGCTCAGGGCCCTCCTGTGCTCGATACAGATGGTAACCCTCTTACAAGAGGTGTAGAATACTATGTCGATCCTGCTATAACTGATGTAGCCGGTGGCTTAACTCTAGTGGCTCGCAATGGATCTTGTCCATCTTATGTTGGTCAGGTGCCAATTGGACCTGGTTCTGTTGAAGGCCTTCCGGTCATCTTCATCCCATCAAATCCAGGAGATACAATTATCACTGAAACTACAGAGTTCACTGTTGCATTTTCAGCTTCCTCGACATGTGTTCAAAACACTACATGGGGTATAGGCGAGGAAGATCCAGAGACGAGGAGAAGATTTATTGTGATCGGTGGTGAACCAACCGTCTTCGATATTGACAGTGATCAAGCACCAGGTCCGTATACAATTGGATGGTGCCCTGCATGCCTCAATCCTCCACTTTGTGGTAGGCCACGGTGTGGACTTGCCGGTATTCTAGAGCAGAATGGGACGAGGTTCTTGACCTTAGACGGCCCTGCATTTCCTTTCAGATTTAGAAGGGCGTGAGTTCATGTCACTGTAATAGCACAAATAAATCATTTCATATCTAGCCAGGGTTGAATTTTCTCCATAGAAGAATAAGTGCGTTCGTGTCCTTGCAATAGCAGCAAATAAATGGAGATCTTTGCATTCGTGTCACTGTATAATCCTATCATAAGAAACATTTGCAAATTTCTTTTCTTAGAGAGGAAATCTGTTGCTTTTATGGGTGTAAGTTGAAGACAAAATAATAAAACAAGAGCTTTTCTAAAGCCAAGTTTACCTTATTTTTCCTTGTATAATCTGCAAACTCTTGCAAATTCACCTTGCTCTGTGTGCATCCAACAGGAAACGACCATGGCAAGGGCTCTGAAAATAAGAACAAAAGACAATGGCAAGGTACCTGTTTCTTGCCAGGCATGGCTATATCTGTTCGTGTTGCTCAACCATGGAACCGTTGATACTTGACCAAAATGGAATTTCAGATCAGACGAATGTCAGGGAGAACGCGAAAAACCATTCGAATTATCATCAATCTAGCTCATGCGTAGCACTGCCACTGTCAACAACAACATGAGCAGTGCGAATAACAACTCTTTTCCTTAAACCTCACTCTTCCAACCTCTACTTGGCCTGCAAACATGGCTGCTCAACCATGCTACCCACAGTTCCGATCAAAAACAAAAACTCTTAGAAACTTGTCCTCCAAATCAATGACAAACTAAATTCCAATCTGCTCCCACCACTCCCAATGAGGGGAAAAAACGCCTTATTTAAGAGCCTGAATCCCAAGCACTAGGCTGGACCAACCCACCATATGGAGGCACCAGCGACATCCACCATGGACAGCCCTTCACAAATCAGGATCATAGCTGTCACAGCAGGAAGTACCCACCGCTGGATGCTTCCTTTTTACTATTCAGATATTGAGATAGAGAGATGGATGAATTAGAGATGCTTTCATACGGTCCAATCTTACAGATATCTATCATTTACTTTCAACGATTAATAAGTTAAGTGAGAATGACACATATAACTTATATATATTTTTTTTTTAATATATCTTTTCAATTGAAAACATTTTAAGTTTGAAATTTGGATAAAATGAAATAATATATAAAATTCAAATTTATAACAATTTAGTTAACAAAAATTTAATTTCATGTTCAATAATTAACTCAATCTAGAATTTAAACTGCTAAATTAAACATAAAAATTATTTATATTATTATATTGAAAATGAGATGGATGTACATAAAATTCATTCGATATTTTCTACTTGGGCACTTCAATTGAGAAATAAATTTGATCCTTTTGGGCATGTTGTCAAAAAAGACTGTGAGAGGCTTTATATTCACATTTGAATCCCCAACATTACGTACTAAGTTAATTATCAATATTATATACCTTATCTAGTAAGCTTGCCTAGCACAAAATCTAGATGGGTAAGGCAGGGTACACATATTAATATCAATGAAAGATATTAATGAAAATTAATGCAAATTGTCTAGTTATATATTATTAGAAGAAATTTCTTACCTTAAAGAAAATGTTGTCAAATCTTCTTTTATCTATCATTTTAGTCATTGCATAAATTTCAAGCCATAAAGAAAACTCCAAAAGTAAAATCATTATTGGTGTTTTATTTTAAATGTTACAAGGCTAAAACCAATAATAACATGCTAAAATAATATATGATATTTGAAGATATAATATTAAAAGAATCTAAAACCTTTTAAAAAAACTATGTAGCTCCGTATCCATAAGTATTATTTACTGAAACAGTGTAGTAATGGTGTTTTTCTCTTTTCACCCAAAAAAAACTTTACATTAGCTTTCAAATTGATCGAAAGCAAGTAAATATTTTTCTTATCATGATTTTGCAGTGAAACAACTAGAAGAAGAAAAAATAAACCTGGATTTAAGGGGTATTTTAATATTTTTCATAATTGTTTTTTAGTTATTACAATTTAAGTTGAAAGGCAATTTAATATTTGATGAATTATAAAAAATAATAAACTATTACAATTCATTGTAAAATGATAAAATTACCCTTAAAAAACTGAGATTAAGAGGTATTTTTAGTTTTTCACAATGGTTTTTTAGTTATTACAATTTAAGTTAAGAGGTAATTTAATATTTGACAAAATATAAAAAATAATAAACTATTAAAATTCATAGTAAAATGACAAAAATACCCTTAAAAAAACTTGAGATCAAGAGGTATTTTTAGTTTTTCACAATCAATTTATATATATATATATATATATATATATATAATTAAAAAGTCAACTTAGAAGCAAATTGATAGTTAATTAAATAAAAAAACTTGCTAGCAAGAGATAACCCTCCAACACGGCTTTATGTGTACAAAATTGAAACATCATTTGAAAATTCAAATATGGGACCATGGATTTCTGTAGGATGTTTGTTTGGTATTATAATGTATGGTATTTTTAAAAAGTATTATTTTATTAAAATGTATTAAAATAATTTTTTTTATTTTTTGATATCAAGATATCAAAATCATCCAAAACATCTAAAATATATTAGTTTTATATTTTTTCAAGTATAAATAATTTTAAAAATACTTAAAATAGAGTATAACATAAAAAAGAAAAAAAAAAAAAGAGCCTATATTGACATTTATCCCAGTATTGACGGCTATGTTTGTTCTCTTATGTTGACGAATTTGCCTTCAACCTTGTGATTAAGTTTAAGCTTCACATGTTGTAGTATAAAAAATATTTTGATATATTTTTAAGTAAAAAATATTATATATCAAAATATAAAACATATATCATTATAATAGTCATTAAAAACATTAAAAAATAGGTTATAGATTATTTATATTTTTTTCTTCAAATTATTTTTTTGTTTCCAAATCATTTTGATATATTGATATTAAAATAATACTTTTAAAAAATATATTATTTTAATATATTTCAAATAAAATAATATTTTTAAAAATAATTATTAAAGCACGTTAAGCCTTCAAATTAATTTGGGTTATCATGCTTGCTGCTAAAGTACAGGTCTTATACAACATATCAACAAGAAAAACTTTTCATTTATATATAATTTTTGCCATGGCAGCCAAAAAGACTAAAGGCAAACAAAAGATGGAAATGAAGAGCATTGAAAATCAAGATGTTAGGCTTGTAAAATTTTCTAAACGGTGATCTAGTATATCTACAAAAAGACAAGTGAGCTTGTCGCATATAATCTTGTTTGGAAATATGATTGGTTTTTGAAGTATTTTTTATTTAGAAATGTATTAAAATAATATATTTTTTATTTTTTAAAATTATTTTTAATATCAGTGCATTAAAATAATCTAAAAATATCAAAACTATTTAATTTAAAGCAAATAAAAAAATTTAAATTTTTTTACAAATATTTTTAAAACGTGAAAATAAATAGAAAAGATGTTGAAATTCTGATTGTTGCTCATCCTTCAATGGAAAATGTTGCTAATCACTTTCTTGGCGGACATTTGCCGTTAGCGACGGCGCTCAGCAGCTTGTGGAGGCACGTAGGCATGTAAGAATTCAAGAATTAGACAGCTAGATTCTGATACCAAAAAGGGTCAAGAACTGGAGGAAAAGTTGATAGAGAATGAGAGAAAAGGATGGTGGGATGCTTCTATCGAAGAGCTTAACTTACTAAAGCTTATTGAGTTGGAGAATAAAGTTCAAGACTTTACACGCGTCCATGTGCAACAAAGTCATGGACAGCAATAAAAGAGCTTCTTCTTCTTCGAGGGTTCCACAATCAAATTAATTATCCGTCTTAAAGAAAGCTATATTCATCTTTTATTCTTATCTTATTTATTTATTTATCTTTATTTCTAGTTTTCTTTATACCTTGCCTTAGGGGTGAGCAAATAAACTGAAAAACCGATTAAACCGAGAAAACCGAAAAAAAAATAACCGAAAAAACCGAACCGTGGAAAAAAACCGATTAAACCGATTAGAAAATCACAAAATATTTTCGGTTCGGTTCGGTTTCGGTTTTCAAAGTCTAAAACCGATTGAACCGAACCAAACCGAACCGGTTCAACTACTATCTCTTAAAAAATAAATAAGTATAAATAACATCTTTTCTAACCCTAAACTTATCTCATCATTCTCACTTTCTCAGCCGCCCCTTGTACCTATCCTCTCGTCTCTCAAATCAGCCTTCTTCTCCATGTTCTCTGTCTCTCATGTCTCATGTCTCATGTCTCATGTCTCATCTCTCACATTAATGTTAGCATAGGAGGATACAGCTATATGCAAGGATTCAAATGATCGGTCAAAGGAAAAGGAAAAAGAGAAATATTTAATCATAATATAATAATATGCAGATCTGGTAAGATTCTGGGCTTGTAAGGCCGCTTGTAAATTTTTGACATTCATATTCTGGGTTTGGATTGATTTTATCATTGCAAGCCGCCAGCCAGGAACTAGAGCCAGGCTCGAAGTTTTCCTTGGACAAATGAACAACATGAATTTTTGGCACTGTTTCGGTTTGAACCGGTTTGGAAGGGGAAAAAATCGAACCGAACCGAACCGAAATTAATCGGTTTGAACCGGTTTTCGGTTCGGTTCGGTTCCAAAACTAAAAAAAAAAAAAATCGGTTTGGTTGTTTATTTTGGTCCAAAACCGGACCGAACCGAAAATGCTCAGCCCTACCTTACCTTTAAGAATTTCTTAAAGGAAATGATTATTGATTGATGCTTTCTTGTTTTATACCGTTAGTTGTAAATGATAAAAAAAAAAAAATCTAAGAAATGAGGTTCCAAGAGGGAAAAAAACAATCTTTAAAGAAATCTATTTAAAAACAAAAAAAACATTCCACAAACTAAACCCAAAAATAAAGTTTAAGAAGGCACATGGTGCTTAAATTTAGGTATGGCCTCTTCATCATAGATGATTTACTTACCTCAAAATGACTAGTCCAATAAAAAAATCATAATGAATTGGACCTTTCCATACAATAAAATAGAAAGTTCCAAGAGCTCCATCTTCTAGGAGTTCAAACTATGTGATTGAATCAATCCTCTTCTATTTGTTACGGGCGGACAAGGATTCCTTCTACTTCCTTTTCTTCAAACTCTTATTTATATTTTTTTTTTATAGAGAAATCTCTTATTAATGATAAAACAAGATTCATTTTGCATCATATCTAAGGAACTCCCTGGTTCGAGCCGAAGAAGCAATGTCACTCGATTATTATCAAATTGACTACAATCTTTTTATGTCTGTGAGGATCCCACCAGACTGTCTTCTACTTCTAATAGGCTTAGAACATTTTCTTTTCCAAGTGAAATCCCTTAATAACATTAATGCTTTTGTTTGTAAAATTATAATATTTTCATCATCATATCTTTTAAGCTTAACGAACTTCTAAACCAGGTTATGTGATTTCTAGTATAACACACACACCTATGCTAAGCAAAGAGTCGAGTTAGATGACTTTGAGAGGTGAAAAAATTTTAGACCTCACCACATCACTAAGAGTAATTAGAAGAGATATCTAGAGTTATTAATGTCAGAAAGTTGTAAGGGATGGACACGGAGTGGGTTCTCAAACATAAACAAGAAGATGCACCATTCCATTACCAATCATATTAGCATGTCACTTCCTTTTATTAACCATGCAAAGTGCTATGAGTGTCTTTTATTTTAAAGTATTTTTTTCTTAAAATGTTAGTGATTATGATTATTACTCAAAATTTGCTAATAATTTATTTTACAGGCTACATAACTTAGGCGTGAGTCCAATAGAGTTGTATTTTGAAACACATATGCAAAGGAAGGATAAAAAGAAAATGGTGCAATAGTTCATGAGGAGTCGAGTCAAGACATTTGTTAAATTTTGAAACCTTTTTGTATATTTTTGGACTAATTTTTTTTGTCAACATCTTTAACTTTTTCTTTTATAGGAATAATATAATGCCGACATGTGTGCTAAACACGAAAACAACCCTTCAATCCATCCAAAATACAATCACAAGTTGTGGTTAGAGGCTGGAGCAACTAATAAATCAAAAATAGAAATTGAGATTATTATATCTTTATGACTACAACATGAGATATGAGGTTGAGTTGTATTGTATTAGTAGGAGGATTATGATGACATGCTTGTCTAGTCAATTATCCGCCCCTGTATAGATCTCCATAAAGATTTTCCTCCCCCCTCCCCATCCATCCCCACCTTCACCTTCAACTACTTTTTAATGTATATAGATATTTTTAATTGATTTTTACAGTAAAATTAATAATAGAAAATGTGTTCTTCAATTTAATTAATTTATTAAATTACTAAAATACCGACGAACAAATATATTTTGTTAGTGATTTTATCAGTACAGTAAGCCCATTTTTTTGGAGAATTGTAGAAAGTTATGAACTGTTTTGATATATATTAGCAGATTCACCGACATAATATATTTGTAAGTGCATCTAATAGTCAATCCATCAGTGAGACACAATATATTACCAAGGGGGTGCTTCATTGGTAATATTTACTGATGGATAGGCTGACAGAAAATAACCGATGCGTATTTTTATCACCGACACTAATATAATATCAGTTTATTCATCAGCATTTAAATCACAAAATGAATTACTAAAAAATTTGAATATCTGATGAGAGACTCATCGATAATATATTTCTATTAGTAAATATATCGATGATATTTATACGGATAAAAATATAGCTTTTATATCAACAAAATATTTCATCTTTGTAAATTAATTTTTTTTGTTGTGAAAGTGAATCTCATAAATATGGAAAGTTCGTGTTACTTGTATAATAAAATATAAACATTTTTAATTAAACATGTATTTTTTAATATTGAATTTTTAAAATAAATATATATTCCAATATATTAACATTTTCCGACCAATATATATATAAAATTCACGTTCCTTCATTATTTTAGGAGTTTATTTATTTTTCCCCGTCCAGTCATGATGGAAACTTTCCGTCCATCGAAAACAAGCATAGATGAGACTCAACCTCAGTTATACTCCTAAAAGTAAAATGACCCGACAACACCATTTAAGCTATCTGACAGCCTGCCCAATTGGCGTTAATGCAAGAACACCACCATCACTGTTGTTACATTAACCTCGGTTGTCATCATCATCATCATCATCTCATGTCGCCTCATACACAAGGAGATGGGCGCTTTACTATAAACCATGAAATCACCTCTTAAACCAAGACTATGTACAGATGTGCAACCATCGACACGAGTTCAATATCCAGTCGCACTGCTGCTAGTAGGATTTGGCTTTGAAGCATAATTAGCTTAAGCGTTGGACCTGCCAGCTTGGCTAAGCAACGAGTCTTTAATTTCTTCGTATCTTTTCAGTTCTTCCAATGCATCAGCTGCTGTTTTTGAAGCAATGAGACCTGAAGATGCAACACCAGACGCAGCAGCCTGCTGACCCGCTGGTGCTACAGAGATTGGATTGTGTTCTTGGAGGTTGCAGCTCCACATTTTCGACCTAGAATCTGGTGGCAAATCAGCCGGACCAGAGAGGTCTTGGCATAAAGGTGGAGGTTTCTTCAGCGCGTGTACAAGAGCTCCGACAGCTGCATCTTGGGATTTTTTAATCGGAAAGAGACCTCCGGGCTCAAGGGGGTCAGATAGATGGCCTTTTTTATCAAATGTCTCGGGTCTGCAGGATGCAAAAAGCACATTAAGTTGAATGACCAAACGGTTTGGATCGAATACCAGTTTTCATTTCTTGCTTGCAGTTCGTGTACATTTTCTGCCAGTCAACTTGGGGCATATTGTTTTAAGGCAACAAAGTTTCATGAAGAAAAACACATTCTGTCCAGATTTACAGCAATTTAACCATGATAGAACCAACCTGATTGCAATTTTTGTTCTATAGATTGGTTAAATAAACAATTTTCATAACAGTTCCACATAATTGGGCTCAGACAGTACATTGAAGGGTCAGTTTTAACCAGCCCAAGTCAAGAACACGCTAGATCAATGGCATGTTTTACTCGTTGCGCATAAAGGTTCCAGCATGCTGTTTCTAACTGCTAGTTCTTAATTTTACAATAATCTTCAAAAGAGCTTCACACCAATCTCTTCAGACTTATCTACCACCATGATCAATCCAATCAGATTATTTGACAAGTGCAAAGGCTTTGATGTAAAAATATCAACCTCCTTCCTTACAAGCTCAAGTAGTGAATTGATGGACTCTGTTTCAACATCAATCCAATCAGATTATTTGACTCAAATAGTGAATAGGCCCAAGAGAGCCAATTCTTAGAAAACTCAATTAGTCTGTCGATGTTTATTCTGTCTTGATGTCTAACCATTGTCTATTTATGGGTGTGAAAGCAAACAGAAAGTAAGAAAACCAAATCCTGGTAGAAAGGTAAACTTAACCATAGGGCAATCTAAAGCCAAAGGAATAATAAGGCTGGCTAATTATTTTGTAGATAAGTAAGACTAAGTAATAGTCTTAATAAAGAAGAAAACCTGAATAAGCACTAGTTAAATTCTGAGTTCCTTCCTAAAAAGGTCCTAAAGACTTTGACTGGTAATCCTGCAGATTACAATCTTTAAGAAATTAAAAATCCATCATGGCAGAAATGAACCAGAAGAAAGTATCAAGGCTGATGAGCACTGACACTATGATACCGCATAAAAACATAAGCCTTACTTGATTTTGATCTCAGACCACAGATTGTCATCAAACTTCTGATCCTGAGAGGATATATACCTAAAGCACTAGCTATTAAAGATGTCAAATGAGTGTGTCAGACAAAACATTTGATGGGATCCCTGATATTCAATCCCTATACTATCAGAAGTATTGCGGATGCTCTGCAAGAACCATGATATAAGAAAGCTGGATAGTTCAACTCTTTTGCCAGAAGCTCTATTACTCTGTTATTCCATTATTCAAATGTACATATGCTTAACATCTAACGATTCCATCACCTCAAATATCACCAGCAAGATAATTTATTCAGCAGAACAGAGGGAGTCAGACACCCTTAATGTAATACTAGCACCAACCAAAATTAAATGTGCTAGAAGTAATTAAACAATATTTCACATGTAGATCCATTATGTCATCATATTCCACAACAGACAAGAAAACTCAGAATCATCAAAATCATCCTGATATTACCTGCTGGAAGTTCTGGAAAATGAAATCCGCGGAGAGCTGTTGGATAGTGTTTTCACGCTGGCATATTTTCTAATGTCATCTTTCCCAGGAGAGAACAACTGCAGTAGACAGAGAATCCTATTGATCAAATGCCTTGGCAACATAAGACCATTGTTATGAGCATATATAATACCTTCTCATCTGTTGCACGAGGGTGAACCAAACCTGTACTTTCATCAGTCTTCGGATTGCAAGATGTGGTAGCTTTGAGTGGTGGAGATGGGGGCAAGTTTTGTTTGTTGGACAACAGGGGAGAACTAGCATGCTTGGTAGCAGGCATGCTAAAAGGCGCACTTTCAGATTGTAAAACAACTGTGGAAAGATGACTCCCAGGACTACAGATTGGTGGTGATGGGGATGGAGATGGTGTATAGCTAGGAGAGGGATAATGTTCATCAAAGCTCGTATTCTTCTCATGAACCGAAGGCACTTCGGGTGGATTAGATATTGATCCATGCTTTCCTGAGCGATTAGGTGATGGTGAGAAAGAAAATGAAGGTGGTGAGGCTTTATTATGGTCAAAGTACCAACTATGTTGTCTTGAGAATGGCAAAGACGACAGAGAACCTTGCGACACAGGAAGAGAAGGGAATCTCTTCACTGGTTCTGCCAAAGGGCTCCCAACATAATCTGCGATAAATTGGGGGGACATAGGTGTTGACGACTCAGAGCTGACATCTGATAGTGAAGAGTGATACAGCACCGAAAGGCAAAGCCTACCACATGAAGTATCCACTGGAGTGAACACAAATCGCTGCATTTCAGCCTCTTCTTTGCGTGTGAAGGGCTCAACAAAAGAAGACACCCTATGTGTAAGTGTGTATGCACGAATTTCCCCTGATGAATTGAGGTCACGGAAAATTTTATATGCAGGTAAAAGCCTAACAGTTGCATACAAAGACCTGAAAAGTAATATTGATTTCATATAACATGTTTGAAAGGTATTGCTAAGTTTCCTGCTCCCAGTACCACTATCCCTGGACTTCCGACCCTCATACCGCACTTCCCACCTCTCTACAATCTTTTCAATCTTACCCTCACACCCTAATTCTTCCTCATCTGAATTCCAGTGAAATGGATACCGATCCTTGGTCGGAAAATTCCTAAGAGGCTCCCTTTGAGGGGGATAATTCACAGGATCCCACCGACCTGGTGGCACCTGCACCAAAATCACATCAACAATCATCGGTTCTATATAGCTTTGGTGCCAGAGATCAAGATTCTCAAGAGCAGCCGGGCATTCCCTAAGAGCTAAATTGAACCATTTATCTCTTGGCCTCACACTCGGCGAGGAGGAGGACGAAGAAGATGGAGATAAGGATACCATTTGTTCACCACTATAATTACGCGAGGACATGAAAGGAGACCTCGACTCAAGTATAATCTGAAGACTCTTAGGAAAAAATTCAGTGATAATTTGTTCCATCTCTGCAGCCTCAGTGTGTGTACTATTATTTGATGATGCCATGTTTGCAATAAAGAACTACTAAAAATGGCACAAACCCTTTCAAGGAAAAGATGAAGACAAACTACACAAACCTTGGTACCCCACTTCACAGAATTTCACTGCAAAACAAAAGAACACATAGCAAAAGAACATCAAACTCTAAAAAAAAACAAACAAACCCCCAGAAACCAAAAATTCAACATAAACTGAATTAAGCAATTAACATTAACTTAATCATCAACTACTGCAAAAAACCAAACACAATCAATGATATTTAACCTTAAATCCAAAACCATCAATACTGTCGGATAGAGAAGACATGGACTGACTGTTCACTTGGGCTCTGTTTAAGGTTGTCATAAAGAGAAGTATATAACTTTGAAGGGTCCCTTTTGTTTTTCTCTTTATTTTTTCATCAGGGAAATGATAAAGATTGCGTTTTTCACTCGAAAATTTAAACTTTATCTGGTTTTTTCGGATTCTTTTAAAAAACCCTGACAAGGAAACACATGTCCATACAGATATATTTAGAGAAAGAGAGAGGGAGAGGGAGAGGTAGAGCCAGGTGGGTGCAGTTTGGTTCTTCTGTGATGCCATAGGGAAGTTTGGATTTCTGCCTTCTGATTGGCTAATCTATCCTCTTTTTATATGTTTGGAAAATTGTTAGGCTACTTCTTCATCAAAAAAAATCTTGATGCCTCGGCTTGTGATTTCTGGGGTCTGATGATCATGGATTTGATGTTGCCATGTCAGGGAATAGCTTGTTGGTGGGGCCTAAATGATTTTAGGAATTTTTTTAGTTTTATAAAGAAGATATTGTGAAACAGCTTAGAATTTGAATTAAAGACAAAAACCTAGCGTTTTAAAGAGAGAAAAAGCGATTTGGAAAGTGAAAGGAGCAATTTTCGGAAGAAATAGTGCAAGGAACAATGCAAACTTGGTTAATTGGTGGTGGTAAAATATTTTTCTTGCTTTAATTTTATATATGTTGTAAATGTTTTTAAGGATTGATAATACCGAATTCTATGCAAGTCCTTCCATGATGATAAGCTCGTATAATAAACTAATAAAGTTATCGTTTTTCTATTGATACATGATAATGACATTTTTTTAAAAGAAAATACACGCTATCTCCATAATTATGAGTCAAAGCTTTGTTTTAAATGAATGGTTGTTACATAAAAGCCATAAATAATTTGATTTAATATTTTTAGTGATTAGTTTTTTTAATGTAATTATTATTTTTTTATCAAGAATTTCTTGATTTAGATATTAGAATTTGAAGTATATATATTTTGTCAAATTATATTTATTCTCGCAATATAATTATTGATTCTTTGAATAAGATTTGAAATAATCCTCAAATCTCATTTCATCATGTGTAAAGATTTCACAATTAGTACTATTTAAAAACAAATATAATTTTTTTAATAATTCACCTAAGGTAATGAATCATTTTTTTAATTATTTAAATATCTTTAAATGGTTTATGATATATCCAATATTTGTATGCTTCTTCCCATTAATTAGGACAATTTGTATATAGGATCAAAGTATAGCATTCCCTACATAAAACCACTCAGTGATCTCAAGTTAAAATATCACGTTACAAAATTATCACATGATTTTTTTCATATACATAAGTGATCCTTCTATATGGAATTCTTATACAAGTTACTTCAGTGTATATATTATCCGACAAATACCTACATATTAGTTTTAGATACTTTATATCTTAATTTATGAGAATAATTATTTTCTTTTATAAAAGAAAGAATATAATATATACCATACTTAATGACTCTAATTAATATCCAATTTTAATAGAGTATTAATTATAAATATTTAGGAACAATGCTTTAATGCAATAAGAATCTCATAATTATAATAACTTTTAATTTTCTTCACATATAATTTTGTTTCGAATGATTTTATCTTTACTCTAAACTCATTAATCAAATATAAATAAATATTAAAGATAAATAATGTCTTTATTAATAATAAATATATTTTTACATAAACAAAGTCAATTTCACATATAACCATTTCATATATAACCAACCAATTTACTATAAAACATATAAACTAACACAAATTACTCTTGTCTCGATCTAATAGATGTACAAAGTTTTCAACCTTTTACATAATCAGTCTATCCATTAAAAATAGAATACCTACCAATAACATGCTCATATAGATACTTCAAGTAGTGCGCAACAATTAAGACATTGCATTTTTTTGTTGGCTAATCTAAGACTTTCTTATTCTCCATTACACTTATCATATATAAATCTCCTAACTAAGCATTGAATTTAGAATCTAGCATGATATTTTTATCCTTCATATCAACTAAAATGCTCTTTTTTAGCAACAAACCTTAACTGACCACAACAAAACTTCCTTAAAATTTTTCAAATGTTAACTTTTGACATTTGATTATGGGTGAGAAATAGTAGGTTGGCTCATTAGTTTCCTTTTTGCTATAAATTTCTAAAACTTTGATATCTTTTTAAGGTTAGCTTTAAAGAATTCTTTTAGAGTATCGAATAATTCTTACTTTCATCATAGGATTCTTATAAATCCTTATTTATATAAAAAAATAAAATAAGATTTATGCAACCCTCAAGCTCAAGACATCATGAGCATCTTCCATATTTATCAAAAAATTTAATGGTGAATTTTAATCCATAAAAAAACTAGAATTATCAAAAATTTCATATTCAATATCATATTTATCTCAATCAAGAGGTTGCCTTCTTTACTCGTATCTCTAAAATGAATTCTTAAAACTAGCGAAAGATTCATGATCACTCTTATTATGATCACCTAGATAATTAACGAGTTAATTCTATAACTTGCCTATGCAAGTCTCTCTCTACCAATCAAATAGTTAATTTTATTACCTACCCTCGTAGATCCTGAACTATAAGTTCTTTGACATCTTGTGTCTAAGACAAAATCCCTTCTTCTCTTTATGCAATGTTCTATGATCTTTTTCAACCATAGCTATTAAATAGCTCACAACTAGTTATAATGAATTTTTGAGCTATAATATCAACTAACACAAACCAAACTAGATAAAAACAAAACAAGAATGAAAAAGATAAAATCTGAACATAGAGGACTTAAGACAAAAACCCTAGATGTTGTAAATAGTATCTCACAAAAAAGATAAAAATCAGTCTCTTTATTAATTTATCAAAATATTAATATTGCTCAAACACAAGCTTAACAATCCTATCTAGTCATATGTCTATTTTAAAGAGAGAGAAAAATGTTAATAAATAATTATAAATTGATAGTAGAGATTCATAAACTAAAAAGAAAAAATATTACCGATTATAATATTTAATTTTTTTTAACTAAATAGGAACAAGATAAAACAATACAAGGGACAATACTTTTTAAACCAAGTAGGAATAAAAATAACTAAGGAAACATATAATATTCCATATAAATCCTCTAACATCATATTTTTGCATTATTTTTTTATTTAATAAAATTGAATTATAAGATGATAAAAAATATCTTCAACTTCCCCTATAATTAAACTCTAAATCCAAATGATGTTACGATACATAAAACTATAAAATTTGACTTTAGATTTTTTTTCTAATAAAATATCAGTGTTTTATTATTAGGATGTCACTTGACGGGGATGTAATTGTTAATTTATATTGATTTATTAATTACTCGTGCTTAACAAGACTTTTATTAAAAAAAAAACAAAAACTTTAAATATACCTCAACTAATTGGGGTAGATCTTGAAATGGTTTGAATTTCTTAATTATGTCAGAATTCTTTTAAAAAAAACTTTAAATTGCTTACCAGATGAAATTATTTTAAAAAAATCTAGATGAAATATACTATTAAATATGTATAAAAAAGGTTTAATTGAAAATTTTCAGAATTAGAAGGATAACATCAATAGAAAAATATATTTAATAGAAAACTTAATACAAACTATATATACTTAGAGTATTCTTTAAGTTTTACCAAAATAAAATAAAAATTCTTTTATAGTTTCTTGTTTCACTAGATTAAAACGTCACCTTGGAGGATCCCCTCTCCACCCCCCAAATATATATATATGCGCAAAGGTATGGTCCTGGCCTTGTCTTGTGTGGATGAACAATTTTTTACATATAAAATTTTTTATTTATTTATTTATTTTACATATAAAAATCCCTTTAATAACAATTTAAATTTAATATATATTTTCTAAAACTAAATTTCTTAAAAGTACAATTAAAAATGTTTTTTTTTAAATTATAATCACAAAAACTACTATAATACTACATACTAAACTCTAATAGAATAAAAGCAATTTTTTTTATTTGACGGTAAGGAATATTATCATGAAGACTACATTCTTTTTCTAGAAAATATTAAAAGCGCAATTCCAATATTTTTTTCCCTACTCATTTAAAAAATTAAATTATCTGAGATGGTCTACCACATGATAAATTAAAAGAGAATCAAATCAAAGTTCTAACCCAGCCCGTGGTACAAATGACTTTTTTTTTTTTTAATAAAAAGTTTGTTACATGGGCTTTAAGCCTTATTTACAATGCTCCAAAAGAGCCATTTCTGGCCCAATTCAATATGGACTTACAATTGAAACCTAGCCCATCTCAATGGACAAAAAATAAATGCAGATGTATAATATGGATGATTGAAATGAAATTGTAAAATATCGAACAAAAGCTCAGCTCAGTGTAGTACTAGGCCTAACTCAGTAAATAAATCACATTTCTCTAGTACAAAATTTCAATGAAAGCATGTCTGTTTGAAAAAGGTGAATTACTTTTTATTTAGAAATATAATAAAATAATATTTTTTTTATTTTTTTAAAATTATTTCTGAAATTAAAATATTAAAATAATTTTAATATACTAAAAAAATATTAATTTAAAATAAAATATTTTTAATTTTTTTCAAAAATATTTTTAAAACGCAAAAATAAACAGGAATACATAGAAGGCTTTGAAAGAATAAAAGAATCAAATATATATATATATATATATATATATATATATAAAAGCTTATTTTTTGAGAAATACATGATCAGAAAGCTATATCACATTTTTTCTAAAAAACATTTCCTTGATATTTTTTTGAATCTTCTAAAAATTATAAATTATAATATGAATTTATTTTTGCTATAATTATCCAAGGAAAAAGGTTTAGAGAACATCATTCTCATGGTAGCAATGATAAAACATTCATATAAGAACCAGATTTCCTCCTAGAATTTTTCATACAACAAGGAAAACTATGTTAAAATCATAAATTATCCTAAAATATTTAATTAGAAATTCAAAATATGAAACAAAAGGAAAGGAAAACTAAACAGACCAATTTAATCTATTGTCTATTTTAAATTGTAAAAAAAATAAGAATTGAACGCTGATTTTTTACTTCAAAGTCCATGATTTCAAGAATTTATTTCTTCCTCCATATAATTAAAATAGTAATAAAAACTATATAAAATATAGAGATTCATGGTAAACTAGCATAAAAGTAAAATTAAAAGTACAATAAAAATCATATAAAAATTAAACACATCAATAAACTAGTTTAATTTATGAAAGTTATTAAAAAATGATTTTAAATAAAATATCTAATAATGTTTGCAACTGCTCCTTTCTATTAGAGATCTTCAATTAAAAAATAGAGAGATGTATATGTTGAAATAAAGTTTTAATACCAATTTGTTATGTAAATCATCATAATAATATACAAAAAATTAGTTAGTTAATGTTTATTCTATAAAAAATTTATCATCAAAACTAAGGATTATTAAAATATACTAAAATGCTTTTACATTTTACTATAACAATGAACAATGAAATATTTTGTTTTTTTATGATTTGTTCCTTAAGTTTTTTTTTTCTAAGTTTAAATTTACATTTTTTTTTTATCTCATCCTTAAATATTATTTTAATAAATATTAGACTTTGTAATTTATTTTTATTTATTTTCTATAGAGTTATTCTGATCTTATAACCCGACTTTAGCAAGTTAATTTGAATTTACTTGGGTCATTTTTTTAATTGATTTTATTTTCTCAACTTTAGCTTTCAATATTGGGTTGATTGAGAATTGAGATTCATTTTTCTTTTATTTTTTTCTATAGGGTTATCATAGTCTCAAGACTTAAGTCGCGAGTTTTGTGGGTTAATCAGGTTGACTCAGGTTTTTTTAATCATTTATTTAATTGAATATCTTTTTTTTATCCTTTAATATTGAATTAATTGAAAATTTAACTTCATGATTCTTTTTTTAATTTTTTTTAATGAAGTTATCTTGGTCTCATGACTCGGGTTTGACATGTTAACTCGAATTGACTCGAGATATTTGTTTTTTTTTTTTTTAATCCTTAAATAATGAGTTGATTGAGAATTTGAATTCATATTTTTCTTCGATTTGTTTTCTATGGGTTTATCATGGTCACATGACCTAAGTTGCAAGTTAACCTAGATGCCTTAGGGTTTGTTTGTCATTTTTTAATTGATTTTTTTTTTAATTATATCATTCAATATTGGGTTAATCGAGAATTAGATTTCACAATTTTTTTATTTGTTCTATAATATCTCGGCCTCATGATTCGGGTTATAGATTTGGTCGGTTAACTTGGGTTAACTCTGGTGATTTTTTATGTCATTTAGTTATTTTATTTTTCAATTTTATCATTTAACATTGGGTTGATTAGGAATTGAGCTTCCTAGTTTGTTTTGATTTTCTTTTTATGCGGTTATTTTAGTTTCATGACTCAGGTTTGTTAGGTTAACCCGTATTGACTTGACTCATTTTTTTATTTGAATTTTATTTTTGATTTCATCCTTCAACATTAAATTGATTGAGAACTGAACTTTATAATTTATTTTTTAAAAGGTTATCAAAGTCTCATAACCTGAGTCGGATATTTGACATATTAAACTAAGTTGATCCAATATATTATTTTTTCTATATTTTAAAAAAGATATTATTTTGATTTTTTAATCAAACTATATTTTAACCAGCTATTCGTTTGTATTTAGAACTGTAAGGTCAACTAAGTTATATCAGGTCAACCTCTATATAATTTATTTATTTTACTAGAAAACACACTAACAACACCTAGATATTTTTTCAGTATTCAAAAAAAAAAATTTATTCTACCTACAATGTAGAGTAAACAATTATCTAGTATGCACTAAACAATCAAATTTCTTCCTATGAATATTTTTTACAGCATAACATTAAATCAAAACATACTATTTTCTGGAGTTTAATTAACAATACATTTTATGCACCACAATTGTTGTACTGTTTGGGAAGCGGTGCAAACCGCGTTCCCCAACAATTTAAAATTTATTTTTATTAAAAAATAATTTTTTTATGTGTTTTGGATCATTTTAATACGCTGATCTCAAAAATAATTTTTAAAAAATAAAAAAAATTATTAATTTAATATATTTCAATACAAAAAATACTTTAAAAAACAATCGCAATTATATTCCTAATTTCCTCGTACTTGAATTTCACACTCTATCAACTCGTGCAATCATGACACATCAATTTTCCTTTTATTAGCTCCATCTTCAACGACAAGGTACATGCACATAACCATATGCGTAGAGTCATTCAATAAAAACTATATTCCTCCCAAGCTTTAAAACGTGTTCAACACTATGAAGCATCTTCACGAGAGAGATAGTCGTCGATCGTGACAGTGGGGCTCTATGTGGGGTTCTCTAATGTATTTTTAATGTGTACCCTAGATCTTAATTTATAGTATTGGAGTTTCTATCAAAATCATAAAAAAAATTAAAACTGGAAAATATCTATTTATCCAAATCTTTCTCTACAATTTTTTGTAATTTTACTTGAGTATCTATTTATCTTTGTTTTTCTCATTTGCATGATCTTATATTATATTATTTGATCATTCATCCTCGTAGCCCCCTTTCCGTCCTTACTTATACAATTTTCTTCTTTTTTTCTTTTTAAATTTTCTTTTTAAAATATATTTGGAAAAACTATGATAAAAAACAGGCCATGGCAATCTTTCTCTGTCTACACACACTAGCTAATTAACTCAAGGTCGTAAATCTTTTTTTAAGGAAAAACCCTAAGTATACAAGCTATTCAAAGTGTAAATCAAAAGGCTTATCCAAACTTCTAATTAAATAAATTTATAATCATCTATGTAAATAAAAAAATCATTAATAATAACTATAAAAAAAACTTAAAAAAATAAAAGATGGATATAAATTAAGATAATTAATTTAATAAAATGAGATATTTACTCATTAGTGTCTACTAAATTCTTTTATTAAAATCAATGTAAGATAATAGAAATAAAAACACATATGAAACTGAGTAAATGAAAGAAACGGGAAAAAATAGTATTCAAGGCCAGACATATCAGAAATACTATTTTAAAATAACTACTTTTATAAAATAAAACTTATATGTATAAAATTAAAAACATTCCTCAAAAATTAAATACAAATTTTTTTAAAAAAAAAAGTCTACAAAACTCGTGGCCTGTATCATGAGACCAAAATAAATCGCTAAAAAATTGTTTTTGAAGATAACCAAAAAACAAGTTTAATAAGAAAATTAATGTAGGAAGATAAAATCATAAAAGTAAATTAGGGAAAAATGGATCCCTAACTATATAAATATCAATATTAAAAAAAAACATATTATAAGAAACATTAATTAAAAAAAAAAGTCAGGCGTTAATTGTTGGGCCTAGCAAGCTAGCCCAACTTGCCTGACCCATTTTGGTAGGTTTCACGTGACTAAGCCCTTTTTTTGCTACCATGTTGTTCGCCCTAATTTATTTATAAAAAAAAAACAAAAAACAGTAGTCTAGTGACTCTAATCTTACCTAAAAAAATCAAGGCTTAAATTGTTTTATCCAAAAACATATTTGTCAAGCAATTTTGTACTCAAAATACCTTAAGAACCATGATAAATCTAACAATGGCCTCAAAAATCCAAAAACCAAAATCAACTCGAAATAAAAAAATCAACTTGAGTTCAGATCTGTTTTTTCATGAACTTTAAATGTAAACAAACCATCTAATATGAACTCCTATCATCAAAAGAAATTATTTGACACAAAAATCATTCATTTTAGTGGCCTAAATCGGTGTTCACTTTATGTTTCTCTCTCTTTCGTTAGAATTCAGCAACCTCTTCCTCTTCCCTTTCTCAACTAGGGACTAAAAAAACATTTATACCAAAATTAAATTAAAAAATATTAAGGTACCATAATTTTATAATATGTGTTATTTTTTAAGTTCAAGAACAAAGTGTATTTTTTAAAATCTTATGGTACGCCACCCATGTTTGATGTCGTTTTCATTTAGGTCCCTTTTCTTTCAACCTCATCTTTTTATTTGAAATAAAAATTAATTGAAGATCAAATTAAAAAAATAAATTTTTTTATACAATTAATATGTCAAAGGATGAACAATGAGATCACGCACAATGATAAACCCATGCTTTTTAGTTTTGTATTTAATATTTAATATATTAACACTACTTTTAATGCACCACATTACATTTTTCACCTATAATTTGAATTTCACTTTCTATCAACTCATACAATCATGACACAAAACTTTTCCTTTTATTACCGTCAAAGTTGATTGAATAATTTTTAGCTCCATCTTCGAGAGGGTACATGCATCTAACCACATGACTAGCCATTCAATTAAAATTAAATTCCTCCCAAGCTTTAAAACGTGTTCAATATTATTAAGCATCGATCCAGATTTCAAATCATCATTTTTTAAATAAATATAAAAAAAGTGTACAAGATTTAAAATTCATAATTCTTTTTTCTTAATTTATTACCTAGTGAACCATGAGAACATTGTCATCAATGTTATCATCTTCCATGGCGTATGCATCCTCTGTAGACTTCTTAGGACTTAGCTTTAACTCTTTTATACTATACCGACTTTTATCTTCTCATAATAATATTGATTAATTATTAACGTTTCCATTACAATAAAAGCATTCTCAATCATTGTAATTTATTTTAGGTTTAGAATTTTACTAGATTATTCGTTTGTGCTATACCGTAGGTTGAATAAAAATATTTAATGTAAAAAACAAAATTCAAGCACAACTAGCATGTTTTTTAATAAAACAATTCTAATTAGTAACTCAAAATATGATGAATATATAACAAAATATTTTTTAAAATATTAATACAATGACATATTAGATGACATTTATTTTAAATATTATGATAACGACACATTGAATCGACCCGAATTAATTTGTCATATCTGCAACTTGGATCATGAGATTGTGATAATCCTAAGGCAGACCAAATAAAATTATGAATTTCAATTCTTAATTAACTCAATGTTGAAGGGTGAAAGTAAAAAAAATATTTTAAATTATAAAAAAAAACAAAAAAACTATTTAGGTAAACTCGAGTTAACCTATAAATACCACAACCCTGGTCATGAAATTAAGATAACCTATGAAAAGAAAATTAAAAAATAATCATAAAGTATGATTTCCAACCAACCCAATGTTGAAGGATGAAATCTATAAAAAACAATATTAAAAAGGAAAAAAAAAAAAAAAGCCAGGTTGTGCTAACTTATTAAACCCTTGACCTAAATCATAAGACTGTGATAAATTCATAAGGAGAAAATTAAAAAATTACAAAACTCTATTTCTAACTTATCCAAAGTTGAAAGATGAAATCAAGAAACATAAATAAATCCATGAGACTAGGATAACTTCAAATAAATAAAAAATTGAAATAAGAATTATGAAAATCAATTATCAAACAACCTAATGTTAAAGGATAAAATTAAAAAAAAAAAAAACTTAAAAAAAGAAAAGGATTGAGTTGTTGAAGGGTGAAATTGAAAACACAAATACTCCATTAAAAAGGCCAAAGAAATAAATTGAGTTAACTCGTGTTAATCCACTAAACCTGCAATCTAGGTCATGAAATCATGATAACCCTATAGAAAGCAAATAAAAAATACAAAGCCAATTAAAAAATTATTCAATTAAAAAAGAATATAAAAAAATAAACAAAATCAACTCGGGTCAACATACTAAACCCTCAAATTTTGTCATGAGTTTGGAATAACACCATATAAAGTATTTTAAAAAAAAAAATGTAAAGCCCAATTTCAAACCAACTTGGTGTTAAAGGATGAAATAAAAAAAACGAAATTAAAAAAAAAAAGGAAAAAAAAACAACATAAGTCAACTTAAGCTAACTTGTTAAACATGTAACCTAGGTCATGAGACTATAATAAAAAGAAAATACAAAGCTTCATTTCCAATAGATCCAAAGATAAAGGTTAAAAAAAAAACTAAATCCATGAAACTAGGATAACTCCATAGAAAAAAAATTGAAAAAACATTATGAAGCTCAATCCCTAAACAATCTAATATTAAAGGATAAAATTAAAAAAAAATAAAAAGAAAAAGATTGAGTTGTTAGAGGTAAAATTAAAAACAAATATGGATTTAGCAGGTTTACTCAATTCATTTCTCTTACTTCTTTTTTAATTGAATATACTAAACAATTTAATATTAAAGCATAAAATCATAGAAAAACAAAATTGAGTTTTTAGAGGTAAAATTAAAAACAAATATGGGTTTGACATGTTTACTTGATTCATTTCTCTTACTCCTTTTTTAATTGAATATGAAATAAATCAAGTAAACTCATGTAAACTTGCCAAACTCATGACCCAAATAATGAGATCGGAATAACCCCACATAAAAAAATAAAAATAATAATAAAGGTTAAATTTAAATCAACTTAGTGTTGAAAGATAAAATAAAAAAAATCAATTAGAAAAATATACCAAAAACAATTATTAAATTAATATGGGTTAATCTATTAAATTTGTAACCAGTGTCATGAAATATAGAAATAAATTAATAAAAAAACAATTTTAAAAAATATAAAGTCCCACTTCCAATGTTTAATATTAAAGTTTGAAATGAAAAAAAAAATTCTAAATCCTTAAGACCGATATATAACCCAATAAAAAAAAACAAATTACGAAACATAATTTACAAAACAACCTAATATTAAAATATTAAATAAAAAAACACAAAACTGTGATTTTTCACTTTTATTCTTTCTCTATACAAGTCAATCAAACCTCATTAAGGTAAAAAAAAATTTTGTTTAATTTATTTGGCTTGAATGCTGATTTTTCACTTCAAAGCCTATCATTTCAAGAATTTATTTCTTCCTCTATATAAATTTTTTTAAAAAAAACTATATAAAATAGAGAAATTTAAGATAAACTAGCATAAAAATAAAAGTAAAACTACAATAAAAATCAAATAAAAATTAAACACATCAATAAACTAATTCAATTTATAAAAGTTATTAAAAAGTGATTTTGAAAAGAATATCTAATAATGTTTCCAAGTACTCCTTTGTATGTATTGAGATAGTATTTTTATACAAGTTTGTTATGTAAATCATCATCATAAATCATAATAAATATATATAAAAAAATGGTTCATTAAAGTTTATTATGTAAAAACTTTATCATCAAAATTAAAGGTTATATCCACTAAAAAAATCAAATTTCTTCATATGAATATTTTTTACCGCATATCCTTAAATCAAAACTTCCTATTTTCTCGAGTTTAATTAAACAATACATTTTATGCACCACAATATATTACATGCTTCACCTCTAATTAATTTGAATTTCACTTTCTATCAACTCGTACAATCATGACACATCAATTTTCCTTTTATTACTGTCAAAATGTCATGAGTAATTTTTAGGAGAGTCATTCAATTGAAATTAAATTCCTCCCAAACTTTTAAACATGTTAAATGTTAAATATTGTTTAGTATTATTATTAAAAAATATATTCAAATAATGTTTTTTAAAATTAAATTTTAATACCAAGACATAAGAATGATAGAAAAATATATAAAAAGTTAATTTAAAATAAAAAAAATAAAAAAAAATTGACTTTTTTTAAAATACAAAAACAAATATTTTTATATTCAAATCATCTTGCTTTGAACACAATAAAAGGAGCATACAAAATTTACAAATCATGATTTTTTTCAGAACTATATTACCCCTTTGAACCATGGGAACTCTAGACTTCTTAGGATTTAACTTTAATTAACTCTTCTATACGGACTTTGATCTTCTCATAATAATACTAATTATGAAGCTTTCCATTACAATACAAGCCATCTCAATCATTGTACTAATGGCATATCCTTGTCATTAATTATGATCATAATTGTGCTTTCAAGAGAAATCTTCCTCAACCAATGCCTTGTCAACACAAAATACATCATTTTTCAATGGTCACATCATTTATATACAAAGTTATAACTAGTATCATTCCACTACTAGCTTCTACTTGATCATTTATATACAAAGTTATAACTAGTATTATGAAGATATTTTTTTTAATATATAAATGACAACATATTAAATCGATTTGGATTAATTTTAGTTAATTTATTAAATTTACCATTGATATCACGAGACCCTAATATATCTTTTTTGTTGTTGTTTTTTTTTTTGCAAGTTTTTTTATTAATATTTTTTTACAATTTTATCTTTTAAAATTAGATTTTTTTAGAATTAAGTTTTATGATTGAACTCAAATCTATAATTTCACGAGTTGCAGGTTTTAGATATTAGATTAGGTTCAAGAGGTTTGTCCAACTTTGCTTGTTTTTTTTTCCCCTTTGTTCTTGATCTTATTTTCTTATTTTTAATCCTTTTTTTCTAGTTTTGTTCTCCTATTTTTTAGGTTTGATTCTATTGAGTTAACCCTCTATAATAATTCTCAATTTCACCCCAACTATTTTTTAATCTATAAATAATTTATTAAATTATAAATATTTTTCAATTTCATCCCTTATATTTTTTAATCTTTCAAATTTGATACTCATTCTTTTAATTGTTATTTATTTTGTCTGGAATTGTTTTTCGAATTTCATCATCCTAGGTGCTTTTCTTTCAAATTTTGTTCTCATTCTTTTTGTTGCTTTTGCAAGTTTTTTTTTATTGATATTTTTTCAACAATTTCATCCTTCAAAATTAAATTAGTTGACAATTAATCTTCTTGATTAAACTCGGATTCAAAATTTAATGAGTTGCATGTTTTTAAGAGTAAACCAGATTTAGGAGGTTCACTTGGTTTTTTCCTCTTCTTTGAATTTTTTACTTTTTTTTTATTTTTTATGGTTTTTCTTCTATTAGATTAGCATTGGGCTATTTAAAAGTCCGGTTAGATTTATATAATTTTTTTTTATTGCTTTTTTTTTTGTTAGTGTATTTTTTGTTGTATATTTTTTTCATATATTTAATTTACCGCTTGAACCAATCACTAATTTTTTTTTAAGCCTAATATTTTTTTACTTGAAAACATTTTCTCGCCTATGGAGCCTAGACAACATATCTAATGTTACCACTCATTCGAGAGAGGCAAATCTACTTCGATATATCCAAGTAGTTGAGACTAGACAACTTTCTCAACTGCTAGTGTTTGTGAAAAGATATTACTTGATTCTCTCTCTCTCTCTGAGTAGAGAGGCTCACAAATCAAATAAAAGCCTAGTGAAATCCAGCCTAGACCAAGTTGGATATGCAAACAAGTGGTGCTTCTAGCAAATACACACACAGGCGAGCTCATGTCGGATTTCTTATCACAAAAGATACTGAAAAGCCAACGGATCAAGAAAAGAACAAAAAAGCAGAAGTAGATAACGGTTAGAAACGGGCAGTATATTTTTGTGTTTTAAAAATATTTTTTAAAAAATTTAAATTTAAATTTTATTTTTTTATTAACTTCAAATTAATATGTTTTTAAATTATTTTGATTTGCTATTATCAAAAATAATTTTTAAAAAATCAAAAAAATATTATTAACATATATTTTAAAATAAAAAATTATTTGAAAAACAACCATAGTCATCATTATATGCATGTTGTAAATATACAATGAAATATAATTTGAACCTTGCCAAGCCTCTTTTGATGTTTATTTTTTAATCACTTCTCAACTTTGAAGCTTTTGCATGCTTAGGAAAGATTTCACAAAGATCTAGTTAACAGTGTTACTTTTGCTTAAAGCCACAGGCAGAAGCCATCAGACTGCAAATCTGACTGCTTGATTGCAGCCCTAATAGGAGCTGATCAGTGCTGTGGAGGGACCATGCATTTATTCTCTCTAATTTATCTTCTGAGTGGATGGATGTGGCTGATGATTGGCGGACACGCTGCCTCATGATGGTTTAGTGTAAAGTATTAACATTAATTATCTTTGATTAGAATATGGAGAGTTGGTCGAGTGTAAAATTAATGGGAAATTGGCAAAATTGAAGGGGATGGAAATTGTAATGATATAACTTCTCAGAATTCAGCAAACATTTTTTCTTTGAAATATTTACAAACCATTCTGATATAACTTGAAATTTCATTTATTTCATGTTTTAACATCAGTAGAATAAATATTAACTCCATCAAATTTAATTGATTTAATAGATTGTTCTCTGGTTTGATTAATCCATCTAGGTATTTTGTAGGGCGTTGTTCCTAGGGGCCGCCCCATCCTAAATAAAATTATTTTTGTTAATTTAACCCAATTAAATCTCACTAAAGTTCAATCAAATTAACTATATTATATGTTAATTTATTATGCCATTCGAATCAACTTTTAACTCTCGAGGTGATATATCTACAGGGAAACAAATTGATTGGCGGGGTTGAGGCAAGTTGAATAAATTATGTCTTAAAAAACCCTCAAGAGTCTAAACCGATAAGCTTGTCTTCGACGGGCAGATCCCACGTCCGATATGCAGATATTTGTCAAAGAAAGGCTGCTGCCCGCTTTGCAAAAGAAAGTGGCTTAGTCATGTTTTGAATTGAAAGCCAATTAAATAATTAAATAGATAAGATAAGTGTATTGCTTATTTTACATTTTTTTTTATAGATTACAATCACTTCTTCGTACGATTCCTTTTTAAATATGAACAAAAAAAGAAATAGTAAATAAATGAAATATATCGAAAATTATAATTATTAATAGGAATTAACTTCGTGAAATAAGTCAGGTTAATATTATTTGATTTAGATTAATTATTTTTTAAAAAATATTTTTAAAATTAATAAATCTTAAATAGATTTTATCTGAATTAACCGAGTTTGCTAGATTTTCGAGTTAAATTAAACTTATCAATTCTCTCTTATTTTTTATAAAATCAAACAAGATTCTACTTGGATTTCAGATTAGCCTACTAGCTGAGCATGTTTCGTAATTAGAAGATAAATCCTTTTGTGGGGTCATGAAACCTCATGTATTCTAAACTTTCTATTGGAGAGGTCAATTAAATCAAATCCAGAATAAAAGATTCATAAAAAACTTAATGTAAAGTTGTTCTTTTCTTTTATATAATCCCGCTACAAGAAGAAATATCCACACTCATAAACCATACTCAACACAAATGTCTACTACTTTTTCCACACCCCCTCTACCTTTCCAACATTTTCATGGTGTTTTTCACCTAAGAAAATTGTTACTCCACAACCCTCTTTCTCCTTCACCTTCTAGGAACGCCCATCATCCATTGAATCCTAACGCCACAGGGGGTAAGAGCTTCGATATAAATGTTGTCGTCGTCTTCATAGTCCTAATGTGCGCACTCTTTAGTTCACTAGGGCTAAACTCTTTCATAAGGTGTGCATTATGGTGTTCAAGCTTAAATGGAAATTCTTCCAATAGAGGGATCAAGAAAAAAGCCCTGAAAACTTTCCCTGTAGTGAATTACTCAGCAAAGGATAGTAAATTGCCTGGGTTGGACACAGAATGTGTCATATGCATATCAGAGTTTGTACTTGGTGATCGTGTTCGAATTTTGCCAAAGTGTAGCCATGGATTTCATGTGAGGTGCATTGATATGTGGCTGAGCTCACACTCATCTTGCCCGACATGCAGGCGCTGCCTTAAGGAGACATGCCACCAGATTGCTGGTGTGAGTCAGGCTAGCTCATCAGAACCACCACCTCCTCCCATCCAAGAAAGAGTTGTGAACATTGCACCCCTCGAGCGTGAAGGTTTGGTCAGCAATTACAGGGGAGTCAGCTAAGTGAATTTCTGCTAACTATTTTGTCATCCATTTTAAAATATAATCAAGGTTACTCAATTTGGAGCTCAAAGCTGTCAAAATGACCCCAATTGGAGTTGTGGCTAGCTAGCTACAGGGAGAAAATGATATTTCCAGGCAGTCCAAATTGGCAAGGAAAATCGCATTCAAGGATTTCTATTGTCTGTCAAAGGTGGTGGTTGAGTAATAATGCACTTGTTATCTTTTCTATGATGTTGAAATTTGGAATATGGCACTCAAGGTGCGGCTGCGGTACAGAGGTGCATTTTGTTTTTGAGTAGGCTTTGAACATGAAATTCTCACAATTTACACCACTTTAGAGCTGTTTTAATGTATATATACTTGTTATTGGTCATATCAAATACAATCTATGTTTTTGTAACAAAATTCCTTGCCAATGTAACTATTGTAGGAATCTTGTTACAAAAACATAGATTATACACACACACGCATGATTATAATTGGATTAAACAGATAGTGGGAATGATCTAAAACTAAATGATTTCATTCGGGAAAAAAATGTCTATAAAAACCCTTTTTATAACTTTATTCTAAATATTAGGTGTTAGTGTATATGCCTTGTAGCTAATTGGTGGTTACACGTGACATTAACTTTGTTCTTGTAAATATATTTAATTTATTAATAAAAACTTATTTATCTTTAATATTTATCAAATATTTAATTAATGAATTTAAAGTTAAGAAAAAGTTTTGGAGACAAAAATGCTTTTCAAGGATAAATACACAAGATTCAATGAGGAGATCAATGAGGAGAACATGCAGAATACCCAGAAAATTATCAATGATTGATTGAGGAAGATCAAAATACATAAAATTAAAAATTTTAACAGTTTAATTTTGACTGATAAGGGCTCTATTAGCAAGAAAAATTTAATTTAAGGAGGAAAATTCCAAATTGGATATTTAAGGATTCAATAGGATTTTTTAAGGTTTAATTGAATTTATTGAGGGATTAATTGCAAGAAAAATTTATTTTTGAAGTCAATTTAGGCTTTAATTTGAAGAAATTAAAGTTTGGGGGTTGAATTGCAATTTTAAAGAGTCAATTTGGTCAAAACAAGTGCTTAATTGCATAAATATTAAAGTTTGATGAGTAATTAGAAACTTGATTGAAGAAATCCAAAATCAATGACCGAAATGAAAAAGGCGTGTGAATGCAGGATTTGAAATTTATCAAATAAGGGGCTAAATTAAAGATAGTTAAAACTTTTATGGTCAATTGAGAATCAAAATACACAAATCATAATTTAAGGACCAAAATGAAAAAGGTGCTGAACTTTGGGGCTAATAATTGAGTTTGGCATGAGTGAAAATGCATGAAATTAAGAGTTTATAAGGTAATTATAAGTGCAATTAAAAGAAATTGGAAGAATATAGACTAATTTGACATGATAAACATACTTCATGTAATAATATCTCAATCAGAACATTATTGAAAGGTTAAGTCAAAAACTTATGACTTTGCTAATATTTGGAAGATCATTACAAATTATTAGACATTATATTTGATCTTCAAATATAAATAAATTAATTGTTGAATGATATTAAATTAATTTTTTTAATCATATTTATTTAGGATTATGATTTATACTTGGGTCAACTTATTAGAGAATCTAATGGGTCACACACATACGAACCGTTGGTTAGAAATTAAAATGGAATAATTAATTAGACTTGATTGTAAATAAGTTTTAGAAATTGAGGACTATAGTGTAATTTATATAAGGAATTACAATTCTAGACCTAGAAAAATCAAGTAGGCACTTGATTGAATAAATTTCTAAACTTTTTCTTGAAATAATATATGTGATATTATTCAGGAGAAAATTGTTATTTTACTATTTATAAAGTTTTTTGGTTTTCCTATAAATAGAATGTTGCGTCTCTTATTTTACTATTTTTTGCAATTGTAGTTTAAAAAAATAAATTAAAAAAACAACTTTTTTAGTTGTAATTTTAAAAAAGTAGGTTTAAAAAAATATGTGTTTTGTTAAAATTATTGTGAGATGGATTTTAGCAATTAAAATAAATGAGAAACAAGTTTTAATGACTAAAAAGTAAGTTATGTTAGTATTTATAAAATTAAAATTTAAAATATAATTATATACAAGACATATTGTAAAATGTAGAAATAATTTAGTTAACTAAAGATTATTTTAATAGTTAAAAAAGAAATAATATCAAAAATATCTTCTTAATAGATACATTGATACGTGTGGAAAAGCGTCAACCTTTTGCGCATAATAAAATGTGTGAAATATATTTTTAATCAACTGAACGGGATAAGGTGTGATTATTGGGATAACTATCGACCAACCAATGGGCTAGTAATGGTCCGTACACATTTGCAGACAGATTCATTAAAGAGATCTTCCAATATATACATTTTTATGAAAAAGGTGTGATTGTCTCTTTTTCAAGAGAACTTCAAAACAAAAGAAGTGCAAGTGGATGCATATAAAATTTGAAGATAACTATGCGAGTGATTTGGTTTTTAAAATTATTTTTTATATTTATTTTGAATAGTTTTATGTGCTAATAATAAAAATAAAAAATATTATTTTAATATATTTTTAATTAAAAATATATTTTAAAAACATCATACATCTCGTTACTAATCACCAAACAAGTCTCAAGAAAAAAATTACATATATTTCATTTAAGAAATCAATAGGAATCTTACCCTGTAAATTGACTATTTTTTGCAATTGTAGCTTTTAGGCTCGTTATATAACAACTTTTTTAAAAAAGAAAACGTTAAACCTTTTTATTTTTTACCCTGTAAATTACACATGGTCCCTTAAGTTTTTCTTTATATATATTAATTTTTTCCATTTTAACATCTCAACTAAAAATCCAGGCATAACAATGGTCATGGTTCTTTGAGTCCCTATATCCACTTTTATGTATGTATGTATGTAGGTGACATAATATGGTGCAGTCATATGATATCCATAATTTGTCCATAGAGGATCAAAGCAAGCATGAATTAGAAGTTTAAGGGCTTGGAGTTTAATTATATAAAAAGTTAACTCGATGATTTATCAATTCAAAATATAACCCATATCAAAAAAAAAAAAAAACCAAGAATTATAATACATTATTTTTTAAACTCTCAATCAAATATTATTTATTGGTAAGGTGATATTTAAATATTGTAATAATTTAATAACTTGATAGGAAATATTCTACTACTTTACCAATGACCACAACTTTCACAGCATCCATTTAAATTAAAATGAAAAAAGAAGAGTAGTGTATTGATTTCAATAAATAATTTGCGAATCATATAGTGTACAAATAGGGATCACGAGTAAAACGATAGAGTGGCTTGCTCGGTCACTTACATTTTCAGCCAATTATCTTGCCTAAGTAAATGAGAGGGCTGAAAATGATCATATTGGTGATGATTACCAAAGTATATTCATATAAATAAATAAATAATGACACAGGACTTTAGGTAAACAATAGAAAGATTGTGGGATACAGGCGTGTCTTCATGACTCCAAAAAAAAAATATTATATATACATTAAAAGCACTTGTTGCTTGTAATTTTGTGGCATCCTGACTCAGGCATGAGTCACAAAAGAATTATATTAACCCCAACATTTTAGCATAAACTACTAGCAATCTCTAAAATGTTTTTCAAATATGCTTTATAATATGTATATGTGTGTGTGTATGAATTTCTTTTTGTAAAACCGGGTTTTCACTGGGTTTTACATACATAAATCACCTCAAATGCAACCATATACGTCCAGCGAAGAACTCACTAAACTCAACAAGCACGTCTAGAACCGCCTTTTCTACATCTATTCAACACTTTCAAGATTTCCTAAGAGAAAAACCCTCGAGAAAATTGCTACAAGAAGCTCTCTTTTCTCAACCACCAATGCTAGCATCTCCTTCGCCATCAGGAGGCGCCACCTATCCCTCTGCAGAACTTTACAGTACTGGCCACAGATTGGTTCCAAATATTGTTTCAGTCATCATGTTTGGTCCTATCTGCAACTATTGGCTCGCTTGTTTTATATACAATCAACTTTAGTAGCATCCGAGGATAATGGCAACCTTGTTGCTAGGTTAGCCAATTGTGCAGCAAGGATCAAGCTAATATCTATGAAAACATTATCTGCTGGGCATACTCAGTGGAAGTAAGAGTACGAGAGGAGGGAACTAATGCCATTCAGAGTACGCATGTACCTGGTAAGAGTAAGCTTATATAATTCTTCATGCCCGAATTAAAATGAAGGTGGTAAAGTTGGCAATAGATTTTAGTGGGTTTTGGGGCATTATATATTGGAATATGTGACTTTCATTGGTGTATTTGGGATGTATTAATTGGAGATCTTGAAGGTGGAAAAGGAAATGTATGAGGGATTGGAAGGGCGTTTTTATTAAGGCAATAAACTATGTGGTTTGTTTTTTCTGTGTTTTTTCTATCTAACTTCTTCTCCCATTAGAGAGAAAACAAAACCAACCCTAGACCCTTGTTCATAGAATTTTTCCATCTATCCACAAATTTGTTTTCTTACGTTTATAATTTAAATATTTTATAATTTCTTACGTTTTCATTTAAATACTTTGTGTAAATGATTTTCTTGAACATCGAAACGTCAATGAGGGCATACTTGGATTGAAGAGAAAGGGACAAACTTTTCAAAAAAATCAGTCTTGCTATCATTAGTTTTCAAAGTTCATATATGTAATCTTTCTTTTTAAACAGTTTCCTCCCATGTTTCGTAAGCCCCCGCACCCCTTAATTATAGCTTTGCACCTTGACGTGGAGTCTCTTTTCTTTGAAAAACAAGATGGTTTTTCATAAACAAGATGGAATAATAGTTATGATATCCAAAGAAATCAACATCGGTGGATCCCTTTGCACATATATCCTACTACTTATATATTTTAAAAAATGGGTGTTTGTAAATGCTATTCATATATAAGATTGTCAAAGACATCCATGCAGCTGAAAGACATCCATGCAGCTGGATCCATTTGCACAAATACTTTACTACTTATATATTTTAAAAAAATATATAAGTATTGTAAATGTCATTCATTCATAAGTTATAGGAAGTGTTTTTTATATGTTTTTTTTTATAGTTTTGATGTATTTACATTAAAAATTAAAAACAAAATCTTAAAAAAAATCATTTTAATATATATTTAATTAAAAAACAATTTTAAATTAAGCATTATGCACCGTATTACCATACACACATTTTTTAAAAGCACTTTATACCGTATCACAATCAAACTTTAATGTTTTCCAATATTTTCTTATAAAAAGACCCCTGAGTGTCAAAGAACCATCTTAACTTAAAACTTAAATTGTTAGGTAAGATCTCAAAGATATGATCTATATTATTCTCTAACACATATCTTTAAGTGAAAGCCTTTAGACTTGAAATTTACACTCGTGATCATTAAATCATTAAAACTCTAATATCATGTCAAAGAACTATCTCAATACAAAAATTTTGGTTGTTAGGTGACCCCATGATTTATATTATTCTCTAATATTGATAACACACACCCTTCTTTTCTTTTTATTTATTTATTTATTTTATGAATTAAAGAAATCCATTAGTCAAGCAACTTTTACAACAAAATCACAGTTTAAAAATAGAATATTGCTATTGAAACAGAAACAAAAATTATCCAATGACTTAACACTCATTACAAAGATTTCAGTATTGATACAAGTGACCAAATTCTCCTTCTTTTTTTTTCTTTGGCTTACAAAACCAACATTAATCCAATCTAGAATCCCTTCCAAATTCAACCCTTTTTACTATTCAAAGGCCTGCAAATCCTTTCTCTCCATTGTACGCATTTCAATTGTTTATCCTTAACGGCACTGAATTTTTTTTGTTTTGCTCCAAGAATTTAGCATCATGATATCAGTATTAAATTACTTGCTCCATGATGATAATCTCTATTAAACTACTTCATCATAATTATCAAGGTTGTCAATTCCGTTTCGGCAGGTGTTTCGTTTTTTTAATTGGAACGGAATGTTTCGGTTTCAGAGCGTTTCGGCGTGCCGTTTCGGAGTTGTACTATTCATCTATATATATATATATATATATATATATATATATATATTCAACAAATATAATTCAAATTCAACATAAATTATGCATTACAAAGTACAAACACAATGTCAAGTAATATAATTTTAAAATTTAAAATTATAATTTATCTAGCTCAAACGTCGGTCCCATCACAGTTAGGCTCTCACCTAGCCAAATCCAAGCCATTAACGAGTCACCCTTGGATTCACCATAGATGTGGATGCAAATGTCAGGGATGGCAATGCTAGAAGAGTCCATGATGTACTCCTCCATTGGACGTTGCACTAATATAATTATATAAGTAATTGCTTTTGACGTATACTCGGCTTTATATATAATTATATATAGACTGCAGACACAATTATTTGAGAAGGGAATGGATGGCTTTGTGGCTTTAACCCGAAACGGAACAATTGGATTTCGGCCGGAACGTTCCGGCCGAAATTTGACCGGAATTTCCGGATCAACCCGAGATTTTAAACGAGGTGAAACTTGTTCCGTTTTATTTCGTTTTTTTAACTGGTACGAGACGTTCCGGGCATTCCGGCCGAAACGGAACGGTATTAACAACTTTGATAATTATAGCTAAGAGAAGTAGTGGTATTAAACTCAGTTCAACCCAAAAATCAACCTGAGATCATGTCCGCTTAGGACCTAGCTCAAAAAAACAAAATAGGAGTTGACTCGGTTAAATTACGGCAACCCAGTGAGTCAATCTACAACCCTTTTAAAACTTCGTTTGATTAAAAAAAAAATCAAAACAACATTGTTTTAACTATTAAAAAAACGATATCATTTTAATTGAATTCGATTAATCCATTCAACCCATGACTCGAACCTTTAACAATATCATAAACCACATCAATTTTAATAACTTTACCAAGAGCATATATTTTACCTAGGCAATGAAGCCAGGTTTGGCCATGAAGTACTTTTTTTAACGTTTATTTATTACAAAGACTACACGTTATGTTATAAACATTGTGCACGCATGCATTGTTTACCTTCTTATATTTTATTGTGGATTTACTATTTAAATTTTTTTTTATATCTTGGTCCTTAAACTTTTATTTGGCACTGATTCGATCGATTGACCTAGCATGTACTTTTATTTGACCTAGCACAATTGCATCCTTTTTTGGCACAATTGAAGAAAAATTAAAACAAATTTCTTGATTAAAGAAAAAATTGAAAGAATGAGAATTAAACTGAAAACAAAAAAAAAGCATCACAAATGGATGATGCTTTCAAAGTTATCATAAAAAAAAAGTATATTTTAGTTCTCAAACTTTACAAATTATCCATTTTCAATCGTCAATAGTTTTTCAATTCAATTTTGGAATAAAAGTTCATTTTTCTTAATTTTTAATCATTAGTTTGAGAGAGGAGAAAGGACGCCAGATTTTAATTGTAAAGAGAAAAAATTAACATTCATACTAATTTTGACCACCAAAATGATCAATCTTGGTGTTATGATGTTTTATTTGATGAGAGGAGTTCAACTTATATATTTATTTTTACCTTAAAGTTGCCTTAAAAACCAGATATAATCTCATGAACAGTTTTTGTTTCGGATTGATTTTGGATTTATTTTATTTTATTTTAATAAGGCTATTTATGGATTTTCCCATGTTTTTAGGCTTTTTCTATGTATTTTAGGTCAAATTTGGGTTAAAAATAAGTTTTTGAGTAAAAAAGCATATTCTTAATTTTTTTGGCCACTAATCTGGGAAATACCAGGTAACACATTGTCTGCCTTAGAAGACAGCGTGTTTAATGGAATTAAAAAAAAAATAGGCCCTTGGAAGCCCTTGCCTACCTCTTTCTTTCTT
The DNA here is from genome assembly GCA_030145905.1 of Populus davidiana. NCBI lineage: Eukaryota > Viridiplantae > Streptophyta > Magnoliopsida > Malpighiales > Salicaceae > Populus > Populus davidiana. The sequence continues at coordinate 2,688,025 of CM057807.1, read as the reverse complement.
TCTTTTTAAATATTTTTTAAAAAAAAAATCATGTTTTTTTTAATATTTTTTAATTTATATTGAAATTAATGTCCATTCTCTTTGATTTTTTTATTTATGTATTTAGCCTTTTTTAAATAGTGGTTGTTTTATAATTATTTTTGGATGTATTCAATTTTTAAAGAGATAATTTTAATTCATCTATAATTTTTTTATGTTTTAAATAATTGAACTTTATTTCTTAAGATGAAAAATATTTATTTTTGAATAGTATTTCTAGTAAGTACAGCCTTGCAAGATATTTTTTTTCCTTTGATTTTATTCATATAATTTTATGTGTGTATTTATTTCCACTATAATTTAATTAAATAAATAAATTATTTTAACAAACATAGTTATTGAACACAATTGAGTGAATGGATCATGTTGTAAGTTCAAATATATTAATTTATATTCGCTTCTTAACTTTTTTATATACATATTTAATTATTGTTAATGATTTTTTTATTTATTTTTTGACATAGAGAGTTCTTGATTTATTTAATTAGATGTATACATAAATTTTTTAATTTATACTTGATATTATTATTTATATATATATATATATATATATATATTGCAAATACTTGCATATTCAAATTTGTTTTATTGAAAAAAAAAATTCAGCCCACAATATACCGCAGGTAAAATAGTTGTGCACGTTTATCTCCTATTCACCCAATATTATTGAGACTTTCTATCATCAGTTGTCGGCACCAAGGACATAGCTAAGATGGTTGGCAAGTGGTAGCACCAATATTGCTTTTTATACTTTTAAAAAAGTCTTATTCCAAAGTCTGGTATGTTAGCTCTTAATTGGACCCCAAAATCCAGCTAAAATTAAAGTATATTATATAATTTTTTGGAGTTTTAATAAGGGAATAATTGTAAGAGAAAAATCATTAAAGGATGCCCATTATGTATAAAGCCAATAATCTTAGGCCTACATGTTGGGGCATTTATTGAGAGAAACCATCTGCTTTATAATGTCACTCGAGGCATCACAAACAGATGATTTTAAGATAATTTTTGGTAACAAATTAATTAAATTATAAACTTTTCAAATATTTAAAAATGAAAAGGGAGAGAAGTGTATTATTGTAGCGAGACACATGTTAGTGGGTTCTCCTATTGATTGATAGTGGTAGGAATGCAGTAATGTTCACGTGCAAGTTAGTAAATAAAGAGGAGTATGTAGTATTGCTGGTGCAGATTATTTTTTAAAATGTATTTTTGATATTAGTGTATTAAAATAATTTAAAAATATTAAAAAATTAATTTAAAATATAAAAAATTCTAAATTTAAAAAACAAATGAAATGCCCTCCCATGCATCCCTTAAATTAACTATACAGTAAGTTGTGCATATTCTAGTAGTGTTTTAATAACATCATTCAGAGTATTTTTTTAAAGTATTTTTTTATTTAATATGTATTAAAATAATATTATTATTTTTTATTAATTTGTTTTATAGCATCACATTAAAGCTATAAAAAAAACATTAATCTAATATATTTTTTATTGTGAAAAATAGTTTAAAAATAACTTTAAAAAACAATTGAGACCCATTACCGAACACACCCAGTATACTATCTTCCTACATTTTCTCCCATTGAGTTTGTCCACGCTTGGATTTCCATCTAGTTATTAAAACGTTCATCTATTGCTTTATGTGCATGATCTCAAAGATATTATAGTCTCAGAATTGAATATTTCTTGAAATAGAGCTGTGATTAATTAAATAATCTCAAAAGTTTATATGCTTTATTTGAAAAATAGACAATCATTACTCTCTCTATTCTAAAATTTTATTATCATTTAATTTCTTATACGTATTTAAAAAATACAATTAATTGCATATGATATCATCTGTTTTCAAACTACTTTTCAATGTTATTTTTTATTTTATTTTATTAAACTAATACAATAAAGTCCATGGTCAGGTGTTTAATTTACCATTAATTAAGTTGAAATGGATTCGAATCCTAGTTCATGCATTGGTTTTTGTTTTTGTTTTTGTATTTATTTTTACATATTTATATGCCATAATTAGTTGTGGGATATCTCAAAATATATAGAAAGAAGGACAAGTGTTTATTTTTCAAAATAGAAAGAGTGTAAGACATCCCTAAAAAGAAATATGGATGAACATATTTGGACGAAAGGAGTAATATATTAGCTTTAAAGGCATTGTAGAATGAATAAAAAGGTATTGGCAAAGTCAGCCATTAACAAGAAGACGGATCAAATAATTATTAAGATCAATTCAAGGAAGACAGTTAAAAGAACTTGACTATGGACAAAAATTCCCACCTGGCTCGATTTTGATGGATTGATTTAAAATACTTTGGGCTAAAAACTTGTTTTGGTCAAGAGTTTAAGTTGAATTGAAAATATATTAACTCAAAAACACTAAATTGATTTAGCTTAGCTTATATATAATCTGGTTGATTTGGTCGTAAAATTTAAGTCTTGGTAAACACTAATAGAATTTATTTATTTAAAAAAAACAAAATAATATAGCTTTAACAAAAATAATTAATTCAGGTTGATCTAATAACCTAAATCTTTTTCCAAGTCAATCCTCAAATCATTTTTATAACTGTAACAATTAATTTATTATTTATAAGGGTTAACATGGTTGTTAAATCTAATCTCATTCCAACCCAATCCTCAAATCATTTTTATAATTGTAACAGTTAATTTATTGTTTATAAGGGTTAACATGCTTGTTGAATCTAATATCATCCTTATAGGTTGATCTAGAAAAGTAGAGTTTTAAATTGAACTGAAAAGATATTAACTTGGTGAAATTCAAGTAACATGATTTGGTTTATTTGGAACCTGATTAATTAGATTAAACTTGATTTAGACAGCATCAAGAAAATATTTTCCAAAAAGAATAAAAGAAACATAGAGAGATTGAAACCACACTAGTTTGATAAAAATAATTGATTTGATTTGATACAGATATCCCCATATTAACATACTAACCCAATAGACCAAAAACTCATCCAGGATAGTCTCCGAGCCGGTCTAACAATTACAATGGTTAATATGTCTTGATAAAATCACCACCTATGGTTTTTATAATGGGTGCATCCCTTCTCTCAATTACATCTTGACTTACCAGCCTTTCGTTCCAATAGCACTAGCTCCTGTTGGTATACATATTTTTTTGAACTTGACTATAAGAATTCAAAAGGCAAGTCAGACTATACACTTGAGTACTGTCACTGTAGTGTACATACTTTTTTATGATTCTATTTTTGTTCATAAAAAATTCTACAGGAATAAGAGATCTCCTATTTATTAAAAATAATATAAATTATATATTTAAATTTCATTTAATAGCTTAAGTTTATAGATTGAAATAATTCTTTGACATGATATCAAAACCTTGATGATCAAACAGTCACGAGTTTGAATCTCACAATTCTTATTTATTTGATAAAAATGAAGCACAAGTTAATGTAAACCTGTGAAAGTTTCAAGATCAAAAGACTTTCACTTGAAAGGATATCTTATATAATAATATAAATTATATATTTAGATCTCACCTAACAGCTTAAGCTATTGGATTGAAATAGTTTTTTAACACTGTTAAATAAAAAAATCATGGTGTGCCACTGGAGAACACATCTTTTCACTATCCAATATGATAAGCTTGATGGTGGCTGAGAGATAGATTTGAAGCCATGAATCCTGCCTCGGATTAATAAAAGCTTGAAAGATATATTCCAATTATTCCTTGTTTCAATCTCTGTGTTCTACTTTAGCTGATGTGATTAAGAGCACAAAAACCATAATTCAAGTGTTCTGAAACTTCAAGCACTTACAAATACTCGCCCTATCAATTTAATTGCCTCATCGCATGGTCTCCCTATTCATGTCTTCATGGAGGGACCTCATCTCATTGCTCGTCTTCTCCAAAAGTCAACCCCCATCTTCTCTATTGAGCTGTTTTTGTTCACTTAATAATCAATGTCAGCCATGCATGAAGTTTGACCCCCATTAACTTAGTGGGCTGCCATGTTATCTGTGACTGTGATGCATGATCTTGTTCTTAGCTTAACATGCAATAAAATCTTCCCCGTAATCTGTATCTTAAGCAAAATTGTCCGTATCTTCCCCATAATAAAATCTTCCCCGTAATCTGTATCTTCATGTTATCTGTGACTGTGATGCATGATCTTGCTCTTAGCTTAAGCAAAATTGTCTCACTGGATCGGGGCATGCAACTGAGCTTATTTGGTAGTGTAGTTGCGGTTGCTTTTTAAATAACTTTTCATGTCAAAATACATGTTAATGATATTTTTTTATTTTTTAAAAATTATTTTTGATATCAGAACATCAAAATGATTCGAAAACATTAAAAACATATTAATTTGAAGTTAATAAAAAGATAAAAAAAAATTTAAATTTTTTTAAAAACACTTTTAAAACACAAAAACAAACAAGCCTTAAAAGATCTTGCTATAATATGGGGATAATAACACATGGGGATAATATGGGTATCTTTCTCTCGTGTTTGGCACGATACTAACCATATGGCTGCTGGTTTTGCAAAACAAGGTATGACTAGAAGTTGTGACTTTGCGGCCTAGCTTGGATCTTCCTGGGTCATGCAGTCTTTTTAAGTTCAGATTATCTTTTGACACGTAGATTTTGCAAGTTTTTTTTTTTTCGCCTTTTTTTTTGGCGTTTTAATGCAATATGCAAAATAGGTTTACACTAGCCTTGACATTAGCCTTCAAATTTTTGACATTTTCATCAAGCACTAACATGACTTTTTATATTACCACAGATTCCTTGAAGATCTAGTTAAGAATATTGCTTTAATTTACAGCCACATGAAGAAGCTAACAAATAGAACATGCTTGGATTACAATCAACCTACTTGTGTGGCAAAAGATCACAGCTTGCAGACCAACAAAACATGGGATCTTTAGTACCATTCCCAAATCTAACTTTTATGATTGTTGTCGAAGTATAATCGAAGGCTGGTGACGCACAGTAGCCCATCTCTAGACAAGATATATGACAGATATGTAAGAATGTTGAGGTTAGTATAATAATAAGAATTACCCATGATGCTACCAATGTGAAATGGAGGTTGAACACAATGTTGTGGCTTACAGTTGGGAGTGTCATGTCCTCCCAATTAGTGGAGGTTTACATAATTATTGAGATGCAGACAGATCACTCAGGTTATGCTAAAAGAGAAGGAAAAAACTATGAACTTCTTGTTAGCAGGTTTCATACAGAATGTTTACTGCAGCTAGTTAGAATTTGAGAGGCAAACCACTCAGTAGCTAATCTATTAGCTAAGGTTGATTCAGCACACTGAAAAGGATAAATTAAGATTCTAAAGGCCAAGCAAAAAGGGGGTGGAAAAACAAAGTGAATTTGCTACAGAGAGAGACCAATGAGTGTAGAGACTAGCTGCGTATCTGTTAACTGATTTGTGCTCAATCAAAATTGAGTTGTGTCTGACTCAAAACAATTCCGGAATCAAATTGAAAATGAAAAACTAGAACCTCTATCTTATAGAAAAGTGTACAAAAGATCATTTGAATTGACTTCGAAATCATATTTTTCATGTCACCTTTAGCCAAGGAACCTTCGTGAGTCCTTCCTGGAATTTTCTGGGTCCCTGACAGCATTTTGAGGTTTCGATTCCTGAAATGAAATTGATGCATGTAGTTGTCTGAACAGAAGCAAGTGGAATGGCCCCAGTTTGATTATAAGATAACCCATTAAAATACAAAAGGTTCAGTGGAGCATCCACATGTCAGAGACCTACATAAAATAAGAGATAATGACTTGTTGCGTGCTAAAACCCTCAGAATATTCGAAATTATAGCTTCATTAGTGTAATAATTGTGAATATTATATCAAAGATCAAGCGGAAATTTGGATCCTTTCAACTTTCCCTATATATATATAACATCAATACGCAACCACCTACAAATATTTCTGTCTTCAACCCTCCAAAGTCCAAGCTATCTGAACATGTCTGCTTCTACCTCAACTACTCAACTCTTTCAAGATTTTCTTGGGGACTTCTACTCAAGAAGATTGCTATTACATAGCCCTCTTTACCAATCAACAAACACAGCAACTCCTCCAGCTCCTGGAAACAGTGCCCCGTCTGAACCTTACACTGGCAGCAGCTTTGATGCGAATGTTGTTATGGTCCTTTCAGTTCTGTTGTGTGCACTGATTTGCTCACTAGGGCTAAATTCCATCATTAGGTGTGCATTAAGGTGCTCTAACATAGCAGCTTCAGAATCTGCTGCGAACCCCTCGACTCAGTCAGCAAACACTGGAGTGAATCGAAAAGCATTAAAGTCTTTTCCAGTGGTAAATTACTCAAGTGACTTGAACCTGCCTGGCCTTGACACAGAGTGTGTAATATGCCTCTCAGAGTTCACTCCTGGTGAGCGTGTGCGGCTTCTTCCTAAGTGCCACCATGGATTCCATGTCAAATGCATTGATAAGTGGCTTAGCTCCCACTCATCCTGCCCTACATGCAGGCACTGCCTGATAGAGACATGTCAAAAAATTATTGGTTGTAGCCAGGCTAGCACATCAGGACCCTCTGTACCAGTACAAGAAACCATTGTGAGCATATTGCCACTAGAACCTGAAGGTTTGATACGAGATTACAGGGCAAATAGCTAAGAATTTTCCTTTCTTTTTTTCACTTTTTATTGTATGATATGTTTAGCCCTGCCCCTTGAAGGATGATACTTAAAGGTCTTAATTTGCCACAGGTTATAGGCTACCATCCACAAGAAGTGCAGTACACATGTAAATTTTTAGCAGTTTGAAATTGTTAACATAATGCACAATTTTTCTTTCCTCACAATGTGTTAAACAGTAGTTCTTAAATCAGAATTGCAGGCCAAAAACAGAACTTGAAGGACCTGGAACCATGTAGGATCCCTCAAACACCTAGCTGGTTCAATATGCTGGCTAGAGGAAACTGAGAAGGAAAATCACTGAAAAACTCCCTTATCTTAATGTGGAAGGCCAATAAGGTGAGTGAATTAGCTAAAGATTTCTCTTTACTAATAATAAAAGAATGCCAAGTCTCAGTATTAGTGCTAGACCGACAAAGGACGGTATTGCGGCAGTATAATATATAGTAATATTCATATAGGAGCAGCTCAACATAGGAGTAAATGTCAAGAGGGAGTGTAAAGAGTAAAGGAAAATCCCTCATACTATATTCATGGCAAGCAAGCACAAATTATTTTCCAAGAATCTTGACCAACTAGGAGTGCTCATTGTTTTCATTAGCTTTACTTCAAAGCAATCAACAGCAAGGGAAACAGCCTCATTGTAGGAGCACTTGAAAAGACTTAAAAACATAGCAATAATGTGTAAAACAATAAGTTCATCCAATCAAAGGAGCTTCAAAGATCAATGGAAACTGAGGATGAACGCATTACACATTCCCAAATGAAATAAAGGGGAGTTTTGTATCATAGTAGTAGCATGAAAGTGACACGTAGAGAAGAGTGAAAAATCACTCTTCCCTGGCTGCAAAGAATCATGTAATGCGCTATGGATGTTGAAGGTGGGTCCTTGATCTGACTGTAATGCTTAAATGACACTAAAGAGAAGCCAAGGCATTGGCACCGTGACTAGTTAAGATTCGGCTGGTCTGGCTAGGTAGATCAACCTAATGATTTATTGATGAGGTTGATCCGAGTCGATCCCAAATCTGCTTCTTGAGCCTTGAATCAAGTCGACTTTTAGATCAAGTTTTATTGCATTGCAGTGAATACAAAATTTCTGGAACATTCTCATAATTAGATGCCTCTAACAAATTTAAGGTTCGATATCGAGAAAACAAAATGAAGTATAGAGTCTCTTGAAGCCATCAAGGAACAAAGATCGGGTAGGTTTACAGCTTGAGGTAGGCCTGGAATCGGAGAAGCAAAGATCTTCCACGTTCTTGATGCCTTGTTAAATTATTGAAGATAGATTATCATCTAATCTTTAGCCCATAAAGGTGCATCATCGAGCCATAGAGAGGACATCTCAAGACACCTTTTTTAGAAAAGATAAATGTCATTGAACATTATATGATTTTTTATATAGATTAGAGATTTCATGTATATATATACATACACGTTGTCTATAAAGTCACCTTGTCACTCTAGACGTTTTCTCATGAGACGGGAAATTTTAATTTTTTTTTTTTGTTAAAAGTTAATATTTTATATATTTTTTGAATTGTTTTGATGCACAAATTTTAAAAATATTTTTTTAAAAATAAAAAAATATATTATTTTAATACATTTCAGCACAAAAAGCATTTTAAAAAATAATCACAACCACACTTTTAAATATATTAGTATAATTTAAAATTGCAGTTTCCACGTATCAACATGTGAGATATACATGCTTTTTTGAAAGGAAAATTGAGATTTCCAATATAAATGGAAACATTATAAACACTATGACTATGACATGGTATATGAATATGATAAGATTATAATTTTTAAACTAGAAAAGTAAATTTTGTTGATTGATAAATGTATTATATAATTTATATGTTATGTGACTAAATTGATATTTTCCAAGAAAAAAATATGTAAAAATGAAAGGCCGCCTCTAAAATCAATTAATACCCTAAAATGATAATCTTACAAAACTACCATCAGATATTTAAAAAAATTAGAGTCTCCTCCCCCAAGGGCCAATCACACTTGCATAAATGCATCAGTAACAATGCCCAGTTGTGTTGAAAATCTCATGGGACGGCCCTGGGCTTAGGTTTTCTCAACTTTTAATGGGCCAAGTACTCAGCCCAATTCACCAATATGCCTAACTTGCATAAATATAATTTTGATATTAATGCCAATATTATCTTATTAGTTTTAATGTATTAAGAATATATTATTTTCAACCCAAATTTAAATTATTTATTTCATTTATTCATAAAAAAATTATTTTCTTAAAGCTCATCGAACATTTGAATCAACTCCAACACCTTTAAAAAAATACTTTGCTTTCTCACTTGACTTCTTCATTCCAAATCTCATGTGCTCAAATAAAGAATAAAAAAACTCATTAAAGTGATTTAATTACATATAAATTAATCAAGTAAAACTATTGTTTCGTCTAATAAAAAAAAACATGATTTTTTATATATATATTTAGAGATCAGAGTTAATTAGATTTTGCCTAACTATAAAGAAAAAAATAGTTTTGTGAGCCAAATATTTTTTATTTTTTACACGGAGTCTCGTATATATATTTCAAATCTTAGTTTTATGGAAGTTAAAATAACTTGTTTTTTTATGTATAGAAATATGTGTTTACTTGTTTTTATATATATAAAAAGCTGTTTTTTATTTATTTTGTACATAAAAATCCATCTCACATCAATTTTAACCAAACATATATTTTTAAAAATCATAACTAAATTTTTTTTTTACATCAAAAGCTATATTTGTTTTTGGATTTCAAAAATACTTTTAAATTTTTTTTATTTTTTTTCTTTACTTCAAATTAGTGTTTTTAAATCATTTTAATATGCTGATATTAAAATTAATTTTAAAAAAATAAAAAAATATATTGTTTTATTATATTTTAAAAAATAATAACAATACAAAAGATATTTTATCGTAAAAGATCCAAACTCGAAGGAAAACTAGGCTGGTGATTACAAGAGCCTGATGCAAGGTGACCATCGACGATGGCAACCTGTCTTTTGAGCTTAAAATGCCATTTTTATTTTTATTTTGTGGTCACCAAACATGTCGAAGAATATCCATGGGATTAGAAAATGAGAGTTTAACTTGTGATGGACATGGCACCAGCCTTCAAGATAACTCCCACACCTTGACATGGGGGCACAAAATCGGGGCTCAAATCAAAGCCCTGTAGGAGAAAGTGATGGCAACATCTTTATCAATCGAAGAGAAAATCCAAAAGTAAATTTTGATGTTGAAGCTAAATCATGTCCCAGCCAATCAGTATCGCTTGATTTTGAACCACTAATCCACAGTCCCTAGCCTCCTCTCACCAAACCCTAATTCGAAAGATAGTGGCACTAAAACTAGTTGTGTGCGTGTGTAAGGGCAATGTACAAATCGATCCTCCAACTATGGCAACAAGTCCAAATCAATCTTTCAAGTTACTAGTTCTTGCAATTTATATCTTTTTTTTAAGGATGGATGAGATTTGGTGAGTAATAATCGTGTCTTTTTATCAATGAAAAACATTATATTTATAATCGTGAGAGGTATAGCTTAATTAGTCAGATATTAAATTTATTCCATAAAAATCACTAATTCAAGTACTACAAATCTCAAAGTCACTGGAGGTTTATAAAATTATTAACTTCAAGGTCTCGGGAGATTAGTCGAGATACGTGTAAACTAGTTTAGACACTCACAATGAACCAAAAAAAAATATTATATTCATAGTAAAAAAAAAAAAACTTGCATTTCTTAGTTGTATGCTAGTCAAGAGTGATTCTACTATTGATCTTTTTTTACAAATATATTTAATTAAAAATAATTATTTAAATTGTGGTACTAAATTTTTTAAAGTTTTTTTGTTTTTTAATCAATAAGAATATTCTTGAGTCAGCTTTCAAGCTAGTTCCATTCATTTAAAACTAATTACATTCTTGATAAGATTTCTCATAAAGCATCTTAGCTTGGTTGGTCTATTCATTTATTTTATTGTCTCCGTTCTTAGGGTCCAAATTAACCTTGAATTATAGCGTAAACAGAAAGTCAACTTATTAATTACGCTATTTTTTTTTTTTTGAAAATCAACTTATCAATTACGCTAATCTTTTTTTTATAAATATCAATTGTGTACTATGTTAGATGGTAATCCACTACCAAACTACGTTCCTGTTGGTATTTCATATCAAGTGATTCCTTGTTTTTTGCCTCAAAGCTTTTTTTAACCTTTTCCACATTCAAGAATTGCCAGCAAATAGATTATTTTTAGGCAAAAAATGGGATCACGAGACCTTGGGCTTTCCTTCTCCATATGGGGTGGATGATCTTATATTTTGAATTTAGGAGTGTTTGGCTATGTGGTGTCTTGTTAAATTTTAAATATTTCAAAAACCAATCTCTATCATTATTGCAGATATTATCCTTTTTAACACTCAAATAATAGGGTTTATTTGGGAGTGTAATTATGATTGCTTTTTAAAATATTTTTGTGCCGAAATGCACTAAAATGATGTTTTTTTTATTATTTTTTAAAAATTATTTTTAAAATTAGCGTATTAAAACAATTCAAAACATATAAAAAAATTATTTTTTTTTAGAAATTCATGTATAATCATGTTTCTGAAAGTACTCTAAATATATTTCATGTAGAAAGTATAATTAAAGACCGTTTGAAGTGTGAAGGAGAACTATAGTTGGTCCAAGTAGTTCCTAGCCAAACAAAACCAAACGTAAACACAAGTAGCCATCTTTAGGGGCCATAACATTTATTTGGGGTTACAAGAGATTCGTTAAAATTGGGTGCGTAATGGCTCAATTGTTAGGTAGATGCTACCACGACTCCCATGTCGTTTTATGATGATGGTGTTTAAGTTTCTTGACCTAATATGTTGTTTTTATGTTTTAAAAATATTTTAAAAAAATAAAAATAAAAATAATTTTTTTTTTGCTTTATAATTTTTTAGTGTTTTTAGATTATTTTGATGTGCTAATATAAAAAATAATTTTAAAAAAATAAAAAATATATTATTTTAATATATTTATAAGTAAAAAACACTTTGAAAAACATTTGTAACTACATTCCCAAACAAGTCAAAAAACAAGGGTCATTCCTGATTCATTTTTAATTTATTAATATTATCAGTTGAATTCAAAATTTATTTAATATTAAACAAAGTCATTTTTTATTTTGAAAAAATCCTTATTTTTTTATATGTGTTTTTCAAATGTGTAGTTTATTATTAAATTGGTATCAATAAATTTGGAATGGAAGTAAGAATCATAGTTATCATTTCTGACCAACAAGTTTGTCAAATCAAATACAATGATGTTTTTAATAAATAAAATAATTTAAAAAAAAATATTCTTGAAATTAATTTGATTGAGTCTCATTTAAATTTGTTTGGGTCAATTTCAAAACTAATTTAAAATGAAATAAAACTTAAATTATTCTTCAAATCAATAAGTTATCAAATCAACTTACCCAGATCAGTATAGATTTAATAATTATACTACTAATTGCGCATACATTGAAGTAAAAAAGAGAGTTTTCATTTTATATATTTGTTGTTTGAAACATGTTAAATCATGGCTCGCGGTTGTTGGGTAGTATTGCCTCCAGTTCCACCACTAATGCTTGAATTTTAAAATGGATGAGATTTGGTGAGTAATAATCGTGTCCAAATCAATATTTCAAGTTACGAGTTCCTGCAATTTATATCTTTTTTGTTTAGAATGGATGAGATTTGGTGAGTAATAATCGTGTCTTTTGATTAATGAAAAACATTATATTTATAATCGTGAGAGACATAGCTTAAATGGTCAGATATTGAATTTATTCCCTAAAAATTACTAATTCAAGTGCTACAAATCTCAAAGTCATTGGAGACTTATAAGATTGTTAACTTCAAGGTCTCGGGAAATTAGTCGAGATGGTGTAAACTAGTTTAGACACTCACAATGAACCAAAAAAAAAATATTATATTCATAGTAAAAAAAAAAAAAAACTTGCATTTCTTAGTTGTATGCTAGGCAAGAGTGACTATTAATCTTTTTTTACAAATATATTTAATTAAAAATAATTATTTAAATTGTGGTACTAAATTTTTTAAAGTTTTTTTGTTTTTTAATCAATAAGAATATTCTTGAGTCAGCTTTCAAGCTAGTTCCATTCATTTAAAACTAATTACATTCTTGATAAGATTTCTCATAAAGCATCTTAGCTTGGTTGGTCTATTCATTTATTTTATTGTCTCCGTTCTTAGGGTCCAAATTAACCTTGAATTATAGCGTAAACAGAAAGTCAACTTATTAATTACGCTATTTTTTTTTTTTTGAAAATCAACTTATCAATTACGCTAATCCTTTTTTTATAAATATCAATTGTGTACTATGTTAGATGGTAATCCACTACCAAACTACGTTCCTGTTGGTATTTCATATCAAGTGATTCCTTGTTTTTTGCCTCAAAGCTTTTTTTAACCTTTTCCACATTCAAGAATTGCCAGCAAATAGATTATTTTTAGGCAAAAAATGGGATCACGAGACCTTGGGCTTTCCTTCTCCATATGGGGTGGATGATCTTATATTTTGAATTTAGGAGTGTTTGGCTATGTGGTGTAACTATTATCTTGTTAAATTTTAATTATTTCAAAAACCAATCTCTATAGCTATTGTAATATTACCCTTTTTAACATTCAAATAGTAGGGTTTGTTTGAGAGTGTGGTTGTAATTGTTTTTTAAAATGTTTTTGTGCTGAAATACACTAAAATAATTTTAAAAAAAAAGAAATATTTTTGAGATCAGCGCATTAAAACAATTCAAAATATATAAAAAATTATATTTTTAATTAAAAAAATTATTTTTTTTTAGAAATATGGGTATAATCATGTTTCCCAAAGTACTCTAAATATATTTCATGTAGAAAGTATAATTAAAGACCGTTTGAAGTGTGAAGGAGAACTTTAGTTGGTCCAAATAGTTCCGAGCCAAACAAAACCAAACGTAAACACAAGTAGCCATCTTTAGGGGCCATAACATTTATTTAGGGTTACAAGAGATTCGTTAAAATTGGGTGCATAATGGCTCAATTGTTAGGTAGATGCTACCACGACTCCCATGTCGTTTTATGATGATGGTGTTTAAGTTTTTTCACCTGATATATAAAGATTATGTTTGTTTTTGTGTTTTAAAAATATTTAAAAAAATAAAAAAAAAATTAATATTTTTTTGCTTTAAAATAATATTTTTTTGGTATTTTTATATCATTTTAATACACTGATATAAAAAATAATTTTTAAAAAATAAAAAATATTATTTTGATACATTTATAAGTGAAAAACAACCGTAAATATACTCCTAAACATGTAAAAAAACAAGGGTCATTCCTGATTAATTTTTAACTTATTAATGTTATCAATTGAATTCAAAATTCATTTAATATTAAACAAAGTTATTTTTTATTTTGAAAAAATCCTTATTTTTTTATATGTGTTTTTCAAATGTGTAGTTTATTATTAAATCGGTATCAATAAATTTGGAATGGAAGTAAGAATCATAGTTATCATTTCTGACCAACAAGTTTGTCAAACCAACTTCAATACAATGATGTTTTCAATAAATAAAAAAATAAATAAAATATATTTTTAAAATTAATTTGATTGAGTCTCATTTAAATTTGTTTGGGTCAATTTCAAAACTAATTTAAAATGAAATAAGACTTAAATTATTCTTCAAATCAATAAGTTATCAAATCAAATTACCCAGATCAGTATAGATTTAGTAATTATACTACTAATTGCGCATACATCGAAGTAAAAAAGAGAGAGTTTTCATTTTATATATCTGTTGTTTGAAATATGTTAAATCATGGCTCGCGGTTGTTGGGTAGTATTGCCTCCAGTTCCACCACTAATGCTTGAATTTTAAATGGTGTGGTGTCTGCTTTACCATCTCTTCTTCAAATTAACATGGCGGTATGTTCACCACTAGTCATCATTGATTGTGAAAGATCTGCTCTTACTTCCATGATTCGGACACGTTTGCACGTTTTTGGGATAAAAATATTAATCGCGGTTGTTTGGGAGAAGTTTTATAAGTTATTTTAAAAATAATTTGTATTAAATAATTTTTATTTTTATTTTTAAAAAATTTATTTTCTATATTAATACATTAAAATGATTCAATAATGCTAAAATGTTAATTTGAAGCAAAAAAATAAATTTAAATTTTAATAAAAAGTGTGTTTCACCGTAACTCCAAAATAGAATTGAAAACAACATGTTTTTCATGCATATTCGGAGTTGTGTTTGCACAGAAATTTTAGTAAATTTTGATTTTTTTTTAAAATTAATTTTTTTATTACATGTTTCTAAATCGTTTTAATGTATTGATGTTAAAAATAAATTTTAAAAAAATTATTTTGATATATTTTCAAGTGAAAAAATACTTTAAAAAACAACATTAAACATATTTCTAATTAGACTGTTTGACTTTTATCACTCATGGGACTCATCGAATAGTACAAACTAGTCTCAATGGATTTTCTATTGCTCGAGTAATTTAAAAAAAAATAAAATTAAATTGTATGGAAATTATTCTAATATAATTTAGTTGAATTGGGGGGTTCTAAGACAATAAAAATGACTAGCACAAATTTTGGTTTAATGTTAGAAAAATTTAAGATGACATTGTTATTTTAATATTGAGATGTCGATATATTAGATTGATTTGGATTTCTCTATTTAGCCTGTTAAATTTATGATCCTAGTTATGGACTCTACTTAGGTTTAAGAATTTTTTTACTTAATTATATAATAATAAAAATAATCACTTATAAAATTGAGCATAAATCAAATATCAGATATTTAATTAACATTGTAATAACCTTATAAAAAAATATATTAATATAATTTATAAAATGAAATTCAAAATAAAGTAAATATTAAATAATAAATTAAAAAAAAACCTACTATGTGAAAAGAGAGATGACATCAAACTCTTTTTAGATGTATTAAATAATACACATGACCACAAGATTTCTGCACCGACTTTTGAATTTCTTGACAAGTAGGTGCCTAGTCTTGCTTCTTTTTGTCTTTGTATCCATGTAGTCAATGCCTGTAATTAAAATCTACTTGGGAGTTGTGGCTTTGCCACATGCAATTGTGAATTCAATGGTTGAGTGTTCGGAAATGCGGGTTAATTTATGTTTTTAAAAATTGTAATTTGATTTTGGTTAAAGGTTAATTTGTCTTATATGTTTTGATTATTTTGATGCGCCGTAAAAAATAATTTTAAAAAAATATTATTTTAATGTATTTTAATATGAAAAATAATTACAACCATACATCTAAATAATTATTAATTTCCATCCATTTTCAAAAAAAGAATTTTGTCAAGAAAGTAAATACGGCCTTGATAGTTCAACTTTTTTTGCTTGCTCGACAATGTCGTCACTTCACGGAGAGAAGAGAAAAAAAGAGGTCAATAAGTGATGGATCATATTGGTTCTAGCAAACAGGGGTAATCATTTTTTGTTCGGTTTAGTTTTTATTTTTTTAAAAAAAGTAACCAAATTGAAAAAAAAAAAACGAAACCGGTTCAAACTGACCGATTTCAGTTCGGTTTTGTTTTTAGGACAAAACTGGTTCAACCCGGTTTGGCTTTGTTTTAGCTCGGTTTTTTTGGTTTTAGCCTTATAAAACCGAACCAGTCGATTTGTTTAAAATTTTAATCAATTTTTTTCATGATTCGATTTTTTTTGTTATTATTTTTTCTAATTTTCTCGATTTAATCAGTTTTTGGTTTTTTTTTTACCCATGCTAGCAGGTCTAGCATTCGGTTCACATTATTTCATCTCCTCAATTGCACACCAAAAATCTTGTCTTTGCTAAGAATCTCACTTAATCCGGAAAAGAGAGAGATATATCCTCTTCTTTGTTAGTAGAGTGATACAAGACGGAGGACTTTGCAACTTGCAATTAATCACACTTTCTAGCTCTCCTTCCTGGTCCCTAAAATTATCAAGAATAGTTATAAAACACCCACTTGCCTAATAGGTTAATTGGATTACATGTTGATCTAAGAACTTGAATTGGATTTTATTTTGAATTAGAATCTTTTTTTTTTTAAACTAAAACATGATTGTATTTTAAAAACAAAATGACAACGACTTGATCTAAAAAATAAATTATCCCGTCAACTTGTAAATTGATCCGATCAATTCATAACCCAAAACTTAATTAATCATATCAAATTTTATAACTACCACATCTAGTATAAAGATGGGTAAAAAACTCTTCAATTCTTACTTTAACTATCTTATACATGTAACTCTGGATTGTTTATTTATATTTTATATATGAATTAAGAGCTCGTTTGATACTGTGATAATGATTGTTTTTTAAAAAAATTCACTTAAAAATATATTGAAATAATGTTTTTTTATTTTTAAAATTTATTGCTGATATCAGCATGTTAAAATGATCTAAAAATATAAAAAAATTAATTTGAAGCAAAGAAAAAAAAATAAAAAATATCAATTTTTTTCAAAAATATTTTTAAAATATAAAAACAAACCGTTTCTAGGATGCAAAATCCCTTACATCACCGTTTCTAACTTATATATAGATTGATTGATTATCATCATTCAAGGCTACAGCAACTCCATAAAGCTTTCGGTGACTCATAAATGACTAGATCTACCAAATGTGGGAAAATGCATTGCGGTGATAGCTTCTGTTTTCGATTCCTTAGGTAGTGGACAAGATTAGGTTATGGTATGGGTGAGTAGAGAGCACGGAACTGATTTTACACCAATACTTTTTGACATTGCATTGAATTATATTAGACATACATTCCCAAAGTGATAATTGAGTCTTTGCTTGGAATCCACTTTTTTTTCCGTGGTGATTCCATGTAAAATAATTGTAAAGCAAAATCAATATACAATTGCAAACTCTTGTAAGAGGATACATGATTGATTATTTACACCATGAGAAACATCCTCTCTTTTTTTAATTAACGTGAGTTTTCGAATCAGTTTGCGTGTACCTTAACTAATTTCACGGGTCTTGAAATTAATAATTATGTAAGCCTTCAATGGCCCTGAGGTTTGTGGGATTCGAACCGATAATCTTTAGGAAACAAACTTAGAACCTAACTAGTTGAGTTATACCCTTTAAGATTGAAATACATACTTCTTTAATCATAAGGATATTGCAATAGTTTGTTTTTTTAGGTGTATTTTGTCTAAAAAATATGTTTTTTAAATGTTTTTCATTAGTTTTAATGTGTTGTTATAAAAATTCTAAAACAATATATATCTTTAATCCGGGCCAGTTTACGTGTATCTCGACTAATCCTACGAGCCCTGGAGTTAACGACCATGTAAGCCTACAGTAGCTAAAGGTTTGTGGGATTCGAACTGATAACTTCTAAAAAACAAATTTAAAGCCTGACCAAGTGAGCTATACCCCTCAGGAATGAGATGCATATTTCTTTAATCATAAGGATATTGCAATAGTTTATGTTTTTTAAGTGTGTTTTTGTTTAAAAAAATATATTTTTAAGTGTTTTTTTGATAGTTTTAATGTGTTGATATAAAAATTCTAAAACAATATCATTTTAATATATTTTTAATTAAAAAATATTAAAAAAAAAAAAAAAACACCCATGCTATACTATCAAGCCTCGAAAATGCTTGAACTTGAGTTGTTAATAAGATATTCCATCATTAAAACTGAAATAAAAAAATAAAAATAAAAAACAAGGAAAATGGAAATGGATTTGTAATGACGACACTATCCACGTGAGGAAACTTTATCACAAGGAATAAATATTCACGATTCCCTGTAATGGCATGCCACTAAGAGTACACGAAAGTTCTTCTTCCTTAGTGTGGAAATGTGGCTGCCAAAAAAGGTGACATTTAGACAGTGCAAACATGCATTGATCAACACCTTGATTTGATTAATATTCTTTCAGATCCTGAAATTCCAAGCAATATCCCCTGACATTCACTAATATTTTATGTGCAGCCCCGACCATTCCCAGCTCCCCCCTCTAGCTTCATTGATAATTTGTCTAGCAAGAAATAGTTGTGCATTTGCACATGTAAGCACATGCAAGTTTGCAGGCAAATGAGATAAATATTTAAGATCCATTTACATCTACTTTATCCCTCGTTTCTTACATGTTCTTGAGTACCCTAATTATTGTTCTAAAACCTAGTCTGGTTCAACCGGTTAACCCTATGATCTGCTAACCTAAATTGTGTCCTAAATTGACTGTTTTAGACTAGTTATATAATTGACTTAATTAAACCATGGTGCTTGATGGGTTAATTCATGACCAAAATAATCTTGTTAACTTTTTTCACTAATTTTTTAAAATTTTTATGTTTTTGAATTGTTTTAATATATTAGTATCAAAAATATTTTTTTAAGAATAAAAAAATATTATTTTAATAATTTTCTAAACAAATATCGTAATCTTAGTCACTACTTAAATTCAATCATTCTAAAATGCATGGAGGCAATGCCTATCTCCTTGGATGAGGTAAAACACATTGGTAATATTTCAAAACTAATTATTGATTATTTGCTTTTCTATTTTTCATTGATTCAATTTTATTTTTTTAGATTTTTTTATCTCTTTTTTTGTTTTTATGATCATGGGTATTTTTAAATCAGTTTTAACTAATTAAAATTGATTTTACCTCTTCAATTTTAAAAAAAAAATTATCTAAACAGATCTAAGAGTATAGTTGATAAACTCGATCTGGTTTAATAAATTAACTTAAAAATCCAGGATTTGAAATATGATCCAGGATGGGTATTTAGTTGAATCAGACCAGATATGAACTCGACAAAACTCATCCAATCTAATTGAATTTTTAATAATTTAGTTGATCTAACCAAATTTGATAAAAATCAAGTTGGATCAACAACTAAAATAAAATAAGATCATATTATTTAAATAAAAATAATTAATCCAAACATTGAATGTCATATAAATTAACATGGTAAGCAAACTCTTTTCCATTTCTCACAACATTGCTAGAAGTTTAAATTCTTTTGACGGAGCACACCCTAATTATACGACTCAAGTGAGGCATTTGTTGGATGGACATCTATTCAAAATTATATATAAATAAATCATATTTTATAGTAGTAGTATTTGTTGTTATGATTTAAAAAAATAAAAAAAACTTTTAATTGTAGTTTAGAAAAATATATATTTGATTAAAATTGTTGTGATATAAACTTTTATATTTAAAATAAAAAAAATCTCTATAAAAAATATGTCATTTCAATTTTTACAAAATTAAAAATCAAAATACAATTATATATAAAGCCCCGTTATGGTATTTAACTAATCATACAAAAAAACATTTATACGTAGTTGGAGGAAAAGACAAATACTACCATTAGTACCAAACAAATTGTAAACAAGACAATAATACACATGAAATGGTTTTGTCCAAATGTCAAGCTATTTTCTGTTGCATGGATATTTATTCAGAGCAACAGTGGCAAGTAAGGCCGAAAGGGCCACATTTTTTCCCTCTGATTTTGATTTTTCACTGTCTGCAATAATGACATAAGAGAAAATATTAAATGCCAAAAAGAAATAAAAGATTCTCATGTTTTTGACAAAAAAAAACTTGTAAGCAAAGCCTACCCAAGCCGACCCCAGCTTGCCATTTTTCAGACTCGACTCCTCGTGTCCTTATTTATGGTCTGAGTATAATTATTATGACTATTTTTTAAAATATTTTTTATATAAAAATATATTAATATAATATATATTTTTTATTTTTAAAAATTATTTTTGACATCAGCATATTAAAATAATTTAAAAATATATTAATTTAAAACCAAAAAAATTTTATTTTTTTTAAATACTTTTGAAATGCAAAAACAAATAGGACATTAATAATAAATATAAGGGCAAAAATTTAATACACACAAAATATTAAGATGGTGTAGGTCCCGTTTGTTTGCTGGAAAGTGAATTCCGGGAAAGTGAATTATTTTCCGATGTTTGATAGTTTAATGAAAAATAAGTTGGAAAACACTTTCCAGTGTTTGGTTTATGTCATGAAAAATGAGCTGGAAAATAACTTGTTAATGTTTTAATTTTTCAAGTTCATTAAAATAATAAAGAACAAATCTTACAAATTAAAAGGTTAAATGAGAGTGAAATTGAAAAAAAAATATAATTTCATAAATTATCTCAACTAAAATAAATAATAATCAAAATAATAGAGATCAAATCTAAAAAATAAAAAAATAAAAAGATGAAGAAATTAAAATAATAATAATTAAAATTTCATAAATTAGTTCAAATAAAATAAGTAACAATCAGAAGAATGAGGACCAAAATTGATAGATAAAAAATTTCAATTAAAAAATGACAAGGAAAAAACAAATAACAATTATAAAAACGAGGACCAAAGTTAATATAAAAATTAAATTCTAAGGGATGAAATTGAAACACAAATATTCAAAACAAAATATATATAGCAATCAAAAGTTTGAGGACCAAATTTAATATAGTCAGCAAATATTATGACATTTCAAAATTTTTCACAACTTTCGGAAAGTGTTTTCCGTCCAAAATAAAAGAAAAGCACTTTCCTGAAAACCAAGCTAATTTTTTTTTCTGTATGTAAAGTTTTTTCGTTGACCAGAAATTGTTTTTCATTTACCAATTTTTTTAATGGCAAACAAACACAAAAAAGTTTGAAAAGTGATTTTTCGAAAACTATTTTTTGAAAAACAAACACAGCCATAGTTTTACATTCAAATTATTTTATTTTTTCAAAATAAATTAACATAGACCGTTAATAATTTTACAAAATAATTTTGTTATTTTTTAAAGTATAATTTGGGTAGAAATATGAATAAAAAGTCTTAACAATAGGTGAGTATTCTTAATTATTTTTTTTTAAAAAAATAAATAAGATTGATATAAGAAATTGTTTAATGGTGAAGTTTATATTACCTATATAACTGGAATATAATTTTGAGTTTTTCTCTGAATGCAATTACTCTGCTCCTCCTTTTCAAAGTTTCTCTAATTATCATATTTTTTTTCGCAAGAAGGAAAGTTTCTAGTCTAATCAAGTGAAAGAATAATTCACCAAATAAGAACATGGATATTTTATGATAAGATTAAGAATATAAAATATGATTTTCTCCTATAATATAAATTAAATAAATTTATAGGGTTTTTTATATTCTAAAATATAAGTTAAATGAAAATATAATTGATAGAAAAATAGACATGAAGCTTCCTTTTTTTTCTCGACTTTCTCTCTTATGTTCTCTTAAAAATAATTGCTTTAAAGAGATTATAAGTGATTTCTCACAACACTTAAAGTGAATATTGATTTTTATCATTTAAATATTAGATTTTTCGACAAAATACTATCATTGTATGTTTTAACATTTTATGTTATGATATATTAGATCAGTTATATATTTTAATATGAAAATCAAGAATTTTGTAAAAAAGATATCATCAACTTTATTTGAGTTGAAATTGACTCGATTTTTTTTTTCGAAGCTTGAAGTGGCTACTTTATTGCCGTTTATAAGGGCTGCTAATAATGGTTTGTACTGTTAAAGGCTGCAAATAGTTACTGTAACGTATATTTATAATAAATTCTATTTGTTTAGTTTTGCGTTTTAAAAATACTTTTTTAAAAAATTAAATTTTTTTATTTTTTTGCTATAAATTAATATATTTTTGGTGTTTTTAAATCATTTTGATAGTTGATATAAAAAATATTTTTTAAAAAATAAAAAAATATATTATTTTAATATATTTTTTAGTAAAAGAAACTTTAAAAAATAACTATAATCACACTTCCAAATAGACTCAAGTGGTGGCTTGTAAAATATTTTTATCTTTAAAGAATTATAAGACATAAAACCTTTCAACTTGGGAACATTTATTTTTATTTATTGGAAAGATGTAAAATTGAACTGATTTAGGAAAGTGGGAAGAATACTTGATTTAATAAAAACAAATAAAAATTTATAAGGAAACAAATCTTACATGTCTATTAATAGATGTTGGTTCATAAATATTTTGCTTTTTTTTTTTTTAATAAGAGGATGCCTTAAAACCAATTTCATGAATTAAAAATAAATCTCTTGTTGCTTGAGTTTTGAGTAAATAATCTATTTCAAGTTATTGCAATGGCATAATCTTATATTTTGAAGGGCCGTAAGCGCACAAACATTATAAATTATGATAATTTGGTCCTTATTTAAAAAGATATTTTGTAAGATTTGGCACCCTAAAATAGCTTAAAATTTTCTTTTATCCTTAATTATTTAACTCGATTTCAATTTAACCCAATGTTTCTTAACTACAATAATATATTAACAACTTAAATTATTAAATATATGATTGATAATGTAATTGGAACAAAAATCATGCAATACAATAGTAATTGCTTTTTAAAAATATTTTTTTATTTAAAAATATAATAAAATAATATATATTTTTATTTTTTAAAATCTATTTTTAATATTAGCATATCAAAATTATATAAACATATAAAATATTAATTTTTTAAAAATTAAAATTTATAAAAACACTAGGCATAAACAAACATAACTTGTATCTTAAATAATGATCCCATCATAACCGACCTGACCATTCAAAACAAACTATCTAGCAGATGATCCAATGGTAAGAATTTGTGATCAAGAGATTTGCTTTCCCTGTAATTTTAGATTCGAGTTTTGTGGTTGTCAATATTAATGATCACTAAATGTTTACTCAGTTGTTAATTTTAGAGTCCATGAGATTAATTGAGGTGCGCGCAAGATTTAGACACCCCATATAAATAAAAAAAAAAAAAACCAACTATCCCAGCCGCCAAAGCCGTCGAAATAGAGATCCGACGGCTGAAATTATAAGGGAAAAAAAAGTCAAAAACCAAGTCAGCAAAAGCCGAAAGAGTCCATAGCCCTCAAGGCCAGAACAAGTAGGTAACACTAGTGAAGTCATAAATAAAATAAAATAAAAAAGGCTGTCAGCCAGCCAGGTCACCCTATCTTTTCTCGTGGTGGAAATGATTCCTCTGTCTAAAAATTTAGTCTTAATTTCATTTGCATTTCAAAAATCCCTTCCTTTCTATCTGTCTCTCACTATATATAAAATCGTCGTCTCCTTTCCTCAGCTAACCCTTACTCTCTCTCTTTCTCTCGCTCGCACCAGCAACCGCAATACAAGCAAGCAATTTAGGCCAGGCCACGTCTATAGCTAGATTTGGCTTGGTTCGTTCTCTGATCATTCTCTCTAACACTTCTCCGCTTAAGGTAAGTAAAGGACCCGTTTCTCTATCTCTTCGTCTTGGTTTGAGCGTTGTAGATCGTGTTTTGGTTAAACGCCGCCTTTTTGTTGTTTTTGGTTTGGAATCGGTAAGTTTTATCGTTTTTTTGTTTCCGATCTATGATTTTTGTGCTGTTGAAGGTTAGATCTAGAGGTTTGTGGTGGTTTGATTTGGATCGTTTGATTTGAGAGCTTGATCTGATTGTGTTGAATCTAGATCTGTATGTTTTTGCGACAAGTTATTAGATCTGTTTGATTTTGACCTACTTCGTTTGGTCATTGTTAGATTATAATCTGCCAGTGTGAATTAGAAGACATTGGTAAATTGGAAATGATGTGGTAATTGATTGTGATTTAGGTTACATTTCTGTGTTTTAAGCTTAAAATTGATGATTTTGGATGGATATTTGGATTCTATTATAGTAGAATGATAACGAAAGATAATCATGCTGATTGGATTAAGCTTTGGATGGTTAATGATTTGGAATAGTTAATTGGCTAGTTTATTTTGATTTGTAAATAGTGGAGGAACTAGATATGTTGTATTTGATTATACGCTTCATAGATATGTAGATGTATTTGTAAATTATGTAGAATGTATTTTTCTGGTGTGAAGTTTGTTTCTTTTACTCATTTATTGACTTTTTGTACAGAACTTGTAGAAAATGGCCGATTCTGAGGATATTCAGCCCCTTGTCTGCGACAATGGAACTGGAATGGTGAAGGTGGGTTGGTTACTTTACTAGTGAAAATTCGGTTTTGCATTTTATTACTCATAATTTGTTTGGATTTAATAAGTTATATTGTGTTGTAATGTTTGCAGGCTGGGTTTGCTGGGGATGATGCTCCCAGGGCAGTGTTTCCAAGTATTGTGGGGAGACCAAGACACACTGGTGTCATGGTTGGAATGGGGCAGAAGGATGCTTATGTTGGTGATGAAGCACAATCTAAGAGAGGTATCTTGACCTTGAAATACCCTATTGAGCATGGTATTGTTAGCAACTGGGATGATATGGAGAAGATTTGGCATCACACTTTCTACAATGAGCTTCGTGTTGCTCCTGAGGAGCACCCAGTCCTCCTTACAGAGGCTCCTCTTAACCCTAAGGCTAACAGAGAGAAGATGACTCAAATCATGTTTGAGACCTTCAATGTGCCTGCAATGTATGTTGCTATCCAGGCTGTCCTTTCTCTGTATGCCAGTGGTCGTACAACTGGTTCGTAACTATTTCTATTGAAATCTGTGTTGTATTTGCATTGGTTGGGTAAATGATTTTGGAACTGAGTGGCTACTCATGTGAACAGGTATCGTGCTGGATTCTGGTGATGGTGTGTCTCACACTGTGCCAATCTATGAAGGGTATGCCCTTCCACATGCCATCCTTCGTTTGGATCTTGCTGGTCGTGATCTCACTGATGCTTTGATGAAGATCCTCACCGAGAGAGGTTACATGTTCACCACCACAGCTGAACGGGAAATTGTCCGTGACATGAAGGAGAAACTCGCATATGTTGCCCTTGACTATGAGCAGGAGCTCGAGACTGCCAAGAGCAGCTCCTCTGTTGAGAAGAACTATGAGCTACCTGATGGTCAGGTCATCACCATTGGAGCTGAGAGATTCCGTTGCCCGGAAGTCCTCTTCCAGCCATCTCTCATCGGAATGGAAGCTGCTGGTATCCACGAGACCACTTACAATTCCATCATGAAGTGTGATGTGGATATCAGAAAGGATCTATATGGTAATATTGTGCTCAGTGGTGGTTCCACTATGTTCCCTGGTATTGCTGACCGTATGAGCAAGGAAATCACTGCCCTTGCCCCAAGCAGCATGAAGATTAAGGTGGTTGCACCACCAGAGAGAAAATACAGTGTCTGGATTGGAGGGTCAATCCTTGCATCTCTCAGCACCTTCCAGCAGGTGAAGATTTCTCATTTCAATAACGTTTTATCTTTTGCTTTATATCTTGAGTGTGTGGTTGTGTGTTTGATCGAGACTGACGTGCATGGCTTGTGTCGTGTCAGATGTGGATTTCCAAGGGTGAGTACGACGAGTCTGGCCCATCCATCGTCCACAGGAAGTGCTTCTAAGTTCCAACGGAGCGGTGATGGTGAGTTCTATTTTTCTATTTAGTTGGCTTTTTTCGTGTCAAGGTGTCATGAACTCAAAAGTCCTAGCTGATATGGAGAATTTGTTGAGGTGGGGGTCATTGAAGGAGGGAACATTCTGATATTCAATGTATTGAATAGGCTTGTGATTCAATGTTGTTATTGCTGCTTTTTAAGATGCGTAACTGTAATGGTCCTCCCTCTCGATGTGGCGACTTTGGTAGTCAAGCTCTTTGCTTTCCTCCACATCATCTGTGGTTCAACCTTGCGTCTTTTTAGTAGGATGCTTGTAGACGGAGAGTGGTTGTGATGATGCTTTTTTATTTTTATTTTGTTCCATCTCAACATTTGAAGGTGTTTTTTTTCCTTGGGAACATTAATGTTAATAGTTATTGTATGAGAAATTTTGTGTTAGTGTCAATTTGCTTTCATAAACCCTGTTGAAATCGTACTTAATACTCCGTTTGAGCTTTGAACGGATCTGTGAGTCCTTTCTAGAATATCTTTGTTGGTTTGTTTTACACGGCTGCAGGGGTTTTTTTAATCATGTCTGTCTACTGTATAAGAGGCCGGCTTGCCTGTCAGGACATAATTAGTAGAAGTATCTAATTTTAATGTTGCTTAGTAATAATTATTCCCGAACAAAGCCGTTCTGTTTATAAAGGCAGATACCTAGTGCCTTTTATGATTGGTTGGGTGCATCCAATCCATAATTTGTCATCAGTTTCTGTTGCCTTTCAACCTCATTTGATTGGCGGGTTAGTATCGTTTGTTAGTGTTTTTGTTTTTTAAAGTGAATTTGATTGGAAATATATTAAAATAATATTTATTTAACTATATTTTTAACATCTGAATTTCAAAAGCACATTAATAAAAACACAATTGTTTTTTTAAATCGCGGCCACACTGCAAGAACAAGCTCTCTGGTGTAGTGTTAGTTTTTGCAAAAGCTATAAAATGTTTTTTTTTTAATCAAGGTTTTAAAAATGTTTTCTAAATTGTGGTTTTAACTAACGCTGCATTATATTACAAAACATACTTTTACAATTGGAAGTAGACAGGTTCTTTTAGTATGCTGCGGCAGTTCCATTCGATTCGATGAGATATAAGAAATAAAATAAAAAAAATACATTTGATGTATTTTAAATTAATTTTTTGTTTTTGAGCCACATTACTAAGCACTAAAATTGGCTTGGCGGGGTTGGCCTATAGTATTCTAAAAACCCCAGGTTTTTTAGGGTCAGTCCTGGAGTCGGACCGGGGGCTGACAGCTATGTTTGGTAGGACTAGTAGTTGGATACTGCGGTGTTTGACTTGAGATCAGTTTGGTTGAAGTGATTCCATTTGGATGACTGTGATTGCTATTTTTACTTTTAGTTGACTGGTCAAATCAAGAGAAGAAAAAGAACGGAAAATGACAAAATAATACCACTACTGAAATGTTAAGTTTGAATTGATCCCCTCTTTTACGGGACTTCCTTAGTCTACGTCACTTTGGTGGCTAATAAAAAAAATTGGAAAGCATACCAAGGAGAAAAATATTTTATTCTTAGCATTCTAGCCAAGAGCATCTATTTTATTAGAATTAACTGTAACTTAGCCTGTGGAATGGACTCTTTCAATTCCTTGATAAAAAATTCTTTAGGGACATGCGAAGGAGAGGCGAGTTCCATTGGGGAGGAGGATTGTTGTTTCTAGACAAGCAAATGAAAGAAAGCAACCGATTGCCAAAATGACTTCAATATTAGACTAATGCTCTCTGCCTTTGCTTTTCTATTGAAATCAATAAGAAATAATAAAACACATGTTTACTCCATTGAAATCAATTAAGCATGAACCAAGGCAAAGTTATAAGTTATTAAGCTTAGTGTGTGTTTGACATTGTGGTTCGAAAAAAATAAGTTGTTTGTTTTTAAAAAAATGCTACTATGTGTTTTAAAATTGATAATAAAATAACTAAAATGGACCTGTAGTTATTTCATAACTTGAAGTTATATAAGAAATATATAATTATTAATATGTAATAAATATAGCAAAACAACATTAATGTCCTGCTTTAACCAAAAAAAGAAGTTAACAATAAATGTATCAATGGGAAGTTGATCCGAGTAAGATATAAATATTATTATTATTTATAAATATCCTGAAATATAAATTAGTTTAATTATTCCAATCTCATCATTAACCATATGTTTGAGATGGTCTATGATTTGCATGACTTTATAAACATGACATACCATTGATTAAATATCATTGGGTACAAAATTTAAATGATGATCAAATTCAATCATTTTGAGACTTTTTTTTTTATATAGTAGTTATCTAGTGTTATTGATGCAATAATAATTTGAATTTATGTTTTATAAGGTTAAGTGGACATGTTTTGTAAAACTTTCCATCTCCTTTTCCACCCTCTAAAAATACGTTCCATCACATTACATATTGATAAATGTACATGTATGAATGCTTCTTCACTTCTTGGATGTCCCCCTCGTTGAAATTTTGATAGGTTATAAATTTCATATTTATATAGATCTAAAAATTCATGTTTATTTGAATATTTAATATTTATCAAATAATATTTTTTTACAAAACTAAATAATAAATATGTAAGTTATTATCCATAAAAATAGTAAAAACAATCACTTCAGTTTTCTCATTTTAATTACATCAGTTTTTAAATAAATGTACAAAATTATCCCAATAATTTATATTTAGCATTAATAATACTTTTACCAGGCATATATCTTGAATTCATCATAATCTCAAAGGCTTTGTTTCATGATGTTTGAAAATGGAAAAGAAACAGGCATGGGTTGCAGAAAGTGTATAATTTAGAAATGGAAATAGAGGATCTTAAAAGAAAAGAACACGGGCTCTATATCAACATAAAATTGAATTGAAATAAATTCAATAAACCAATTTTCCTTTTCAGTTCTATAGAGCTTGGAGACAACACGGGCAATATTGAACTCTTATAAAGACTGTGATCCGGTTCTTCATAAATTCATAGAACCTGCCAGAAGGTTCTTTGCGTTCTTGTCCAAAGCCTTACACCATCAATTCCCTGGAAGCAGCAAAGAATCCCATAGAGACAAATCAACCCCTAAAGATGCCTGAGGGATCAACATTTTGAACAATCCAGGGATGCTCAGGTAGCTTATGCAGCGGTGATCTCTCTACAGAAGCCCTGGCAAACATCTATTGATCAAAATTTTGAACAATCCAGGGATGCTCAGGTAGCTTATGCAGCGGTGATCTCTCTACAGAAGCCCTGACAAGCATCTATTGATCAAAATTTTGAACAATCCAGGGATGCTCAGGTAGCTTATGCAGCGGTGATCTCTCTACAGAATCCCTGGCAAGCATCTATTGATCAAAGAGAGAGAAAAAAACAAGAGAACATGAGTGCAGATCGCAAGCACGCTAGGCTCCCTGAGTAGTAAGGTCCTTTGCAGCAGAAGAGACAATTGGTTTTGGAGGGAACTTCAGATCCATATATTTGCACAATTCTATAGAAATAAATTGAAATAATCTAAAACTCCCTTTTTGTTTTTTTAAAAGCAGCATGATATATCTGAAAAGAAGTTGTTTTAATATATTTTTTTTAAAAATGTATTTTTAAGTTAAATCAAGACTGTCCCACATCGACAAAAGGAACATGCAACAGCTAGCCCTCATCTCTATATAATGAAACACATCGCCAATTCCAGAAACCATGGAGCCGTGTGGTGAGCACAGAGCGAACTATTCTTTCGCCTTTTACTAAAGAATACCGTGTGCTCTTCATTGATAGCGGCATACCTCTATTTTTGGAGGGGTTCTCCTCTGTGTCGACCCCCAAACAATTCATGCTCTAAATTTTTGCTTTTTCGGTGTATTTTAGTTTAATTGTTTGAATCCCAAAAATTATAATTAAAGCTTCAAAACTTTTACTTAAAATTATAAACACTTCAGGCTTATTAAAATCATTGAGCTCTTCATCTTGTTTGTCTATTTATTTTTTTTTTCTTTGTATGAAAGTAAACGATCTTCTGAACTTTGAGAATGTAATGATGGAACCTCTTCTTCCTGATAATCAATAAAAGAGAATTCTAACTTCTAACTAAAAATGTAATTTAATTGGTCAGGTTTTGGGTTTACCCTCTAGAAATTATCAGTTCAAATTTTATAAATCTTAGAATTACTAAAAACTTATAAAGCTGTTAATTTCAGAGCTTGTAAGATTAGTTGATATCCACGCAAGCTAGCTCGAATGGAAATGTTAATTTAAAAAATTAAAAGAGAATTTTAGTTATTGAAATGGGTTCTCATCATGATAAAGATTATGGTCATAATCTTGATCAAAATCACAATTCTAAGTATACTTTAACATCAAACAAGACATAAAGCTAATAATTGATTTGATCTTTAATTATTTTGTCAATGCCAATTCTCTCTCTTCCATGGCAAAGAATGCTTCAACATCCCATCCATTCATCTTCGATCTGATTTTTCTAAACTTAAATAGCAGCATTGTTTTCTATAAGCTTCTTAAACCAACAATCTTTTTTTCACGTGACCATGTTTTCCATAATTATGACATCCACATTCAAATCTTCTATCATTGCCATAATTATTCGAAGTCCCCCTTAATAAAATTGTCTGCTGCCGCCCATGCTACTGTTGTTTTGGCTACTGGAAAACCAAAAATTTTGATGCTACTGCTGCAGGACTGTGTGCTACTGACTTGTTGCTGCTGCAATCAACTTCAGTGGAGACTCCATTGCTATGAGTCTGCAGTCAACTTGATTCTGCAACTGCAAACGTTGCTACTGTCATGTTCTAGGAGACTTGCTGCTGCCTCGAGGCTGTTACAAGCTGCTGATTTTCTTCTTCCAAAGAACAAATCGTTGCTGGTTCGTTTTCTTCACAACGTAGACTGCTGTTACGTCTTGTGCTCCAAATTCTGAAAAAAAATCTTGTTAACGTCATCGTTTTGGAAGATTAATTTGCTAAATACATTGCTGCTTCACATGCGCCTGTTCTTCTTCCCAACCTATTGGTCCTTCTTTCCAACCTATAGGCTCTGATACGTTGGTTTTGCTCTAAGAAAAACACAGCAGCTAATACTCTCTCTTTATTATTTTCATTTACTTTCTTTAATATAATTTTGAATGTTTAAGGTGACTGTATATAATTTTACAAATGCTACTTAAGACTAAGATTTTTATCTTTATCTAATTAAAACTATGTTTGTTTTCGGTAGCTTTCATGTTAGTGGTGAATTACACTCAACAATATGTTTGGTTTTCAAAATAATTGAGTTTGAGTTTTATGTTGCGGATCCAGTAAAAAATTAAGTTGCAAACTAATTATTGTGCAGTAGTTTGAGTTTGAGTTTTTTTAATTGAATTTCATAAATATTTTTAATATACTTTCCCATAGTTATCAAAAAGTCTTTGTTTGTCTCCTTTTCATTGTTTGTAAGAAAGTTAGAAAGTTTTATTCAAACACTTTACATATATTTTTTACTATTTATAAATTTCAATCATAATTTTTACCAAATAAATATTTAAATCTAAATAATTATAACTAAAAATACTTTTTTTTAAACTTGAAAGTTGTTTTCTTCAACTTTAATTACAAGGTTTTACTTATCTTTATATATTTTCTCACTAATTTTTTTCCACCGACCTTACATAAGATTGATCGATGACTTATAAAATAAAACTGTCAGATCAAATCAGGTCTTATAACTATAAACGTATCGGGGATGGTACTTATCCAGTTGGTATCTTTCAGCAATCATTCAAAAATATGTTTTAATTCTTCAACTGTATTGTTTTTAGATGCACAGATGATGGGATATGAAAGGTGATGTATGATTAATGGTATAAGAAAACCTAGTTGAGGAGTTGCAGAATGTTTTGAAAGAAAAAGACAGTCCCACATCGACAAAAGAAACATAAAACAGCTAGCCCTCATCTCTATATAACAAAACATATCGCTCATTTCAAAAACCATGGAGCCGTGTGGTGAGCACAGAGCGAACTATTCTTTCGCCTTTTACTAAAGAATACCGTGTGCTCTCCATTGATAGCGGCATACCTCTATTTTTGGAGGGGTTCTCCTCTGTGTTGACCCCTTACAATTCAAGTTTCAAAAAATTTTATCTATAGAAAATGTACTACAGATTAAGTTTATTTTCTTGAATCCAGAAAATTATGTTTTCCATTGATGTAAGGTTAAAGTTTGATGTCAGTTTACTTGTCTGGCTCGCTGGTAGGTTTAAGCTAATTTTAGTTTGGAAAGTCTCCGATTTGATCCGTTTAATGGCTTTAGTTAGGTTTCCGATGAGTTGTTTCATATACACAGCGGATTCATTTTTTTCCCCTCAAATCATCATTGTTGTTCATTTATAATGCCTGATATGTTGGATTGGAATTTATTGATTTTGATTAAATCATGGTACATTTTCATTTATTTTGCTGATCTATCAAAGACCAATTGCATGTAATGTTCATTCTAACATTTGACAGATACAAATATTATTTTTAGTATCACTTTCTGTGATCAAGAAGTAATTGAGAATTGTGTGGGTATACGAGTTTTAGAGTTTTTTCCTCATAAACCCTTGAAAAATCGATGATCTTTCGGTTTGATTATTTCATTTTTGTAAAGAAGATGCATGTGGTGAGGAAATTTGCGTATATCAGCAGCTAGGCAATTCAGCTGGGCTGATTTTTCATTTTCAATAGTTGCAGAGACAATCTCTTGCTTGCTTGTAAAAACCTGACAGTGATGAATTTGGTTTTTCCAGAATGGGATATATTAGATGTGTTGTGCTTGCAAATGAGTCAATTTCCAACTGATATCAATGAAGAAATTGTTGGAGGATAATATCAGCTTAAGTTATTGGGTTGAAATGAATTTTTGATATAATATCAGAGCTTTAATGACCAAGTAGTTATGAGTTCGAATCTTACTATTCATATTTATTTGATAAAAATTAAATATAAAGTAATGTGAACTTATGCAAGTTTCATGAAACTTACGGGGTGTATTAAAGAATAATATTTAAAATTTCTACAAGTTTCAGTTTAAATTATTGGATTGAGATAGTTCCCGAATAAAAATCATCACAATTCTGGAAGATTGTATCCCTAAATTAATGAATTTGCTCTCGTAGCAACAACTTTTGATCTTTACCAGTTTCAAATTCTTGGGATCTCTCAGGTACGAAGACATTGTATCCTAAATTTTATATGTTTATAATAATTTATATCCTAAAGTCTGTGAACCAAGAATTAATCAACAAATTGATTATTATTATATTTGATTTAATAACTAAAAAACCCATTTAATTCTAATATCATAGCTCTGTCATTGACCTCAAAAACTCTAAACCACTATCGTAGCAAACTTCTTTTTTTTCCTTCCTTTTCTTTTCAATCTCTATCAAGCCCACAGGAAATAATTGAAACCATTATTTTTGGACAAGACAAAGTTATTGGGGGCGCCCTTTAATTTCCTGCCTTGGGCGCTAGATTCGATTTGCAAGGCTGGGCAAAGAAGATGAGTGGAATTTGGACCCAAAATTTAATCAATTTCTTGACAAAATGATTGCAAAACAATTAATTTTGGTGGGGTTCACGCGAGTAATTTGAATATTTTGGTGGGGTTCATGTGAGTCATTTCCCCATTTATGGCTCCCGATAACTAATTTTACAGTTGGGATTGTGGAGAGTAATTCATTAACACCTCGTTTGGAAGTGTGATAATTTTTTTTTTTTTTTTTTGATTAACGTGGGTGTCCGGGCCAGCTTGCGCGCACCTCGACTAATCCCACGGGTCCTGAAGTTAACGACCATGTAAGCCTCCAGTGGCCATCATATGAGCAACCTAGGGTTTGAACCTGAGACCACAGAGGGAGCAAATTGTTTATGAGTGATAATTTTACAAGGATGACGGTGGGGTTTATGATCATTTGAATCAAGGTGGTTAAAAAAACAAGTTGATTTTTAAAATTTTATGATTTAATATGTATCTAACATGTCAAATCGAATTAAAACTCGAAAATCAGTAAAATCGGGCAAGCTCGGTCAAACTCGTTCAAACCCGATAAAATCGGTAAAATCGGACTGATTTTACGAGTTTGAAAAAAATATAAAATTGTGCATTATGGTAATCTATACCTTAACATTTTCATTGTTTTAAATTTATATTTTGCAAAGCTTGTGCAATTTAATAATCAAGGACTTGATTTTGACTATAATTATTATAATTTTTTTTAACGAAACAAGTTATTTGTGGATTTCATTTTCATAAAATTAAAATACATATTTATTCTTCACAATTTCTTATGTAAACTATTAACATATCAATTGATATATTATTCTGTTTTAGCTAGCAAATATATAGAATAAAAGTTGTAAATTAGCAAGCTTGACCCTTACGGTCTATTAAAATTTAAAAGGAATCGTTTCTTGTAAATGACGAAGTAAGTGGGTCGATTTGTCCAAGAAGTAGATGAATTAATATGAATAAAATAAAGGTTTGGACTTTTTTATTGTTTATTTTAATTATGTTATATTGTTAATTACTACTTGATTGAAATTGTTAATAAATAATTAGTTAAAATATTTTACTTATAATTTTACGATTCGATTTTGTACTGTATATTCCGTATCTTATATAAAAAAATCATTTTTTTACAATCTTGATTTGAATCTTTTTGGCTCTTGAGGGCGTTTAGTTTTTCCAAAGGTAAAGGAGGGTATCCCTTCTCTAATTTTTCATTTTCTTTTTCAAGCTCCATTCTTAAATTGGGGTTAGGATCAATTACATTTCACCACTTCCAATTCCGATCACTCTCTCCTCGGCCAAGATAGGCTTAAATTATCCTATCTGTACTTCCCAAGAACAGTTGACTGAGATTGTCAATGGGCTAGGGAAGCTGAAGGGGGCTGAGTGTGAAGAAATAAATGTGGCTGTCCGAAGTTAATGTTTGAGAATTTCGTTGAAATTATATTTGTTTAAAATTAATTTTTTTATATTTTTATATTGTTTTGATGTGTTGATGTTAAAAATAATTTTTAAAAAATTAAAAAATATATTATTTTAATATGTATTTTAAATAAAAAACACTTTAAACCGTAACATCTATTATACTTCCAAACAAAAATAAAACACATAACTTGGCATAACCGTCGTGGATGGAGGGTTGACGTGCTTTAAAAATCTTGTACTCTCTTCCCCTCGTGAATTTGTGTAATTGCATGACTCAAAATCTCACACCTTTTTGCTTAATCATCAATCGCTCTTGTTTCTTGTGAACCAGTTTTGATTTGTTGTTAGAGGTTAACAACTATATGAAAACATGAACCCATGATATGATGCAAGTTTGCACGAGCCAATGTGCTCTCTAATGCATTGAAATTACAGGAAAATAAAACCTGTTTTGTTAAGCAATAAAGAGTAGAGGATCAAGAAAGAGGCAAGCAGGCTGAGTTTGAAGTTGTGCTTTATATATTTAACAGTAATTTGATCATTTTGTTTGATTTAGTAACTAAAGTGTAATTTTTTTAAAAAAATAAAGATAAAGTAAAAGAATTAACAAACTATTAGACTTTTTTTTTTTAATTATCCCTTATTGAAACTTTGATTTAAAAAAATTGAGGATTACCAACCAATTTCTGCACAAGCCTTGTGGCTTAACCTTTTCCTTTTTAGCTAAAAGCTTTCACATTCTACCCACCTTTAAAGCAATTCCTCAATCATTTGAGTTTGTACAAATGCTTTTTAAAAGTATTACTGAATTAAAAATATATTAAAATAAATTTTTGTATATATATTTTTATTTTTAATATCAAAACATCAGATTTATTAAAATCACAAAAAAATAAAAATTAATTTGATAATTTTTCAAGTCAAACACTTTTAAAACACTCTTGAATACAATTTTTTTTTTTTTTTTTTTTTATAAAAAGAAAGACTATACATGCATTGAGTTTAATCCTTTCTTTTTTAGCCTCGAAGCTTTCACATTCATATGCTTACTTCTCACCCTCCATTCCATTTGGTTGATGATAGCTATGCTTTCAATTTCCATGGTGGAAAGTTCAACTTGACCCCATGTATGATTTAGGTAAGCTGGATTTCTTTCCTTTGCGAAATAGGCAGCTAGCACCCTTCTTGCTGCCATGGAAAGTGACTTGTGTTTGTCTTTTTCTTTAAATTAAATCTCATCGAGTAATTTATAAGATGTCACTATTTATAACTTGAACATCATAAGATTTTCATGTATTCACGGGTCTTAAATGTGAGGAAAAAGAAAAAAAATGTGTTAGACTAAGTGCTTGTATGGTATTGTGATGTAGAGTTCATTTTAAAAATATTTTTACTTAAAAATTTATTTAAATAATTTTTTATTTTTAATATTAATACATAGAAACTATAAAAAATACTAAGAATAACATCGGTTTATTATTTTAAATAAAATACATTTTTTAAAAATACTTTTAAAATAAAAACTACCATATTCTCACCCACACTAAAAAAACAAGGGGAAATCTTCTACACTCTTTTAAGGTTAAACCAGCACCTCATTAAGCATTTGAGATGAAATCGTCAAAGTCAAAGAAACCAACTTGCCACCAAGCCAACACAACATCTAATAGGGCAAGACAAAACATTTACTTTTTGTGATAGAAAAGTTTTTTTATTAAAACAAATTAAATTATATTTTTATGTATTTTTAAATTATTTTAATGTGTTTATATCAAAAATAAATTTTAAAAATAAAAAAAATATTATTTCAATACATTTTTAAATAAAAAATACTTTAAAAAACAATTATTAACACCATATCATACAATAAAATCCACAAACAAATGAAAGAGAATTCACAATAATTCTCCCACTTGCTTTAATTTCTTCTTTAAATTTAATAATAACATGCTACATATTTTTAACAACGCAAATATTTTATTTTTATATAAAAGTCATTCAACTTTCTAGATGATACTTTTTAAATAATTATTTTTTGATTAATACACTCTATAATAATAATAATAAAAATAAAAGCATACTAGAAGCTCCCTTTTACCTCTTAACAATCCCAAACATACGTGCTAGTTGAAATTATTGACAAAGTGAACTCCCTTACGCAAGAAG
Source organism: Populus davidiana (assembly GCA_030145905.1). Classification (NCBI taxonomy): domain Eukaryota; kingdom Viridiplantae; phylum Streptophyta; class Magnoliopsida; order Malpighiales; family Salicaceae; genus Populus; species Populus davidiana. Next base: position 2,650,669 of record CM057807.1, on the reverse strand, counting down.
AAAGTAATTATGTATTTTAAACCACAATCAAATGCTAGAAATTAACACGACGTCTTCGTCAAGAATAGAGAGTTACTTGTAGAATTAAAACATTCATGCATGGCGCCATGATAATAACTTCCATTTTACTTCAATTTTGACACTATGAAATCTCCAGCAAGCATCCATTCAAGATATTTTGAAGCAAAGTAGAGGACAAAAGGTCTATAAAAATGGATGGTCACGCTCACAAAGGTCCCATTTATCTACATACATAGGTGGTTTAAGAACACAATTCCACCACCTTAATCTATGGTTGCAAAATTGGACTTTTGTGAGTTGTTTCGTGTAGTTGCTTGCTTGGTATCTATGAAAAAGGCATTCAGGATTATCCGAGTTGGTTTTTCTTGTTTTTTGATTTGTTTTTTAAATTATTTTTTCTTGAAAAATATTAAATTAATGTTTTTTAACGTATTTTTTAATGTTTTTGATATGTTAGCATGTTAAAAATTAAAAAAAATTGTTTTAATATATTTTTAATTAAAAACTATTTTTATAAAATCAGCCTCCAAGTATTATGAAAAAAAGACACTTTGAGTAATCCATTCTAGCACTTTATATATATATATATATATAAACTAATTTCTCTCATCAGCTTTGCATGATTAGGATGAGCAAATTCTATTATATTCTTTTCCACTCATATTCCTTGGTGTAAAAGTAAGGTCCTAATTTCCTATGCAAAGCTATCAAATTTAATTGTTTAGTCCTAATTTCCTATGCAAAGCTGTCAAATTTAATTGTTTAATGATCTCTAGATCATTGTGACATGCAGCTTATCTCGAAAACTTGGCATCATGACATGGAGCCTCATCTACACCCACAAGCATTCATTTTATTTTATATATATAATACATGATTTTTAGATTATAATACAAAATGCTTTTTAAAAATATTTTTTGGATTTCTTGAACTTTCTTAATATGTCAATATTGATATATAAAATCTATCACGATTTTGGATTAAGGGTGAGAAATATGAGAAATGAATTCTTTCTTTTATATCTATATTTAGTATTATAAATATTAATAATTACAACTTAAAGATCATTTTTTTTTATATCTATCCAAAGGCATGGATTCCTCCTCTCTAGTCTCATTATGTGAAATGGAGACACTGAAAAGGGAAAACAATGGGCTTGGTAGGCCTCTTAAACAAACAACTTGCCACCACAATCATCTCCATATTCTTTCACCTTTCACTTTTTAATTTTACCCTTTAATGTCTATCAATTTTTTTATTTTATTTTTTAATTATTTGTAAGCCTCCTATTTTTTACCAAAAGTCAACCCCCAGCTCCATCTCCTTTAACCCCAAAATACTTCCAAAACTTACATGTCAAAAAAATCAAGCTTATTATTTTGTTGTACCCACCACTTGATTACACCTTCCCAACTTTATCCCTTTATAAAAACCAAAAACCCTAATTTAATTTCACCACCATTGTATTGAACCATAACCACAAGGTAGAATTGTAGGTAGTAGCAGTAAGAGAGAAGCTGAAAACCCCATTTTTATTTTAAAAAACAAAAACCCAAAAAAAAAGAAAGAAAATTTAACTCCAAGAATTCACCTTTCTTGTCTAAAGCTGTAATTTTTCTTTTTCCTATCAAAATCATGGAAGCATCAACCACTTTCCTGGAAAATTCTAGCGCCGCCGCCGGTGACTGGGAGGACGAGGAAGGCGATGAGGGGATGAGGGTGCAAGCTGAAGAGGGTGTGCAGTGCTCAACAGCTAACAGGTGGCCAAAGCAAGAGACTTTAGCTTTGTTGGAGATAAGGTCTGATATGGATGTTGCATTTAGAGATTCTGTTGTTAAAGCTCCTCTTTGGGAAGAGGTTTCGAGGTGAGTTTTTTAGCTTCTTCTGGAGAGTTTGATAGAAAATGACGTAAAGTTTTGAGCTTTATGTTTTTTTTGTCATTTTACGTTTGGTTGCTGAGAAAATGGTGGAGAAAACCTTGTTTTTAGCAAATTATTGCATGATAATCAATCTTTAGGTACCCATCTGAGCAGAATTGCAAAAGTACTGTTCTTTTTGTCTATTGTGTTCATTTTTTATAGTCTAAGTTAATTAGCATTAAATTTTGTGTATAGTGTCAAAAGGGTCTAATAAGGATGGCTTTTTAGCTCAAATTACTGCGTGTGTTAATTTTTTTAGTTATTGAATCATGTTTGATATTTTTTATTGGTTTATTCAAAGTTTAAGCCGTTAGTGAGACCATGGAATTTTTTTTTTCCTATTGGTACTGTTGCTATCAGGAAATTGAATGGGCTTGGGTATAACAGAAGTGCCAAGAAATGCAAAGAGAAGTTTGAAAATATTTACAAGTATCATAGAAGAACCAAAGGAAGTCAGTCCGGTAGGCCGAATGGCAAGACATATAGGTTTTTTGAACAATTACAAGCTATAGATAAGACCAATGCATTAGTGTCACCTACATCGTCAGATAAAGATCATTGTTTAATGCCTTCGGCCTCGGTAAACCCAGTGAGCTTCATCCCAAATGATGTTCCATGTTCTATCCAGAGTCCTAGTATGAATTGCACTGATGCCACCTCTACTTCAACTGCATCTACTTCGAGTGAGGAATCAGAAGGAACAAGAAAGAAGAAGCGGAGATTAACAGATTTTTTTGAGAGGTTGATGAAGGAAGTGATAGAAAAGCAAGAGAATTTGCAAAATAAGTTTCTAGAAGCAATAGAGAAATGCGAGCAAGAAAGGATAGCTAGAGAAGAAGTGTGGAAGATGCAAGAATTGGATAGGATTAAGAGAGAACAAGAGCTTTTAGTTCATGAAAGAGCGATTGCAGCTGCGAAAGATGCAGCTGTGCTTGCATTCTTACAGAAGTTCTCTGAGCAAGGTATCCCGGTGCAATTTCCTGACAACCCTACAGTCCCGATGAAATTTCCTGACAATCAAACAGCTCCAGTGCAGTTGTCCAAGAACCAAGCAGTTCCAGTGGAGAATTTAGTGAAGACACATGAAAATAGCAGTATTGAGAGTTTTGTCAGCATGAGCTCATCAAGATGGCCTAAAGAAGAAATTGAATCTTTGATCAAGATAAGAACTTATCTTGAATTCCAGTATCAAGAAAATGGACCAAAAGGGCCGCTGTGGGAGGAGATATCAACATCAATGAAAAATCTCGGTTATGATAGGAGTGCAAAGAGGTGCAAAGAGAAATGGGAGAATATGAACAAGTACTTCAAGAGGGTAAAAGATAGCAATAAAAAAAGACCTGGGGATTCTAAGACCTGTCCTTATTTTCAGCAGCTTGATGCTCTATACAGAGAGAAGACGAGGAGGGTTGATAATCCCAGTTACGAGTTGAAGCCTGAAGAACTTTTAATGCATATGATGGGTGGCCAAGGAGATCAACAACTGCCAGATTCTGCCACAACAGAAGACAGAGAAAGCGAAAATGTTGATCAGATTCAAGTAGACTATAGAGGCAGTGAAGATGGAGATGGTTATGGAATTGTAGCTATTGATCCCTCTTCATTTGAAATTATGGAGTAATGAAATTGTAGCTATTGATCCGTCTTCAATGGAAATTATGGAGTAATTAGACAACGAATTTCTCTCCACAGCTAAACTTAGTTTGCCTTATTCTGAGATGCGGGTCAAAGTGATTATGGAGTTCTTCCATGGTTCCATGAACTTTCCGGTTTCGAAGACATTATTGTCAAGAACCAATTAGGAATACATCTCATAGAAATAGGCATCTTTGCATTTGTATAGTGTATATGGTCATCATTTGTTGAATAAACATGTCAAGAGAGATAGAGGTTGAAATTAGTAGTAGGTTAATATGTACTAAAATAGTTTACACTTCACTTTTTTAGCTTTTGAAAGCTCACACATGTATGCAAAGGTGGGAAAATGTTTGTTCATATTTGTATCAATCAAATGTTACATGAGCAGTGCAGTCTAGCATCACTTTTTTACATGACAAATTGCAAATAGTTTGGTTATTTTTGTGTAGGAGGGACCAGTCCATGGAGCAGGTAAAGAGGGAATAAACTATGGGAGAAAAAAAATGGCAGACTGCCCTCATCACTAACACCACGTCGAAAGTGATTCACTTTTTTGACTAGTTCATATCATTATCACCCGTGCGCAAGCTGATCTGGTGTGATTGGCAAAAGCAGTACCTTTTGACTCCTCCCATCTACTATCCATCCTTGTATCTTTGCCCTGGCAGGCCTCCAATCCTGAAGCTTGGAAGAAAAATGCTCTGCACTTCTGTGGCATATGTGTGTAACATTCTTGATCTTGGAAAGTTTCACTGCTGCAAATTGGTGCTGCTGTGGTGATCATGGTAGAGAAAAATGGACACTCCTGTTGAAAGGGGTGCGTGAAGGTCATAGTTCTGATAGTGCCAAGAGATGAGGAGGTTTCCAGTCTTGTGAAGACTGGCCATGAAGATGAGCTCTGCTAATCTGGGCTCCCTTACAAAGTCTTTGTAAAGTATTCAACACTGCCAACAATTTGCTAAAGAAGACAGAGATCACCATCAAGCATGTGAAGAATGATTCATATTGAAACCATCTTAATCCAATAAAAAATGACAATTACAGAGGAGGTAAGAGGCATGTCTTTGGAGTTGCATTTGTTAAGCGTCCCAGAACAAAACAGATAAAAACATGTTTAGTTACAAGAACAAATATAAAAATAAATTTTGAAACAGTTTTGAAGTAAATTTATTTTTAAAAAATTGGAAGGACTCGATCACAAGAAGGTGAAGATTTTTAATGGGAAAATATTTTCATTAGGATCATCAGCCAATTCTTATACTATATGATAAAAAATTTCAGGCTTCCCTGTCCTTTGTGATTATGTGACTAACAGTAACTTGGGATTAGATTTCAGCTTCCCAGGAATTACATGCAGCAGTGCAGCTTAACAGATGAGCTTAGTTTATATCATAAAGTTTATGCCTTCCCAGACAACCTCTTCATTCTTCTCCTAGTAACTAAAAATATGAGAAAATATATAATTTGTTATTTTTAAATATTTAATTAATACATAACAAACAAACATATTTAAAATAAACATCAAATTCTAATAATAAATGTTTTTTTTTTCATGTTTTCAAGATATTATGTGTTTTGTTTTTTTAAAAAATAACTAAAATTGTGATACGTAATTTAAATTAACTGATTTTTTTTTTCAAATAAATTTCTCATTCCAAGTTTAATTTTTATATGAACTACCCTCCTTCGAATAAGCTAATTAAAATTAAGAACATAATTGATATAATTATATATATAAGGGTTATTGAACATAATTGTAAAATATGAAGACATAAAATACTTATCATATTAAGACTACAAGATAATTATTTGGTAGGTGATCTAATAGTAAAAATTTGGGATTAAAGGATTTGCTCCTCCTGTAATCTCAAGTTCGAATCTTGTGGTTGCTAATATGATAGTCACGGGAGGTTTACATGATCGTTAACTTCAGGGCTCGTGGGATTAGTTGAGGTATATACAAACTGACCTGAATTTCCATGTTAATAATAAAAAAAAGAGTAAAGGATATTTTTTATATCAAAATATATTATGTATAAATCATATGATTTTTATGTTAATTTAGATAAAGAAACATACAAAATGACAGGGAAAATAAATTATTTAGAGATTAAATTATTTCAATTAAAGATATAATAACATACAGAAACTCACACCACTATATATCAAAATAGGCTAAACCATATCCCCCCTTCTGTTTTAAACTTAATCTTTGGCAAGATTTTTCCTAATTTGGACAAGTTTTACTGATTTTAGTAAGAGCCGAGTTTCTTTTATATTTCAGTTTCGTATCAACTCAAACTAATGGATAGTTTTGTGACTGTTTAGCATTATTATAGCCTTTTCCTTTTAAATTATTTTTTTTAATATTAAATTGATGATTTTTTTTGAAGTATTAAACTAGATTGAATTTTCATATAATAATAATAATAATAATAATAATGGAGTTAATTCGGAATCTGATCGAACATTTAAGTTGATTTGGCGAAACTCAGTTAAAACAACATTGATTTTTTTTATTTTTTTTCAAAATGATGTTCTAACCTTTTAGTTTTTTAAAAAAATATATGCTTATTAAAATTAATTGATTGTATGTTTCGTATTGTGAAGCAAAGTGCTTTTTAAAAGTATTTCTTACTTGAAAATATATTAAAATATTTTTTTTCTGATATTAGCGTATTAAAATCATTAAAAAATACAAAAATATATTAATTTAATATTTTTTAAAACCAAATATATTTTCAGAAAACAATAAAAACAAAACAATAAAAAATCATTAAGTATGAATTCACTCTTGAGAGGTAGCTTAATTGGTCAGGTCTTGAGATCGCTCCTCAATAATCACAAAATTGAATCCTCTCAAGACATCTAAAAACTTATATTATCATTAAATTCAAGATCTGTAGAATTAATTGAGGTATGCATAAAATGATCCGAATACTTACATTAATAATAATAGTAATAATAAAAAATATGAATTAACTCTCCATATTTATAACTCAAACCTTATCATGATCCATTCCCGAGTTTAATACCTATTCCCTCGACAATTCGGACACACTCACTTAGAAAACAAAATTAACAAACCATAAATTGAATGCTCCAAATTTCCCATTATTATAACAGTTGATGAACATACTTACAAGAATTTTATGTCCCATTGGATTACAGCCACTATAAAATATTGCCTTTTCCACAGACCCCTAGCCCTCCCCTGCCACATACAACAAGGAGTCCCCCCCACCCTCCAGCCCCCCCTCTCAACAATGGCAGATTATGAAACCCACCACCAGAGCAACCACCACCAACAAATCCCAAAAGAAACAGCTTTCCAAGCTATAAACACCATAATCCAGCTCCACTTTGAGAAGACCCTTGAAAAGAAAAGAGCCATAGACCTCCAGAAGAAAGAACTCCACAAGCTTTTCCTCCTCTTCTTCATCTTCCTTTCTCTCATTTTCATGGCTGAAGCACAGCCCAATCGCCTTCAATGCCGCCATTGTTGGTCACCCATTATCCTCCTCTCTTTATCACACCTCCTCTTCTATGTCTCCGTGGCTCAGACCCTTAGGTGCATCAATGGTTTCAAGTACCAAAGAAGGTGTCACAAGCTCACTCTTGGCTTGGCTACTGAGAAGTTAAGGGATTTGAAGATGAGAACAGCTAGTGGTAGCAACGAGTATGGTCATGATCACGTTGTTCTTAGTGATGAGGGTGAGCTTGAGATTCATTATCAAGAACCACCTGAGAGCTACTTTGGTAAGTTCAAGAGGAACTGGGCTTTGCATTTTGGGTTCTTGATCTTCATCTACGCCTTCATGGTATCTACTTCAGTTGTGCTTCTTTGCTTTTAGTACCTTGCTTGTTGGTCAAATTCATGTTGTCTTTTAGAAGTGTAAGCTTAGTGTTAGAGGTTGAGCAAGAAAATAGCTTCAAATCTCAATAATTTGATGTGAGAAAGAATTTGTTTTCATTTTTGAGAATTAAATTCTTGATTTCAATTACAATTTGGAAATTGGAATCCCATTTTTATGTTTCCTTGATTGGTTTTAATGCTAAGCTATTGTTTCCCCTTTTCTTTTTCTTTTTTTTCATACCAAAAATCAAGAGGAACTCATAGTAGATATGCTTAATTTAATATTCTCTTTGGAAATAATTTATTTATTGCCATTCAAAGATGCTAGCAGCTTGGTCTTGGGCATGATGACTGCTCATGATGAGGACTGCTTTTGAGGGATATATCATGAATACTTTTGCTACCTTTTTTTTACACTCTTTTTGTGGGGGTAAGGTTAATAGGTGTATACCTGTTCCACCCAATTCATGGAGAGTGTAGGTCAATTGTTTCTATTGGTTTTTGACTTAATTGGGTTTGAATTGGATTTTATCTCATTAATTAAATTTTTAAAAATTTAATAAGAATTTGTTTAGAGAAGTTATGATTTTTAGCTGTGACTATGGCTTTTGATTTTGATTGTCGTTCAAAAGTTATAAATTATTGTTTTTTTAAAATAACTATAAAATAAAGGGTTTAGATCCTAATATTTAATTATTACTAAACCATAGAACTAGAAATAAAATAAATTTTTTACTATTCTAGTGACATTGTATTTTTTATATTTATTTATTTATCTATAAATAGATGCAGCTGTGTTAATATTTATATTTATATTTATATTTATAGTTTGAAATTTGAATGGAGGAGGAAAACTACCCGTTGAAAACTTGTAGCCAGAAAGTGAGCAGTCACTGGTTTAGAATTTATATTATTCTTTTATGTGTTAATTTAATCAGTTCAATCAATAAAAGAAATTTAAGAATGAAATTAATTTTTTTTTTGAAATTATCATAATTTTTTTACCTTATCTTTTTATTTAGCTCAAATTTAAAATTAAATCATGTAAAAATTATTTTGACATGATTTAATCAACTTATCAGTCTAAAAACATTACATTTAATTGTTTAAAAAAATAAAATTAAAATAAAAAAAGAAAAGAAAAAAAAGAACAAAACCATAATAAAAAAGGAGGGAATAGAACTCACTTTCAACCGCATATATTAACAAAATATATATTTTTATTCCTACTGGGAATATAACCAATATGGAAATCACAAGTGAGGAGAATATAGAATAAAAAAAATATATTGATAAGATCAAAATAATATCGGATTTAAAATTATAGTTATTTTGAATTTAAATTTTTGATTATTTTTTGTTAAATTAACCACATGTTTGACATTTTTGAGCTACGTCATAGACTTTACTTTAACTATCTAATTCATAAAAGTGTCTAAAAGACATTCTATTTCATGCTATCACAATTGACCTCTTCAGTCAAACACGGCTAGAATCCTTTGATGAATCAAGTGGAGTTTGAAATTGCATTTTAAACGGTAATTTATTAAATTTTGATTTTTTTTATAATTTTTTTTTTATTTTAATATGCTAATATTAAAAATAATTTTAAATAATAATAATAAAATATTATTTTAATATAATTCCAAACAAAAACTATCTTAATTATTTAATTAGTACCGCAATCTCTCAAACACAAGTAAACTATTCACGGCTTTTGTCCAAATTAAAGGGTCCCACATGGATTATAAAACCAAGAACATGCATTGTTAAGATCACAATAATGACCCAGATAATCCACAACAGCTCATATCCTGTTTGTTTGTGTCTGTTTATGATTATTTTTTAAATAATTTTTTATGTTAAAATATATATTAATAATATTTTTTAATTTTAAAAAAATTATTTTTGACATCAGCACATCAAAATAATTGAAAAATATTAAAAACACATTAATTTGAAGTTAATAAAAAATTAAAAAAAATTTAAATTTTTTTTAAAATATTTTTAAAACATAGAAACAAAGACTCGTGTACTTTCAGGTATGCAGACCCCTATCATCTCTACCAAATAAGATGGCTTTTGCTTTTTACAATGTAAGAAGGCTGTTTATATGGAAAAATGGAAGATTATTTTTCAAAGATAATCTTCTATTGGAAGCCAAATCCAAATAAAATCAAATAATTTATTGTTTTTTTTTTCTTTATTCACATGATCCTTTTCTACTGCAGAACTGGTAAAAGTAAATTATTTTTGGAGTTAGATGAATCTTCTAGAATTTTTTTTGGAAATTTTTTTCTATCATCTCTAATGGGATATTCTCTTTTTAATGCCTAATCAATTAATTTTATCCATTTCATCCTATATTTATATATTTTAATCAAAGGCATTGAATATGAACCATTTTAGAACATGGTTTTATTTATTTCAAGCTTCTCTAAAACTTGAAAAACTTCCATTTGTGTCCATTTATCTAATATGATCCAAAATCTCAAATTGAACCCTTGCTATTGAAATGGGTTAAGGAATTGGTTGGTAGAGCGAAAAAGAAAATCAAAAGAATTAGTTTATAATATTGTGAAGAAATATATGTAAATGATATAGTACACCTCTTCTCCATTATTGCTGTTTCCATTAAGAAAAAGGTGCGACTGACAGTGAGGAATTCAGTTGCAGCCTGGTGCTTAAACTCAGGCGAGAGCATCACATAATGATTTGTATGCGTTAACACAAAGTTTGAATCTCTCTTCGGCAGCTGCCTACAAATATTCATGAAAATAAATGCTTAAGGAAGAAGAACAAGAAAGAAAAAATCGAAGTTGAAGCTAACAATACCTGAAAGTCTAAAATAGCAACTAAGAGGGGTGAATTAGATATTCAATTGAAAGTTTGATACTTTAAGAAATTTAACATATCAATTTCGGCTACAACACACAATTATGCTAGACACAAACAAAATGAGATAGAGAGTAAGAGACACCTATTTATAGTGGTTCAGACCTACTATATTCTTTAAACCTCCGCTCAAGCATTCACTATCCACTCACGGTCTTCTTAACGAGTGAGATCTTACCGATACACTAATCTTTTTATAGGATCAAGATTAAAAAACCTTTCAATCACAATCATTTTCAAGGATCAAGCCTTTCAATCACAATCTTTTTCAAGGCTTAAGATTAAACCTTTCAACGACTCAAAACCAAAGTTTTTTCCCAAGTAGTTCAAGTGTCACTTATACCTTTACAATAGGTATCTCTCACAAGGATTTACCTTACAATGAAAAGAAGATTACAGTAAATTGAGTTCAAGTCTTTATGAATGTAATCTAACATGAATGTGAAATAGGCATTCGATGCAAAGCAAGCTTTGTAAAGATTATGAAAATAATAAAAACTATTTTAGATAAGAGAATTTGTAAGCATCAAGTGTTGTAAAAATAGAGTTGTGTTCTACACTTTAAGTGAAAGAGTGGTATTTATAGGGAAAAAAAACCACACATGGCTGTTACTCACTATGTTAGGAACGGCTACATTTCTATTTTTTGAAGAAAAAGAGTTGTTGCAAAAGCTTTAGAAAAAAATAAGTTAATCTCTTAAGACAAGTTAGCACTTGTCGCCTCTTTAGTGCAAAAAGTGTCACGTACAACTCTTTAAAAAATTATAAGTTTACTATTTTAGCTAAAATTGGATAAAAAATGCAAGAACCCATGTGATAAAGTCTTTTTAGCTAGAAATGGATAAAAAGCTTTTTGATGATTAAAAGTGTAAGAGCACATGTAATCAAGTTCATGCTCTTCATTTTAAAACAATTGAGTGAAAATACCAAAACATTTGTTAAAAGAGTTTTTCACGAGGTATTTTTCACCATGCATAAATCTCGGCAATAAAGCTATTTTGGATGCTGAATTTTTGGCAATTAAAAATAATTTTGGATAAAATTCAATGTCCAATTAAATTCTATAAGAACTTGATTGCATTAATATAAGTTTAGGCATCTTCAAGTCATGTTTGCATCCAGGGAGTTCATATTGCTTCAAAGTTATATGGGAAAATTCTTACAACATTAAAATTCTTGACAAACATATTAACTTCATTAATTGTTGTTATCATCAAAATAATTAATTGCTATCATCAAGATAAGTAATCCAGGGTGCTAAAGACCTCTGAGCTAAAAATATCAAGCAAGGTTGAGCCAGATACATGTTTCAAGATGTTCCAAAGATTTGGCTCTCTACAACCTGTTTAGCCAGGTTGCTGGTATAGCCTTTTTTTTGTTCGATTATTGGTTAATTCAATAACTTTTGAGGAAAAACTTTGGTTGTAGATACAAAAAGAAAAAAACACCTGAACCTGGAAGCAATTTTAAGTTATTCTGTTGTTCTAAATTTGAATTCATTCAACAGTTTCTCATTTCTAATTTTCTGAGTTTTATTCTATAATCCATATACTATTTCAATTTGAGAATCTAGAACCTTACTAATTTTAAATTTACCCCTTGTTATTGTATTGCTCAGAGGTGAAGTAATAAGTAGGGATGACAGGATTTGAAGCCATGATATTTTGTACCCAAAACAAACACGCTGTCAAGCTGCACTGCATCCCTTTCAATTGGTCTACAATGTCATTGTAGAGAATCCTTGTCTTGCTTTCCACATACTTATTTCAAACTAGCCTTTGTAAACCTTAGCACTTCTAAACACACTACTTATAAGACAAATGATAGATACAGGTGTGCCCTATAATCATCAGAAAGTGATGCAATGAGGATTTGATACCATATCCTGCTTATAGATGGGCAATGTCTTGGTTGATCAAGAAACAACAAAGTCTAATGAGGGACAAAAACTAAACACGATTTTCTGGAAACTGGTATGGGTGGAGGGATAAATTTATTAACTGACCTGTGAAGCACCTTGATGCTTATCAGGATGCCATTTTAAAGCTGATAAGCGGAAACTGCAGGCATAATTAAGGTAGAAATGATCAATAATGGTGTAATGAAGAAGATTTGCTGAATCAAAGATAAAAAAATATGCTTACTTTTATGGTCAAGAAAAGCAGTAAAGCACTTACGCGTTCTTAACATCTTCAATCTTTAAAGGACCGGTTAGAGGCAGACCAAGGATTGTTCTGTCAGAATGTGATCCCACAGAATACGATGCATTGTCAGACTCTGTTTCTCGATTAGCATCCCATTCTTTGAATCTTTGGTCCTTCCACTTTGGAGGCTCTCTCCACTCAAATCCAGATGGTTCTCCTTGAAAAGACTTATTAGACCACGTATACCATCTGTTTCCAAATGTTGCATGAAAAACTGTCTCAGGATCACCAGAGTCCTCTGCGGAACTCTCTCTTCTTAGCTGACCTGATCATTTCATGAAGTCAGGAGTCCATCCTTTTGTGAGAAGCGAGGAAGTCACATTGTACTATGGCTAGTTGGCTGAAAATAATAAACAAAAGGAAAGGAAAAGGAAAAGGCTCACTTCTTATCCTGTCTTGGTGATATTTCTTAGCAGATCGAGCATAAGCCTTTTCATTCCTTTTTCTGGAGCCAAATGGCAGCTCTGCATTGGATGACCATATCGGGTCCTTGTGCTGGATAAAAATGCAAATCAGTACCACTTCTAAAACATGTAAGCTAAACTTTTGACCAGAAAAAAAAAGAGAATTAAAGGTTGAGGTACATGCTCTGTCTCTGAGAAAATACATATGCTTCAAATAATAAACAAACAGGGAACAATTCATGGCTTTTGTTTCTGGTCAAGAAAAAAATGGAGCATCAGATTCATGATTCAGATTGCCATTCCAAAAAACTACACAACTGATATGATGATGCTGCACCTTTTCATTAAACAACTAGAATTTGAGTAAGATAGATATAAAACTAGAAAAAGAAGGTTCACAGCAAGAAGACACTGATCGTATCCATACACTCACTGCAAAATCATCAAGTAAATCCTTTCTGCAAAGACAAAAACTGGATGCAATATACAGTCACACAAAAGACTTCTTAGAGCAATCTAGGCTATAACAGTGAAACTGTGCTATTGAGAATGATTGACTGCTTGTTTATAGAGTTTTCCAATTAAAATGCTCTGTAAAATGTCAACGCAATAATGTAAGTTTGCACCAAGGATTTCTGTTAATTCAGACAAAGTAACAGAAAAGTTTACCTGAAATGTTCTAAGAGGTCCATTATTGTAGAGAAGGTCTTTCAATGCTCTCTTCTCATCAGCACGTTTTTGGCGTCTTACAAATTTTATGTAATCCTGAAGTTATATTTGCATGTCACAATTTCGTTTATTTTTTAAAGAGAACTGAATGAATAAATACACTGACGGGAAAGGGAAGTGCATACAAAGTTCATTAAATTTAAAAGGTAAAAAAGCAAATTTTATCAAGATAGGAGACACAGGAAAAGCTTTATGACTTTTGAAATTTATGTGAAAAGTAAATTTTAACGTCTCCATTTCTAAGCAGGGAGAGAAACAGTAACATATGTTGTTGACCAGAAGTGGCAACATTTTTCTTTACCTTAGATGGCTGTTGAGATCCTCTTTTATCCTGGCCAAGGAACAATGTTAGTCTTTCTCATAGGCAATCTTTATTATCCACACAGCTGTAAGAAAATAAGCAAATAGATGAAGAATGTAACTAACAAAAACAATGACGAATCTCTAACTTACATCTAATTAAAAAATTAACTACAAAGAGAAATAGCATACCAAAAAATATCATCTCCCTGTTTCATGTGGGCCAAAACATTCAAAAAACTGGAAAAGGAGCATTTAGATTTAAAATTGGTTATTCGTCATCCAAATTTTTAGTTTGGCCATATGATGCTCCCAAACAAGAGAAACCCAAATATGCTTCTAGCAGCTTATCAGTGGCATGTACAACCCTCATAACTTCCTCAGGGATAAATGAGAAATACACTTTATACAATTTGTATCTAAAATCTAAATGATAAAAGATTCATACTTTTGGAATCCACGCGACAATGGGAAGTCAATGGCAACAGTTTTTGGTTGTAGAACAGAATATTGTCGAAATTTCACCAGAATTCATGGGAATTTGGGTAGTTTCATTCAAGTCTAGAGTTGCTAAGAGTTTGAAGAGTTCAAGATTTATTTTTTGAGAACAAGTTAGCACACCTAGAAGTTTTCGGAACTCAAATATATTCAGCTTCAAGAAATTTTTGAACTGCTATAAATTTTCCACTTAATCATTTTCAACCCGAGGAAAAATTTCCCATTCCATATTTCAACTCAAGGTCATAGTCATAGTACAGTTCATTTTGTTGAATTACCAAGAAGTGCAAGCTTCATGTTTCCTCCCCGCCTAAAGATGCGGTTCAGTTCATAGCATGGGACACGGAACATGGAACAAGTCCGCTTAGTTCATAATAACCTACCGCAATCGCATAGCTCCCAATTTCCAACATTCAAGACATTGTTCACAATACTAATGAAGATAGGTTCTAACTTCTAACCCAATACAAATAGGGAACTTTCAGTAGAATCCAGCTGAACCATTACGAATTATGACTAATAAGCAACAAACAAAACATAAAGTTTCAATCTTGAATTTCAAAAAGAAACAACCCCGATGAATATATTCACACACATTGAGCTAAAAGGACACAAAAACTAACACTGTGTAGCTAATCAATCATCACCTTGAATTGAATTACAAAAACAAATAAGAAAACCCCAAAAATAAATTCATAAAAAAATCTAAACATGTCCCTCATAAAACCACAACTGAAAGAAGAAAATGAATTTAAACTCACATCAACCCGTTTGCTCTTCCGTTTCTCACATGCAGCAGGTGTAGAATGAATTGAAGCAAAATGTGTCCTTGTTGTTATTGATTGTGATGAAGCTGGTACCAACGAATTCTTGAGTAAAATCACGTTTCTCCATCTGGGTATTTGCATAATCATAGGAAAACAAACAACTCTTGACTACAGACAATATTTCAATGCTTTCCTGGACTTATTTTTAATTGAGCTATTGTTATACAGAGGAAAACGATGTTCTTGTGGCACGAAAAAACGAGGGGGGAAGAAAGAGAGAAAGTGAGAGTTTTTTTCCTTGCCCAATGGTACGGTTGACACTTGACAGTGTTTTTTTCCTGCGTTCGAAAAGATTAATTAATTTTTTTTGAATTTTTTGAATTTCTTTTAATTTTAAATTGTTTTAATGATAAAAATAAATTTAAAAAAATAAAAAATATTTTTATATAAAAATAATTTTTAAAAAATCATTATTACAATCACAAACACCAAAAAAATAAAATCATAAACACTTATGTTAGCATGAATTTTATTTTATTTTTAATTTTTTTTATCTAGTCTTATTAAATAATATGCAACTTAGCTAATTTATCAAAACTTGATACAAGTTTTTTTTTTAAATGACATGAAGTTTGCTTGATTAATTTAGTTAAAATTTAATTTAAGTATTTTTAAAATAATATTATTTTGATTTTTTTAAAATAAATTTATCTTGACTAACATTCTTAACCCGTTAAATTTACTTTGATTAACTTTCTTAGCTCGTAAATAACTTTAGTTTTGGAACTTTTATTATAATGTTATTAAAAAGGAACCAAACCTTGTCTCGATATAGGTTGCAGGTCACCAGTTCTTCAGTAAAATTGCTAAAAATATATCATTGGATAATATGAATTGTTTAGCAAAAATTCTTGAAAAACGAACACCAAATTACTACTCGCAATACATAAAAAATATATTAATGAAAAATTATATATATATATATATATATATGTCAATTGTTGTTATATGTTACAATAACGAATAGTTAATTTAACAGAATAACTAAATAAACGAGGATTTTTGTTCCAATAGCCTGATGGTCATGTCTTAATAAGCTTCTGAAAACCCAAAACCTAGGTTAACTTATGTTTTTAAAAATTTTATTTTTTTTTATTAAAATTTTATTTTTTATATATTTTGAATTGTTTTGATGTATTGATCTTAAAAATAAATTTAAAAAATAAAAAATATATATTATTTTGATATATTTCGACATGAAAAACATTTTGAAAAGCAATCACAACTACACTCCCAAACAAATACTTAAATTTGATATTCAAAGTCATGTGGTATAAGTTTTATCTCTTTTAATTTATATTAAGTAAATTAGATATCTCTTCAAGTGAGTTATGTGTTGTTTTTAGATGACTCATAGGAACTAGCTTTTATTTTTTCTTGATATGCGGAATTGTGTAATTTGTATTTTGTTTCGATTATATATTTGAAGGTGTTTGATTAATCAATATATATTATAGATTTGCATGATTCTGTTAGTAATTTTATCTTAAAACCTTGATTAAAAAAGTTAGATTTTGTAATTTTCTTTTAAATTTATCTTTTTAAATTATAATTATAAAAATTATCACAATATTAAATACCTTAAATCAATTAATTTTTATTAGTTATGACACTTCAAGTCAAGATTAATTGGTTTATATACTTCAACAATTCAATTCAAGAACTAAATTAGTACATGGAGATAAAATTAGAAATAACTAGATAAAATAAATCTAATCTATGAGATAATTTTATATTGAATCTCTGTATTTTAAAAAATAAATGTACATGGATATATCTTTTTTATACTCGTATTTTTTTCCCCACAAAATAAATGTGCAAGTGTCATTGGATAACTTATATTGATAAATTTGAAAAAAATAGGAGAATACAAATCAAAATTTGAAAATATAATAGGAAAAAAATGAAAATTTCTCCTTTTATCATTATTTTCGGAGTGCTATGTTTCCCCAAGAAACCCTGGAATCCTATACCCAAGAATAATAATAATCACGATGTGGGCTAACCAAAGATCAAGCATTGGATTTAAATGCTCAGCCCACGTACCATTATTCCAGATTTAATTTGTCATGAAAACCACATGTGGGGCCAACCATATGAAATCATCATTGCTCATTTATTATTATTATTATTATTATTATTATTATTATTATTATTATCATCATCATCATCATCAGAACCTATTTTTGGGTCGCCGTATAAAAAAAAAAAAAAACAAAATCAATAAAAAATATATCAAAAAAATAGTAGTAGTGAAAAAGGATGTTAAAGCGCCTATAAAAATGGTAAACAATTGGTGTAGGAGGTTCAAAAATACAAAGATTGAAATTTGACAGTATATCGTTGACTGATGAGAGCCCTGTTGATGAATAAAACTTGATTTGAGGAGGAAAAGTACAAAATCAGATGTTTATGGACTCAATTAAATTTTATTGAAGGTTTAATTGAATTTATAGAGAGTTGATTACAAGAAAAATTGATTTTTAAGTCAATTTAGGCTTTAATTGCAAGAAATTAAAGTTCTAGGGTCAAAGTAGAAATTTTGAGAGTTGATTTGGTCAAATCAGAGACTTAATTGCATAGATATTGAAGTTTGATAGCTAATTAGGGACTTGATTGAAGAAATCCGAAATCAAGGACCAAAGGGAAAAATGCGTCGAAATCTGGGGTTTAAATTGAAGTTCTTCATGGGTAAAATTGAACAAAATTAAAAGTTTGAAGCCAATCGGGGGTGTAGATAAAACTAAATCACAAATTGAAGGACTAAATCGTAAGATACTGTTCATCTCCTTCTCCAGCGAGGCTGGTTGAGTGGCCACCTTCCCAATGCATTTGGTTCCTCGTTTCTTCACCAAATTGGATGAAACGTACACGCAAACGATCCTGTGATTCCTAACTACACGCTAGTGTAAACCGTTCGGGCTGATCGAGGTTGCAGAGACGATGACACCGCCCCAAAGTGGCCAACTCGACCAATCATTTTCCTACACAAAACTGATAGTTCATCATTGCTATTTTGAGCCGATGGTTGGGATGGTTTTGGGTCGAACCAAGGGCTGAGATTTTGCACCAGAAGAGAAAAAGTGTCCCTCTTCCACCGCCTATAAATAGATTTTATCTTCATGTTCTAGGGAGAGAGGATCAGGGGTCCAAAGTTAAGAAAACAATCATATTTTATCCGGGTTCCCAGCAGCTGCTCCTCTCTCTATTTCTTTCTCCACTGTGGCCTCCTGCCACAACCACCAGAGCCACCGCCAGCTGCCACTGTCCTCCCTGTCGTCGATAATAGCACCTGCACTGTGAGAAACGGAAGAAGAAGCAAAAATAGAAACAGAAAGGGGAGAGGAGCAGTGAAAAAAAAGAAGAAAAATCGAAAGAGGGAGACAAAGGATTTTTTTTCTTGGAGAGAAACTGGTGAAGAAAAAGGAGCGAAAACAGGGAGAGGGTGAATAAACAAAGGGATTTTTTTTTAGAAGAGAGAAGAGAGGAGAAGAGCGGTGACAGAGGGAAGAAACATAACCGAATAGAGAAGGACAAAAAAAAAAAAACAACAAAAGAGAAAACATAGGGGCTGATATCTTTGCACAGAAGAAGGAGGAGCAATACCGCAGCTGCCACCGGGCTTCCAGCTGATATCTTTGCAAAGAAGAAGGAGGAGCAGAACAGCAACTGTCATCTTCCTCCCCTTACTGCAACACTGTGAAGAAGAAGGAAAACAACAACACTGGTTGTAACAACAACTGTGCAACGACTCCGCCATTTCTGTTCCTCCCCATCGCCACCACAACAACTCCACTTTAAGCCATCGTCAAAAAGAAAAGAAGAAGGAAGAAGAGACAGAGGAGTAGGAGACAAAAATGGGAAGGAGAAGAAACACAGGAAAAAAACACATAACAAAGAAATGGCAGAACTGCCATCTGGCATCGCCATCCACTACGAGCACACCGCCTGACCGCCGCCGTTAGCCTCTGCCACTACCACTACCACCAACAACACTGCCTCACCACTCCAAGTAACCTCCTCACTCCCGCTGCCCCTAGTTTATTTGCTCTTTCCTTTCTTTCATTTGCATGCAGAACGTGACTCACGTTCTATAACAAATAATTAAGTAGTTACTATGCTCATCACAATAACTATCTAATTACATTTAGTTGGTTACCATGCTCAATAAAGTAACCAGCCATTTGTTTGTTGGGCTGGAACATCAGCCCAGCCCACGCTACTGGGCCGAGTGCAGCCTTGTAGCTGGGTCAATACAAGCCCAACCTCCACAAAGGGCTTGGCCCATTTCATTTCATTTTTTTTGTTTCAAAAAATTTTATTTTTGAAGAAATTGCAATTTCCCTGCGTATTTGTTTTACGCCATTTTGATTAATATCGGTTTGTATTTTTATATCGTAAAGATACAAATTCGGTATTAAAATAACCGGTTTTCAAAATTTATTTTTTTTGTTTTCATGCATACGGCCTAGTCTCTCAAAGCTAAAAAATAAATCATATTGTATTTTCATACAACAAAGAAAACTTCAATATTAAATAACCAGTTTATTAAAGTCACGAGAATTCGGTCAATATTTAAAAAAAAATAAAAAAATATTTTGTTTTGTTTTAATGTTTGTGATTACGAATTTATACGTAAAACGTATTCCTAATAGTAAAAAGATTGTTCTGTTATAGACATTAGACCGGTTAGGTTTTACCTCATAAGATAAGAACCTCCTTATTGAGTAGGGCTTTTCTTGAACCATAAACAGACTAACATGACAAGACCTTAGATTTTTATCAGATAATAAAACAATGCAACTTACCTTAGGTAGGACGTATTTGGGGTGCTAATACCTTCTCTTTATGCAACTAGTCTCCACACCCGATTTCCGAGACCAGCTAGGGTTTCTAGTGACCAAAATACTAGGTGGCGACTCCCATTCCATTTTTTTTACTGACAAGAGACAAGAATTCCTTGTCTCCCTATACTTGCTGGAACACATAAAAATGCCACACCTGATGATGGGGGTGGTGGGCGATCACCGTGACGCCGCATACATTCGACAATTATTATATGACTTTTTTTAGCTCCTTAAACAACTTCTGCAAAAAAAAAGGTACCTTTTGGTTTATACTTTACTAGTTTACATGGTCATGTTACATTGTGATTCAAATTAAAAAAACAAAATCAACTTAGAAAAAAATATTCATGCTATAGAAAATTATTTGGTATTTATTATTAAATTTACTTTAATTGGTTTACCTTAAAACCTCAAGATTGGACTTCTTTTCTAACTTGAATTTAAAATTAAATTGTGTAAAAGTTGCCTTAATTTGATTTTATCTATTTGAAGGGTCCAAAATCAACACGATCGATTAGTAAAAAAAATGACTTGACTTTTTTAAAAATCAAGATGACTTTTAAAAAATGCAACTTGCAACTTAATTAGTCAAATTCATGATTTAGGTTATGGACTCTACCAGATTTAAGAATTGTATTTTTTAAACTATTGTTTACTTAATAAAACAATAACAAAAATAAACTCTCATAAAATCGAGTACAAATCAAATGTTGAGATATTTATTTGAGATTGTGATAACTTTATAAAAAATAAATTAAAATAATTTACGAAGATAAATTCAAAATTAAGTAAATATTAAAGAATAAAATTAAAAAAATAATGAAAAATAATAAGAAAAAAGAGAGGAGGAAAATGCAAAAACAGAAAGAAAGAAGCCATCTCCTTTACTATCTATATAAACAGTGAATAAAATACATTGTACCCAAGTTTTTTAGTATAGAAAATATTATACACGTTAGTTGTGTACATTTATAGAAAATATTATACTGCATTTACATTTTTGACACACCTCACATTAAATCTGGGCAATTCGTATTTCACAATAAAGTTTTTTTTTCTGTGATATAATTTATGTTACTATTTATTCTGATAAAGATTAAATCGAAACCTCTACGTACATTGATATTTATTATTCTACTCTTTTACACTGTTGAAGAGAAATACATGCATATGGGAAGGAAAAATAATTTTGGCAAATGATTATAGAAGGGGAGGTTAGATAATTCATCGAATCTTTATTTTACTATTTATTAGTTGATATATCAATTCGTTTGAATTTTTTTAATATAAAAATTTGTGCATGGATAATTTTTCAATAGAATATTATAAATGTACACAAGATACAGTAGTTTTCTTGGCAGTTTTCATAGATTATAGTTAAAATCTCTTTCATGAGGTTTAAACAAATTATGTGCAATTGAATTAGATTTTTTTAAAAAAAACTTTTTCTACATCCAGCAAAAACAGTATTTTTTATTTATTTATTTATTATTATAACCTGCCTGTTCTATTGTTTTTTGTCTAAAAAAATCAAATTAATATATATTTTAGGTATTTTTAAATGATTTTGATATGTTAATATTTTTTTTAAAAATAAATTCTACATCACAACACCAAATACCTATCAAGTTATAACCCTAGCTAATAAAGTGTAACAATCAAATTGATTAAAATAAATGATAGATGAAGGACATGTTTAAAAGTGTGGCAATAGTTGTTTTTCAAAATATGTTTTACTAAGAAATGCATCAAAATAATATATTTTTTATTTTTTAAAATTATTTTTGATATCAACATATCAAAACGATTTGAAAATATAAAAAAATTAATTTTAAATAAAAAATTAAAAAAATATATTTTTTAAATATATTTAAATCACAAATATAGATATATAGTCCAAGAATAAATGACATACTTAACATTACAACCCAAGCAATTTCAAGTGTGGTCATGTCAAGAGGTGAAGTGGAAATATCAACCCATGAGTTTAAATTAAATTTATGATAACTTTGAGGGATGTACCTCAACTAATTAGGTTCTAAGTTTGCTATCTATAAATTACTAGTTCGAGTATCATAAATTTCAAAGCCACTAGAAACTTACATGATTGTTAACTTTAGAGTCCGTAAAATTAGTCGAAGTGCGTGTAAATTGAATACCCATATTAATAATAATAATAATAAAATAATTAACTTTATGCTATTATAGATTTTCCCTTTTAATTAATCGTGATGGCCCCATGGTGCATACAAGATGTGATTGCAAGGAAGGATAGTCTCAAGAGAGCATTAATAATTAAAATAAACTCAAATCTTGCAAAACACTTCTTGATGATAGAATAGTTTTCTCTAATGGCCAACACGATGAAAGTATATGGGCACCACAACTGCCCTACCTCTCATGAAATAGTAGCTCTTTGCTTTTCTTTTCTTTTTATTTTTTTCTCAAACAAGAAGCCTCTTTGATACCAGCTGTATATGTATATAAAAAGTTATTAAACTCTGTCGGTTTAAGTGTTCAGGTCATGTGCTTTCTTAGATATTTTTTAAAAAAGTTAAAATAATTTTTTTTTTAAATCATGTTAAAATTTGATTGAATTAATAGATTATAAGTTCTGAGTTAATTTATTAAATTTGATCAGGTTAAATTCTATTTAGTTTAATTTAAGATATGACTAAAGACTTGTTTGTTTTTATATTTTAAAAACATTTTTGAAAAAAAAATATTTTTTTTACACTTTAAATTAATATTTTTTTTGTTTTTTCATATTATTTTGATATGCTAATGTCAAAAATAATTTTTAAAAAGTAAAGAATATTATTTTGATGCATTTTCAAGAAAAAAACACTTTGCAAAACAATTGTTATCATACTCTTAAACACCTTTTAAATCCCGAATTGACCCGCCAACCTTAATTAGATTTTTTCTGTTTGGGATTGTGGTTGCGGTTACTTTTCAAAGTGTTTTTCCATTAAAAATATATAAAAATAATATTTTTTATTTTTTAAAAATTATTTTTAAAACCAACGCATAATTAAAATGATCGAAAAATATTAATTTTTTTTAATTTTTTTTTAAAACATAAAAACAAACTGCTATCTATCACAAAACAACTTCGCCCAGATTCTGGCTCTCTCTAGATTCTCCACGTCTCTCGGCCTCCATGAAAATGAATGGATGCAAGAGTGTGGCCTCCTCTTACTACTAAAATAAGAATTTTAATTAAGATATGCTAGTTTTGGCACTTCAATAGGGTTCTGAATTTGAAGCACCAAAATTATTAAAAAGTTGTGCTGATGGGATCATAACTATCAAGATGTTTTTTTTTCCAAAACCTTTACAAAAAAAAATAAATTATTTGTCAATTTATATAAAAATAAAATTCAACTAATTCTAACTTTTTTTTCTTGCTGTAATTACCTTCCAAATAAATCCACAATCAAATTTTATCTTTACATTCTTTCTTTTTACATCTTTCAATTTTTTTATTTGTCTTCAAATTTCCCTGCTTTTCTCTCGATTTTTCTTTCTTGCTAGACAATGAACATAATTTTCGATCTTTTTTTCTCTCTTTGCTTTTGAAATTTCTAAATATATCTCAAGAACAGCTAACAGACACGCATGTATTATTTAAAAAACCCTTTTTTTATTATTTCTAATAAATCTTATATTTAAACTATCAAAAACTCAAAAAGAAACCCTAATTTAAATGTAGGTTTTATTATGTGAAATCAAGAGTCATTGAGCCAACCTGTAATTGGGACCTACATTAATACCATAGCCAACTCAATTGTCCCCTTTTCTTTCTATAAATTACTAGAAAATTAAATCAATGAAAAACATCCACATAACATCACACAAAAGTACAAAAACTTAGTGTTTGTTTGGGAATCGGCTTTAGCTTTAAACTATGATTGTTGCTTTTAACTGTTTATTAGTATTTTAAAAGCTAATATCACATTTTAAAATTATTATTATTTTTTAAATTGACCAATAACTTCAGATTTTTATTCCATTATAGAAAAAAACATTGTTTGATTAGTCAAATTGAATTCCACACATAATTACGTTTTAAATTTTAATTTTATAAAAATTTAAATAATATGTTTTTATTTATTTATTTTGCATACAAAAATTAATTTCATAATAATTTTAACAAAACACAACTTTTTTAAACTTATTTTTTTTTAAAACTACAACTAAAAATATTTTTTAAAAATTTAATTTTTTAAATCATAACTACAAAATCTTTTACAATACCAAACATTCACGCACTCACACCCACACAGAACACGAAAAAAAAAAAAGAATAATAAAATTTAAATTAAATACAATAAATGAATTATGAACCCCTCAAATTCCCCGCTTAAACAAAAAAAAACCATCCATTTTCCTTCCTTCTCTCCCTGCCTCTCCTTCCCTTCCCTCACTCTCCTCAGAAACATCCCCCCTCTCCCTCTCCCTCTCACAGCCTGGGACACCTGTTCTACCGTAATTCCAAATTAAAATTTTTTTTTAAAAATATTTCACAAAAACCAAGCTTCCAAAATTAAAAACATTGAAAACCCTTAATTTTCAAACCAGTTTTTCTTGTCTCTCCGTCTTTCTTTTCTTTTCTTCCTCTTTCTTCTCTGTCTATATATATACACATACGCTTCCCTCCATCACAGAGTGGATGCCGGAGCCAAAAAAATAGCATCCCACGTTTCTCCTTCATCTTCTTTTATTTATATTTAAGTTTCCCATATTTTCTTTCCTCTCCTTGTCTGTCTACAATTCTTGAATCTTTCTTTTAACTTTCTTTAACGTACACCAAAAGAAAGGATAATAGTTACTCGTTAAAGGGAGAGAAGGAAGGATAATATGGGAGCCTGTGCCACGAAGCCTGAGGTGTTGAAGGAGGGTGAGACTCCTGAGCCTGCCAAGGAGGAAGCTGTGGTGGCAACAGGTGGTGATGTTCAGGTTGAAGATAAGGCTGTCGCTGTGGATGAAGAGGAAAAGAAAGTCGTTTTTGAGAAAGATATTGGTGATGCTGGTGGTGATAAGGTGGAGGAGACTGAGATTGTTGATGACAACAAGAGACGATCTCTAAGTAATTTGTTCAAGGAGGTATTTATTTTTTATTTTATTTCTTACATCAAGATTTTCTATACAATTTTTTTTAATTTTAATTTTATTTTCTGTGCAAACATAAATGAAAGATTTTGATTTTAATTTATTTTATTTTAAGACATTCTTTAACAATAATTAAAGTTTAAGCTCACGTAAAACTTTTCCCTTGAGCCCACTTTCTCTATGAAAAACTCAAGTATATGCAGCTATTTGTATTAGGTTTATTTTATTTGTTGGGATATTATAAGCAATAAAGTTAAAAGCTTTAGTTTCTATGAACATGAAAGTTTGGGTAAGGTATCTTCAACTTTGTTATTTTGCATATTCATTTGATGACATACAAACAAATTAACTCTCATCAAGGACCCATTTTTTGTTTGGTTCTTCCATGATTTTCCTCAATATTTTCTGTGATTTCATTTTCATAACTTTTAATAGTTGAATGACATATATATATATTTTTTATTGTTACCCACATTAGTTTTATATATTAATAGTTAGAAGGTATTCGTATGTTATTATTTTAATGCGATCTTCTTATTAGATAAAGAAATAACAACTTGTTGTACCGTAGTAGCTTTTATTTTTTGATACTATTTAAAAACATTATTTTAATATATTTTTAAGTGAAAAATATTTTTTAAAAATACATGTATCATTACTAAATATATATTAAAAAAGGAGCTTGCATAGTTAGATAACTTAGTTTTGATGTGAGAAAGGGGATATAAAAATATTGAGGGATAGAAAAATATATCTAAAAACTTTTATGATAATGAAGGATCTAGGTAGGAATGTTAAATCTTGACAGTAATAGAAAGCAACTATTGAGCAACATAGGCTGGATATGTATGGCCCTAGTCGATGGTGGGCGCCGCCATAAAGCAAGGCAAAATTGATGGTTTATGGCTGAAAGTACTTGACATCCATAGAAGACTTGTATCTAGCTGTACTGTTTGTTGGGGCTTGGATTATTCTGATCATCTGTTTCCTACCAATTCGATTAAATTGTGTCAGATTGTGGGGTGTTCTTCGTTGGATTTTGGAACGTATCTTTCAGCCTCTTAGCTATGTTCCCTGCACTTTATTTTTATGCAATGCAAGTCCATACACACCGTTACATTTGCATCGCCCTGTTCACACAACAGCCAACTGGACAGGTTATTCTTCGGTCCAATGGTCGATGAAGGACTGGTGTTGATGGCAGGTTATGCCATAGCTGCTGAAACTAGCCTGACTGGAGGGTTAATATGAGAAAATTCAGGATCCGAAACCTAATTCAAGCCAAGTTTTTAGTTGAATCGGAGAAGATATTGATCCGAACATTGCTATAATTTCAATGATTATGTTGACATGGCCAAACTTGACCGAATCAACACTTCTGTTTTCTTGAAGAAAGAATTAACATTGCTGCTTAAATAGAAAATAGTTTGACTTGAAAACCCTAACTCTTTCTAAGGTTAACAACTACGATTCTGACACAACCAGCCCCAGAAGTAGAGAATTATTTATGGTGTCCCGTTGGAACCTATAGAGTCGCCATTGCTTGTATATAACTAGTACTGCACCCTAAGAGGGGGACAGGGGGCTCAAGCCTGAGCCCTCACTTCTCTTGCTTTGCAGGGCTGCCATAAGCTACAATGCCATTGGTAAAATGAACACATTAGTTAGATTTTGAATATTCTGCGAGATCTTATGGTTAAAATTGCATGCTTTGCAGAATGAAAAAGGGAAGGAGCCAAAAGAAAGTGACAAGGCACCAGCAGAACAAGAGAAACCAGAAACTTCAGAAACTAAAAAACCTACTGAGCCAGAAGTGCCTAAAGAAGAACCATCAACAGTGAAGGAAGAACCTGTAGTGGTAATTGAACCAAAAGATGTAAATGCTCCTGTAAAGGTAGAGACAGAAAAAGTAACAAGTGAAGTCACACCAGCAGCAGAGCCCAAAACTACTGAAAAATTAGAGGAGGAAAAACCTGTGGGGACTGAGACTAAAACTACTGAAACAGTAGGGGAGAAAAAACCTGAAGAGACTCCTTGAGTGTCAAAAGTGTGATTTTAGCTATAGATCTTGACACTTCAGGGTAAAGGCTGTGATGTGGTGGTTGCCGTGGTACTTTCGCTGCTGCTTTTATGAGTCTGTTTCTCTTGTTTTCTCACACATCGATTTTTCTTTTCATTTCAGCTTGTTTGCCATCTTTATATCTCCATGAGGAAGGATTGATTTATTAATTTGTTAGATTATATATCAGCATAGATTGTTTTATGCACATTTTTTAGTTTTTTTTTCCCTTGCATTTTCTGGTTTGATACTCTTGAATCTTGACTTTTATTCTTGATCTTTTCTAATCACAAGGAGAGTTCCACAAGATATGGCTCATTTTAAAATAATCCATCATCAAAATTTTAGTTTTAAGATTAAATTAAAACATTGTATGTAGAAAATGTTAGATAAACACATCTAATCTTTACATAATTTCTCATTAAAGACTCGATGTTGATCTGCCTGCTTGTGCTTAAACAAGTTCAGGATCAGCACCCCCTATACTTATAAATACACGAAAAACAATTATTTTAAAAAAAGGCACAGGAAGCTTTACAACTATGCTGGAAATACAAAAACTTCTAACTCTTTTTGAAGAGAAAAAAATGGTGAAAGGCAAAGCCCATCTGTTCCTATTGTATTTTCACCTTAGCCCGTTTTTACAAGATAATGGGTCCATGGAGTTCTTAAAATCGCAGCAAAGAGCTAGAACAGTCAAGCATTTGCGAGGAGGTTATTAAGTCAATTATATATATATATAGTTCTGGTTGAATTTAAATTTAGTTAAATTGATTAATTGAATTACTAAAAACCTGATGAGGATAAACTAGTTTAATCATATATTTAATTAAAAAAAACTTGGGTCGGATTCTAAGTTTTCCATGTTAATTTGTCATATCAAGCAGGTTTAATAATTATGCACATTACAATAAACCCATGACTATAAGCACTTTAGAGGCTTCTCGATAGATGGAAGTATGGACTTGCATGTAAAGGATATCAATTTTGTGCTCCTTACAAACCAGAATACTTGATTTTCAAACTTTACTCTATTGTGATTATTCTGAAAGTTATGGTTGCTAATTGCTATTATTGTAATGTTTATCACTACTACAATTGTAACATCTATATAATGATAATGATAAACATGATTTGTGTACTTTTTGTCAAAACCATCTGCTCTTTTGTTTATCTTTCATGGTATCAGAGCAAATCTAGCTTGTGCTTTAAAGATCCTTCTTCCGCTTTTTCTAAAACATGGTTGAGTCTGGTTTCTCCTCTTTATCCCAGTTTATTTTCTCCAATCCAACGCAACTTGTCTCTATCAAACTTGATGAGACAAACTATCTTGCGTGGACTGCACAATTTAAACCTATTTTTAAGAGTCATAATCTACTTGGCTTTGTTGATGGTTCTAACCTCTGCCCTGCTATGTTTGTTGATGATAATGTTGTCAAAAATAAGTTCGTAAATTCTGCCCACACCAGTTGGCAAAGTCGTGACCAACTTTTACTAAGTTGGATCATATCCGCTATTTCCCCTGCACTAGTGGCTTCCCTTTATGGTTTGGATTATTCAGTTTTAGCATGACAGTCTCTTGCTGTTCGCTTCGCTTCTCAATCAAAATCGCACATCTCCCACTTGAAACGTCAGCTACAGAATCTCCAACAAGGTTCTTTGACTTGTGCTTCGTACGTATCTGGCTGAAGCCAAGTTCTTAGCAGATCAATTATTTTCCTTTGGAAAAATAGTTGACGATGACGATCTCATATCCTTTATTATTGGGGGTCTTAATCATACTTTTACAAAATTTATTACCTCTTACTCCTTCCATATTCGGGAGATTTTTGTAATATTTTGAGTTTAAGATTGGAAAATACAATAAAGCCCTTGGAGGCTTAAAGAGTGAGTAAATTGGAATAAGGGGTATTATGGTAATTGGATAAATAATTGATAAATATAAATAGAAAAAGAAAGAGGGATCTGAAAATTTGAAGAACAAACCGTAAGAGAGTAGGGAGGAAGAAGAAGAAGAAGAGAAAATAAGGGAAAATAAGGGGAAAAGGAGAAGAGAAGTAGAGGAAATAAGTAAAAAGGTAAGATTTATGATTTTAAGTGTATAATATGTTAAATTTCGGTTTTGATTAATTTTAGAATTTTGAAGTTTGTATTTTGAGTTAATTGATGAATTAATTTGAAGGTTATGAGTTGATTATTGTGGGTATTTGATTAATTAGTTGATTTTGAGAGATTGAATTGAAGGATAATGATTTTGAGTTATGATTTTGTTTAAATGGTGAAATTGTGTTAGAAATCAGGGGTTAACAGTAGGTGATCTGTTGAAATTCTGGGTTTGAGGTTGAAGATGACGAAAATTCAGTTTGGTCCCTCAATTTGTGAAAGTTGCAGTTTAGTCCCCGAACTTTGGAAATTTTACAGATTGGTCCCTGGGGCATAAATTGAGGTTCTGAACAGAACTGAGGATGATTTAAGGACAAAATTCCAGTATAATTAATATTTTCAGTTTGGTCCTCCAATTTGACAAATTACGATTTGACCCCTAATATTTTGATAAAATCACATTTTGGACCTTGGGGCATAATTCAAGATTCTGGACAAAGATAAGGACGAATTATGGATAATTTCAGTATGGATATATATTTACAATTCGGTCCTCAAATTTTGGTAAAATTACGTTTTGGTCCTTGTTTTGGATAATTGTCGTTTTAGTCCCTAAACTCGGGAGATTAAGCCCAATTTATTTTATGCATTGGTATCTTTTGTTTGATTTGTTTTTGAGTAAATATCATATATTTATTGTAGGTTCTCGTAACGATCCTTAATCGAAAATGCACCTGATTATTCTTTTCTACAAAACTTTGAATGTAGATGTTATCCTTTGTTACGTCCATATGCTGAAAACAAATTGTCATCTAGTAGTATCCCGTGCATTTTTTGTTGGTTATTGCTCCAGTCGAAAGGGTTATAGGTGCCTTGATTCCGTAAGTGAGCATGTTTACATTTCTCGCAGTGTTGTGTTTGATGAAAACTATTTTCCTGCCAAAATAAGGATCCCAAATCACTTTCCTATTGGTGTCGTGATCCCTCCTGCTATGTCTTCCTCTCCCCTTCAAATTCCAATTTCTTTTAAGTTTTTGGGTTCACCACCTACCAGATCTACTGGTACGTCTTCTTCTGCCCTTCCAATTCCAACTTCCCCTAATATTTTGGGTTCGCCACCTACTATTGCATAATGTCTTCTGCAAATCAACCTGCAACAACTTCACATCCTTTACCCCAACCTCATGAGCCCCATGATTCCCTTGTGTCACCCATCTCATCCTTTATTCAAATTTCAATTGTGCCTTATAATTCTTCACCTTATCCCACTATCATTGAATTGTTTGATCCCTTCATTTATTCAAACCCATCTATCGAGCACTCCCCTGTTCCCCATATTGTTACTCACTCACAAACAGGGCATTCTCAGCCTGGCCAATTTCCTGACTATGTGACCCATTATTCCTCATAACATCCACTTCAACTATTTCATACAGCTGTCATCCATCCTAAGCCTAACACTTTTATATAGGCAGTCTCCAAAATTGGAATGACATGTAGCTATAGAATCTGAGTTCAAGGCATTATTGGATAACGAAACATGGTCACTTTGTCCATAACCTTCTCCCCATCATATTGTCCACAACAAATGGGTTTACAAGATCAAACATAAACATGCTGACTCCATTGATCATTACAAGGTGAGGTTAGTCACCAAAGGATTTGATTAGAGGTTTGGTGTCGACTACTTTGAGACCTTTAGCATAGTTGTTAAATCGATAATTACTCGTATTATTTTAGCTTTGTCTGTACAGTTTTGACGGACCATATGGAAACTAGATGTTTCCAATGCTTTTCTCCAAGGATATCTTGATAATGAGGAAGTTTATACGGAGCAACCAAAGGGGTTTATCAGTGCTGAACATCCTACCTTTGTATGTCAATTGCATTGCTTTCTTTATGGCCTTAAACATGCACCACAAGCTTAGTTCACTTGCCTCTCACATGCACTGGTTGATCTTGGTTTCTCTGGTTCACTCGTTGACTACTCTTTCTTCACTCTTCATAAAGATAAATTGTATACTTATATATTAGTGTATTTCAACGATATTATCGTCACTGGCAATTCTTTATTATCTCACAACTAGAATATGAGTTTGTGATGAAGGATTTAGGTGACTTGAGCTATGTTTTTTAGGGATAGAGGTTGCGTGTGATCATATAGGGTTACATTTATGTCAATATAAATAAATTGCTGATTTACTTGATTGTGCTAATATGGTAGGTGCTCGACCTTACCAGGTTCCCTGCATTTTTGGGTCGAAAATGTCAAAATTTGATGGTGATCTCTTAATTGATCTCTCTGAATACCACCATATTGTTGGGGCCCTCTAGTATGTTACCATTACATGTCTTGATATCGCATACTCCGTCAATCAGTTATGTCAACATATGCAAACACCTACTAGTACCCACTACACTTCAGCCAAGAGAGTTCTTTGTTACTTAAAGCATACTGTCGATTTTGGTCTTCACTATAAAGCAAGTACTGTTGTCTTACATGCTTTTTGTGATGCGGACTGGGCGGGTAATCCTGATAGACGTCCTTCAAGTGGCTATGACATCTATATTGGACAATGTTTAGTTTCTTAGTCCTTTAAGAAACAACCTATTGTCTCAAGGTCTAGTACTAAAGTAGAGTATCGAAGCTTGGCATTAATGATAGCTGAAGTATATTGGATCTGTATGCTTTTACGAGAGTTGCACATTTATTTGTCTTCACCACCTACACTTATGTGTGATAATCTCAGTGCTATGTCTTTGGCTTCTAATCCTATTTTCTATGCGCGAACTAAGCATATTGAAATTGATTATCATTTTATTCAAGAGAAGGTGGTTAACAAAGATGTGGTTGTTCGATATATCAACACCTGCAATCAAGTTGCAAATATCTTCATCAAGGGCCACACTGCTGATTGGATTTGTATTTTGCGCGACAAATTATTGGTTTGTTCCTTACCCACTAATTTGAGGGAAGGTGTGTTATCAATCATGTGCTCCCTACAAACCAGGATACTTGATTTTCAAACTTTACTCTATTAGGTTTAAACTTAAACTCTATTGTGATTATTCCAAAAGTTATGGTTGTTGTTATTGTAATGTTTATCACTACAACTGTAACATCTATATAATGATAATGATACACATGGTTTGTGTACTTTTTACAAAAACCATATTCTCTTTTGTTAAACCAACAACTGTTCGCATTATTTTAGCTTTGGCTGTACAGTTTTGATGGATCACACGACAATTGACCACATTTAAAACAAATCTCACAAATGATAAATCTATTTTATAAAGCTTATTGGACTTTTATAGATTGATTTTTATAATCTTAGAGGCTTTTTTTGTCACATATAAGACATTATTATTATACTATACTTTAAAATGCATGGAAAAACACTGTACAAGTATTGTGTACATAAAGTTATTATACTATGGACCACATTATAGACATAGATTATTTACACTGTGGACAGTACTGCAGAACCAGGGGACATTGTCTTTTCTATATAATATATTTTTGTTTTTTAGTCAAAAAGTGTTGTTAGATTTGACTTGATCGCCAGATCCAATGCTATCGAATCCAACTACCAATAGTCTTGGGTCTGATTGTCTAACTAGATCCAATAGCATTGGGTCTGGCTGGGCTTGGCTACCCAGCCGCACCTAATGACATTTTTATATTTATAATTTTTGTATTTTTTTAACCCAATGCATACTTGTTTTAATTAATATGAAAAATGTGATTAAGTTTTTTTCCTTTT
This sequence comes from Populus davidiana, assembly GCA_030145905.1. Taxonomy (NCBI): domain Eukaryota; kingdom Viridiplantae; phylum Streptophyta; class Magnoliopsida; order Malpighiales; family Salicaceae; genus Populus; species Populus davidiana. The sequence goes on along the minus strand of CM057807.1, from coordinate 2,617,487 downwards.
TTTTATATAAACACACACACACACACACTTAATCACGTTTTCTTTGTCATATTTTCTTTAAAAGTTGTATGTTTTTGTATTTTAAAAATATATTTATCTTGAAACAATATTATATTTTGATGTATTGTTTTAGTATTGTTTTTTTTTAAAAAATTTTGAGGTGTTGTTAAAAATAAAAAAAATTATCTGAATTATTTTCAAATAAAAAATACTCTTAAAAAAATATTTTGCACCACAATTTCAGACCCAATGCAATTGGGTCTGGCTCCGCAACTAGATTCAAAGTTATTGGCCCTGGCTCAATTGCCAGACCCTAGGATATTGGGCCTCGTTAGGCAGCAAGATCCAAGAATATGAGATTTGGTTCAGCAGTAGATCCAATACTATTGGGTCTAGTATTCATGCAGGATCTAATACCATTTAGTGTGGCTCCACAGTCAGACCCAATAGCATTTGGGTCTGGTATAACTGGCAAACCTAAGGCTATTGGATTTAGATTGATTATTAGACTTGAAACAATTAAAATAATCTCTATACTCTTTATATTGATTTTATAAGTGAAAAAAATTGTTATTAACCTACTATCCAGCACGGGCAATATACTAATAGGTTATTAAATTATGCTTATTTTTAATATATCTACCTGTGTTATTTTTTTCCTTTCACCGTCCTAAATTCAAAAATAAAAATAAAAAAATCCAATCACTTTACCTATTGTTCAAACTTTGACCATTAACTTGCAATATCAGCACCTTCCCAATTAAATATTATTTTAGGAGCTTAGAATAACATCTTTTTACTTTTATTTGTTCTTTCAAAACAAATCAAAACTTACTATTCCAAGAAGAAGATAGAGCTAGGAGGATAAAATAATAAAATGATGTTGTGATCTATATATCTCTTATTTTCCCAACTAAAATTGGAAACCTCAATCCTCGTTTAAAAAGAAAAGACAGGGGATATTTCAAACAATAATAAATATTATTTTTTTAAAATATTATTTATTTAAAAATATATTAAAATAATATTTTTTTTATTTATTAAAATTTATTTTAATATAAGTATATCAAAATGATTTAAAGATAATATTTTTTTTAATTTGTTTTTTAAACTTCAGCTCAAGCACATGAACAAACACCTTGAAAATCTCATTACTATTTTAAATCCATCATTCATTTAATTTTTTGAATAAAATTAATCAAACATTAATTACTCTATATGTCACCTAACTAGAGAACATTGACAAGACTTAGATTAATATCTCACACCGAACGATTATTATCTGAACACTTGTACCAAGTCAATAGAAGTCAATAGCCATCAGGGATATGGAGTGCCTTCTAAGTATTTTTTATTTTAAAATATTAAAATACATTGTTTATTCCTGTTTGTTTAAAATGGTTGTGAAGATGCTTAGATGTGTTTGATTTAGACTCTGTTTGGGAAGTAGTGCCCATGTTCCCAAACGCGGCCTTACTTTAATTTGGTTGTTCAGGACTGCTTTATGGGATTGTGATTTGAGGGTAAAGTAAACATTTGCTCCTGAACAATGAGAATAGTCACAATTTAGTCCTTCAACAATCCATTTCGCGATGTGTTTGCTGTTGCTTGAACTTATGGTGTTCAATGCTTTTTTTTTTTTTTATTAACATGGATGTCTGGATCATTTTAAACTTATCTTAATTAATTTTACAAATCTTGAAATTAATGACCATATAAACCTCTAGTGGTCTTGAGATGACTCGAACTCGTAATTATTAAGAAACAAATCCAAGACTTCACTAGCTAAGCTAACCCTTAAGATTATAATGTTCATTGTTATAAGTTCAAGTGGCAGAGGAAAACCGATCTAGACAACCATTTGTTTTATAACAGGGGCAAAATGATGGAGAATGCTCTATCTGTTTCGAACTATATGTTCATTCAAAGACAATATATTTTATTTAATACAATTTTCTTGTAATTATTTTTAGTTTTTCCTTTTATATTCAGACTACTTGTAATGGAATAACTTAATTATAACAACTCCCTTTTTCTATTGCAATATAAAAAATACATATAAATTTCTATTTTATTTTTTTACATTTGAAATATTAGAGCTAGGTTCAATACCCTAGTCTTTTAATATTTTGGTCAAATATTGTGGAGGACTAGAAAACCAACACGTGCTAAATTTCATCATATTAAAAGCATAGGAAAACACATGGAATCTCATAGAGCCACCCAGGAGAGACCGGTAGGAATCCAACTTTGAAATGATATTCTTTAAGATATTTCATTTTCATCATATTTTTGGTTTTTTGTTATTGTTTCTATTATCACGTGATAATAATTAAATAATATATAATAAAACGCTGATATACCATCTTCTTAAGAAACAACGAGGGGGGATGCATGGAATATGAAATCTTTATATACAATGAGTCTCTTTGATGGTTTTGTGGATTCAAAGAATTATATAGCCTTTCTTTTCTCCGTTTTTGAACGTAAAATTCTTCTTTCTTATACTCGGATAATTTCTCTCCAATTTCCCAATGATATTTATTATTATTTTTTTGACCTACCAATCTTCCCATTGACTAAGGATCTATTTTGGAGTTTTTTATTATTATTTATAAATATAGTATCTATTTAAAATTGTAGTTAAAATGATTTAAAAATAATAAAATATATTAATTTGAAAAAATAATTAAAATATTTTTAAAACACAAAAATAAATAATAGAATATAAAAAAAATGAAAGGGTACAAGTGGTCTAGGACAGACAATGATATTCTTGAAGTGTGGGCTTATATATATATATATATATATAAAAGACAACGTAAGAAAGACCTACACCATTCTGATAAGTCAACTATAATAATACACACAGCTTTCTTCAGGCAGCCTACTAAATTTTTTTAAAATATTTTGAAAGGGAAAAAAAAACCTATTTTAATATAAAAATTCAACCCAACTTGATATAAAAACAAATTATCATCACCTAATTTTTATACAATATTAAAAGAGTAATATAAATTTATTTTTTCTTTACCATATAATAAAAAAATAAAATAAAAAACAAATCTAAAAATAAAATAAAATAAAATTAAAAATATCTAACAGCCCAATAAAATCCAATAGTATTAAATCCGGCTGCTAACCCCACCTACCAGTGGTGTGCCCGCTGAAAGCATACAAGACAAGGTAAGAAAGACCCCACATCATGAAAGGTCGACTATAATAATGCATCTCCAGGCAGCCTCCTAAATAACTCTTGAAGTGGATTGCAGACTAAGGAAGATGGCTCCTGCACTCTCTGATATCTTGAGAATCACATCTAGCTTACTTGTGCTTCTGTTACTAATGTTTTGCATGGGAGCAATTATCTTGGAGGCCCAAGATTTGAGCCTTGCTCCTGATGAAGGTACATATATATATATATCTATATATATATATATATATATTTTAATTTGGTTCGGATGGGCAGATTCTTTAGTGTTTAGAGGAAGACATGCACTTGTTTTTCTAGCAGGAGTTTTTTTATCTGCAAAATCCTCACTGCATCATACACTCTTCGATAATGCAGTCATCAAATGTGATTGTATTGCCGAATTCTGTAACCATGTTAGTAATGGCATCTTGCAGTGATTTTCTTACAGAATTCTGTGTTTTTTTGCAAACATTTCTTGGCAAGGCGTTGTAGGAGCCACCAGCTAATCATCCCAGAATTAGAAGTTGAGATTTAATTTTGATACTTAATTTTGATTTATGCAGTGGAAGCCTTGCTTGAAGTAGCAACACAACTGGGCAAAAAAGGCTGGAATCGCAATATGACACTGTGCAATGATACAATTTTACCTCTAAAGCTAGAAGCTGACAATAAAGTTGTTTGCAATTGCTCAGTTCCTGGAGAACCGTGCCACGTTATTGGCATGTATATCTCTTCACACTTACCACTCCATGCTTTTATTTTCAATTTTAATTTGAGGTCTGAAGGATTCTGACGGGGCCAGTCCAGGGAATTAACAAATTACTCACACTCATAATGCTTCATAATTTTGCTCGATTCTTTTTATTAAGTTATATACCAATATCATGTATTTTTTTTCTTGATGTCAACATTAAATATGATGGTAGTGGCATTTTATATAATTTTTTATGAATTTATCTTAATTTTATGATTTAAGTTACAGGTCTAATAAATTAACTCGGATTTACTTTTTAAATTTTTTTTAATCCTTTTTAAATATAATATTTTTTAATTGGGATTAGTCATTTTTTTATTTAATTTCTATTAGGTTATCTCGATCTTATTACCTAGATCATGGGTTTGATAGGTAAACCTGAGTTGATTCGGTTTATTTTTTAGTTATTTTTTATTTTACCCTTCAACAACTGATTTTGTTTTTCAATTTTATCCTCTACTATTAGGCTTTTTGAGAATCGAGTTTTTTATTTTTTTTTTAATTTGATTTCCATTGAGTTATTTCGGTCTAAATGATTTGTTTTTTTTTTCTTCTTGATTTCAACTTTCAACATTAGATGTATTAGAAAAATAGCTTTGTAATTTTTTTATTTGTTTTTTTATGAAGTTATTTTGTCTCTTGTTCTAGGTTACATGTTTAATAGATTAGCTTGGGTTAATTTATGTTTTTTCTTTAATTGATTTTTCGTACAATTTCAACCTTCAACATCGGGTTGGTTAAAAATTGAACTTCATATATTTTTTTATTTTTTTTCTTTTAAGTTATCCTAATCTCATAACTCGAGTTATTGGTTTGGAGGTTGTCCGTGGTTGACTTGGGTAGGTTTTTTTTGTTTTTTGTTTTTTTTTCTATTTTATCATTTAACATTAAATTCATTATTAATTGACCTTTATAATTTATTTTGATTTTTTTATATAAAGTTAACATAATTCTTGGTTACGAACTTGACATATTAACTAAGATCGATTCAATATGTTATTGTCTTAATATTTTTTAAATAAACTAAAGGAGTTGATGGGTGCATGTGTTCTTGCAATGCAGATATCTCAAAATGCAAGATCTTGACGGTACTCTCCCAAAGGCTATCGAGAAACTTCCACACCTTAAACATCTGTAAGCAGTGCTTCAAATTATTACGTTTCTACAGATTGAGCACCGTGAATTTGCATCGTATGATTCAGTTTTATTATAATTTAATTTATCGGCTCTGCAGAGGTCTTTGGGCCAACTACCTGAGTGGCAATATACCACGTGAATGGGCTAATACCAAGCTGGAAACATTGTAAGAAAATTCTGCTTTCATGTTTTCTAGCCAAGGAATTGCTTACTCATAATTAATAGATTGTATAAACAACAGGTCTGTCGGCGTGAATCGGTTGACGGGAAAAATTCCTAGCTATCTGGGAAGGATTACCACACTTAGTTACCTGTATGCATTTTTCTACTAGTCAATTTCTTGTTTTTTTTTTCTTTTCATATTTAAATCTCTTCAATTGTTTAGTCAGGAGTAATCCTGAGAGTTGGCATTATGCAGGAACATTCAGGACAATATGTTTTCCGGAACTGTTCCCCCTGAGCTTGGAGGCTTGGTTAACCTGAAGAATCTGTCAGTTCATTCAACCTTTTGTATTAGAAATTAAGTCCTAACTGATTATTGAATGCTAGGTGTTTTTCTCCTTTTGTGATTGCAGAACTCTCAGTGGCAATTATCTCACTGGAGAGTTACCACCGGCTCTGACTAATCTGACCGGATTGAAGGAACTGTAGGTTCTCATTTCTCATGGTTATTGTGTATCATACTCATTAGTTGCAGTATTTGATATGACAGATGCATCTCTTTACTCTCCAAGTTTCATGATTCTGTGTTTTCGGTTTGGCAAATGCAGAAGGCTTAGCAGCAATAACTTCACTGGAAGAATACCTGATTTTATTCAGAGCTGGAAACAACTTGATATATTGTATGTGCTAGTTTCTACAACAAGTTCTGAATCTTATCAGTGAAGCAGAACCCTAATCCCCCTTTAATTTTGTATTAACAGAGAGATCCAAGCTGGTGGTTTCACTGGACCCATTCCTCCAAGCATATCTCACTTGACGACTCTAACTGATCTGTAAGATATTTGTTTTAAATTTATGGTCTCAGTTACAACTTTAATCCTGAACTTCTCACATTTTTATGTTGCCTGCTATTGAGCAGAAAAATAAGTAACTTACTTGGAGATGGTTCAGAGTTTCCCAACCTACAATCTATAGCAGGCATTAAGTATCTGTGAGTTATTCTTGCAGCTGATACTCTCATATCAGGATCAATTTAATTTACAACACAGCATATGTATTTAGCTTTCGTGAAATTCATGTATATTGCAGGATGTTGAGCAACTGCAACTTGTCAGGAAATTTTCCCATGTATTTGACCAGAATGGCAAAGCTGAAAATTTTGTAATTTACTCTATCCCTTGTATATCATCCATTCTGTCATTCATCTACATGAAGATTGAAGTGTGAATCTCATGGATACTTAGAGCTGCTGATTTTAGATTGTAGCTACATTATTATTTGTAAATAACTTTCAAAATGCATTATGAACCATGGTCTTTACCCTTCCACCCCCCCCCTTCTTTTCGAAAACAGGGATCTCAGTTTCAACAGATTAAATGGTTCTCTTCCAACAATTTATGATGGCCTAAAAAGCTTGGAGAAAATGTAAGTATACTATATTATATTACCTTCTGAAATTAATGTTTTCCATATGAAAGCATAATTATTAAACCTAAACCAGTCAGATAACCAGTCCAAGAAAATCCAGGACTCGGAGCATGACCAGGGCCAAGATTCTAGTTGAACCATACAAGACATTGAACTGTCAAACCTATTCAACCTGGCCAAACCCTGTCCATACCTGATCGGGTCAATATCTTGTGAAAAGAATGGAACACAATTAATTTTTTTTAATAAAAATGTTGACCAGAGCTGATCCGATAGCTCAATCCTTTTTTCAAGTTATTCTCATGGTAGAGTACAGCAATTATGATGATAAACTTGTCCTCCAGACAGTCTTTTACAATGATAGCCTTGGACAAATGTTCAACCAGATGACAATTTTTACTTTTTGCATAGGTATCTTACAAGGAACATGCTTACAGGGCCCATCCCAGATTGGATCGACAAAAGAGATACTCGCTTGTATGTTAGTTTTTTCTTAATTTCTGTATATAAATTATGATTTTTGAGATTTTTGTTTGTAATATATTTTCTTTTTACTCAATTAGAATTATTGAATATTTTATGCATTAACTCTCCCCTGAAAGACAGAAATGATCAACTTCAGTTCGCCTTTATCTGAGCATTCTCAATCCAAAAGCTTAATCATGAACTTCAGGTTTCCCTTATCCTATAACAGATGTCTGTAGGTTTAATAATATGTCCTAGTCTTTGAAGAGCTATAATGATGAGAAGCTGGAAATCAGATTATCCTTCCCAGTTCCCAGATAGTTTTCAGTACAGTAGTGCATGAATGATCAAACTATCTCCAAGGTTTCATTTAGTTATTGTCCTTGAATAGAAAGGACAAATACAGTAGGGACAAAAATGTGTTTGGTTACAGTGACGAAGATGGAGATATAAAAATAAATTTGTATAGTTTTGGATTGAATTTTTATCTGTTAAAATCAGAAAAGACGTGAGGTGAGGACATGTCCTTTCTCTCCCAACTGTCTTCATCTCTTCTGCATTGAGATAGCAACCAAAAGCTAACATGTGCATGCAATTTTCTAAAAAATGTTTAAGGAAGCTATCTTTGTGTGCAGCGAAATCGATCTTTCTTACAACAATTTTACTTCGGAAGCAAAATGTAGAGAAACACTGTAAGATTGATTTCATTTTCCTTGCCTTGCCTTTGATTTTGAAAGTCTGCTTCTTTTTACATCACCGTTCACTTCATAACCTACAAAACTTAACTCTTCTTGTCTTGCCAGAAATCTGTTCAAAAGTACTTGGGGAGGGAACTATTCGTAAGCTTCTACTTTGATAAATATCTAAAACCTGTTGATGATTCTTTTAAGTAAGCTGATGATTCTATCTGGCCAATATTTCCAGGAAACCTGTTGAGTGCCTGCGTGCTTGTTCTGAAGGTACTCTTAAATTTGTTAAGCTATCCGCTTTTACATTTCACCCGGAAGTAGACCGAAAAATGATGCAGGAACAACCTGTCAGCCTAGACTATATATTTATTTCTATATTCGTTGGATCATAGCATCTCAGTCATAAACTGAATGGTCCTTTTGCATCCGACCACTAGGATTTCCATCCTCCTATGGAAACAAATCGAATCTAAGACCTTCAACTGGTGCAGGAATAAACAACCAGTTGATCCCAAAAGCCTAGACAAATGTTGACGGACAAACTTATGTGGGCATTTACATCTTAATTGTTCCCACCACGATTTCCACTCAAGGAGGAAAAGGATGCTCCTGCATCACAAAATCTTAATTGTTTATGTTCTGTTTGCTCCGATTTAGCGTACGGTCTGATCCTAGCCTTTCTTGTGTTATAATTTGTTTAATCATATCGGTGGCCATGGCCATTTTTATTTCTATGAATAGAGCGATATTCAGTGCACATAAATTGTGGGGGACCAGAAGCCACCATTGGAAACACCATCTACGAAGCAGATAATGAGCCAGGAGGTGCAGCAAAATATGCGTCCAAAAGAGAGGATTGGCAAACAAGTACCACCGGACATATCTGGGATGTTCCTGCTACCTTGGATTTCTACATAGCAAAAAACAAGTCCACGCTCAGAATGGACAACTCTGTATTGTACACAAATGCACGCCTCACTCCTTTGTCTCTCACATACCACGTTCCCTGTCTGGTAAATGGGAATTACAAAATCAAGCTGCACTTTGCAGAGATAGTGATGAGGGATAACAGATCCTATTACAGTCTAGGAAGACGGATATTTGATGTTTATATTCAGGTATCTATTAATTAAAAGATCATAGATTCATTCCTTATGCAATAGGTGACAGCTTAATTGAAGAATTGTTCTCGCAGGACATTGTTGTGCTGAAGGATTTTGATATAGTGAAGGCAGCGGGAGGGGTGGATAAGGTATACATTCATAATTATACAGCACCTGTAACCAATGGAGCTTTAGAGATCCGCCTTCATTGGGCTGGGAAAGGAACCACAAGGTCTCCCACAAAAGGAACATATGGTCCTCTAATATCAGCCATTGATGTGGAATCTGGTAGGTTGACATATAATGGAATGACATGGTAATGAAGTAATAATTAGTACTGTGATCTGACAATACTTGCTCTTGCTGCAATTCTATTTCTGCCTAGACTTCAAGCCACCTGATAAAGGCAGGAAGAGATTCATTGTCGCTGGAGCTGTGGTTTTGCCATTATTCCTCATTCTCGTATTTCTATCCACTCTTTGGTGGAAAGGTTATTTGGGAGGAAGGAAATCGAGGGATCGAGGTAAAGTTGATACATTTATTTGATTTTGCAAATTCTAGTGAGGAATCCAGTCACTAAAATAACACGGCAATAAGCAATTTTCTGCATCTTATTTGCTGTATGTCTATCCATGAATGCATACATTTGTCAAAGAATTATCTCAATCCAAAGATGAAGCTAAACAATGGTTTTATATTACTCTCTAACCATACTCTCTAATATATACATATCCTCTTTGTTCCTTGGGCAGAACTTGTTGGGTTAGATCTGCTTACTGGTATCTTCACCTTCAGACAAATCAAAGCTGCAACGAATGACTTTGATCCAGCAAACAAACTTGGAGAAGGTGGTTTTGGCTGCGTCTACAAAGTATAGTACAGATTTATTTTTTCGTCTAGCTACTTGTCTACTATATTATTTCTTTTCTCTTATCGAAGCATCAAGGAATGGCCTCGGTGAACTTATTTTGTTTGTCTAAAATTATTCTCATTATAGGGAGTTCTATCAGATGGCACTCCTATTGCGGTTAAGCAGCTTTCTGCGAAATCAAAACAGGGGAATCGTGAGTTTGTGAACGAAATAGGCATGATTTCTGCTTTGCAACACCCAAATCTTGTTAGATTGTATGGATGTTGCATTGAGGGGAAGCAATTGTTGCTGGTATATGAATACATGGAAAACAATAGCCTTGCGCATGTTTTGTTCGGTAGGCCTCTGATCACTTCCCCATAGTATCTTATGTAAAGTAATGGGAAAGAAAACAAGTTCTTTTAATGTCATATAGATAGAATTAGTGAAGAAGAAACTGATGGGTTGGGTTATGCTTGATCATTACAGAGACAAAGGAAATCAAGGCAGCGAAGCTAGACTGGCGTACAAGGCAGAGGATATGTGTGAGTATAGCGAAAGGTCTGGTTTTCCTGCATGAGGAGTCGACACTCAAAATTGTTCATAGAGACATAAAAGGTACCAATATCCTTCTTGACAAGGACATGAACGCCAAGATATCTGATTTTGGAATGGCCAAGCTTGATGACGAGGACAACACCCACATCGACACCAGAGTTGCTGGAACAATGTGAGTTTCTGATATTAACACGGGGTTTATTGAACACATGAAAAATCCTGAAAAGAAGACAGTAAGGAAAACACACAAGTATTGTCATTTATCTAAGATAGCTTTTAGTCTTAAAGAGTATGATGCTGTAACTGGGCTGAAGTGCCGATGGAAGGGGCTAGCTTCAAAATATGTGGTAGGCAGGCATCTAGGGTTCAAATCACACACTGCAGGGTTCTCATGGATCAGGGTCTCCCCGTCCATGGCTGTGTTCCTCTAAATGAATATAATTTTGCCTATCGAAAACAAAAACAAACAATAGACATTTAGCATTTTTTACATGTTTTAGAGAAGCAAACTAGTAAAATGTCTCTGGGTTATTCATTCTGTGCAGGGGATACATGGCACCGGAATATGCATTATATGGTTACTTAACTTACAAGGCAGATGTATACAGCTTTGGTGTTGTAGCATTGGAAATTGTTTCTGGGATGAACAACGTCAAATTTAGGAGGGATGCAAATTTTGTATGCCTTCTAGATTGGGTAAGTTATGCCCATTTAGTCTCTTTATTGTCTGTTCATATTTACTCTTAGTCAGCTACATATCTAGTTTTTTTTTTTTTTGTTATTTCAGGTTCTATATTTACAAAAAAATGGGGACATAATGGAGATGGTTGATCCAAGATTGGGGTCTGAATTCAACAAGAAAGAAGTGGTTAGAATGATCAATGTAGCCCTGCTATGCACCAATCAATCTCCAGCACTTAGACCTACAATGTCTACAGTAGTGAGCATGCTTGAAGGAAAAACTGATGTCGAGGAACTGGTCATGGTTCCAAGCACATTGGGTGATCCATCAGGGTATGCTACGGCCTTACATAAGAAGTTTGCTCAATCTTCTGTCAATGGAAGTTTAAGTGAAACTCAGTCCCTCGTGAAGTCATCAGAGGGACCATGGACTGCTTCTTCGTCTTCATCAGCCAATTAGTAAAAGCTGATGCCACAAACCACAACTTTTTTATCATGAAAAATCTTGAATAAGAAACAGATTGAAAACTAAATACTCACGAAAGTACTGGTTTATGGAGTGATTATATGTAATATTAACTTTTTTATCATGAAAAATCCTGAATAAGAAACAGATTGAAAACTATACAGTCACAAAATTACACTACTGCTATTATCTTTTATTGGCAATTCATGTTTCCTGGTATGAATCATTACTCATTAATCAGTACTTATTATTGCTAGTGTATATATCCTATAGTTAATGGAGTGATTATATGTAATATTAACTTTATTTATGCAAATATATATATATATATATTTTTTTTTATTTATAATAATAATTATTTAAGTTTGATTAATGAATCTAAAGTAAATATAAAATTTTTGAAACATAAATGATTTATAAATAAAATTATAAAATAATTATAATTATAAGTATTTCTATTGTATTAAAATATTGTTTCTAAAATGTTATAATGAAAGTTGTGGAAACTAATATATATTATATTATTTTTTTATAAAATAAATAATAATTATAATAAAAAACTGATTACTAAAAAGCTAAGTTAAACATAGTTGGATTCATCCTTAACAATTATTCCCATGGAAAGTCAATCCAATTTGGTGACAAGTCCCCATATCAAATCCTTCATAACAAGCAATTACAAAGATTTCTTGAAAGTCTTAATTATATTTTATACATCTACCTTAATCTCAGCCATATTTGCAAGCCTTTTACATGATAGACTCTACCTTAGTCTATCCGACACATTTCCATTGTTGCAAAGAAAATTCAAATTCCTCGCTAGAATTCCTTAGAAGAGAATTTTTTGCAGGGAAGACGACCCAATGCCATCTAAACAGGAAGACAAAGACAAAGGAAAAGGCATCGTGCCTTTATATTCTAAAAGAAGTAGAAACAAAAGTCTAGATTGTCACACTCGGATATCGTGATGGCCGATTAAAAAAATAATCTTTCATGAAAAAAATAGATTTCTAGTATTTTGTTCTTTGATGGGGGAATAGTCTTGTTTAAGGAGTCGCCACCTAGTACTATGGTTGCTAGAAACCCTAACTGATCAACTCGAATTCTATGGTACAAAACTGGTTACGCAAAATGAAAGATATTATCACCCCTTAAGCGTCCTACCTGAGGCAAGCTACATTGCTGATTTTGTCATAAATTGTTAACATTTTGTTGGTTTATGCTATAATGGTTTGCGTGTAATATTTCTGACTCTGACGCTAATAAATATTTAATTACGAATACTTTCAACTTTAGCGTTGGTAAATATTACGTAGTATAAAAACAAAATAAATTTAAATCAATATTTTTATTCATGACTCTAGCATCAGTGAATAAATAAATAAAATAAATTTATTTTTACACATGCACATATTTTTTTTTATTTTTTATATAGCTAAATAAAATAAAATACAATAAAAAATAAATTTAAATCAGTATTTTTATTCATGAATCTGACATCAATGAATAAACTAAAAAATAAATTTTTTAATTATAGTTTTTTGGGTTAGGCATGGGGTTTGGGCTAAACCCACCCAACCTAGCCTGGTCATTGGCCTAAGCTAGTGACCCGGCTGGTTGAGGCACGCATGCATGAACTATTAACGCATGTTGTGCACAGTGGGAAGGTAATTAAAATTACCTCTCCCTGTACTTACACAACTATTAATGAAAGGGAGCGAGAAGCTTACCTTGAAGCAGGAACGAAGACGATGACGAAGGCGTGGTGGCTTGTTGTTCCTCCTGTTCGTTCGTCTCTTCTCTACTTCTGGGCTTTTCTTATAGATGAAGGAATGAAGATGATGATGATGCCGGTTCTCTCTGGAAACTAATGTTTTGGGTTCTTCTTTTTCTGCAGGGTTGAAGACAATGGCCGGGCTGATCTGTGTCTCTCCTCTGCCTTTCTCTCCTTCTCTGTGTAATCCATGTTTTTTCCCCTTTCCTGGTTCTGTTTCTCCGTCTCTTCCTCCTGCTTCTCCCGCTTGTCGTCCTCTGTTTTTTTTCCCTGCCCTCTTAGTTTAGTTCCTCCCTTATTCGTCTGTATTTTTTCTCTTTATCCCCTGTGCTTTTTTTTTTCTGCGTTCTCTCCCCTGTCCTTTTTTTCTCCGTGCTGTTGCTTGTGCTATTATTGGAGAACGAAGATGAAGATGGGGATGTTTGTTCGGCTGAGAGTGGAGGCCAAGGCTGGTGTGGTGGTGGTCTTGGTATCAAGCCAGGGAGAAGAAGAAAAAAAAACTGAAGGGGGCGTTCAATGGCTGGTCTGAGACCAGGGAAGAAGAGAGAAAAAAGCTGGGGGGAGGGGGCAGCGGTGGCTAGTCTAGGATTCGGTCACACCTCTTTTTTTTTTTTTAAGTGTCTTTTTTTATTTATTTTTTTTGTAGGGTTTCTGGTAATGGCCTTCTCCTAGGATTTCCTCTGTCTCCTCTTTTGTATACACTGAGATAAGTAGTTATAGTGTAAGAGTCCCATCGCTTGCAAGAAATAAAGTCTCAACTAAACTCGTTTTTTTTTTTGAAGTTCGAATTAAAATCAAATTTAAAAGCAGACAATTATAATTATCTTAAAGGTACGGATTATCTTGAAGATAAGGATAGAATGACAAATGCACATTCTAGTCTCTAGTTTCCGTGCAAGCTGACAAATCATATTTTTCATCGAAATAAATCTCTAATCTTTTAATTTTACATTTTAAACCCCGTAAAATTAAATTAAAACCAATGGGCTAAAATTGGGTTACAACAGTTGCCCCCTTTTTACCATGTTTACGGTGCAAAGGCATTAGAAAATTTATTTTCTTTTGACTTTGTATAGTAAGTTTTGTAAATAAGAATAATTGTGAAAACCCTTCCTCTTTTCTCTATTTTTTTTTATTGATTTGTTTTTGGTTTTTTTTTTAAATGGTCTAATTGTTCCAGGCGACCTACTCGATGAAAAACAAAACGCGAAAAGGGTTTTGTGAGTAGTCTAATTCTTCCAGGCGACTTGCTCGATAGGAAGAAGCAATGCGAAGGATTTCGCGAGTGGTCTCATTTTTCCAGGTGACTTGCCCGATGAAGAATAAAATGCGAAAAGGGTTTCGCGAGTGGTCTAATTGTTCTAGGTGACCTGCCCGATAGGAAGAAGCAACGCGAAGGATTTCATGAGTGGTCTCATTTTTCCAGGTGACCTGCCGGATGAAAAATAAAATGCAAAAAGGGTTTCGCGAGGGTCTAATTGTTCAAGGCGACCTGCTTGATAGGAAGAAGCAACGCGAAGGATTTCACGAGTGGTCACATTTTTCCAGGTGACCTGCTCGATGAAGAATAAAATGCAAAAAGGGTTTCACGAGTGTTCTAATTATTCCAGACAGCCTGCCCGATAGGAAGAAGCAACGCGAAGGATTTCGCGAGTGGTCTTATTTTTCCAGGTGACTAGCCCGATGAAGAATATAACGCAAAAAAAAGTTTTGCGAGTGGTCTAATTGTTCCAGGAGACTTGCCTGATAGGAAGAAGCAATGCGAAGGATTTTGCGAGTGGTCTTATTTTTTCAAGTGACTTGCCCGATGAAGAATAAAATGGGAAAAGGGTTTTGTGAGTGGTTTAATTGTTCCAAACGACTTGCCTGATAGGAAGAAGAATCGTGAAGGATTTTGCGAGTGATCTTATTTTTCCAAACGACGTGCCTGATGATAAAATGCAAGGAAACTCGCAAGTGGTCTCATTGTTCTAGGCGACTTGCCCGATGGTGAAAATATAGAGAGGGAATTTTTTTTTACTAGTAGTCTCATTGTAATGGGTGACTTACCTAGGTAGGAAAATACAAAGAAAGGGTTTCATTGTAATTGGTGACCTACCCAGGTGTAGAAAACAAAGAAAGGGCCTCATTGGTGCATTATCCCCGAGATGGGAGCTCAAAGAAGAACTCGAAAGGGAGATGGGGGCTCGAAGGCGCATTCAAAAAAGAGGTAAGGGCTTGAAAGCACACTCAAAAGGAGGCGGGGGCTCGAAGGTGTACTCAAAAGGATGGTTGAGGGCTTAAAGGCGCACTCGAAAGAAAATAAGGGCTTGAAGGCCCACTCACAAGGATGGTCGAGGGCTCGAAGGCGCACTCAAAAGGATGGTCGAGGGCTTGAAGGCACACTCCAAGAAGGTGAGGGCTCAAAGGCGCACTCGAAAGGAGGTAGGGTTAGGAAACGCACTATGACATGACCAAAAGATTGATGTTTTCTCTTAAGTGCAGGAGCGTCGAAATATTAAATAACTCGGCAAGACTGGGGTTGAACCACAGGGAGGTTAATTATATAAATTATAAATAACAATAATACAACAACAACAACAACAACAATAACAACAACAACAACAACAATAATAAAGAAGAAGAAGAAGAAGAAGAAGAAGAAGAAGAAGAAGAAGAAGTTGATGAGAACTTTGAAATGAAAGATTAATGTAAGGATTAAACAATTATAAAAACAAATGTCAAGGTTAGAGGATCCACTAATGGTTCAAACAAGTATAATATAAACTCTTATTAGTTAACTGGAAACCATACACAAAGGAGGTTCCAATCAGATGATTTGTCATTAATAGCTCATTATAAATTGTTAACATAATCATATTAATTATTTTATTTATGTAACACCAAACTTTTAAATTTTATCAGGAATTCATGATGCTAACTTATGTTAATAACAAATCAAGTTCCTTTCATAGCACAAGTGTAGGTAATACAATACGATTAAGCTATGAGAGTGCCAAGCATTTGTTGTACCAAGTGTTATACAACACAAATCTAGATCAACCATTTAACAAGTAAGGTATTAAGAATTGGTAAGATAAAAAGATAAGACATGTTAATATTAAACATTAAGGTCCATGTTGAGTTTACACCATACTTATTCTTACACCATTAGTGTAACCTTTTCACCTTGACATAATAAACTTAGCTAAACATAATGAAGAAGAGAAACATAAATAAACAAAATAAAAACATAAATAAGATACAAGTTAACTAAGTAAAGGAAAGGAAATGAAAAGCATAAACAAGATATTAATGAAAGCAAAACTTAAGAATTACAAAAAAAATATATAAAAATAGAGAGCAAGAGCAAGTTCTTGATCTGAACAACCAAGCTCCTAAATGCATGGCAAATGCCTCCTTTTATAGACCAAAATTTAGAACTATTGATTTGATGACTAATTTTTGAGTGGGTGACCAACTCTTGACTTGGTGAAAAATCCTTATCTTTTTGTCTGAATAAAACGTCATTGCTAACATCAGAACTGGAACCACTTGTACTCATGAAAGTTCTAGAAAATTATCTTATCTTTCCAGGAAAAAAAATTGAGGTCATTTGGACTTTTAGAACTCGAGATATGGGTTGAACACTGAATAGTGTCTGGGCTACATAACAGATTCAAACTTCTCTATTATTGCTATAATTTGGACTTGAAAACGACCTTTTTAAATCTTGGACTCCACATGAAAGTTATAGGCCTATGTCTTACCAAATCTGTCCAAAAAATTAAGGTCATTTGGACATCTAGAACTTGAGATATGACCCAATTATCAAACAGTGTTCCAGTTTGGATTGCACCAATATCTCTTCTTTAAGTTTGGCCCTCTATTTGTCCTTTCAATTTCAATACTTAAACTCATCAATCAATCCTTTCATTTATGTGATAGGCATGCATTTAAGATGAACATTTACCATAAATTAAAGATATCTTATATTATTAGGTATGTTATTATAAAACATACTTTAGTTAATGAGTTATTGATACTTCAAGTGCAAAATAATGATATAAAACCTTGATAAAAATACACTTTTAAGTACTAATCACACTACCTTAGGGATGAGAAATGAAAGGTGGTGGAAAAATACAAAGATTTTCCAAGTGGCCTAATTCTTATGGGTGGTTTGCCCTGGTTGAAAATTTCTCAAAAGTGAAAATTTTTCAAAAGCAATTTCAATATTGGCCATTTCAAGGTGGCCTTCCATTTGATGGACCCTGTCAGAAATTTTTCTTGTGAAATTTTCAAAACTCATTGTCCAATGTCCCAAAATTGAGATGATATGCAAGCATCTTTACCTTATTTGAAATATAAACCCCCATTTCTTCTCTCTAACTAAGGCATGGTGGCTGGCTATTCCTCATGTTCGTTCATTTCCACTATACTTTTGGGTTTTTCTTAGAGATGAAGGAATAAAGATGATGATGATGCCGGATCTCTCTGGAAACTAATGTTTTGGGTTCTTCTTTTTCTGCAGGGATGAAGACAATGGCCGGGCTGATCTGTGTCTCTCCTGTGCCTTTCTCTCCTTCTCTGTGTAATCCCTGTTTTTCCCCTCTTCTGGTTCTGTTTCTCCATCTCTTCCTCCTACTTTTCCCACTTGTCATCCTCTGTTTTTTTCTCTCTCCTCTCAGTTTAGTTCCTTCTCTGTTCGTCTATATTTTTTCTCTTTGTCCCCTGTGTTTTTTTTCTGTGTTCTCCCTTGTCTTTTTTTCTCCGTGTTGTTGCTTGTGCTATTATTGGAGAACAAAGATGAAGATGATGGTGATGGTTGAAGATGTTTGTTCAGCTGAGAGGGGAGGCCAAGGCTAGTGTGGTGGTGGTCTTGGTCTCAAGCCAGGGAGAAGAAGAAAAAAACTGAAGGGGGCGTTTAATTACTGGTTTGAGACTGGGGAAGAAGAGAGAAAGAAGCTGGTGGGAGGGGGCAGCGATAGTTAGTCTAGGATTCGGCCGCGCCCCCCCTTTTTTTTGTAAATGTCTTTTTTAAAAAAAAAAAATTCTTGTAGGGTTTTTGGTAATGGCCTTCTCCTAGGGTTTCCTCTGCCTCCTTTTTTGCATACACTGAGATCTGTATTTATTGTGTAAGAGTCTCCTCTTGCGAGAAATAAAGTCTCAATCAAACTCATTCTCTTTTTTGAAGTTCGAATTAGAATCAAATTCAAAAGGTAAGGATTATTTTGAAGATAAGGATAGAACGACAAAAGCACATTGTAGTCTCTAATTTCTGTGCAAGCTAACAAATCATATTTTTCATCAAAATAAATCTATGATATTTTTATTTTATATTTTAAACTCCGTAAAATAAAATTAAAACCAATGGACCCAAATTAGGTTATAACACAAATCATGGGCTCAAATGGTTTCAGACGAAAATCGAATTTCCCAACTTGAAATAAGCAAATTAAAGGTTTGCCTTTGAAAACCCAAAAGTTGCTCCAACAATTAGTGTTTGCATTCTCTAAAGTAAAAGAAGAATCCTCTCTGTAAGAAAAACAAATTTTGATCAAGACAAGTAACCTTGAGCTTTACATATCAACAGATCCAAATCTTTCAATATCCAAAGAGGTTGTAGTTTCAAATCCAGATGCTCCTCTTTAAACCGTTTTCCCAAACAAATAGGCAGTGATATCAAAAACTCCTCAAAATAATTTCCGAAGAAAAACAATTTTTAGTAATATTTTTCATAAAACAATTTTCAAAAGATTTGACATGAGTTTTACCCATAAATATAAAACCCGACCTAACCCAAGAGTTGAAGTGAGACCTAGGCGACCCGAGGTCTCGGCCGGGTTTTAAATAGTCTAAACTCAGGTGACTCGGCATAACCCGGGTGAGACCTGAACTCTTTTTTTTCCTTTATATTTTTGTTTAGTAAACCTAAGAAATATAAAGTTAATTTGTGAATACTTGATCTCACATATTTTTTTTATTATAGCCTATACCCAATAAAATGTTTCGTAATCTTTTCATATATATATATATAAAAGACTATATACACCTATAGTTTCTTAACCATTCAACAGCCCAAATACTCAGCATTATTCGTCCCTAGAATGGCCTAAAAGACCAAATTCCTTTTCAAAATTATAGTATAAACTAAAAAAGAAAGAGTTTTTATTGTTAATTATTGTTCATCAACATGGGTTTTAATAGTGAATTTTTTAAAATTTTCAATTTGATTTGTTATTATCTATTTTTAGGTCCCCAAACAAAAAAAAAATAAAAAAATAAAAAATTTTGTCAAAAGAAAACCAATAAATATATAACAGTGAAAAGAGGACACATGGTACCCAGAAAATGACCAAAGATTGGTTGAGGAAGTTCAAAAATACAAAGATTAAAATTGACAGTATATTTTTGACTGATGAAGGCTCTATTGATAAAGAAAATTCAATTTGAGGAAGAAAAATTTAAAATTAGATGTTTAAGGAACCAATTATAATTTGTTTAAGGTCTAATTGATTTATGGAGGGTTTAATTGCAAGAAAATTTAATTTTTTTATAATCAATTTAGGCTTTAATTGGAAGAAATTAAAGTTTAGGGGTCGCATCATAATTTTTAAGATTTAATTTGGTCAAATCGAGGACTTAATTGCGTAAATATTGAAGTTTGATGGGCAATTAGGAATTTGATTGAAGAAATCCAAAACTAAGGACCAAACTGGAAAAGATGCTAATATAGGGGCTAAATTAAAGAAATTGAAAGTTTGTTGAATAATTGAGGGTCAAAATGCAAAAATTCAAAACCAAGGATTAAAGTGAAAAAGGGGACTAACTTCAAAGCTAACATTTTAAATTTGACAAGGATGCAATTGAATTGATTCTTAAAACCAAAATCTCAATTGAGGACTAATTTGGAAACAAAGACTTTTTGGCGTCATTTTCTTTTCAATTAAACAACATATTTTGTACAAAATAACATCGTTTCATTCATTGTTTTATATATATATATAAAACATAGACAAAACGATGCCATTTTGATGGTACTACTTGCCATCTTCTTGCCCTAGATGCGCTGCAGGCAGGACAAGAAGGTCTTTCCCTCTTGTCGCACCCTCACAACAGCGCGGTGTTGCGGCGACCCTTTTCAGGAGTGGGGAATGATGTTAGGGTCTTTGTTTTATGAAAAAAAGGAGTTGCTACCTAGTATTATAGTTATTAGAAAACCTAACTGGTCTTTTAAAATTCTAAGACAAGAGATTGGTTACGTAAATGAAAGGTTTTAGCACCCATAGTACGCTTACCTAAGATAAGCTGCTTGGTGTTTGGTTTACCTTATAATTTCTATGGTGTTGATGTTCTCTAATCCCATCAGTGTTTTTGATGTGCTTGTTATTGCCTGAACTTATGATGTTCACTATTATATGTTAAGGTGGTTAAAGAAAACTAATCCAAACAACAATTTGTTTTATAAGTAGTACAGAATGATGGAGAATGCTCTATGTATTAGGAAATATATGTTCATTCAAAGACAATATATTTTACTTAATGTAATTTTCTTGTAATTAATTTTAGTTTCCTTTTACACTTAGACTACTTATAATAAAAAAACATAATTATAGCAACTCTCTTATATAAAGCAGATGTTTCCTAATACAAAAAAAATACATACAAATTTCTATTTTATTTTCTTTACATGGTATTAGAGTTAGGTTCAATACCCTAGCCTTTCTAGTAATACTTTTTTTTCCCCTGCTACTATCAATCATCATAGAGGAACATCAACCATTGAACAACAATCCATATTTTTTATACCATTCAGATCATCCAGATATGGTGCTTATCTCAAAGCCTCTTATATGTTGCACGACCCTGATGATTTTGTTGAATGCCAAATCCAAGCTAGGTTTTATAAATGGAACCATTTCCATGTCATTGAAACAAAAAAGCTAGATGAATATGCCTCATGGAAAAAATACAATAATAATATTTTTTTCTTAGATCCTTAATTAACTCACATAAGACATTGTAGACAATGTTATTTTTTCAACCACAACACAAGAAGTATAGGAAGACCTTAGAGATCGTTTTTCACAAGGCAATGCTCTTTGTATTTTTCAAATTGAATGAGATATTTCTTGCTTTGCTCAAGGTCAGATGATTGTTGCGGCTTACTACAGAAAACTAAAAATAACAACTATGAGATGAATTGGAATCCTATAATAATATCATCTATATATCCTATAAGAAAAACCTTAGTCATTTTCAAACCCGGTGAAAATTCATATAGAAAGAAAATAAAAAATAACGAAGTCTAATCTCAAATTAAATAAATATCAATGGATGAAACTAAAAATGAAACATGAGCTTAAAAATTGAAAAAAAAAAACAACCAAACAAATTCAGGAAAATCTCTTAAACCTAAGTTAATCTTCCAAATCCGCAACTCGTGAAATCCTTAACCCATGCTTAATTAATAAGCTCAATTTCCAGTCAATTTAATGTTAGAGGATAAAATTGAAAAAAATATTAATTTAAAAAATTTATGAAAGTAGAAAAAATAACAATTACAAGAATATGAATCAAATGTTATAGGAAAAAAAAACTGAAGGAGAATGAAATCCTAAAAAAAATCAATTTTAAAAACCATTTTAAATAAAATAAATAGCAATAAAAAGAATGATGACCAAATCTGATATATATAAAAAATTTAAATGAGGATGAAATTGAAAAAAAAAATCCAATTATATAAAGATGGACCAAATTGGAAGGAAAATCAAATTAAATAAAGGGTTAGATATGAAACCAAAGAGAAAAGAAAAAAGAAAGTGAAAAAAAGGCTAAATGAGCCAATCCAAAGGTCTATTGGCCATACACTTGAGCCAGGGATGCAGAGGCTATCAAGATGACTTGAATGGCTACCCAGAAGTCATTGTTTGACTGACAAACACCAATATGTGAAATGCATATGTGCCTCATTTTGTTTTATTAATATTAATATTTGTTAAATGATTAAATTACTTTTAAGTTAACTTGATTACAGAAAAAAACAATGATAAAATAAAAAAAAAACCCATAAATATCAGTCAAATAATTTTTGTTTAGAAGGATATATTTTTAATTAAGAATAGGAAAACATAGATTTTTTTTAAAAAACAAAGGCACAAAATAATAAAAGAAAATATTAATTTTGTGAGATGATATAAAGTAAAAACATTATCTCTTTGATGATGATGTAATGCATTATACCTTTTTAAAAGTAATTTTTATTTGAAAACATATTAACATAATATTTTTATATATTAATCTTTTTGTTATTTTTAATATTAATATATTAAAATTATTAAAAATACTAATATATATATATATATAAAAATTTAATATTTTTTAAAACAAATATATTTTTAAAAAGTATATAAAAACATTTCACTTACAAACAGATTGTTAGTTTTTATTTATTTAATTTTTTTAATGGTTATCATGAATTTAGATGGAAGCAGGATATGTTGTCCTGGCATGGGCACTGAATTATTGATGGGAAATTTATAAGCACCAATCGTCGACAAAAAGAATCATTAGCTTCGATTTTAACCTTACACGTGTTGGTAAATGATATCATGTCTGCTATTGGATATTCCTGCGGTATTTGTATTTGTTTTCGACATATGATCATGTTGGAAGGCATTAAATTTATACCTAATAATATTTCTCATATCATTTTTAGAAAGTAATATAAAAATGTTTGTTGGGTTTTATCTAGCAGTTTTAATCTTAGATTGAGGTTATTTTTTAACAAAATAATATAATTTTAACAACCGAATATTATCTATTTTTAAATTTTATTATCCTATTTTTTATTAAATTAATAAAAATAAACACAAAATAGTAATACAAATTCCTAGTTCAATACAGTTTTATTTCGGAAAATATATTAAAAAATAATAAAAATTCATTAATTAAATAATTTTTAGAAATAATTATTTAATCCCAATATTTTATATTCATTTATAATTTCATCCTTTTTTGTCCATGTCATATTCGTTTTCATTTTGTTTTGATTTTTTATTTTAAGAAATAAGTACTTAGGATAGAAAGTTTGATAATAAAAGGCATTTTCTGAAGTAAAATACTATTAAATTAAACATGGTAAACACTAGAACAGTAATGATTTAATTATGTTTTATATGACAGCAATTAATTAATTTATTTTATTAAACAATAAACACTAAATTATAATTAATCATTAATTAATGAAAAACATTTCTGATACCCTCTTCTATTTTGATGTAGGCATCGAGTTATTGCCTCATGTTTTGCATGCCTACTCGAATTGGAAATTAGATAGCATTTTAAGGCCTATGTTAATTTTTTTTTTTATCAGAGTCAAAAGATTTGCAGTTGTATATTAATTATTTAATTTGCTTATGATATAATTTATCATATCAAATAATTATTTTAATTAAAAAATATAAACTTAATAATTTCAAAAATTATTTTAAATTAACTCACTAACACATTCTCTTTTTAAACTTTAATTTTTGTTTTTATATAACCATTTGTTTATATTAATTTTCTAATGCATCCGTTTGTAGAAACAAAATACTTTGTAAATGTGAATAATAATTATAATAACAATATAAAAAATTAGTTGAGGTATATGCAAACTAGAAGTTTATATTTTGTGGTTGCTAATATAATAATTATTAAAAATTTATATAATTGTTAATTTTAGGACTCGTGTGAATGGAAGTTTACCGAACATCTCCATTAATAATAAAAAAAATTGATTTAGTATTTTGGTCAAATAGTGTGGAGGACTGGAAAACCAACACACGGAATCTCATAGAGCCACCCAAGAGAGACCGGTAAGAATCCAACTTTGAAATGATATTCTTTATGATATTTCATTTTGAGAGATTATTCAATACAATTGGATTAATAAATATATTTTATAAAGATATTTAAAAATAAAAAATAAAAAATATTATGTCTGAAAATATAGCATCTCTTCTCCATATCTTTTATTTTAAAAATTTAAAATTCATTGTAAAATTATTTCAGAAATATATATATAAATATATATAAATATATATATATATATATATATATATATATATGTGGTTTTATTGTTTCTGTTTCCATTATCACGAGATAATAATCAAATCATGTTGATATACCATCTTTTTAGGAAGCTACCTGTGTGAGGCTCGAATATGAAATCTTTATATAAAGTGAGTCTCTTTTCTCCGTTTCACACACAATTGAATACGTGAACGTAAAATTCTTCTTCCTTAGTTCGGATACTTCCTCTCCAATTTCCCGTGATATTTATTATTATTTTTTACTTGCTAATCTTCCCGTTGACTAGACAAAAAATGGAAAGGCACAAGGCGTCTGTACAGACAAACTTGTACTTTTCAGAGTTTGCTTATATATACATTTTATAATATTGACTTACCGCTTTACGGGTTAATAATAATTTTAATTTTAAATATAAAATTAAAAAATATGATTTTAACTGTATTGAATCTACCAATCGAGCCACAACCAATAATTTTGGATTTGGCTCCGCATAAACTTGGGTTTGGCTTTGTGTAGGCTTGGGTCCAGTTGCGGTCCTTAGATCTATTATCATATTATAATAATATAAAAATATTAAAAAATATTAATTTAAAATTAAAAAATTAAAAAAAATTATTTTTTTAAAAGTATTTTTGAAACGCAAAAATAAACATGCTTTGATAAAAAAATTCAACTCAATTTAAAAATAATAAAAAATTATTATCACTCAATTTTTGTACAATATAAAAAAAATCAGACAATTTATTTGCTCTTTACAATATGAAAAAAAATCAATAAGAGAAAATAAACAAAAAAATTAAAAGGAAAAAAATAAAATTAAAAATATCTTTAAAAAATATTAAAGGGAAATAAAATTAGTTGTCAGTGTATTGGGCGCTGCTCTGCTATGCTTTATTCATGATTTTATTTTAGAAAATATTTTAGTTGGAGATGATAATAATGCAAATACATTCCGTGCTTTTAACCTAACTCAAATATTTTTATATTTAAAATTTTTTTATTATTGACCCGCTGTGGAGCACAGGCCAATATGCTAACTAGTATATTATTAAGTAATGATTATTTTTTAAAAATATATTGAGATAATATTTTTTTTATTTCTTAAAATTGATTTTTATATCATCACATCAAAATAATACAAAAAAAAATCAAAAAAATATTAACTTGAATTAAATAAAAAATTTCAAAAAATTTTAAAGTATTTTTAAAAGGCAAAAAATAACATGTGTTAATAAGGAAATTCAACCCAACTTGATATGAAAACAAATTATCACCACCTAATTTTTATACAATATTAAAAGAGTTATATAATTTATTTTTTTTTACCATATAATAAAAGGATTAAATAAAAAACAAATCTAAAAATAAAATATATTAAAATTAAAAATATCTAACAGCCTAATAAAATTCAATAGTATTAGGTCCGGCTCCTAGCCACACCTAACAGTGGTGTGCCTGCTGAAAGCATAAAAGACAAGGTAAGAAAGACCCCACATCATGAAAGGTCGACTATAATAATGCATCTCCAGGCAGCCTACTAAATAACTCTTGAAGTGGATTGCAGACTAAGGAAGATGGCTCCTGCACTCTCTGATATCTTGAGAATCACATCTAGCTTACTTGTGCTTCTGTTACTAATGTTTTGCATGGGAGCAATTAACTTGGAGGCCCAAGTTGGGAGCCTGGCTCCTGATGAAGGTACATATATATATAAATTGGTTCAGATGAGCAGATTCTTTAATGTTTAGAGGAAGACATGCAGTTGTAATGCCTTCTAGCAGGAGTTTTTTTTATCTTCAAAGTCCTCACTGCGTCATACCATTCAATAATACAGTCATCAAATTTGATTGTATTGCCGAATTAATTCTGTAACCATGTTACTAATTGCATCTTGCAGTGAGGTTTTAGCAGAATTCTGTGTTTTTTGCAAACTTTTTTTGGCAAGGAATTGCAGAAGTTGAGATTTAATTTTGATTTATGCAGTGGAAGCCTTACTTGAAGTAGCAACACAACTGGGCAAAAAAGGCTGGAATCGCAATATGAAACTGTGCAATGATACAATTTTACCTCCAAAGCCAGATGCTGACAATAAAGTTGTTTGCAACTGCTCGTTTCCTGGGGGTGTGTGCCGTGTTATTGCCATGTATATCTCTTCACTTACCACTCCATGCTTTTATTTTCAATTTTAATTTGAGGTCTGAAGGATTCTGATGGGGCCAGTTCAGGGAATGGAGGAATAGTTGTGGTGTATAAAGCCTCCTCAGAAACCCCATTTCGATTGTTGAATTTATATTAAGAAATTCGGATAAGTTCATTAGCAATAAAATTATCTAAAATCAAGTATGATAAGGATCTCAAGGAAAACTTAATCATGCGGAAAATGTCGTGAATAGCAAAGAAAGGATCTCCAGCAAAGAAAATTGAGCATCTGTCAGAAGTTTAGTCTTAAGAGTTTGAAGAAAAGCTGAGTTTGTCGGAAAATAATATAAGTTATATCTTTGAGATCTCGAATCTCGAAGTTTTCACTTGAAAAGTGTTTAGGAAATAATATAAACCTTACATTTTAAGTCAAAAATTTGGTTTTCTATTCCATTGGCTGTTTGTAGTTATGTCTTATATTTTCTTGACATATGATTGTTGATTTGCAATGGTTGAAAGTTTTGAATTCTTACCTTGTAGTGAGGAATTGATGGGTCCATGTGTACTTGCAATGCAGATATCTCAAAAGGCAAGATCTTGATGGTAGTCTCCCAAAATCTATAGAGAAACTACCACAACTTAAACATCTGTAAGCAGTGCTTCAAATTACTACATTTCTACATATTGAGTACCGTGAATTTGCATCGAATGATTCGATTTTATTAGAATTATATCTCCTCTACAGAGATCTCTGGGCCAACTACCTGAGTGGCAATATACCATCTGAATGGGCTAATACCAAGCTGGAAATATTGTAAGAAAATACTGCATTCATGTTTTGTAGCCAAGGAATTGCTTACTCATAATTAATAGATTGTATAAACAACAGGTCTATCGGCGTGAATCACTTGACAGGAAAAATCCCTAGCTATCTGGGAAATATCACCACACTTAGAGCATTGTATGCATTTTTCTACTAGTCAATTTCTTGTCTTTTAATTTTATATTTAAATCTGTTCAATTGTTTAGTCAGGAGTACTAATCCTGAGAGTTGGCATTTATGCAGGAACATTCAGAACAACATGTTTTCTGGAACTGTTCCCCCTGAGCTTGGAAGCTTGGTTAACCTGGAGAATCTGTCAGTTCATTCAACCTTTTGCATTTGAAATTAAGTACTAACTGATTATTGAATGCTAAGTGTTTTTCTCCTTTTGTGATTGCAGAACTCTCAGTGCCAATAATCTCACTGGAGAGTTACCCCCGGCTCTTATTAATCTGACCGAATTGAAGGAACTGTAGGTTCTCATTTCACATGGTTTTTGTGTAGCATACTCATTAGTTGCAGTATTTGATATTACAGATGCATCTCTTTACTCTCCAAGTTTCATGATTCTGTGTTTTCCGTTCGGCGAATGCAGAAGGCTTAGCAGCAATAACTTCACTGGAAGAATACCTGATTTTATTCAGAGCTGGAAACAACTTGATACATTGTATGTGCTAGTTTCTACCACAAGCTCTGAATCTCATCACTGAAGCAGAACCCTAACGCCCCTTTAATTTTGAATTAACAGAGAGATCCAAGCTGGTGGTTTCACTGGACCCATTCCTTTGAACATCTCTGTCTTGACTACTCTAACTGATCTGTAAGATATTTGTTTTAAATTTATGGTCTCAGTTACAACTTTTATCCCGAACATCTCACATTTTTATGCTGTCTAATATTGAGCAGAAAAATAAGTAACTTACTTGGAGATGGTTCAGAGTTTCCCCACCTAGAATCTATAAAAGGCATTAAGTATCTGTGAGTTATTCTTGCAGCTGATACTCTCATATCAGGATCATATTTAATTTACAACACAGCATATATATTTAGCTTACATGAAATTAATGTTTATTGCAGGCTGTTGAGCAACTGCAACTTGTCAGGAAATTTTCCCAAAAATTTGACCGGAATGGCACACCTGAAAATTTTGTAATTTACTCTATCCCTTATACATCATCCATTCGGTCATTCATCTACATGAAGATTGAAGTGTGAATCTCATGGATACTTAGAGCTGCTGATTTTAGATTGCAGCTAAATTATTATTCGTAAATAACTTTAAATGTTGCATTATGATGGTTCTCAGTTTATGTTGTATTGGTCTTTACCCTCCTTTTCTTCATCTTTTCGAAAACAGGGATCTCAGTTTCAACAGATTAAATGGTTTACTTCCAACAAATTATGAAGGCCTAGAAAGCTTGGAGAAAATGTAAGTATACTATATTATGTTACCTTCTGAAATTATTGTTTGCCATATATGAAAACATAGTTATTAAACCTAGAGCGGTCAGGCAAATTAACCTAGAAAATCTAGGACTTGGAGCCTGACTAGGGTCAAGATCCTAGTTGAACCATACAGAAATTAATTTGTTTTAATAAAAATGTTGAGTACAGCAATTATGATGTTAAACTTGTCCTCCAAAGTCTTTTGCAATGATAGCCTTGGACAAATGTTCAACGAAATGACAATTCTTACTTTCTGCATAGGTATCTTACATGGAACATGTTTACAGAGCCCATCCCAGAATGGTTCAACAAAAGAGACAATCGCTTGTATGTTAGTTTTTTCTTAATTTCTGTATATAAATTATAATTTTGAGATTTTCGTTCATAATATATTTTCTTTTTACTCAATTAGAATTATTGAATATTTTATCCACTCTTCCTTGAAAGACAGAAATGATCGTAACATTCAGGTTTGCCTTTATCGTAACATTCTCAACCCAAAAGCTTAATCATGAACTTCAGGTTTCCCTTGTCCTATAACAGATGCGAGTCTGTAGTTTTAATAATATGTCCTAGTCTTTGAAGAGCTATACTGATGAGAAGCTGATAAACAAATGATCCTTCCCAGTTTCCAGATAGTTTTCAGTACAGTTGTGCATGAATGATCAAACTATCTCCAAGGTTTCATTTGGTTATTGTCCTTTCTGTCCAACCTATACTGATAGAAAGGATACATACAGTAGGGACAAAAATGGTTTTGTGGCAGTGATGAAGATGAAGATATAAAAATAAATTTGTCTCTGATATAATTTTGGATTGAATTTTTATAAGTTAAAATTAGAAAAGACATGAGGTGAAGACATGTCCTTTCTGTCTTCATCTCTTCTGTCTATTCATCTTTTTTGTCTTGAGATGGTAACCAAAAGCCAACCGATTGCAATATCTTCCAAGTATCTGTCTATAATATGTGCATGCGATTTTCTAAAAATTTCAGAAGTACTGGCTGAATGTTTAAGGAAGCTATCTTTGTGTACAGCGAAATCGATCTTTCTTACAACAATTTTACTTCGGAAGCAAAATGTAGAGAAACACTGTAAGATTGATTTCATTTTCCTTGCCTTGCCTTCGATTTTGAAAGTCTGCTTCTTTTTACATCACCATTCACTTCATAACCTACAAAACTTAACTCTTCTTGTCTTGCCAGAAATCTGTTCAAAAGTACTTGGGGAGGGAACTATTCGTAAGCTTCTACTTTGATAAATATCTAAAACATAGATCATTTTATTTTCTTCTT
Source organism: Populus davidiana (assembly GCA_030145905.1). NCBI lineage: Eukaryota > Viridiplantae > Streptophyta > Magnoliopsida > Malpighiales > Salicaceae > Populus > Populus davidiana. The sequence goes on along the minus strand of CM057807.1, from coordinate 2,587,467 downwards.
CTCTGTCATTTCTTTTAAATAAGCTGATGATTCTATCTGGCCAATCTTTCCAGGAAACCTGTTGAGTGCCTGAGTGCTTGTTCTGAAGGTACTCTTAATTTGTAAAGCTATCCGCTTTTACATTTCACCTGGAACTAGACGGAAAAATGATGCAGGAACAACCTGTCAGCCTAGACTATAAATTTATTTCGATATTCATTGGATCATAGCATCTCAGTCATAAACTCAAGAGCCCTTTTGTGTGTGGCTACCCCATCATGGATCCGACCACTAGGATTTCCATCCCAAGAGGAAGAAGATGCTCTGAATCATCCACCTCTGGAAAGAAATCGAATCTAAGACCTTCAACTGGTGTAGGAATAAACTTCCAGTTGATCCCAAAAGCCTAGACAAATGTTAACGGACAAACGGATAATATTGTCTCTGTCATAAATATAAAGGTCCTATTATGTGTGGACCATCCCATCTTGGCCCTATAACACCTTTGTGTGGGCATTTACATTGTGGGTGCCACCATGATTTCCACTCTAGGACGAAATGGATGCTCCTGCATCACAAAATCTTAATTTGCTTTTGTTTTTGATTGTTTCTGTTCTGTTTGGTCCAATTTAGCAGACGGTCTGATCTTGACATTTCTTGTGTTATAATCTGTTTAATCATATCGGTGGCCATAAACATTTTTATTTCTATATATAGAGCGATATTCAGTGCACATAAATTGTGGGGGACCAGAAGCCACCATTGGAAACACCATCTACGAAGCAGATGATGAGCCAGGAGGTGCTGCAAAATATGTGTCCAAAAGAGAGGATTGGCAAATAAGTACCACAGGACATTTCTGGGATATTGATTCTTCTTTGGATAACTACATAGCACAAAACAAGTCCATGCTCAGAATGGACAACTCTGTATTGTACACAAATGCACGCCTCACGCCTTTGTCTCTCACATACCACGTTCGCTGTCTGGGAAATGGGAATTACAAAGTCAAGCTGCACTTTGCAGAGATAGTAATGAGGGATAACAGATCCTACTACAGTCTAGGAAGACGGATATTTGATGTTTATATTCAGGTATCTATTGATTAAAAGATCATAGATTCATTCCTTATGCAATAGGTGACAGCTTAATTGAAGAATTGTTCTCGCAGGACATTGTTGTGCTGAAGGATTTTGATATTGTGAAGGAAGCGGGAGGGGTGGATAAGGTATACATTCATAATTTTACAGCACCTGTAACTAATGGAGCTTTAGAGATCCGCCTTCATTGGGCTGGGAAAGGAACCACAACGTCTCCCAAAAAAGGAATATATGGTCCTCTAATATCAGCCATTGATGTGGAAGCTGGTAGGTTGACATATAATGGAATGGCATTGTAATGAAGGAATAATTAGAACTGTCATCTGACAATACTTGCTCTTGTTGCAATTCTATTTCTGCCTAGACTTCAAGCCTCCTCATAAAGGCAGCAGGAAGAGATTCATTGTCGCTGGGGCTGTGGTTTTGCCATTATTCCTCGTTTTCATACTTCTATCCTCTCTCTGGTGGAAAGGTTATTTGGGAGGAAGGAAATCGAGGGATCGAGGTACAGTTGATACATTTATTTGATTTTGCAAATTCTTGTGAGGAATCCAGTCACTATAATAACACGGCAATAAACAATTTTCTACATCGTATTTGCTGTATGTCTATCCATGAATGTATAAATTTGTCAAGAATTATCTCAATCTGAAAGTTTAAGCCGTTTGGCAAAACTCAAGGAATGATTTTATGTTACTCTCTAACAATGGTTTTTTCAATGGGAATTGGCAATCTCAATTGTGCTTTCTTGTAGGACTGCAAAAACTATCTGTGTTCTTCCTTTGATGAATCATTCATTCAGAACAACTAATATATACATATCCTCTTTGTTCCTTGGGCAGAACTTGTTGGGTTAGATCTGCTAACTGGTATCTTCACCTTCAGACAAATCAAAGCTGCAACGAATGACTTTGATCCAGCAAACAAACTTGGAGAAGGTGGTTTTGGCTGCGTCTACAAGGTATAGTACAGATTTTTGTTTTCATCTAACTACTTGTCTACTATATTATTTCTTTTTTCTTATCGAAGCATCAAGGAATGGCCTAAGTCAACTTATTTTCTTCTAAAATTATTCTCATTATAGGGAGTACTATCAGATGGCTCTCGGATTGCGGTTAAGCAGCTTTCAGCTAAATCAAAACAGGGGAACCGTGAGTTTGTGAACGAAATAGGCATGATTTCTGCTTTGCAACACCCAAATCTTGTTAGATTGTATGGATGTTGCATTGAGGGGAAGCAATTGTTGCTGGTATATGAATACATGGAAAACAATAGCCTTGCACATGTGTTGTTCGGTAGGCCTCTGATCACTTGCCCATAGTATCTTATGTAAAGTAATGAGAAAGAAAACAAGTTCTTTGAATGGAATATAGATAGAATTAGTGTAGAAGAAATTGATGGGTTGATTTATGCATGATGATTACAGGGACAAAGGAAATCAAGGCAACGAAGCTAGACTGGCGTACAAGGCAGAGGATATGTAAAAGTATAGCGAAAGGTCTGGTTTTCCTGCATGAGGAGTCGACACTCAAAATTGTTCATAGAGACATAAAAGGTACCAACATCCTTCTTGACAAGGACATGAACGCCAAGATATCTGATTTTGGAATGGCCAAGCTTGATGACGAGGACAACACCCACATCGACACCAGAGTTGCTGGAACAATGTGAGTTTCTGATATTAACACAAGTGGTTTATTGAACAAATTGTAAGGGAAACACACTAGTATTGTCATTTATCTAAGATAGCTTTTAGTCTTAAACAGTATGATGCTGTAACTGGGCTCAAGTGCCGATGGAAGGGGTTAGCTTCAAAATATGTGGTAGGCAGGCATCTAGGGTTCAAATCACACACCGCAGGGTTCTCATGGATCAGGGTTTCCCCATCTATGGCTGTGTTCCTCTAAGACTAACCCTTGGAGAGGTTTAGCCTGGTTCACGTTATCATCCAGGGTTAGACATCCTGTTTAGGCTGCAAGAAATATAATTTTGCCTATCGAAAACAAAAACAAACAATAGACATTAGCATTTTTCATGTTTTATTGAAGCAAACTAGTAAAATGTCTGAGTTATTCTTTCTGTGTAGGGGATACATGGCACCGGAATATGCATTATATGGTTACTTAACTTACAAGGCAGATGTATACAGCTTTGGTGTTGTAGCATTGGAAATTGTTTCTGGGATGAACAACGTCAAATTTAGGAGGGATGAGAATTTTGTTTGCCTTCTAGATTGGGTAAGTTATGCCCATTTAGTCTCTTAATTGTCTGTTCATGTTTACTCTTAGTCAGCTATATATCTTTCTTTTTATTATTATTATTTCAGGTTCTATATTTACAAAAAAATGGGGACATAATGGAGATCGTTGATCCAAGATTGGTGTCTGAATTCAACAAGAAAGAAGTTGTTAGAATGATCAATGTAGCCCTGCTGTGCACAAATCAGTCTCCAGCACTTAGACCTACAATGTCTACAGTAGTGAGCATGCTTGAAGGAAAAACTGATGTCGAGGAACTGGTCATGGTTCCAAGCACATTGGTTGATCCATCAGGGTATGCTACGGCCTTACATAACAAGTTTCCTCAATCTTCTGTCAATGGAAGTTTAAGTGAAACTCAGTCCCTCGTGAAGTCATCAGAGGGACCATGGACTGCTTCTTCCTCTTCATCAGCCCAGGATCTTTATCCAATTAGTAAAAGCTGATGCCACGAACCACAAATTGTTTATCATGAAAAATCATGAATAAGAAACAGATTAAAACTAAACAGTCACAAAAGTACTTTTTATAGTTAGTGTTTATATCCTACAGTGAATGGAGTGATTATATGTAATATTGACTTTATTTATGCAAAAAATATATATATATATATTTATTTATAATAATAATTATTTAAGTTTGATTAATGAATCTACAGTAAATATAAAATTTTGAAACATATATAATTTGTAAATAAAATTATAAAGTAGTTATAATTATGAGTATTTATAACTATTACATTAAAGCATTGTTTCTAAATATTTATAGTCAGAGTTGTGAAGACTGATATATATATATTTTATGGAATGAATAATAATTACAATAAAAAACCTGTTACTAAAAGCCAAGTTAAATTGGAGTTGGATTTCTTTTTTATTACGAGAGTGTTTAAGAGTATGATAGTGGTTGCGGTTCAAAGTATTTTTTACTTGGAAATGTATCAAAATAATATTTTTTATTTTTTGAAAAATTAATTTTGACATTAGCATATTAAAAAAAATCTAAAAACATATAAAAAAATTAATTTTAAAAAAAAAATTAAATAAAAAATTTAAATTTTTAGAAAACACGATTTGTACTGCATTTCTAAACACCGCTTCCATCTATCATGTAACAATTGTTCCCATTGAAAATCAATCCAATTCGGTGATAAGTCTCCACATTAAATCATTCATAAGAAACCTTAATTATATTTTATACTTCTACCCTAATCTCAGAACCTTTACAGACTCAAGAAAAATCCTTTACCTTAGTCTATCCAACACATTTCCATTATTGCAAACCTTTACATCTTTTGCCATATAGGAAGCTATTTTCAGTATTTCTGATTCTTATCCTTGAACTTTCATTTTACACAATTGAATCATTTTTAATTCAAATCAAAATCCAATTGTATATTTTTTTAGGAGGAAGGGTAATTGAAAGGAAAAGGATTAAAGTAAAAAAAACGGGTAAAATAGGTAATATATTTTAAATTGGTTTGTGAAGTTCATTTAAGTTTCCTATCTTTTTTATTTATTAGGTAATTGGTTCATTTAATTGTCAAAAATTCAATTTTGATATGAAACTTTATTTTTTTAATTTTTTCCAGTTTTTTTTTGGTGAAGAAGAGAGAGGGAATCGTTGGATTTCAATGTAAAGAAAAAGAGTTGTTGATGGAGATGATTTTGACCATCAAAATAGTATATTTTTGTGTCAAATAGTTTCATATAATAAGAAGAGTTAAGATTATATTGTTTTACCTTGAAAACACCTACAAAATCAAATATGAGATTGATAAGAGTTTTGATTTCGGGTTGATTTTGAGTTTTGGAGTTCTTTTTAGCATTTTTGAAGGCTATAGATTGGTTTAACAAGGGTTCATATGATGTTTTCCTAAGTGTTTTGGGTCAAATGTATGTTGAAAGGGAGTTTTTGGGTGAAAAAAAAAACTAACCCTATTTTTCGGCCAACTTGTTGCCGAATTCTACGGAGCTCCGGATGATGCATCATTGTTTTTTTCTATTTGTTAATATTTTTGTTCTTTTTAATTTAATTTCAAAGTGAAAATTTATTGTTGCCCTATAATTTATTTTTTATTTTGATTTTAACCCTCTTTTTTTAATTAATATTTTCTATTTTAAATTTTTTTATATAATTTATTTTTTTAATTTTATTATTCAACATTTTATTTTTTATTTACCAAGGATTGGGATCATTAAAGAGTCGATGTTGCCTTGCTTGCTTGTGCTTAAACAAGTTCAGGATCAGCACCCCCAATGCCTAAGAGAATTGATATGGAAAAGTTCCCGAGTTATTGGAACATTGAGTCAAGCCGAGCAATTATTTTTATTAAAACGTTATAGTTTTGATTTTTTATAAAGTCTGGGCAACTCAATAAAATCAATTGAATTTTATAAGATAAATATCTTTTTTAATTTAATTTAAAATTTAATCTAATTCAAGCACTGCAATTTTCTAAGATCAATCTGAAAATCATTTTAGTATAAAATATGTTTAGTATTGTGGTGTAAAATATTTTTTAATAAAAAATATATTTAAATAATATTATATATATAAATAAACAAAAAACAATTTTAAAGAAAAAATCACAGAAAGCTTTACAACTATATGCTGGAAATACAAAAACTCTTAACCCTTTTTTAAGGGAAAAAAATGGTGAAAGGCAAAGCCCATGTATTCCCATTGTTTTTTGACCTTAGCCCGTTTTTACAAGATAATGGGTCCATGGAGTTCTTAAAATCGCAGCAAAGAGCTAGAACAGTCAAGCATTAGATTCATGCAAATTCTTTGATCCCGAACGATCACATGAGTTAAATTGATTAAAAAACACCTGATGAGGATAAACTAGTTTAATCATATATTTAATTAAAAAAACTTGGGTCAGATTCTAAGTTTTCCATGTTAATTTGTCATATCAAGCAGGTTTAATAATTATGCACATTACAATAAACCCATGATTATAAGCAATTTAGAGGCTTCTCGATAGAAGTATGGACTTGCATTTGACCCCAACTAAAACAAACCTCACAAATGACAAATCTATTTTATGAAGCTTAATGGACTTTTATACATTGATTTTTATAATTTTAGAGGCTTTTTCTGTCACATATAATACATATTTTATTATTATACTATACTTTAATAAAATGTGTGGAAAAAAATTGTGCAGATACAATATATGTAGATTTATTATACTATGGACCATATTATAGATATAAAATATTTGTACCATGGATGATATTGTAACACCAGAAGAGCGTTATTTTTTTTATTTAGTCAAAAAGTATTGCCAGGTCTGGTTTGGCCGCTAACTCAATGCTATTGGATCCGACTACCAATAGCCTTGAAGTCTAGCTGCCTAGCTAGATCCAATAACATTGGGTCTGGCTCGGCAACTAGACTAATAAATATTGGATTTGTCTCGATCGGCAGCTAGTCCAATGATATTTTTATATTTATAATTTTTGCATTTTTTCACTCAACGCATATTTGTTTTCATTAATACACACACACACACACAAAACTTAATCACATTTTCTTTTGTCATATTTGATTTAAAAGTTGTTTGTTTTTTAATTTTAAAGGTGTATTTATCTTGAAACATCATTACATTAATGTATTTTTTTAGTAATTGTTTTTTTATAATTTTTAGGTATTGTTGTTAAAAGTAAAAAAAAAAAAAACTTATTTGAACTATTTTGAAGTAAAAAATACTTTTAAAAAATATTTTATTCCACAATTTCAGACCCAAGACTATTGGGTTTAGCTCCATAGCTAGACCCAATAGTAATGGGTCTGGTTGCAGAGCTAGACCCAAGATTATTAGGCTCTCTTCAGAAGCCAGACCCAATATGGAGCCTAGCTCAGCTATCAGACCCAAGGATATGTGATATGGCTTGCTAGAAAGACACAATGCTATTAAGCCTGGCTCTACAACAAGACCAATGTTTTTGGGTTTGCCTTTCTCGCCAGACCTAATATCATTTGGTTCTAGTATAACTACCAGACCCTAGATTATCGCATTTGACTCTATAATCAAACCCAAGAATATTGGGTCTAGCTTGACTTTTGGACCCAAGACACTTAAAATATTCTCTATACTCTTTATATTTGTTTTACATTTGAAAAACAATTTGTTATTGACTTGCTATGGAGCGCAAGCCAATATACGAATAGCTTATTAAATCATGTTTGTTTTTAATATTTTTTTTAATTTTATTATTTTTATCCTTTCACCATCCTAAATTCAAAAAAAAAAAAAAAAAACTCTAATCACTTTACCTATCATTCAAACTTTGACCATTAACTTGCAATATCAGCACCTTCCCAATTAAATGTTATTTTAGGAGCTTAGAATAACATCTTTTTACTTTTATTTGTTCTTTCAAAACAAATCAAAACTTACGATTCCAAGAAGAAGATAGCGCTACGAGGATAAAATAATAAAATGATGTTGTAATCTATAGATCTTTTATTTTTATTATTAAACATTTGCTCCTAAACAAATAGTCACAATTTAGTCCTTCAACAATTTCAATAAAATCCTTGCTACCTTTGAATGGTTTTAATACTGTCTTTCCATCCATTTCACGATGTGTTTGCCGTTGCTTGAATGATATGGAGAATGCTCTATGTGTTAGGAAATATATGCTGATTCAAAGACAATATATTTTATTTGATGTAATTTTTCTATAATTATTTTTAGTTTTTATTTTTTTACATTTAGACTCTTTATACTAAATTAAATAGCGTAATTATAACAACCCTCGCAATATAAAAAATACATACAAATTTCTATTTTATTTTTTACATTGATATTAGAGCTGGATTCAATATAAAAAATACATACAAATTTTATTTTATTTTTTTACATTGATATTAGAGCTAGTTTCAAAATCCTAGTCTTTCAATACTTTGGTCAAATATTATGGAGGACTAGAAAACCAACATAGAGCCACCCAGGAGAGATATTTCATTTTGAGATATTATTCAATGCAATTGGATTAATAAATATATTTTAAAAATAAAATAGCCTATCTTACAAAGATATTGTACAATGATATTCTTTCGAAATGAGTCTCTTTGATGGTTTTTGTGGATTCAAAGAATTATATAGCCTATCTTTTCTCCGTTTTTGAACGTAAAATTCTTCTTTCTTATAGTCGGATACTTCCTCTCCAATTTCCCAATGATATTTATTATTATTTTTTTGACCTACCAATCTTGTCGTTGACTAAGCATTTATTTGGAAGTTTTTATTTTCATTTATATTTATCAATTTTATAGTAATGAATTTACTATAAAATTGTACAAGAGACAAGTTTATTTTTACTTGTCAACTAAATATATTTTTGGTTTTTTGTTATTGTTTCTATTATCACGTGATAATAATTAAATAATAAATAATAAAACGTTGATATACCATCTTTTTAAGAAACAACGAGGGAGGCTACATGGAATATGAAATCTTTATATACAATGAGTCTCTTTGATGGTTTTGTGGATTCAAAGAATTATATAGCCTTTCTTTTCTCCGTTTTTGAACGTAAAATTCTTCTTTCTCATACTCGGATACTTCCTCTCCAATTTCCCAATCATATTTATTATTATCAATCTTCCCGTTGACTAAGAGATAAAAAAATGCAAGGGCACAAGTGGTCTAGTACAGACAAAGGTATACTTGAAGAAGTGCGGGCTTATATATATATATATATATATATATATATATATATATATAAGACAACGTAAGAAAGACCCCACATCATCCTGAAAGGTCAACTATAATGATGCATTAAGCTCTCTCCAGGCAGCCTACTAACTCTTAAAGTGGATTGCAGACTAAGGAAGATGGCTACTGCACTCTCTGATATATTGAGAGTCACATCTAGCTTACTTATGCTTATGTTCCTAATGTTTTGCATGGGAGCAATTAACTTGGAGGCCCAAGATGGGAGCCTTGCTCCTGATGAAGGTACCTATATATATATTTTTTTAATTTCTTGGCAAGGCATTGTAGAAGCCATCAGCTAATCATCCCAGAATTAGAAGTTGAGATTTAATTGTGATTTATGCAGTGGAAGCTCTACTTGAAGTAGCAACACAACTGGGCAAAAAAGGCTGGAATCGCAATATGAAACTGTGCAATGATACAATTTTACCTCCAAAGCCAGATGCTGACAATAAAGTTGTTTGCAACTGCTCGTTTCCTGGGGGTGTGTGCCGTGTTATTGCCATGTATATCTCTTCACTTACCACTCCATGCTTTTATTTTCAATTTTAATTTGAGGTCTGAAGGATTCTGATGGGGCCAGTTCAGGGAATGGAGGAATAGTTGTGGTGTATAAAGTCTCCTCAGAAACCCCATTTCGATTGTTGAATTTTATATTAAGAAATTCGGATAAATTCATTAGCAATACAATTATCTAAAAACAAGTATGATAAGGATATCAAGGAAAACTTAATCATGTGGAAAATGTCGTGAATAGCAAAGAAAGGATCTCCAGCAAAGAAAATTGAGCATCTGTCAGAAGTTTAGTCTTAAAAGTTTGAAGAAAAGCTGAGTTTGTCGGAAAATAATATAAATATTTTCATATCTTGAGATCTCGAATCTCGAAGCTTTCACTTGGAAAGTGTTTAGGAAATAATATAAACCTTACAGTTTAAGTCAAAAATTTGGTTTTCTATTCCATTGGCTGTTTGTAGTTATGTCTTATATTTTCTTGACATATGATTGTTGATTTGCAATGGTTGAAAGTTTTGAATTCTTACCTTGTAGTGAGGAATTGATGGGTCCATGTGTTCTTGCAATGCAGATATCTCAAAAGGCAAGATCTTGATGGTAGTCTCCCAAAGGCTATAGAGAAACTACCACAACTTAAACATCTGTAAGCAGCGCTTCAAATTACTACATTTCTACAGATTGAGTACCGTGAATTTGCATCGAATGATTCGATTTTATTAGAATTATATCTCCTCTGCAGAGATCTCTGGGCCAACTACCTGAGTGGCAATATACCACCTGAATGGGCTAATACCAAGCTGGAATTACTGTAAGAAAATACTGCATTCATGTTTTGTAGCCAAGGAATTGCTTACTCATAATTAATAGATTGTATAAACAACAGGTCTATCGGCGTGAATCGCTTGACAGGAAAAATCCCTAGCTATCTGGGAAATATCACCACACTTAGAGCATTGTATGCATTTTTCTACTAGTCAATTTCTTGTCTTTTAATTTTATATTTAAATCTGTTCAATTGTTTAGTCAGGAGTAATCCTGAGAGTTGGCATTTATGCAGGAACATTCAGAACAATATGTTTTCTGGAACTGTTCCCTCTGAGCTTGGAGGCTTGGTTAACCTGGAGAATCTGTCAGTTCATTCAACCTTTTGCGTTTGAAATTAAGTCCTAACTGATTATTGAATGCTAAGTGTTTTTCTCCTTTTGTGATTGCAGAACTCTCAGTGCCAATAATCTCACTGGAGAGTTACCCCCGGCTCTTATTAATCTTACCGGATTGAAGGAACTGTAGGTTCTCATTTCACATGGTTATTGTGCATCATACTCATTAGTTGCAGTATTTGATATTTACTCTCCAAGTTTCTTGATTCTGTGTTTTCCGTTCGGCGAATGCAGAAGGCTTAGCAGCAATAACTTCACTGGAAGAATACCTGATTTTATTCAGAGCTGGAAACAACTTGATACATTGTATGTGCTAGTTTCTAACAAGAAGTTCTGAATCTCATCAGTGAAGCAGAACCCTAACCCCCCTTTAATTTTGTATTAACAGAGAGATCCAAGCTGGTGGTTTCACTGGACCTATTCCTTTGAACATCTCTGTCTTGACTAATCTAACTGATCTGTAAGATATTTGTTTTAAATTTATGGTCCCAGTTACAAGTTTAATCCTGAACATCTCACATCTTTATGTTGCCTACTATTGAGCAGAAAAATAAGTAACTTACTTGGAGATGGTTCAGAGTTTCCCAACCTAGAATCTATAGCAGGCATTAAGTATCTGTGAGTTATTCTTGCAGCTGATACTCTCATACCAGGATCATATTTAATTTACAACACAGTATATATTTAGCTTACATGAAATTAATGTATATTGCAGGCTATTGAGCAACTGCAACTTGTCAGGAAATTTTCCCATATATTTGACCGGAATGGCACAGCTGAAAATTTTGTAATTCACTCTGTCCCTTATACATCATCCATTGTGTCATTCATCTACATGAAGATTGAAGTGTGAATCTCATGGATACTTAGAGCTGCTGTCTTTAGATTGCAGCTACATTATTATTTGTAAATAACTTTCAAAATGCATTATGAACCAGGGATCGCAATTTTGGTCTTTAATTTATTTTTTTTCCTTCTTTTCGAAAACAGGGATCTCAGTTTCAACAGATTAAATGGTTCTCTTCCAACAAATTTTGATGGCCTAAAAAGCTTGGAGAAAATGTAAGTATACTATATTATATTACCTTCTGAAATTAATGTTTGCCATATGAAAGCATAATTATTAAACCTAGACAAGTTGACATAGAAAGTTCAGGACTCGGAGCCGAGATTCCAATTGAACCATACAAGACATTGAACTGCCAAACCTGATGGGTCAATATGCATTTGCTTAAATAAAAAAGTTGACTTAAAAAAGTACGACAAATATGTTCAACCAAATGAACTTGTTCTCCAGATAGTCTTTTGCAATGATAGCCTTGGACTTTCAAAATTTTTTGTCTCGAGATAGTTTTGGATTGAATTTTTATCTTTTGAAAACAGAAAAGGCGTCAGGTGAGGACATATTCTTTCTGTCCCAACTACCTTCATCTCTTTTATCTCGAGACAGCAACCAAAAGCTAACCCATTGCAATATCTTCCAAGTGTCTGTCTATAGCATGTGCATGCAATTTTCTAAAAATTCCAGAAATATTGGCTGAATGTTTAATGAAGCTATCTTTATGTGCAGCGAAATCGATCTTTCTTACAACAATTTTACTTCGGAAGCAAAATGTAGAGAAACACTGTAAGATTGATTTCATTTTCCTTGCCTTACCTTTGATTTTGAAAGTCTACTTCTTTTTACATCACCATTCACTTCATAACCTACAAAACTTGACTCTTCTTGTCTTGCCAGAAATCTGTTCAAAAGTACTTGGGGAGGGAACTATTCGTAAGCTTCTACTTTGATAGATATCTTAAACATAGATCATTTTATTTTCTTCTTCTCTGTCATTTCTTTTAAAGAAGCTGATGATTCTATCTGGCCAATCTTTCCAGGAAACCTGTTGAGTGCCTGAGTGCTTGTTTAGAAGGTACTCTTAATTTGTAAAGCTATCCGCTTTTTCATTTAACCTGGAACTAGACAGAAAAATGATGCAGGAACAGCCTGTCAGCCTAGACTATAAATTTATTTCTATATTCATTGGATCATCGCATCTCAGTCATAAACGCAATGGTCCTTTTACCCCATCATGGATCCGACCACTAGGATTTCCATCCCAAGAGGAAATCGAATCTAAGACCTTCAACTGGTGTAGGAATAAACTACCAGTTGATCCCAAAAGCCGTTACAAATGTTAACGGACAAACTTATTCACTAGATAATATTGTCTCTGTCATAAATATAAAGGTCCTATTATGTGTGGACCATCCCATCGTGAACCTATAACACCTTTGTGTGGGCATTTACACCATGATTTCCACTCTAGTAGGAAATGGATGCTCCTGCATCACAAAATCTTAATTTGCTTTTGTGTTTGATTGTTTCTGTTCTGTTTGGTCCAATTTAGCAGAAGGTCTGATCTTAACATTTCTTGTGTTATAATTTGTTTAAACATATCGGTGGCCATAAACATTTTTATTTCTATATATAGAGCGATATTCAGTGCACATAAATTGCGGGGGACCAGAAGCCACCATTGGAAACACCGTCTACGAAGCAGATGATGAGCCAGGAGGTGCAGCAAAATATGTGTCCAAAAGAGAGGATTGGCAAATAAGTACCACAGGACATTTCTGGGATATTGATTCTTCCTTGGATAACTACATAGCACAAAACAAGTCCATGCTCAGAATGGACAACTCTGTATTGTACACAAATGCACGCCTCACTCCTTTGTCTCTCACATACCACGTTCCCTGTCTGGTAAATGGGAAATACAAAGTCAAGCTGCACTTTGCAGAGATAGTAATGGGGGATAACAGATCCTATTACAGTCTAGGAAGACGGATATTTGATGTTTATATTCAGGTATCTATTAATTAAAAGATCATAGATTCATTCCTTATGCAATAGGTGACAGCTTAATTGAAGAATTGTTCTCGCAGGACATTGTTGTGCTGAAGGATTTTGATATAGTGAAGGCAGCGGGAGGGGTGGATAAGTTATACATTCATAATTATACAGCACCTGTAACCAATGGAGCTTTAGAGATCCGCCTTCATTGGGCTGGGAAAGGAACCACAATGTCTCCCAAAAGAGGAATATATGGTCCTCTAATATCAGCCATTGATGTGGAATCTGGTAGGTTGACATATAATGGAATGGCATTGTAATCAAATAATAATTAGTACTGTGATCTGACAATACTTGCTCTTGCTGCAATTCTATTTCTGCCTAGACTTCAAGCCACCTGATAAAGGCAGGAGGAAGAGATTCATTGTCGCTGGAGCTGTGGTTTTGCCATTATTCCTCATTCTCGTATTTCTATCCACTCTTTGGTGGAAAGGTCATTTGGGAGGAAGGAAATCGAGGGATCGAGGTACAGCTGATACATTTATTTGATTTTGCAAATTCTAGTGAGGAATCCAGTAACTAAAATAACACGGCAATAAACAGTTTTCTTCATCTTATTTGCTGTATGTCTATCCATTAATGCATACATTTGTCAAAGAATTATCTCAATACAAAGGTTTATGCTGCTTGGCGAAGCTAAAGGAATGGTTTTATATTACTCTCTAACAATGGCTTTTTCAATGGGAATTATCAATCTCAATGCTGTTTACTTGTAGGACTGCAAAAACCATCTGTGTTCTTCCTTTGATGAATCATTCATGCAGCACAACTAATATATACATATCCTCTTTGTTCCTTGGGCAGAACTTGTCGGGTTAGATCTGCTTACTGGTATCTTCACCTTCAGACAAATCAAAGCTGCAACAAATGACTTTGATCCAGCAAACAAACTTGGAGAAGGTGGTTTTGGCTCCGTCTACAAAGTACAGTACAGATTTTTGTTTTCGTCTAGCTACTTGTCTACTATATTATTTCTTTTCTCTTATCGAAGCATCAAGGAATGGCCTCGGTGAACTTATTTTGTTTGTCTAAAATTATTCTCATTACAGGGAGTACTATCAGATGGGACTCCGATTGCGGTTAAGCAGCTTTCTGCGAAATCAAAACAGGGGAATCGTGAGTTTGTGAACGAAATAGGCATGATTTCTGCTTTTCAACACTCAAATCTTGTTAGATTGTATGGATGTTGCATTGAGGGGAAGCAATTGTTGCTGGTATATGAATACATGGAAAACAATAGCCTTGCGCATGTTTTGTTCGGTAGGCCTCTGATCACTTCCCCATAGTATCATATGTAAAGTAATGAGAAAGAAAACAAGTTCTTTGAATGGAATATAGATAGAATTAGTGAAGAAGAAACTGATGGGTTGATATATGCATGATGATTACAGGGACAAAGGAAATCAAGGCAACGAAGCTAGACTGGCGTACAAGGCAGAGGATATGTGTAAGTATAGCGAAAGGTCTGGTTTTCCTGCATGAGGAGTCGACACTCAAAATTGTTCATAGAGACATAAAAGGTACCAATATCCTTCTTGACAAGGACATGAACGCCAAGATATCTGATTTTGGAATGGCCAAGCTTGATGACGAGGACAACACCCACATCGACACCAGAGTTGCTGGAACAATGTGAGTTTGTGATATTAACACAAGTGGTTTATTGAACACATGAAAAATCCTGAAAAGAAGACAGTAAGGAAAACACACAAGTATTGTCATTTATCTAAGATAGCTTTTAGTCTTAAACAGTATGATGCTGTAACTGGGCTCAAGTGCCGATGGAAGGGGTTAGCTTCAAAATATGTGGTAGGCAGGCATCTAGGGTTCAAATCACACACTGCAGGGTTCTCATGGATGTGTTCCATCTATGGCTGTGTTCCTCTAAATGAACACATTATCATCCAGGGTTCGAAATCCTGTTTAGGCTGCAAGAAATATAATTTTGCCTATCGAAAACAAAAACATAGACATTTAGCATTTTTATACATGTTTCAGTGAAGCAAACTAGTAAAATGTCTCTGAGTTATTCTTTCTGTGCAGGGGATACATGGCACCGGAATATGCATTATATGGTTACTTAACTTACAAGGCAGATGTATACAGCTTTGGTGTTGTAGCATTGGAAATTGTTTCTGGGATGAACAACGTCAAATTTAGGAGGGATGAGAATTTTGTATGCCTTCTAGATTGGGTAAGTTATGCCCATTTAGTCTCTTAATTGTCTGTTCATGTTTACTCTTCGTCAGCTATATATCTATTTTTTTTTTATTATTTCAGGTTCTATATTTACAAAAAAATGGGGTCATAATGGAGATGGTTGATCCAAGATTGGGGTCTGAATTCAACAGGAAAGAAGTGGTTAGAATGATCAATGTAGCCCTGCTATGCACAAATCAGTCTCCAGCACTTAGACCTACAATGTCTACAGTAGTGAGCATGCTTGAAGGAAAAACTGATGTGGAGGAACTGGTCATGGTTCCAAGCACATTGGTTGATCCATCAGGGTATGCTACGGCCTTACATAACAAGTTTGCTCAGTCTTCTGTCAATGGAAGTTTAAGTGAAACTCAGTCCCTCGTGAAGTCATCAGAGGGACCATGGACTGCTTCTTCCTCTTCATCAGCCCAGGATCTTTATCCAATTAGTAAAAGCTGATGCCACGAACCACAAATTGTTTATCATGAAAAATCATGAATAAGAAACAGATTAAAACTAAACAGTCACAAAATTACACTACTGCTATTATCTTTTATTCGCAATTCATGTCTCCTGGTGTAACGTGTTGAATTAAAGAGATAGGAAAAAGCTAGAAAGCTCTTGAAGGCTTAGAGTAAGTATAATTAAATGAGGGGTATTGTAGTGATTGAATAATAGTTGATAAATATAAATAAAAAAATAAAAAAAAGAAAGAAAGAGGGATCAGAAAATTGAAGGAGCAAACCGTGAAAGAGAACGGATGAAGAAGAATTAATAAGAAGAGAAAAGAGGGGAAAATAAGGGGAAAAGGAAGAGATTGAGAGGAGATAAGTTTAAAGGTAAGATTTAGGTTTATAAATGTATAAATGTGTTCTTTAAACTTTAAATTTCGGTTTTGATGAATGTTAGGGTTTTGAGGATTGCTTTTAGGGTTTATTGATGAATTAATTTGAATGTTACATGGTTGATTATTGTGGGTAATGGATTGTTAAGTTGAATTTGAGATATTGTAAATAAAAATGATGATTTTGAGTTATGATTTTGTTTGAATGGTGAATTTTCAGTTAGAAATCTGGAAAGAACAGTAGGTTTTCTGTTGAAATTCTGGGTTTGAGGTTGAAAATGACAAAATTTCGGTTTGGTCCATCAATTTGCAAAAATTACAGTTTAGTCCCCAAACCTTGGCAAAATTACAAATTGGTCCGTGAAACATTTTCCGAGATTCTGAACAGAATAAAATATGAATTATGGGAAGAATTCTAGTAGAGTTATGAATTTTAAACACTTTCAATTTGGTCCTCCAATTTGACAAAAAATACCACTTGACCCTAAAAATTTGGTAAACTTCCAGAATGGTCCTTGGAGCATAATGAGATATTCTGGACAGAATTGAGGATTAATCATGGTCATAATTTAAGTATAGTCATGGATTTATGACAATTTTAGTTTCGTCCTTCATGTGACAAATTACAATTTGAACCTAAAAATTTGGAAAAAGTTCCAGAATGGTCCCAGGAGCATAATTAGAGATTTTGGACAGAAATGAGGATGAATTATGGATATAATTCCACTATAGTCATGAATTTATGATATTTTTAGTTTGGTCCTCCAATTAGATGAAATTACAATTTGGCCCTAAAAATATGATAAATTCCAGATTAGTCCCTAGCTGTAATAGTAGCTTTTGCAGATTAGTTTGATGAATAATTGAGGGTTATGTAATGAATTATTATCAATTTTATTATTTGTTTTATTATGGATTAGATTTCGGGAAAACCATTAAATTTTGAGTTTTTGAGAAAATTGATTAGTTAGTTAAAAAACATATAGTATAATGTTTTGAAATAAATGAGTTGCAAAATACAATAAAGCCCTTTAAGGCTTAAGAGTAAGTATAAATGAAGGAGGGGTAGTGTGGTAATTAGATAAACATAATAAATATAAATAGAAAAAACAAAAAAAACAAAGAGAGACCTGAAATTAAGATTGAAAAACTGACGGGAGGAGAGAAGGGAGGAAGAAGAAGAAGAGAAAATTAAAGAAGGGAAAATAAGGGAAAAAGGAAGAGATTGGGAGGAAATAAGTAAAAAGGTAAGATAATGTGTATAATATGTTAATTAAGCTTTAATTTCAGTTTTGATAAATGTTAGGGTTATGAAGTTTGTGTTTTGGGTTTGATTGATGATTTAAATTGAATGTTAGGTGTTGATTGTTATGGGTATTTGATTATTTAGTTGATTATGGAAGATTGTGATGATTTTTAGTTATGATTTTGTTGAATGGCAAAATTGTGTTAGAAATTTGGAGAGAACAATGGGCTTTCTGTTAAAATTCTGGACTGGAGGTTGAAGATGATGAAAATTCAATTTGTTCCCTCAATTTGCGAAAATTACAGTTTAGTCCCCAAACTTTGGAAAATTAAAAATTGGTCCCTGGAGCATATTCCGAGATTCTAAACAGAATAACATATGAATTATGGACAGAATTACTGTATAGATAAGAGAATTTAACACTTTCAATTTGGTCCTCCAATTTGACAAAAATTACAATTTGACCCTAAAAATTTGGTAAAATTCCAGAATGGTCCCTGGAGCATAATGAGATATTCTGGACAGAATTGAGGATTAATCATGGTCATAATTTAAGTATAGTCATGGATTTATGACAATTTTAGTTTCGTCCTTCATGTGACAAAAATTACAATTTGAACCTAAAAATATGATAAATTCCAGATTAGTCCCTAGCTGTAATATTAGCTTTTTCAGATTAGTTTGATGAATAATTAAGGTTTATTTAGTGAATTATTATCAAGTCTTATTAATTGTTTTATTATGGATTAGATTTCGAGGAAACCGTTAAATTTTTGGGTTTTTAGGAAAATAGCTAGTTGAGTCTAAAAATATATAGGGTTATGGAATAGACCCTTAGTTAAGTGTATTAAATAGGTTATATGTTCTTTTTGAGTCGTTCTTGAATATGTCTCCTTTGTATTCAGATAATCCTGATATTCTACCGGCAGGACATCAGTAGGATTTTCTTCGGTGTCTGCTTTTGGCTTCTGTTTGCTTTTGAATCAGGTGAGTGGATAATTTTCCATATGCATGAGAAATATTATAAATATTTGATTTGTTAATATGAATTGGATCATGCTTCTTGATAATATATATTGATTATTATCCTTGTTATGATAAAGCATGATCAATTATTGAATCTGAATTCTTGATATGAACCAATATATATTTTGAATTGAATTCTGAATTGATAGCTCCTCATTTGATTGATGTCATGAATTGAGCTTTGAGATATGAATATGTTTGATTATTATTATGAACCTATGGTATGTCAGTTAGAATACCCATGCTAACAACGTAGTGTTAGTCTTTGTGCACATCGTATCTAAACCCTAGTTGGTCAGGGGAGTCACTAACCTATGTGGACTGATCATCCCACACTACGGAGCCTCATGCTCATTGCATTTTGATTTTCTGACGAGTTATACCATATGATATTCTTGTTATGGCCTATTTGAGAAACCTTTCTATAAGAACCTAGAGCCTTACTTGTATATATATTTCTCATTGCTGTATTACCTCGTGTGTGTATATTGAACGTTATCTACTCACTAAGTTGTTGAACTCACCCTCTCATTATTTATCCTTTCTAGGCTTATAGCTTGATAGCAGGTCACTTTGGTTGATCTTTCGAACCTGCTTTTTGATTGTAATTTGTACCTTCCTTTTATGTCAAGTTAGTGCTCTAAAACTATGAATATATATGAACTCTTGTATTAAGACAATCGAATTATGTTATAAAATTAGTTTTGTTGTTACTGCTGCGTTGCACAACTCTAATTGAGTTTTGAAGGATAAATTTGTATGTAAGTTTGGGTTCGCATAGGTATGGAACCTTGAAGGGGAACCTTGCCTATGTGCCGGTCATGGATCCAGGATTCGGGTCGTGACATATAGGGTTATGGAGTACACCCTTAGTTAAGTGTATTAAATAGGTTAAATGTTCTTTCGAGTCGTTCTTGAATATGTCTACTTTGTATTCAGATATTCCTGATATTCTACCGGCGGGATGTTAGTAGGATTTTCTTTCGTGTCTGCTTTTGACTTATGTTTGTTTTCGAGTCAAATGAGTGGATAATTTTTCATATTGAATGTGGATTTCAATAGTGAATTTTTTGAAAATTTTCAATTTGATATGCTGTTATTTATTTTTTGATCCCCACAAAAAAAGAGAGAAAATAATAAAAAATATTATCGGAAAAAAACCAAAAAATACATTACTGTGAGAAGAGGACACAGGGGCGCCTAGAAAATGGCCAAAGATTGGTTAAGGAAGTTCAAAAATACAAAGATTAAAATTTAACAGTATATTTTTTACTAAAGAAGATCCTATTGACAAATAAAATTCGATTTGAAGAAAACAAATTTAAAATTGGATGTTTAAGGAACCAATTAGATTTTTAAGGTCTAATTGAATTCACGAGGGTTTAATTGCAAAACAAAATGATTTTTTAAAGTCAATTTAAGCTTTAATTGAAAAAAATTAAAGTTTGGGGTCGAATCACAATTTTTAAGATTTAATTTGGTTAAATCAAGAGCTTAATTCCATATATATTGAAGTTTGATGGGCAATTAGGGACTTGATTGAAGAAACCCAGTACCAAGGACAAAACTAGAAAAGGCACTAATAAAGGGGCTGAAATTGACAGAATCAAGGGCTAAATTAAAGGAACTGAAAGTTTGTTGAACAATTGAGGGTTAAAATGCACAAATTCAAAACCAAGGACTAAAATGAAAAAGGCGGCCAACTTTAGAGCTGATATTTTAATTTAGCAAGGATGCAATTGAATTGATTCTTAAAACCAGAATCTCAATTGAGGATTGGATTTAACAAATAAAAAATGAAGGATTGATTTGGAAATAAAGACTTTTTGACGTCATTTTCTTTTAAATAAAACAACATGTATTGTACAGAACAATGTTGTTTCTTTCACTATTATACATAAAAAAGACAGATGAAACAGTGTCGTTTTGATGGCACTATTGGCGATCTTCTTCCCCTGGACGCGTTGCAGGCAGGGGAAGAAGGTTTTTTCCCCCTCCTTTGCAACACCTCCCCCCCCCCCTCCATTTGCCCAAAGGTAGGGTGTTCTTTCCCCCTTTCCCCCTTATAAATACCCCCTCACCAGGAGGTGAGAAGGGGGAAGAAAAAAAAACATGAAAAAGAAGAAGAAAAAACAAAGGATGAAAAGGTACAAAAAAAAAAGTGAAGAAAACAGGGGATGAAAAGAGGAGAGAAATATAAATGAAGAAGACAACGAGGAGAGACGAACAGGAAAAAAGAGAAAACATAAAAGAGAAGAGAAAGAAGAGAAAAAGAAAAAACATAGAAAAGAAGAGGAAGCACCACCAACCAACGAAGGAGCTCCCCAATGCAAAACCACCTCGTTTGGAAGAAGACCCACCTGTGCCACCCTCAACACCATTGTGAGCCCCACTGCTAGGTCAGCTTCCCCCCTCTTCTTTCCTTCTCCTCCTTCTCCTTCTCCTTTAGTTGGTCCACTGTTTTGCGCGAACAATTGAGAGTTTCTCCACTATTTACTAGGCCAGACCAGTTCTGGCCCAAACCAAAATGGCTAGACCGAGTCCGACCTCAACCTAACCTCTGTTTTGGGTCGATAATAGCTCAACTCTTTTAGGCCGACCTCAACCCAGTTTCTTTTTGGGCTGACCTCAACCCACTTTCTTTTGGGCCGAATCTCGACCCAACCAGTATGGGCTCGACCCACATAGTTGGGTTGGGCCCATCCCAATATATTTTATTATATAATAATAACAATATATAATATTATATTATATATTAAATAAAAAAACAAACAAAGAAATTTCAAAAAATTGTTTCAAAAAATTTGTGATTTTCTCACAGATATTTTTACCATTTTCAATTAATATTGGTTTATATATTTATATTGTAAAGATACAAATCTGGTATTTAAATACCTGGTTTTCTTCGAAAAGTTGCTAGAAAATATATAGAAAAACAAAAACAAAAATGACTTGTTTTCATGCATACAAACAATTCTCTTAAAAAATAAAAAGTTCATATCATATTTTTATATAAAAAATTCAAAAAAAGTTTGTATTAATATTTATTTTGAGCTTTAATAACCAGTTTATTAAAACCATGAAAACTAGGTCCATATCTCAAAAATACCAAAAATATTTTGTTTTCCTTTAATATATGGGATTACAAACTTATATGTAAGACATATTCGTAATATTAAATAAAATGTAGTTCTTTTTTATTGACGTTAGAACAATAAGATTTTTACCTGATAAGATTAGAATCTCATTACTGAGAAGGACTTTTCTTAAATCGTAAACAAACCAACAATTAGAAAACATGACAATATCTTAGTTTATATATGATAATTAAACGAAGCAGCTTACCTTAAGTAAGACATATTAGGGGTGCAAATACCTTCACTCTACACAACCAGTTCCCGTGCCCGATCTCTATGACCAGTTAGAGTTCTTAGTAACCAAAATATTAAGTGGCGACTCTCATTCCCTCTTTTCACTGATAAAAGATAAGAATGTCCTGTCCATTTGACCACAAGACACCATGAATTCCGAGAGAATTGTCGCACGTCATCTGCTGACGATTTTTTTCGTTGTTGCGTTTGCTTGAATTAGTTCGTTGGAGTTGCGACCTAGTAATTGATTACGGGCTACTAGGAAACCGGATGTACTGGTCTTGTCAGAGATTCGTGGGTAAGGGACTGGTTGTGGTTAGGGAAGGTATTAGCACCCCTAACACACCCTACCTGAGGTAAGCTGCTTCGTGGCTTTGACGTGTTAAAGAAGTTTTAAAATTTTGTCTTTTCATCGGATATTAGAAATACAACTTACGTATAAGTTAATAATTCTGGACCGTGAGCAAATCAAAATTTTAAATTCTTCTTTATTCCTTGCAATTTTACCATAAATAAAAACATCCATAAAATAAAACATAAAAAACACACACATACACTTTCACTATATTTTCTTTTCTTTTTTCTTTTCTTTCCTTTTCTTTTCTTTTACATCCACAATACAAAATACAAATAAAAAATTCAAAACTAAACAAAATTACAATAACAAACTTAAAGTTACAAAAAAAAAACAACCCCTCAAACATGATCTGGAACAGTGCAGGGCCGGAACAGTGCCAGCGTGTGGAGCCACGCGCCACCACTGGAAAAAACCAGCAACAGGGGGGGTCTGGATCGACTTCTTCCCCTCTTCCCTTCCTCACCGACGGTGACAACCACCGCTATCTGCAGAATAAAGAAACACACATAAACAACAGTTGATTTAAATTTTGTTTCCTTTGTTTTTGAAATCTGCTTCGGTTTTTTTTCTTTTTTAGATCTGCATTTCTCCCTTCTCCTTCTTCGGATCTGCTTCACTGTGAGTCAGTTGTTAAGGGTTTCATCTTCTTCTCCTCTGCTTCGAGTGGCAAATCGGGCGGTGCTGCAGTGTCTCCGTCGCAGGAGAAGGCTGGCCGGCGAGAGGAGAGCGAGGGTGTCTTTGCTGGCGGCAGTGACTACTACTGGAGGAAGAAGGCGGACCGATTTGGGCCTGTCAGCGCCAATGTGTTCGGGCTGGTCTGGGTCGATTATGGTGGAGACCGGTGGCTGAGAGAGGATGAAGGAGCGGCGGACGGATCTGGGTCCGTGG
Organism: Populus davidiana; assembly: GCA_030145905.1. NCBI lineage: Eukaryota > Viridiplantae > Streptophyta > Magnoliopsida > Malpighiales > Salicaceae > Populus > Populus davidiana. The sequence continues at coordinate 2,563,895 of CM057807.1, read as the reverse complement.
GGGATGCTGCTGCTGATGGAGAAGACCGGCTGAGAGGAGAGGCACTGTTGGCGGCTGAAAGAGCAGAGGACGAAGGAGCAGCGGGGAAAAATGAGAAGAAAAAAATGGCCGGCTGAGAGAGAAGAGAGGAGGATGGTGAACAGTGTGGGTAAAATGTGGCTGCTCTGGTTTGTCAAGATTGCTGCTGTGTGAGGGAGACTGTTTAGGGGAGCAACAAATCAGGGGGTCCTTGGCTCTGTTTTGAAAACACCAACCAAGGACCCCGGGGAACGACGACTTTCTTGTTGGCCAGGGGCGGGCGACTGGTTTGTGTGGGTAGAGTTAAGTTTAGGTTTAGGGTTTTTTGTGTTTTTTCTGAATGTGCAAAATTGCCCCTCCTCCCCTTTTTTTTTGTGTGTTGAAGGCTACTATTTATAGGCAAAATGTTGCCAGGTCTCCCAACTTGGTCCCTCAACTTCTTTCTTTTTTTGTAAATTTGATTTTTTGTTAATTTTTTTGTATTCTTTGAAAACGAGCAATATCAACGTCGACTTGATGAGGAAAATTAATGATTTTGAAAATGACGCGTGAAAAGTTGAACGCGTTCGAAAGACCCTAAAAAATTTAAATTCTTTTTTTCAGATGACGTTGAAAATGCTAAAATGAAGAGAATATATAAAAAAAAACATATATTTTTGGATTTTCGTTGTTTTTCTCTATTTTTGAATTTTTTTGAAACTTTATCAAAACATGGGTCAAAAATTGGGTAGCAACAAGAATGATCGGCGCAACGCCGCCCACGTGTAACATGATGCTTGAACTTTTATTTTACACAATTGAACCCTTTTAAGCCGAAATTAGAACCCAATCACATTTTTTTTTTATGGAGGGAGGGTTGAATTGGAAGACAAAGGACTAAAGTGAAAAAAGAGTAAAATAGGTGGCATCTTTTAAATTGGTTTTCAAAGTTCATTTTAATCCCCTATATTTTTAGCTATTAGGTAATCGGTCCCTCTAATCATCAAAAATTCAATTTTAGTACCAAATTTCAGCTTCTTTTGGTGGAGGAGAGAGGGGGTCGCCGAATTTCAATGTAGGGAAAGAGAGTTGTTGTTGGAGATGATTTCGATCACCAAAACAATATATTTTTATGTCAAATGGTTTCATATAATTAATGAAGAGAGTTCAGATTAAATGTTGTTTTACCTTGAAAACTTCTACAAAAACAAATATGAGACTAGGAAGATTTTTTTTATTTCAGGTTGATTTCTGGTTTTAGGGTTGTATTTTTTTTTAAGGCCGTGAATTGGTTTAACAAGGGTTCATAGAATGTTTTCCTAAGTATTTTAGGTCAAAAATGAGTTGAAAATGAGTTTTTTTGGTAAAAAAACACCAACCATGTTTTTCCGGCCAACTAGTTGCTGGATTCGGGGGAGCTATGGACGACACATAGTTTTTTTTCCCCCCAAACAATTGAGGTAGATAACATGTTGTTTACCCTTATTAACTTAAGAAAAAAAATTAAAGGCCCCTACGTATGGGCCTGACATTCAAGCCCGCGCACAAGCTCTTTCTCAAGCCCTTTCTTGTTAGGTTAATCGCTTGGCCTCATTTCCTTTTTTTTTTTTTAATTAATACCTCTTTTTCATATGTTTTTTTTAAATAGTTTTTTTGTATGTTATGAATAAAAGCCAACTTATTTAGTTGGTCAGGACTATAACTCGAATTATTGGATTTATATTCCTTTTTTTAAATACACTTGCAAAGCCTAAATATTTTACTGAAAAAATAATATGTACCGTAGTACTAATAGCTTGAGCATCAGTCTAGTTCCCAACTAAAATAACTATGAATCCAAAAAAACCATCTAATAATTAATTATTACTGGAATTGCCATAACCAGCATTTTAGGCACTCTAGAATAATTTCCCTAATTTGGTTTATCCAATGGTGGTCCTGGTTTAATTAGAGCTACTCTAGAAATTCTTCCACTACCAATCTATGAAGGAAGAAACGTTCCCAAGACATCTCTCTATTTTTGCTATAATTTTGGTATTCCATGGATTTGTGCATGAGTCTATGATTTTAAACAAGATGCATAGACCAAAGATTCAATTGCATCTAGTGGTCGGCTTTGCTATCCAATTTAATTTCTGTTTCATGCATTGAATTTAGTGGCTGGCTTTGCCTTCAAAGTTTTATTTAAATGTAATTTATTCCCATTTATTTTCATCAATTTTATTTACCACCTGGTATCAGATCCATATTTATTGCCATCAATTTAATTAAAAAAAACAAAAAACAAAAGAGAAAAACAATATTTACATACACCACCGGTTGGAAGTGGGATATTCAGAGATTTGTGCGAAAATATTTATTATTATTGGCTCTCGTTCAAAGATAGCTACAAAATCTCTTTATCAATAAATAAATAAAATATCAAATCTCATTCGATGTTATCTTGGGATTAATTTCAGCATTCAATTACATAATTTATTTCTTTTTGTCAAACGTGTATAGAGATACTAGGCGTGGTCCGTGAGCAAAGTCGGGAGGGGGCGGACGGACTTAGAATTGAATTCTAATTCCAAGTATGAAAAAATAAAATAAAATAAAATGAGTAACATTCTTTTTGAATCTATCAATGGCATTCAATTTTGGCCAAACATGGTGACTTGCTTAGCTTCTGTTTGACATTGCATTTCAAATATCATTCTCTCAAACTCTCCTTGGAATAACGAAGATCAAAACAATAACAATAGTAATAAGAAGAACAACAATAATCACTACCAAAAAATTGATAAATATAAATAGAACTATCGAGAGAATATTTTCATCTATAAGATTCCGACAAAAATCTTCTCTCGGTATATATTGAGGAATTACAGTGGGAAAAAAAAATTAAAACAAAACAAAAAAAATCCATCAGTAAAATCATTGGTAAACTGTGAACACTCTTCATCATGTCAATTACAAAAAGGAATTACCAACGGAAAATTCCGTCATTATTTTCTAGAGAGTTTTGGAACTGTTTACTTTTTAATTGTAATGTTAATTACTATTCTTTACAGACAAAATTACCGACGGATTAAAAAGGTCAGTGTTATTTGATGATTTTCTGAATTTGTTTTATTAAATTAAAAATTACAGACGGAATCACCAATGAATTTAAAAGTCGTTAGTGATATTTGACGGTTTCTGAAAATTTTTTATTAAATTAAAAATTTAAATTAAATATTATAGATAAAATCACCGACGAAATGGTTAAAAATATTAATATTTAATTATCCATCGGTAAAAACGTTAGTAAAATATTGCAATAAAAAACCTAGAATCCTTAATTTCACAACAAACAGGGCTCTTTTGTTCTTCTTTTTCTTCCCAATATGTAAAAAACATCAATATCAATTTCTTTCTTTTCTCTTCTCTTTCATGCTCAGGTATGTATTCTTCTCCTTTCTTCTTTTTTCTTCTCATTTTTTTTTATTAATATACTTTACGAATTTGTTTTTTTGTTTCTCTTCTTAGCTTCACTTGCATCCATATTAAGGTAAGATTTTTCTTTTTTCTTCTTTTTTTCACTATATTTGTTTATTTTATTTTATTTTTAATTGATTTTGTTCTAAATAATTGTATGAATATTGTTATAGGATTTTTTTTTCACATGAGATCAATTTTTAGTTGATTTATTTTTAGGATTTTTAAATGTTTAGAAATCACAACTTCATTTTTTTAGTTGAATTTATTTTTTTGTGTTATTTATTTAATTTGTTGCAAATTTGTTTGAGTTGATTTTCTTCTTCTCTTTTCTAAGTGTTTTGAGTATTATAGAGTGTTGTTTTATATTAATTTAATTATTTTATAGTTTGTAAAATGGATTTTTTAAAATATTTTTAAATAATTACCGATAGAATTACATACAGTATTTTTTCAAGGGAAATACCGACAGAATGAAGCGTACGTGTAATTGTTTTTTGAGCTTTTTTTTTTCTAGTAAATCCATCAGTAATAATGTGTTTTTATTACCAACAGACTTATTGACGGACAAAAAAATACCGATAAAAGATTCACCAATGGAGCATTTCCGTCAGTGATTCCGGTTGTAATTAATTAATTACCAACGGAATAATGATACAAATACTGATGGAAAATTCTGTCGGTAAATATAAAGATTGTGATAATAAATAATATTAACTTCTTTTTTCTTTTCTTTTTTACAATAATAGAAGAATTTTATTAAAAAAAAAGTGCTAGTGCCATAAAACGATGATAAACTAGCACGCGCATATATATATATATATATATAGAAAGACTATTTACAAACCGAAAACAACAAATGAACAAGCAAACTAGACAGAGCTGATCTATTTGTTTGAAAATAAAAAAATACCTTCCGAACCCTTAAACAAATCCAAACTCGTGTATGGAGTTTTTATCAATAGTATTCAACAAAAACAACAATAATAATTACTTTCACTTAAAAAAAATTATAAGCACCATGTTGAATCTTTGCAAAATAATGTTTTTTTTCCCCACTTGTCTCTAACATCTCCTCTTCCTACCCTATATAATCCCCACGTTTTCATCAGGCTGCGTTACCATTGATTCCTTTGTTCTCCTCACAGTTTTCAAACTCCATTGCTTCAATTACTTCTCAAGAGCTCCCACCTTAGTTTCCTTCAAATTGATTAGAAATGGCATACAAGATCAAAGTATGGTGCTTCCTACTCGTCCTATTGAAGCTGGAGTCAATTTTGCAAAATTGTGCTCATGCAGCTCCACAGGTGCCATGTTTTTACATTTTTGGAGACTCCTTGGCGGATAGTGGCAACAACAACCACCTTGTAACAACTGCTAAAGCCAATTACCGCCCATATGGAATTGACTTCCCTAATGGAACCACCGGAAGGTTTACCAATGGCCGAACCACAGTGGATATAATTGGTGCTCTCTTCTCATATCTGCTTGCGCATTATCCCTCACATATTAGTTTTGAAATGGAATTTTTTCTCATATAACACTCTGGCATTTGCAGGTGAACTTTTGGGGTTTGACCAATTTATTCCGCCATTTGCAACTGCTAGAAGCAGAGACATATTGGTTGGTGTTAACTATGCATCTGGAGCAGCAGGGATTCGTGATGAGAGTGGAAGGCAATTGGTACCAAATAATTTACGTTGTAGTTATTTTTTGCCTCTGAATAGTTTTACAGCGTCCTATGATTTAACTTGTCTCTTCTTCTTCTTCTTTTCCTATTTCTGTTGACATGTTCCAGGGTGATAGAATCAGCCTGAATGAGCAATTGCAAAATCACGCAGCTACATTCAAGCGCTCGATTCAATTACTAGGGACTAAACAGGCAGCAACAAATTACCTTAATAAGTGCTTATATTATGTCAGCTTGGGCACTAATGACTACATAAACAACTACTTCGTGCCTGGTGATTATATAACAAGTCGTTTATACACCCCAGATCAATATGCCAAGGTTTTAATTGACCAGTATAGTCAGCAAATAAAGGTTGGTATTACAGTCCGTCTCACTTTCTAGTTTGATTTGATTAATTATTCGAGAAATTTTATGATACTCAAATTATAACTATTAATGCTTACTCATAGACATAAGGAAAAAAAAGTAAGCTAGTAGTTCAACTAGTAATAGTAAAGTGGTAAGAAGTGAACTAGGAAAAGAAATATCCTTGGTTTGAATCCTACTACTTGTATTTTCTGATCTTTTTTTTTATAGTATGTATTTTCTGATCTACATGTAAGTGTGCGATCAATTAAGGATCTCAAGTTAACGAACTCTGTTTCATTTCTTGGCTTTTGAGAGTAGCTACTCACATGTGATTCGCATCCGTGAATATGTCAATGGTGATAAGAAAAAACAAAACATGAGAAAAAATCACATCGCATCTTAAAAAAAAAAGTATAAGAATATTTTCAGCTATTCAAAATTAATTTTTAAATTTTTTTTTTGTTTTTCTCTACTGGAACATTATAATATTTTTTAATAATTGTATTATGTACGTTTGTTTATGCATGATATATAGTCCACATATGTTTCATTTTGTTTGTGATTTTAATGTCCTTTTGTTTCTATTTTTCGTCAGCGTTTGTACCTCTTCGGAGCCAGGAAAATTGCCTTGCCTGGACTTATACCATTAGGCAGCACTCCTTACGCATCTTCTATTCTATGCCGCAACAATCTCTCTTGTTTGGCCAATATAAACAACGCAGTCCTACCTTTTAACGCAGGACTCTTTTCACTTGTTCATCAACTGAATAAAGAGTTGAATGACGCACGCTTTATATATTTGAATATTTCTGGAATGTCATCTAGCGATCCTTCTGTGCCCGGTAAGTCGTCAACAATGTGGTGAAATTATCATATACACGGATTTTATAGAAATTATTTCCGATAGATACATCCTCTTTTATTCTTTAGATTACACAATTTTTTTTTTGTTTGGATTATTATTTTACATAACAACATGTCAATCGAAGTAATATATTCATTTAAATTTCATTTTAATGATGTAAATTTTCTTACAAATTTCTATATATATGAAGATTGAATTTCGTTCTGATCAGATTTTAAGCAGATTAATCATATTATTATTGGTGCATTTATCAGAAATTTGTTTCTTGCAGTAACTTATCTGCGTTTCTTTTTTGTATGAAAGTCGATTGGATTACATTAATATAAGAAAGTATTCACTATGTCTAGAGTTGTAGTCTCTACTATAACATTAAGATTGGATTCATGAATAATTTTCATGGTGGGTTTCATATTTATGCGGGAGGGGGAATCAACTACTGGTATACCTAATTACCTTACAATTTCTCGGAATGCTTTTTATTGCTATATATTAACTACTACTTCGTTCTTGGTAATGAATGTTTGTTTTGTACGTAACAGGGTCTAGGGTTACAAACGTTGGATGCTGTCCTGTACTTGGTGGTGTATGTTTTCCAGGTTCAACCCCATGCAAAAATAGGACTGAATATGTTTTCTGGGATGGAATTCATCCCACCGAATCTTCGAACCAATTCACTGCTAGAAGATCGTATTCTGCTTTTCTTCCATCTGATGCTTATCCATACGATATCAGCAATTTAGTTAACATGCAGATCTAAGTCAAAAAAGATAATATTCCATAGATTATATAATAAACTGATGATAAAATTATGTAAAGCAGCAGTGCAATATCAAATGCTGTAACGTGTACTTGTACCTCAAGAATAATAAGATCGGTCATGTAGAAAGCTCGGCATATTCAAATGCTTTACCAATACATCCAGAAATTCCAACCCAGAAAATTGGAATTAACCTCCGAATCTGATCACTATAACATTCATTTGAGAAAAGATGTTGATGCAGCCACCTATCCCAGTTAACTTCGAAGGAAAAACAGTGGTAGGTGCTCAATTATTAATGACGCAGGATGTCCAGACTACTCAAAGTAGCTTTAACTTTCTTTTTATCGTTATACACTGCGTCAATTAACCACTAGCCACTCAAATTGTTTTAGCCAACCGCAATCCATCAGATCATCGTTTCAAAGCTTTTGACCACAACCACCACATCTTGCTGACAAATCCTTGGATATAACGTTTAAAATTTATAATTTGATTTGAATTTCTATTGGATTTAGTGCTTTGATGAAGTATTAAAGCTGGTTACTGTTATTAAATGATATGCGTAGAGCTTTAATTAGGAACAAAGAACAGAGGTGACAAACATAAAGCACTAAGAGCACAGAAACTCAACGGGTGAGGTTACTGCCATCCCTTTAGTTTTATTTATAGAAGAAATCAAACACTATAGAAGATAAGAATAAAAAACAACCATCATCTCCTTTATCTAAGGAGAAAAATATGACTTACTGGATTTATCCTCAGTAAACTTAAATCTACGAATTTAAACAATGAATTCAAACACATTAAGATAACAATGACAGTAGCTGATAAATAATAAAAGAACTATTGCAGAACAAACTACAGCTTTGGTGCCATTATTTCAACAGTTACAATGATGTGATGTTTAAGGTTTTGGGTGACATTTTTTTTTATTTGACGAAGAAGCACAAATAAAGATATGGTATCAAATATGGAGGTACGAAAACTCTAAAAAATGTATGAAAATATGTCAAGGATAGTTTATTTTTTAATGTCATATATATAAAAAAATTCTTTTTGATTAAAAAAAAAAAAATACCTTAAAGAATCAATAAAGGATCCATATGTTCAAACCATGAGAGATTCAACCACCTGATTATTCTATTCCACAAGATCCAAGACAAAGGATAGTGAAAAAAGAATATGATTTTTAGTTTCACAGGTACAATTGCAGAAGGGGCATAAGTCTTCATTAGTCGACAAAATCTTTCATTTTGCTGGGAAGGAACGAGTGCACAACATGTTATGCAAGGCTAGCCACAACAACATCTTGCTGACAAATCTTTGGATACAAGGTTTAAAATTTATAATTTGATTTGAATTTCTATGGGATTTAGTGCTTTGATGGAGTATGAAAGCTGGTTACTGTTAGTAAATGATATGCGTAGAGCTTTTAATTAGGAACAAAGAACAGAGAACGGAAAAAGAACAGTGGTGACAAACATAAAGCACTAAGAGCACAGAAACTCAACGGGTGAGTTTACTGCCATCCCTTTAGTTTTATTTATAGAAGAAATCAAACACTACAGAAGATAAGAATAAAAAACAACCATGAAGTTTTATCATCGTGGCAAAGTGACCGAGACCACATTATTTCTATAAATTATTTATGGAATATTATCTTCCTTGACGTAGATCTGCATGTTAACTGATTAAATGACTGATATCGGTTGGATAAGCATCAGATGGAAGAAAGGCAGTGTACGATCTTCTTGCAGTGAATTGGTTCAAAGCTTCGGTAGGATGAATTGCATCCCAAAACACATATTCAGTCCTATTTTGGCATGGGATTGAGTCTTGAATGCATTGGCCATCACTACGTGCTGGACAACATCCAACGTTTACAACCCTAAACCCTGTTATGCACAAAACAGACAATTTCCATTGCTTAGAGCCAAATAGTAATCATTAAAACTAGAAATTATTAGGTATACAGTGAATCGTACTCCTTATATACTGAGCAATTCCTCGTATTAATGAATTGTAACATCCTCCACCAACAGGTTGGATGACTTACCGAGCACAGAAGGATCGCCAGATGACATCCCAGTAGAATTCAAGTATATAAAGCGTGCGTCATTCAACTCTCTATTCAGTTGATCAACAAGTGATACGAGTCTATCATTAAAAGGTAGGACTGCGTTGTTTATATTGGTCACACAAGAGAGATTGTTGCCGCATAGAGTAGAAAATGAGTAAGGAATGCTGCCTATTGCTCCAAGTCCAGGCAAGGCAATTCTCCTGGCTCCTAGGAGGTACAGAAGCTGAAGAAAAACAGAAACAAAAGACATAAATTCACAAAAAAGATAAATTGAAATATATATGGAATATAATGCATAAATTAAGGTACAAATACAACTATTAAAAATAAATTATAGTGTTCAAGCTCTAACTACGAATCTAAGAGAAAATCACATCTAATCCCATAAAAAATATTAAGTATTTCTTGTATTTTTCTCTCTTTCTTCTTGTATCTAAGTATCAATGTTTATATTTTGAGCATCATAAAATTAATTTCTCGGGAAAAGGATAGTAATACGAACCTTTATTTGCAGACTATACTGGTCAATTAAAACCTTGGCATATTGATCAGGGGTGTATAAACGGCTTGTTATATATTCACTGGGCATGAAGTAATTGTTTAAGTAGTCGTTACTGCCCAAGCTGACATAATACAAGCACTTATTAAGGTAATTTGTTGCTGCCTGCTTAGTCCCTAGTAATTGAATCAAGCGACTCAATGTAGTAACATGATTCAGCAATTGCTTATTTAGGCTGATTCTACCACCCTGGAACATGTCAACAGAAATAGGAAAAAAAAAAAAAAAGATAGAAGTTAAATCATAGGACGTTGTAAGAGTACTCTCACAGGCAAAAAATTACTAAACCGTAAATTATTTGGTACCAGTTGCCTTCCACTCTCATCACGAATCCCTGCTGCTCCAGATGCATAGTTAACACCAGCCAATATGTCTCTTCCTCTAGCAGTTGCAAATGGTTGAATAAATTGGTCAAACCCCAAAAGTTCACCTGCAAATGCTCAAATGTAATGTCTATTCACCATCTGAACCGTATCCGTATGTGCAAATAAATTGTTCTGCTATGATCACGGTTAAGGGGATTTTGACATATAAATTCTATGGTGAAAGAGAGATAGACACACGAAAAGACAGAAACAACAACCAGAAAAAGAACTAAAAATAATTTTTTAAGAAGAAGAAAGATACTATTATCATTTTGAACATCTATATGATTTTTCTCCTCTCATACACTGTAGCATTATAAAGTTTTTTCTATGCAGGTTGTTCTATCAATTCACAACTTTTGAATAAATACTGCGTGTAATTCTTGAACTATATATATTTCATGAGAGACGATGTAATTTATTCTTAAGCAATAATATATGATGAAACTTTACGCGAAGCTATTAATTAATATATCTGGCTATACTACGTGATAAACAAGACTTAAACTGATATAATTTGGTATATATGAGACAAATTATTTTGCTTTTCGAAACTAAAATGAAAGTGATCATAACGTGCAAGGAGATGAGAAGGGATCACCAATTATATCCACTACGGTTCGGCCATTGGTGAACCTTCCGGTGGTTCCGTTAGGGAAGTCAATTCCATATGGGCGGTAATTGGCCCTAGCAGCTGTGACAAGGTTGTTGTTGTTGCCACTATCCGCCAACGAGTCTCCAAATATGAAAAAACAAGGCACCTGTGGAGCTGCATGAGCACAATTTTGCAAATGCGACACCAGCTTCAATAGGAAAAGTAGGAAGCACCATACTTTGATCTTGTATGCCATTTCTAATCAATTTGCAGGAAATCAAGGTGGGAGCTGTTGAGAAGTTATTGAAGCAATGGAGTTTGAAAACTGCGAGGAGAACAAAGGAATCAATGGTAACGCAGCCTGATGAAAACGTGGGGATTATATAGGGTAGGAAGAGGTGGGCAAGGACACAGACATGGTAACAGTAAATTATTTATTTTATTATTATTATAGTTCACTTTGAATATTTACTTTTAGTTTCTTTAATGATTTGAGTTTCCATAACCATTGCCGGTTAGGGGGTTAGGGGTGAGTAAAAAAATCAAAAAACTAATAAAATCATGAAAATCAAAAAAACAATAACTGAAAAAATCAAACTGTGAAAAAAATCTAATTAAAATTTTGGAAAAATCGACCGGTTCGGTTTGGTTTCGGTTTATTAAGCCTGAAACCAAATCAAACTGAACTCAAACCGAAAAAACATCGAGTCAAATTAGAAAAGAAAAAACGAGCCAAAACCGAGCCAAACAAAAAAACAAAAAAAAACTGAGTCAAATCGGTTTAAACTGGTTCTTTTTTAAAAAACCGAACCGAAACCGTTCAGTTTGAACCGATTTCAATTTGGTTTCGGTTTTTTTTAAATCGGTTTTGTTATTTTTTTTTATAAAAACCGAATCAAACTGAAAATGATCAATCCTAGTTATATATTTTTTTAAAATAGCTTTTTTAATTATCCTTTCTTTATTTGGCTATGACAAATGATTTAAACTACTTTTATGAGATTTTGAAATCAATTATTACTTTTATTTTTTTTAATTTGATTTTTTAATATTCGCAAGTCAACTTTCACATATCCACAATTGTCATCTTGATTACGTGTTCACAATTTTTGAAACCATAAATATCTTTGATAAATATATAGTGGTTGACTATTAGTAGCTTTCAATGCAGAAGGCTACTTTTCTCTTTAAGAATTACTTTTCTGAAAACAAAAAAAAAAACGTATATCTCCAAAAAAGATATGCACTGGGTTGATTTTTGGTTCAATTTAATTTATATTAAAAAATAATCAAACTAATGTTTTTTAGAAAAACTAGAATCAATTCAAACATATCGATTTTGGTTCAGTTTTTTAGGACAAAAACCGATTCAAACTGTTTGGCTTGGTTTTTTCAGTTTTGGGTTGGTTTTTTTCTGGTTTTGTCTCGTTTTTTTTCTGGTTTTTTTAGTTTTTTAGAAAAACTAGAATCAATTCAAATCGACCGATTTTTGTTTGGTTTTTTAGGACAAAAACCGATTCAAACTGCTTGGCTTGGTTTTTTCAGTTTTGGCTTGGTTTTTTTCTAGTTTTGTCTCTTTTTTTTTTTGTTTTTTTCGTTTTGGATTCAGTTCGGTTCAGTTCGGTTTTTTCTGTTTTAGGCTTATAAAACCGAAACTAAACTGGTTGATTTTTTCAAAATTTTAATCAATTTAATCGGTTTTTTTTACGGTTCGGTTTTCTCAGTTATTTTTTTTTCTGATTTTCTCAATTTAATCAATTTTTCAGTTTTTTTGCTCAATTTGTTTTTCTAATTGTGTTTGGCTAAGAAAGCGTCATTTTCTTTTTTTAAAAAAAAAAACATTCATATATAGTAAAGCATATTGATCCAAAGGATGTATATGGAAATTATAAAAACTTAAATAAACTATAAAATAACTTATCCATGCATATAACAGTTAGGTGATGATATATATAAATTGTATGTATTAAAAACAAATTGACAAAAAAATTGGTATGATTTTTTTATATTTCCCTTTTAGATTAAATACTGAGGATACTACTTTTTTTTTTTTTTAATGATGCTATTATTCTTATAATTTAAACTAAGAGCATATTCATGATAATTAAAATGTATCCTTCATTTGGGAAAGGGAGATTCCTCACATTAATTAAGATAAAGAATACCATTGCTAGATTTAAAAAGAATGTCTGGTCCGTTTTGCAACGTGATGAAGTATAATTGAAACTGTATTTTATCTCAATTATATAATTTTTAATATATTTAATTAATTAATAAATAATATAATTTTATATGGATCCTACTGAAAATCCTCTTAGAACTTTGATTAACAAAAAAATTATAATATAGTTATATTTTTAAAAAACTTATATTTTCAAACCATAACTATAAAAACAACAAACACGCATGAAATTTGCAACTATTACTCTTGAGGCAGGCGTATGTAGCGTGGGATCAACTCATTTAATATACTTTTTTCATACTTGGCATTAATTTAGAATTCAATTTCCCGGTAACCCACACCTTGTGCACGGACCATGCTTAATATCTCTATAGACATTGACCGAAAGAAATAAATTATGTAACTGAATGCTGAAATTAATCCCTCGATAACATCATCAAATGAGATTTGCAAGCAATCTTTGAACGAGATAATAATAATAATAATAATTCTAATATACAATTCGAATGTAGGAGAATTGTTATACGGTTTGGATTTTTAGAATCCCAATAGTGTTCATTAAATAAATTCCTTTTGATATTATATATTATCTCTAAATCAATAACCAGGTGTATGTACATAAAAAAACAAATGCTTGTAAAATTAAACATCAATTAAATATTTGGAGGATTATTTAAAATTATAAAAAAATTTGAAATAATTTTGATGATCAATTTAAGATAATAAAATATGTATAAAAGAATAAAATTAAAATAAAGACTTTAATGGATAAAAAAAAAAGCATGGAAAGAAAGCAGTAGAAGATTGAATTAAAAAACAAAGAAAAAAACTACTTATATGAAATGTGGGCTGCATCTCAATAGGTGATTTTTTTCGGTTAGTGATCAATATTGGCGGCTGATTTGGCCAACTTTAACAAGAAAATCCGCAGCACAATTCCCAGTTCTATGCAATGAAAAGCCAAAACCATGTTCTATGTTCCAATGTTCCTGAGGAATCCGATTCAAGAATCAATTGTTACAGAGAAAATTGTAATAAACCTCCGAATTTGATCACTGTTACATGAGAAAAGATGTTGCTGCAGCTACCTATGACCTATAGCTTCGAAATAAACAGTAACCACTCAAGTTCGTTTAGCCCAATCGCAGTCCATCAGAGCACGGATCTTTGTTTCAAAGCTTTGCCCACACCTTGCAGACAAATCCTGGTATAAATTAAGCTCTAATATTGTATTTTTCTTTCTTCCTGTAGATGTCATCGAAAAGAGAATTACTATCATGAATTATTATTTGAAGTTCCCATTTTATTGCCGGATGATCTATTAAATTTATTTCAATATATATATATATATATATATATATATACTACTGCGTTAATTACAATCTATATCACATAAATTGGTAAATATAAGTTAATTCAGCAGGATGTTTACGGATTTTTCTTCCTTCAATAGGTGAAAGTAGTGAGATCATATATAGATATGGGAACCATGGTTATCAAACATATTCCCTCTTTTTCGTGGCATCAGCTTTTACTAATTGGATAAAGATCCTGGGCCGATGAAGAGGAAGAAGCAGTCCATAGTCCCTCTGATGACTTCACGAGGGACGGAGTTTCACTTAAACTTCCATTGACAGAAGATCGAGCAAACTTGTTATGTAAGGCCGTAGAAAACCCTGATGGATCACCCAATGTGCTTGGAACCATGACCAGTTCCTCGACATCAGTTTTTCCTTCAAGCATGCTCACTACTGTAGACATTGTAGGTCTAAGTGCTGGAGATTGATTTGTGCATAGCAGGGCTATATTGATCATTCTAACCACTTCATTCTTGTTGAATTCAGACCCCAATCTTGGATCAACGATCTCCATTATATCCCCATTTTTTTGTAAATATAGAACCTGAAATAACCAAAAAAAAAAACAAATAGATATATAGCTGACTAAGAGTAAACATGAACAGACAATTAAGAGACTAAATGGGCATAACTTACCCAATCTAGAAGGCATACAAAATTCTCATCCCTCCTAAATTTGACGTTGTTCATCCCAGAAACAATTTCCAATGCTACAACACCAAAGCTGTATACATCTGCCTTGTAAGTTAAGTAACCATATAATGCATATTCCGGTGCCATGTATCCCCTGCACAGAAAGAATAACTCAGAGACATTTTACTAGTTTGCTTCTCTAAAAAATGCTAAATGTCTATTGTTTGTTTTTGTTTTCGATAGGCAAAATTATATTTCTTGCAGCCTAAACAGGATTTCGAACCCTGGATGATAATGTGAATAGTGTATTCATTTAGAGGAACACAGCCAAAGACGGGGAGACCCTGATCCATGAGAACCCTGCAGTGTGTGATTTGAACCCTAGATGCCTGCCTACCACATATTTTGAAGCTAGCCCCTTCCATCGGCACTTCAGCCTAGTTACAGCATCATACTCTTTAAGACTAAAAGCTATCTTAGATAAATGACAATACTTGTGTGTTTTCCTTACAGATTATTACCGTCTTCTTTTCAGGATTTTTCATGTGTTAATATCAGAAACTCACATTGTTCCAGCAACTCTGGTGTCGATGTGGGTGTTTTCCTCGTCATCAAGCTTGGCCATTCCAAAATCAGATATCTTGGCGTTCATGTCCTTGTCAAGAAGGATATTGGTACCTTTTATGTCTCTATGAACAATTTTGAGTGTCGACTCCTCATGCAGGAAAACCAGACCTTTCGCTATACTTACACATATCCTCTGCCTTGTATGCCAGTCTAGCTTCGTTGCCTGGATTTCCTTTGTCCCTGTAATCATCATGCATAACCCAACCCATCACTTTCTTCTTCACTAATTCTATCTATATGCCATTTAAAGAACTTGTTTTCTTTCCCATTACTTTACATAAGATACTATGGGGAAGTGATCAGAGGCCTACCGAACAAAACATGCGCAAGGCTATTGTTTTCCATGTATTCATATACCAGCAACAATTGCTTCCCCTCAATGCAACATCCATACAATCTAACAAGATTTGGGTGTTGCAGAGCAGAAATCATGCCTATTTCGTTCACAAACTCACGATTCCCCTGTTTTGATTTCGCCGAAAGCTGCTTAACCGCAATCGGAGTGCCATCTGATAGTACTCCCTGCAATGAGAATAATTTTAGACAAAGAAAATAAGTTCACTAGTAGATAAGTAGCTAGATGAAAACAAAAATCTGTACTATACTTTGTAGACACAGCCAAAACCGCCTTCTCCAATTTTGTTTGCTGGATCAAAGTCATTCGTTGCGGCTTTGATTTGACTGACGGTGAAGATACCAGTTAGCAGATCTAACCCAACAAGTTCTGCCCAAGGAACAAAGAGATATGTATATATTAGATTTTCTGCATGAATGATTCATCAAAGGAAGAACATTGTTTTTGCAGTCCTACAAGTAAACAGCAAATAAGATGCAGAAAATTGTTTATTGCCGTGTTATTATAGTGACTGGATTCCTCACTAGAATTTGTAAAATCAAATAAATGTATCAACTGTACCTCGATCCCTCGATTTCCTTCCTCCCAAATAACCTTTCCACCAGAGAGAGGATAGAAGTATGAAAACGAGGAATAATGACAAAACCACAGCCCCAGCGACAATGAATCTCTTCCTCCTGCCTTTATCAGGTGGCTTGAAGTCTAGGCAGAAATAGAATTGCAGCAAGAGCAAGTATTGTCAGATCACAGTACTAATTATTACTTCATTACCATGTCATTCCATTATATGTCAACCTACCAGACTCCACATCAATGGCTGATATTAGAGGACCATATGTTCCTTTTGCGGGAGACCTTGTGGTTCCTTTCCCAGCCCAATGAAGGCGGATCTCTAAAGCTCCATTGGTTACAGGTGCTGTATAATTATGAATGTATACCTTATCCACCCCTCCCGCTGCCTTCACTATATCAAAATCCTTCAGCACAACAATGTCCTGCGAGAACAATTCTTAAATGAAGCTGTCACCTATTGCATAAGGAATGAATCTATGATCTTTTAATTAATAGATACCTGAATATAAACATCAAAAATCCGTCTTCCTAGACTGTTATCCCTCATTACTATCTCTGCAAAGTGCAGCTTGATTTTGTAATTCCCATTTACCAGACAGGGAATGTAGTATGTGAGAGACAAAGGAGTGAGGCGTGCATTTGTGTACAATACAGAGTTGTCCATTCTGAGCATGGACTTGTTTTTTGCTATGTAGAAATCCAAGGAAGAATCAATATCCCAGAAATGTCCTGTGGTACTTATTTGCCAATCCTCTCTTTTGGACACATATTTTGTAGCACCTCCTGGCTCATCATCTGCTTCGTAGACGGTGTTTCCAATGGTGGCTTCTGGTCCCCCACAATTTATGTGCACTGAATATCGCTCTATTCATAGAAATAAAAATGGTCATGGCCACCGATATGATTAAACAAATTATAAGACAAGAAAGGTTAGGATCAGACCGTACGCTAAATCGGAGCATACAGAACAGAAACAATCGGAGCAAACAGAGCATCCTTTTCCTCCTAGAGTGGAAATCGTGGTGGCAACCACGATGTGAATGCCCACATAATAGGACCTTTATATTTATTATCTAGTGAATATAGGAATAAGTTTGTCCGTTAACATTTGTCTAGGCTTTTGGGATCAACTGGTTGTTTATTCCTACACCAGTTGAAGGTCTTAGATTCGATTTCTTTCCAGAGGAGGATGATGCAGAGCATCATCATCCTCTTGGGATGGAAATCCTAGTGGTTGGATCCATGATGGGGTAGCCACGCGCAGAAGGACCATTGAGTTTATGACTGAGATGCTATGATCCAACGAATATAGAAATAAATATATAGTCTAGGCTGACAGGTTGTTCCTGCATCATTTTTCGGTCTACTTCCTGGTGAAATGTAAAAGCGGATAGCTTTACAAATTTAAGAGTACCTTCAGAACAAGCACTCAGGCACTCAACAGGTTTCCTGGAAAGATTAGCCAGATAGAATCATCAGCTTATTTAAAAGAAATGACAGAGAAGAAGAAAATAAAATGATCTATGTTTTAGATATTTATCAAAGTAGAAGCTTACGAATAGTTCCCTCCCCAAGTACTTTTGAACAGATTTCTGGCAAGACAAGAAGAGTTAAGTTTTTTAGGTTATGAAGTGAATGGTGATGTCAAAAGAAGCAGACTTTCAAAATCAAAGGTAAGGCAAGGAAAATGAAATCAATCTTACAGTGTGTCTCTACATTTTGCTTCCGAAGTAAAATTGTTGTAAGAAAGATCGATTTCGCTGCACACAAAGATAGCTTCCTTAAACATTCAGCCAGTATTTCCGAATTTTTAAGAAAATCGCATGCAGAAGAGATGAATAGACAGAAAAGATGAAGAGAGTTGGGACAGAAAGGACATGTCCTCACTTCGACAAATTTATTTTTTTATCTTCATCTTCGACACTGCAACCAAATACATTTTTATTTGTCCCTATTGTATTTGTCCCTTCTATCCTAGGACACTAACAAAATGAAACCTTGGAGATAGTTTGATCATTCATGCACAGCTGTACTGAAAACTATCTGGAAACTGGGAAGGATCATCTGTTTATCAGTATAGCTCTTCAAAGACTCGTAAAATCTCAAAAATCAAACTATCGAGTATAGCTCTTCAAAGCCCTGAATCTCAATAATTCTAATTGAGTAAAAAGAAAATATATTACAAACAAGAATCTCAAAAATCAAATTTGTATACAGAAAATAAGAAAAAAGCTAACATACTAGCGAGTATCTCTTTCGTTGATCCAATCTGGGATGGGTCCTGTAAACATGTTCCATGTAAGATACCTATGCAGAAAGTAAGAATGGTCATTTGGTTGAACATTTGTCCAAGGCTATCATTGCAGAGACCAACTTGAAAAAAATATTGGGTCAGTTCAGGTCAACTTTTTTATATAAAAAAATGCATTTTGTTCCAATTTTTTTACAAGATATTGACCCCATCATGTTTGCTCAGGGTTTGGCCAAGTCGAACAGGTTTGGCAGTTCGATGTCTTGTAAGGTTCAACCGGAATCTCGGCCTTAGTCAGGCTCTGAGTCCTGGATTTTCTAGGTCAACTTGCGGTCTAAATTTAACAACTATACTTTCATATGACAAACATTAATTTCTTGTATGGTATACTGACATTTTCTCCAAGCTTTGTAGGCCATCATAATTTGTTGGAAGTGAACCACTTAACCTGTTGAAACTGAGATCCCTGTTTTCGAAAAGAAGGAAAAAAAATAAATTAAAGACCAAAACTGAGATCCATGAGATTTTGAAAGTTATTTACAAATAATAATTTAGCTGCAATCTAAAATCAGCAGCTCTAAGTATCCATAAGATTCACACTTCAATCTTCATGTAGATGAATGACAGAATGGATGATGTATAAGGGAAAGAGTGAATTACAAAATTTTCAGGTGTTCCATTCCGGTCAATTTTTTGGGAAAATTTCCTGACAAGTTGCAGTTGCTCAACAGCCTGCAACATACATTAATTTCAAGTAAGCTAAATATATATGCTGTGTTGTAAATTAAATATGATCCTGATATGAGAGTATCAGCTGCAAGAATAACTCACAGATACTTAATGCCTGTTATAGATTCTAGGTTGGGAAACTCTGAACCATCTCCAAGTAAGTTACTTATTTTTCTGCTCAATATTAGACAGCATAAAAATGTGAGATGTTCGGGATAAAAGTTGTAACTGAGACCATAAATTTAAAACAAATATCTTACAGATCAGTTAGAGTAGTCAAGACAGAGATGTTCAAAGGAATGGGTCCAGTGAAACCACCAGCTTGGATCTCTCTGTTAATACAAAATTAAAGGGGGATTAGGGTTCTGCTTCATTAATGAGATTCAGGGCTTGTGGTAGAAACTAGCACATACAATGTATCAAGTTGTTTCCAGCTCTGAATAAAATCAGGTATTCTTCCAGTGAACTTATTGCTGCTAAGCCTTCTGCATTCGCCGAACGGAAAACACAGAATCAAGAAACTTGGAGAGTAAGGAGATGCATCTGTAATATCAAATACTGCAACTAATGAGTATGATACACAATAACCATGAGAAATGAGAACCTACAGTTCCTTCAATCCGGCCAGATTAGTGAGAGACGGTGGTAACTCTCCAGTGAGATAATTGCCACTGAGAGTTCTGCAATCACAAAAGGAGAAAAACACTTAGCATTCAATAATCAGTTAGGACTTAATTTCTAATACAAAAGCTTGAATGAACTGACAGATTCTCCAGGTTAACCAAGCCTCCAAGCTCAGGGGGAACAGTTCCGGAAAACATATTGTCCTGAATGTTCCTGCATAAATGCCAACTCTCAGGATTACTCCTGACTAAACAATTGAACAGATTTAAAAATAAATTAAAATACAAGAAATTGACTAGTAGAAAAATGCATACAGGGATCTAAGTGTGGTAATCCTTCCCAGATAGCCAGGAATCTTTCCTGTCAAGTTATTCACGCCGATAGACCTGTTGTTTATACAATCTATTGATTATGAGTAAGCAATTCCTTGGCTAGAAAACATGAATGCAGTATTTTCTTACAAATATTCCAGCTTGGTATTAGCCCATTCAGGTGGTATATTGCCACTCAGGTAGTTGGCCCAGAGATCTCTGCAGAGGCGATAGAGTTCTAATAAAATCGAATCATACAACACAAATTCTGTAGAAATGTAGTAATTTGAAGCACTGCTTACAGCTGTTTAAGGTGTGGTAGTTTCTCGATAGCCTTTGGGAGACTACCGTCAAGATCTTGCCTTTTGAGATATCTGCATTGCAACACATGGACCCATCAACTCCTCTATACTTTCAACCATTGAAAATCAACAATCATATCTCAAGAAAATACAAGACAGAACTCCTCAAAGCTTTTCTTCGAATGATTTAAAACTCTTAAGCCTAAACTTCTGACAAATGGACCATTTTCTTCGCTGAAGATCCTTTCTTTGCATTTCACTACATGTTTAGCTTGTTTTTATATAATTTTACTGCTAATGAATTGCATTTGAATTTCTCAAAATAAAATTCAACTATCGAATGGGGTTTATGAGGAGATTTAATCCACCACAAATAGTCCTCCACTGTATTATTTTCCGGTGCTACAGATTATTTTTTTAGCATAAAAATTTATTTAAGCATTATTAATATTTTTCTAATAAAAAAATTATTTTTTAACTTGAAATATAATGCATATTAAATGACATATTTTTAAAATATTTATTCGGTGATATATTAGATGATAAATATTTTTTTCAAATATTAAAACAATGATATATTGAATCGACCCTAATTAATTTGTCAAGTTTGTGACCGACGATCATGTTTACCTTATAGAAAAAAAAATTACGAAGACCAATTACTAATCAATCCAATATTGTTGAAGGATAAAATAGAAAACAAAACAAAACAAAAAAAAGCTACCTAAGTCAACCACGATCAACCTCCAAACCCACAACTTGAGTCATGAGAACGAGATAATCAAAAAAAAAAAATCAAAGATCAATTTCTAACCAACCAAATGTTGAAGGTTGAAATTGTATAAAAAATCAATTAAAAAATAACAAAAAAACACCCTAAGTTAACCCGGGCTAACCTATTAAACTTGTAACTTAGGACAAGAGACAAAATTACAAAGCTCCATTTCCAATAAATCTAATGTTAAAAGTTGAATTCGAGGAAAAAAAATCCAAATCATTTTGACCGAAATAACTGAACAGAAATCAAATTGAAAAAAAAATTACAAAACTTGATTTTCAAAAAGCCTAATAGTGGAGGATAAATGTTTTTTAAAAAATCAATTGTAGAATGATAACATAAAAAAGAGATAACCTTATAGAAATTAAATAAAAAGAATGACTAAGCCCAATTAAAAAAATATTAAATTAAAAAGGATAAAAAAATTAAAAAAATAAATCCAGTTAATTTGTTAAACCGTTAAACTGCAACTTGAATCATAAAATTAAGATAAATTCATAAAAAAATAAAAATGTCACTACCAGCATATTTAATGTTGAAATTGAGTGAAAAAATTAAATCCATGACATAAGTATATAACTAATAAAAAGAATAAAAAAATCGTTGAAAATTATTTAGCAGAATTCCTAAAGCAATGATAAAAAAATTCAAAAAAACTAAATAAAAAAATATATTAAATTATTAAAAAGTGAAATTAAAAAAAATTACGAGTGTGAATACTTAGACAGAGATTTAGGATTTTGTTAATTCCTTCAACTAGCCCCATCAGAATCCTTCATACCTCAAATTTAAAATGAAAACAAAAGCATGGAGTGGTAAGTGAAGAAATATACATGGCAACAACGTGGCACGCTTCTCCAGGAAATGAGCAATTGCAAACAACTTTATTGTCAGCATCTGGCTTTGGAGGTAATTTTGTATCATTGCACAGTTTCATATTGCGATTCCAGCCTTTTTTGCCCAGTTGTGTTGCTACTTCAAGTAGAGCTTCCACTGCATAAATCAAAATTAAATCTCAACTTCTAATTCTGGGATGATTAGCTGGTGGCTTCTACAATGCCTTGCCAAGAAATGTTTGCAAAAAACACGGATTTCTGTAAGAAAATCACTGCAAGATGCAATTAGTAACTCCTGCTAGACGAAGAGTGTATGATGCAGTGAGGATTTTGCAGATAAAAAAACTCCTGCTAGAAAAGCAAGTGTATGTCTTCCTCTAAACACTAAAGAATCTGCCCATCTGAACCAAATTAAAATATATATATATATATATATGTGTGTGTGTGTGTGTACCTTCATCAGGAGCAAGGCTCAAATCTTGGGCCTCCAAGTTAATTGCTCCCATGCAAAACATTAGTAACAGAAGCACAAGTAAGCTAGACGTGATTCTCGAGATATCAGAGAGTGCAGGAGCCATCTTCCTTAGTCTGCAATCCAGTTGAAGAGTTATTTAGTAGGCTGCCTGGAGATGCTTTATTATAGTCGACCTTTCATGATGTGGGGTCTTTCTTACCTTGTCTTGTATGCTTTCAGCGGGCACTCCACTGTTAGGTGTGGAATACTATTGGATTTTATTGGGCTGTTAGATATTTTAATTTTATTTTATTTTATTTTTAGATTTGTTTTTTATTTGATTCTTTTATTATATGGTAAAGAAAAAATAAATTTATATTACTCTTTTAATATTATATAAAAATTAGGTGATGATAATTTGTTTTCATATCAAATTGGGTTGAATTTTTTTATTAAAACATGTTTCTTTTTTCCTTTCAAAAATACTTTAAAACATTTTTGAAATTTTTTATTTTTTTATTTAATTCAAGTTAATATTTTTTTGTATTATTTTGATGTGATGATATAAAAAATCAATTTTAAAAAATAAAAAAAATATTATCTCAATATATTTTAAAAAAATAGTCCTTACTTAATAATATACCATTTAGCACATTGGCATGTGCTCCATAGCGGGTCGATAACAAATTTTTTTCAAATATAAAAATATTTGAGTTAGGTTAAAAGCACGAAATGTATTTGTATTATTATCATCTCCGACTAAAGTATTTTCTACAATAGCATAATGAATAATGCTTAGCAGAACAGCGCCCAATACACCGACAACTATTTTTTTTCCCCTTTAATATTTTTTTTTAAGATATTTTCAACTTTATTTTTTTTCCTCTTAATTTTTTTTTATTTTCTCTTATTGATTTTTTCATATTGTAAAGAGCAAATAAATTGATGTGATCTTTTTTATAATGTACAAAAGTTGAGTGATGATAATTTTTTTGTCATTTTTAGATTGAGTTGAATTTCCTTATCAAAGCATATTTATTTTTGCGTTTCAAAAATACATTTAAAAAAATTTAAACTTTTTTAATTTATCTTTACTTTAAATTAATATGTTTTAATATTTTTATATTATTGTAATATGATGATAAACGTAAGAACCGCGACTAGAGCCAAGCCTATGCAAAGCCAAACCCAAGTATATGCGGAGCCAAATCTAAGATTATTGAGTGTAGCTCCATTGCTTAATTCAATACACTTAAAATCATATTTTATAATTTTATATTTAAAATAAAAATTATTATTAACCCTTTGTAGAGCGGTAAGTCAATATTATAAAATGTATATATAAGCAAACAATTAAAAGTTCAAGTTTGTATGTGCTAGACGCTTAGCAGACCAGCGCCCAATACAATGATAACTATTTTTTTTTTCCTTTTAATATTTTTTTAAGATATTTTTAATTATATTTTTTTTCCTCTTAAATTTTTTTATTTTCTTTTATTGATTTTTTGCATATTGTAAAGAGCAAATAAATTGATGTGATCTTTTTTATGTTGTATAAAAGTTGAGTGATGATAATTTTTTATCATTTTTAAATTGGGTTGAATTTTCTTATCAAAGCATGTTTATTTTTATGTTTCAAAAATACATTTAAAAAAAATTAATTTTTTTAAATTTTTTTTTACTTTTAAATTAATATTTTTTGATATTTTGTATTATTATAATATGATGACAGACCTAAGGATCACAACTAGACCCAAACCTATGCAAAGCCAAACCCAAGTATATGCGGAGCCAAATCCAAGATTATTGGGGTCTTCTTACCTTGTCTTATATCCAGGAGAGAGCTTGATGCATTATTATAGTCGACCTTTCATGATGTGGGGTCTTTCTTACCTTGTCTTATATGCTTCAGCAGGCACACCACTGTTACGTGTGGTTAAGCAGCAGGAGCTAATACTATTGAATTTTATTGGGCTGTTAGATATTTTTAATTTTATTTTTAAAATTTTTTTTATTTAATTCTTTTATTATATAGTAAATAAAAAATAAATTTATATTACTCTTTTAATATTGTATAAAAATTAGGTGATGATAATTTTTTTTCATATCAAGTTGGGTTGAATTTCTTTATTAAAATATGTTTCTTTTTTCCTTTCAAAAATACTTTAAAATTTTTTAGAAATTTTTTTATTTTTTTATTTAATTCAAGTTAATATTTTTTTTATTTTTTTATATTATTTTGATGTGATGATATAAAAAATCAATTTTAACAAATAAAAAAATATTATCTCAATATATTTTTAAAAAATAATCATTACGTAATAATATACCAGTTAGCATATTGACATTTGCTCCACAGGGGTCGATAACAATTTTTTTTCAAATATAAAGATGCTTGAGTTAGGTTAAAAGCACGGAATGTATTTGTATTATTATCATCTCTAACTAAAGTCTTTTCTACAATAACATCATGAATAATGCATAGCAGAGCAGTGCTCAATACACTGACAACTAATTTTTTTTTTTAATATTTTTTTAAGATATTTTCAATTTTATTTTTTCTCTCTTAAATTTTTTTTATTTTCTCTTATTGATTTTTTCATATTGTAAAGAGCAAATAAATTGATGTGATTTTTTTTTATATTGTATAAAAATTGAGTGATGATAATTTTTTGTCATATTTAGATTGGGTTGAATTTTCTTGTCAAAGCATGTTTATTTTTGCGTTTCAAAAATACTTTTAAAAAATTTTAAATTTTTTTAATTTTTTTTATTTTAAATTAATATTTTTTTAATATTTTTGTATTATCAAAATATAATGACAGACTTAAGGACCGCAACTAGACCCAAGCCTATCTAAAGCCAAAACCAAGTCTATGCGGAGACAAATATAAGGTTATTGAGTGTAACTCTATTGCTGGATTCAATACAATTAAAATCATATTTTATAATTTTATATTTAAAATAAAAATTATTATTAACCCACTGTAAAGCATTAAGTCAATATTATAAAATGTATATATAAGCAAACACTTAAAAGTACAAGTTTGTATGTACTAGACGCCTTGTGCCTTTCCAATTTTTTGTCTAGTCAACGGGAAGATTAGCAGGTCAAAAATAATAATAAATATCACGGGAAATTGGAGAGGAAGTCTCCGAACTAAGGAAGAAGAATTTTACGTTCACGTATTCATTTGTGTGTGAAACGGAGAAAAGAGACTCACTTTATATAAAGATTTCATATTCGAGCCTCACACAGGTAGCTTCCTAAAAAGATGGTATATCAACATGATTTGATTATTATCTCGTGATAATGGAAACAGAAACAATAAAACCATATATATATATATATATATATATATATTTCTGAAATAATTTTACAATGAATTTTAAATTTTTAAAATAAAAGATACGGAGAAGAGATATTTTCAGACATAATATTTTTTATTTTTAAATATCTTTATAAAATATATTTATTAATCCAATTGTATTGAGTAATCTCTCAAAATGAAATATCATAAAGAATATCATTTCAAAGTTAGATTCCTACCAGTCTCTTTGGGTGGCTCTATGAGATTCCGTGTGCTGGTCTTCCAGTCCTTCCTTGGCGAAAATGCTAAATCAATTTTTTTTATTATTAACGTGAAAGTCCGGTCAACTAGCATGTATATTAACTAATCACACGAGTCCTGAAATTAATAATTATGTAAACTTTCAGTAGTTATTATATTAGCAACCATAAAATATAAGATTCTAGTTTGCGTACACCTCGACTAATATTTTATATTGTTATTATTATTATTATTGATATTGACAAAGTATTTTGTTTTTACAACCGGATGCATTAGAAAATTAATATAAATCAATGGTTATATAAAAACAAAAATTGAAATTTAGAAAGAGAATGTCTTAGTGAGTTAATTTAAAATAATTTTTGAAATTATTAAGTTTAAATTTATAATTAAAATAATTATTTGATACGATAAATTATATCATAAGCAAATTAAATAATTAATATACGACTGCAAATCTTTTGAGCAGTTGCGAACAACTTTATTGTCAGCATCTGACTTTGGAGGTAAAATTGTATCATTGCACAGTTTCATATTGCGATTCCAGCCCTTTTTGCCCAGTTGTGTTGCTACTTCAAGTAAGGCTTCCACTGCATAAATCAAAATTAAATCTCAACTTCTACAACTCATTGCCAAAAAAAGTTTGCAAAAAACACAAAATTCTGCTAAAACCTCACTGCAAGATGCAATTAGTAACATGGTTACAGAATTAATTCGGCAATACAATCAAATTTGTTGACTGTATTATTGAATGGTATGACGCAGTGAGGATTTTGCAGATAAAAACACTCCTGCTTGAAGGCATTACAAAGAAATAATATTTTTTAGAAATAATATTTTTTTTATTTCTAAAATATCTTTGTAAAATATATTTATTAATCCAATTGTATTGAATAATATCTCAAAATGAAATATCTTAAAGAATATCATTTCAAAGTTGGATTCCTAGTCTCTATTGGGTGGCTCTATGAGATTCCGTGTGTTTTCAAAATTTCTTATGATTTTCTAGTCCTCCACAATATTTGACCAAAATATTGAAAGACTAGGGTATTGAACCTAGCTCTAACATTAATGTAAAAGCAATAGAAAAGGAGAATTGTTATAATTACGCTATTCTATTACAAGGAGTCTAAGTACACACACAAAAAATAAAAAAACTAAAAATAATTACAAGAAAATTGCATTAAATAAAATATATTCTCTTTGAACACATATTTTCTAACAGATAGAGCATTCTCCATCATTTTATCCCTTCTGTAAAACAAATGGTTGTCTAGATCGGTTTTCCTCCATCCCCTGACATATAACAGTAAATATATGATAACTTAACTGGTTATATTTTAGATTTATTTTTTGATAATCATAAGTTCGAGTTTTCTCAGGGTCACTGAAGACTTATATGGTCTTTAATTTCAGGGTCATAAGATCAATCAAGATACGCGCAAACTGGCCTGGATACCTACATTAATAAAAAAACAAAACAGTGAACATCATAAGTTCAAGCAATAGCAAACACATCAGATTGTTGAAGGACTAAATTGTGACTATTCTCATTGTTCAGGAGCAAATGTTTACATTACCATGGGGTCATAATCCAATAAAGCATTTCCGAACAATCAAATTAAAGTAAGGACGTGTTTGGAAACATGGACACTACTTCCCAAACAGAGTCTCAATCAAACACATCTAAGCATCTGTCAACCATTTCAAACAAACAGGAATAAGCAATGTATCACGAGTTTATATATTGCTATGAATAGCAGAAATTATTAAGTTTTTATTGATTGTTTTATGTAATTATCTGAACTGTGTTATTTAATAATTTTGATGAGGTGATATAAAAAAAATATTATTGATGAAAACAATTTTTAAAAAAATAACAAAAAATTATTTACTTCGCCAAGCCTAAAAGGCTGATTGTTTCCATTATTATATATAATAATAATAAGACACTAAAGTGGTATACACAAAAGATATTAATTAATACAAAAAAAAAAATTATAGCTACACAAACAAATGCATTGAAATAAGTTTTTATAATTAAAAAACTAAAATACCAAATACACAAAGCATTGAGAGAAGTTTTTATATATTTTTAGCTGAAAAATATTATTGAAAAACCAAAATATCCTTCCATTAATGCAAGGAAATCATGTTCCTTGCCTTCCAGCTGCGAAATCACAAGTCCATATCCAAGATTCACAAAAACCTGCCACAGGCTGGTATGGAGACAGAAGGACAATAATGCATGAGACGTCGGCCAGTAGGGACTCAAATCTTTCAACTGATGTTTGATTTTGTGTTGCATGATTATTTTAAAAAATATTTTGTAATAAAAAATATATTAAAATAATATTTTTTTATTTTTTATATTAAAATATTTTAAAAACATTTAAAAACAATTAATTTAATATTTTAAAATAAAAAATATTTTAAAAAATACCCCATAGCGTTCAGATAAGAAATCGTTCGGTGTGAGATATTAATCAGAGTCTTGTCAATGCTCTCTAGTTAGGTGACAAATAGAATAATTAATGTTTGGTTAATCTTATTTGCAATATTTAAAAGATTTACTTTTTCAACCATTAAAATATTAATGAGATTTTCAAGGTGTTAGTTCATGAGGTTAAACTGTAGTTTTAAAAAAAAAATAATTTTTTTTGTTTTAATTTTATTTTTCAATCAGTTTAATATACTAATATTAAAAATAAAATTTAATAAATAAAAAATATTATTTTAATATATTTTCAAGTAAAAAATAATATTTATTACTGTTTCAAATATACCCTTTGTCTTTTCTTTTTAAAAGAGGATTGAGGATTCCAATTGTAGTTGGGAAAATAAAAGATATATAGATCACAACATCATTATATTATTTTATCCTCCTAGCTCTATCTTCTTCTTGGAATCGTAAGTTTTGATTTGTTTTGAAAGAACAAATAAAAGTAAAAAGCTCCTGAAATAATATTTCATTGGGAAGGTGCTGATATTGCAAGTTAATGGTCAAAGTTTGAATAATAAGTAAAGTGATTAGAGTTTTGTTTTTTTTTGTTTTTTGAATTTAGGACGTTGTAAGGAAAAAATAACACAATTAGAAATATGAAAAATAAATATAATTTAATAAGTTATTAACATATTTACCCGCCCTTCTAGATCAATAACAATTTATATATATATATATATATATAGAGAGAGAGAGAGAGAGAATATAGAGAATATTTAATTGGGAAGGTGCTGATATTGCAAGTTAATGGTCAAAGTTTGAATAATAGTTCAAGTGATGAGAGTTTCTTTTTAAAAAAAAAAACATTAGGATGGTGAAAGGAAAAAAATAAAACAATTCAAAAAAGATTAAATACAAACATAATTTAATAACCTATTAACATATTGGCCCGCGGTCACATATTTATCTGTGTGTGAAATGGAGAAAAGATAGGCTATAATTCTTTGAATCCACAAAACCATCGAAGAGACTCACTGGTAGTTTCTTAAAAAGATGGTATATCAACGTTTTATTAGGTATTGTTTAGTTATTTTGCCGAGATAATAGAAACAAAAACGATGAAGCTAAAAATATATTTAGTTGAAGGAAAAGAGATAAACATATAAAAATAATTTTAAAATGAAATTTTGTATTTTTAAAATATGAGGCACAAAAATCACATGTTTTTAGAAACAATTTTTAATATTATTTATTTCTAAAATATCTTTATAAAAAACTTTTAATTCCAAAATTGTCAAATTAAGACATGTAAACATATAAATAATTATCATCATAGTTTTAAAATCTGACTCAGGTGTCAACCAAGGACAAGGGCCAAGTCACAGGTCAAGAGAATCAACCCTAGATGACTTAAATCAATGTTAAAATAAAATTAGTTATTATCATAATTTTAAGATGACTTAAATCAATGTTAAAATAAAATTAGTTATTATCATAATTTTAAAATCCAACATGGGAGTCGACTTGAGGCAAAGCTTAAGTCATGGGTTAGGAGGGTCAATTCATGTTGACCTGGGTTAATATAAGAATAAAAGTAGTTATTATCATAATTTTAAATACCAACTTGGAGGTCGACTAGGCAAGGCTTGGAGGGTTAACCAGGGTTAACCTAAGTCAATGCATGAATAAATGTAATTATCATCATAGTTTTAAATTCTAGCTCGTAAATATGACAATTTAATTCAAACCAAATGGATATAAATTTGACTTGACCTGAATGTGTGGGAATTTGTTAGATAGTTACGGTTGTTGCACATGTGCGGCATCACGGCGAAAACATCCACCATCAAAATATTGTATCTAATATATGTGTCTAAAAATGTGGCAAATATGAGGAGACAGGGAATTCTTGTTTTTTTATCTGTAGAAAGCATGAATGGGAGTCGTCACCTAGTATTTTGGTCACTAGGAACCCTAACTGGTCTCAGAGATCAGGTACGAGGACTGGTTGCGTAAAGGAAAGATTTTAACACCCCAAATACGCCCTATCTAAGGTAGGCTGCATTGTTTAATTGTTTGATAAAATCTAAGATCTTGTCGTGTTTTCTAGTAGTTGGTCCGTCTATAGTTTAAGAAAAGTCATCTTTGGTAAAGAGATTTTTATCTTATCGAGTAAAACCTAACTGTTCTAACGTCAACAAAAGAATTTCATATTCGGAATACGTCTTACGTATAAGATCATAACCCTAAATATTAAAAGAAAACAAAATAATTTTTTTGAGTTTTTTTGAAATATTGGCCTAGTTCTCGTGACTTTAATAAATTGGTTATTAAAGCCAAAATGCATGCTAATACATATTTTTGAAATTATTGTTATTTTTTTTATATATGAAAATCTAATATAATTTTATTTTATTTTTTTTATTTTTGAGAGACTTGGGTGTATGCATGAAAACAAAATATGTATATTTTTTTTATTTTTTGTTGAAAACCGAGTATTTTAATACCGTATTTGTATCTTTACAGTATAAAAATACAAACCAATATTGACTAAAATATAGTAAAAAAATTTGCGGAACCTCATAGATTTTTTGAAAATAATTTTTTTTTTGGGCTGGGCCCAGCCCGGCAGATAGACTTAGCCAGCCCAGCCTGGTCACTGGCCCATACCAGTGACCAGCCTCCCTCTACCCATGCACACATAATATTTTATACGTGCATGAACAGTGTGAAGGTAATTAAATTACCTTCGCACTGTCCATCACCTTTCTTGCAATGCCTGAATGAAACAAAGGAAAAAAAAAAAACAGTGTTGCAATTGGTGATTTTAGGTGTTGGTTTCCTTATGTTTTTTTTTTTTCGTTTTTTTACATACTAACATGCATCATCTCATTCTGCAGGAACTGAGAAAGGCAGCGAACATACCTGGTTTTGAGAAGAAGAAGACGATGGTGGTGTTGTGTTCTCTACTTTCGTTCGGTTTGCTTCCTCTTCTCTTCCTTTTACTTTCTCATTATCTCTACAATCTCTCAATTTTCTTACGTTCTCCTAAGTTGTCTCCCTCCCATTTTTATCCTTACCAACTCGAGAGCCGACCTAAGGCAAGGCCAAAGTCACATGCTAGGAGGGTCAAGTCAGATTGACGCTAAAAACATTTCAACAAAAAGTCAAAACAACATTTTTTTTTAACAAAACAAATTTAAAATTAATTAGTCAATGGGTTTTTTACTGACTTAGGTCGGGTTAATCATTCCTCTATTTTTTTAAACTCAAATCGTTCAGGCCTCACTATGTTAGTTTCTTAAAAAAATGGTATATTTACATGTTATTTTTATCAAAGAATCATCTCAACTCAATAACTTAAGCTTTTAGATAAGGTTTCAAGATATAATTTATATTATTTTCTAACACACCGCCTCAAGTGAAAGCTTTTGGATAAGGTTCCAAGATATAATCCTTCCTTTATTTTTTTAAACTCAGATTGTTCAAGCCTTACTATGTTAGTTTCTTAAAAAGATGGTATATTTACATGTTATATTTGTTAAAAAATTATCTCAACCCAATAACTATAACTTAAGCTTTTAGATAAGGTTCCAAAATATAATTTATATTATTCTCTATTACACCGTCTCAAGTGAAAGTTCATTGGGCTTGAAACTCGCATAGACCCACAATACCTTGTACTTAATGTTTATCAAATAAATGAGAATTATGAGATTCGAACTCGTGACCACTTGGTTATCAAGCTTAAGTTGTTAGGTGAGGTCTCAAGATATGATTTATATAATTCTCTAATACACCCTATCAAGTGAAAGACTTTTGGGCTTGAAACTTGCACAAATCCACACCATCTTGTGCTTGATTTTTATCAAATAAATGGGGATGATGAGATTTGAATTCGTGACCATTTGATCATCAAGGCTTTGACATCATGTTAAAAAACCAATTCAACCCAAAAGTTTAAACTATTAGGTGAGGTCATAAGATATGATTTATATTATTCTCTAACATACTTTCTCAAATGAAAACCCTTTGAACTTGAAACTTGCACAAACTCATATTATCTGGTGTTTAATTTTTATCAAATAAATAAAAATGGTGAGATTCGAACTCGTGACCATTTGGTCATCAAGGCTTTAATATCATGTTAAAAAACTATCTTAACTTAATAACTTAAATTTTTAGATAAAATCCCAAAATTATATTTATATTATTCTATAACAATTTTAGTCATATAAATTTATAGAAATTATCTAAATTCTGGTGCTCATATAGGAGTAACGAGGATACCTCGGATGCTTGAGAATGGGAAAAATCCAAAGTTTCATGTCATGAAAGAAATCATACGTTTAGCATTTAGACAATAATGAAAAAAAATATCCTTGTGAGCTTAATAATAAATCATCTACATTTTTATGAATATGGTAAATCATTAAACCTCAGGTGAGAGAGTCAGACTGAAGATGTGAGGGTCGTGTATTCGATCCATGCACATCGTGTATCCCTTTTTGTTTCTTTGATTAGATTATCCACTTAGCACGTCATTCAATTTCGATAAGGCCAGGGACCTGCCATTAATTTTATTGTAATATTAAGCTGTCTAGGAATATATTAAAAATAATTTTTATTTAAAAATATATTAAAATAATATTATTTTTAAATTTTAAAAATAATTTTTAATATCAACATATCAAAACAATTTAAAAACACCAACTTTTGCAAAATCTGCACATTCCATATATTTTATTATTAAAACACTCTCAAAAGCATATATTTAAAATTCTGATTCTCATTTTTCATTATAAAACTAAACATATTAATAAATATTACTTAGAAATATTTAACAAGTCTATAATATTATATTTAAAGTATTTATATTATATGTATAGTTGCATTTTATAAAATAAACTACAATAAGCTCTTTTTTTCCATTATTATATTTTTATATCTTATTTTTGAGTGCTCTATATGTTAGGCAAACTTTTTTTTTTTTTAAAAAAACATAAACAAATGATTTTCAGTTTATTATTTATAGTATAGTAAAAAAAAAAAAAAACTTTTTCAATTTATCTTCTATAACACTGTCAAAAAAACACTTAAAAAAAAACTATTTTCTACAAATGAACGAGTCCTTAGTATTTTTAGGTAATTGGCCATGTTTCCAAATGCTAAACAATGTATCGCATGGAGGGTGAAGCTAACATCAGCATTCCAAATTTATCGATAATGCATCTGATTAAGTCTGTGATCCCTTTTAATTTAATCCGAATTGAAAGAGATTTGCTTTTAATAAACGAAATTGGGTAAAATATACTCTGACCATGGAAAAGAAAACGTTGACGTATATAGTCTTCTCAAACATTAAAGGGAAAGGATAAGTTCCAATTAAAGTGACCTGGAACACAATAAAAGCTTCCCAGAAGAGAGGTTGGTTCTGATATTGAGGTGCTCCATTTATGAACTTTGCTGATGCATCCAATGAAGTTTGATGATTTATTGGCCAAGATTCTTTCATGCCTTACCTTTCTCTTTTATAATTATAAAGTTTAAATTTTGGAATTTGATTCAAACCTCTTTTGGGTTTAGTAATTTGTTGTAACCCTAGTAGTAGTGTTAGTCTGTTAAAATAGCATTTGGTTATTAGACAGTGAGAATATAATAAACATGTAGCTTTGTATTTTTTATTTTAAAAATACAAGAATTCACTTCATAATTATTGGCTTGGTGTGAATTGGTGGCAGCGAATTACTTTTGTTGGGACCAGCATTTGGCCTTGCTACTGTATCTGTATGCTAAGAATTTACAACTTCTGACTTGGATATTTTATCAACCATCATACATACATCAATTTCTGTCAGTCTACATATTCACCACGAACAAGCTTGTCTAATATTCTATTTCAATCAATTTCTGCCAGTCTACATTATTGGCAGCGAATTATTCTTGTTGGGACCAGCATTTTGCCATGTCAAGGGTGTGATTTATATTGACCAAAGGTTTTTTTTTTTTTAATTTCCGGTCCAAGTTTGTTCATCATAATAAAACATATTCTAGAAAAACACCAGCACCATAACAATTTACAACTTCTCACTGGGATATTTTATCAACCATCATACATACATCAATTTCTGTCAGTCCACATATTCACCACGATCAAGCTTGTCTAATTCTCTTTCAATCAATTTCTGCCAGTCTACATTATTGGCAGCGAATTATTCTTGTTGGGACCAGCATTTTGCCATGCTACTGTTTCTGTATGCTAACAATTTTGCTTTCCGGCAATGAGATTCGTTGTTCTATCAATTTTACTGTCTCATGTTCGAGGAGTCCGTTCTTGATTAGATGAGACAACTTTAGCAGTGAATTAATGTAAAGGTGGTTCTCAGAAGTATTCTGTCTTCGAAGATGTCAGGCTTGAAGCAGACCTAGTCTGCTTTGGAGCTTAAGTTGCCTGCAAGGAGAGTAAATGGATATGACACAACTTACCCAATCAAGGAGGCATACGAAACTTTCATTATGTTGGAAGCTCATGATGCTCATCCCAGCAACAATTTCCAGTGCGACAATACCGAAACTGTAAACTTCTGCCTTGTAGGTCAAGCGACCATATAAAGCATATTCTGGTGCCATGTATCCCCTGCACACAAAGAATAACACCCAACCCTAGCAAAAACAGTAAACAGTGCTAAATTTGGAGCAACTAACTTGTAGTAGCACTGACTTTTCAGGAATTATACCCATCTATATCATAATTATTGTATTATAATTGGTCTACAGGAGCAGTCACATATCAGTTTTGTTTAACCGAATGACTTGAAAAATAATAGCTGCAGCACTTCTAAGACTATGTGAAAAGGCTAGCTGGATAGAAAATGAGATAACAGAAACTCACATTGTTCCAGCAACTCTGGTGGAGATATGGGTGTCGTCCTCCTCGTCAAGCTTTGCCATGCCAAAATCAGATATTTTGGCATTCATGTTCTCGTCAAGGAGAACATTGGTAGTTTTTATGTCTCTATGAACAATTTTGAGTGTGGACTCCTCATGCAGGAAAGCTAGACCTTTTGCTATATCAACACAAATCCTCTGCCTTGTAGGCCAGTCTAGATTTAGTTGGCCCTCCTTTTTGCCTGTAATCAGTATGCACAGCCCAACCAATCAAATTTCTTACCTTAATTCTTTCTATATGCCATTCAATGTCCTTTTGTTTCTTAAATCAACTTATAAAAGCTACTACTTCAAGGAAATGAGCATAGCCTACCGTACAAAACATGCGCAAGGCTATTGTTTTCCATGTATTCATAAACCAGTAGTAGTTGCTTCCCATTGATGCAACATCCATACAATCTAACAAGATTTGGGTGTTGCAAAGCAGAAATCATGCCTATTTCGTTCACAAATTCACGATTTCCTTGCTTTGATTTTGCTGATAGCAGCTTAACCGCAATTATAGTACCATCTGATAGTACTCCCTGGAATGAGAATCATTTTAGAGAAATGAGGAAATCGATTCATTTAGGTCAATCTTCCATGGTATGGAATGGAAGGAAAAAGAAAGTAATCAATAAGTAGCTAGATGAAAGACAAGGCTGTCATTACTTTGTAGACAACGCCAAAACCACCTTCTCCAAGTTTGTTTGCTGGATCAAAGTCATTTGTTGCAGCTTTGATTTGTTTGAAGGTAAAGATACCAGTTAGCAGATCTAGCCCAACAAGTTCTGCCCAAGGAACAAGGAGGATAAGTTGTGCCACACAAATGATTCATAAGAAAAAATCCAACTTGTAAAAAACATGTCACTTATGGTGATAAGACCTCAGCCTTCCACATTTGTATGACGATGAGAGACTAAAATGATACGGTTCAGATCTTAGATGTGCCAACTTCTCATCCCTGACAGCTTAACATGAGCCATATTCCAAGTTGAAAAGGACAAGCGTGTGACAAAAAACCATTATATCATGAACAAACAATTTCACATAATCATCACGGTGAAAGGGAAGAAAACATGTGCTTGTTCACAATCATAGAGTACACAATCTTGAGGTTGGGAATTCTCATTGTTGAAAGCATGTGGCAGTAGGCACACTAGAATTCACAAATCAAACTAATGTTCATAACAGTACCTTGATCCCTTGATTTCCTTCCTCCCAGATAACCTTTCCACCAAAGCACGGATAGAAGTATGAAAACGAGGAACAACAGCAACACCACAGACCCAGCCACAAGAAAGCAATTAATGTTAGATTTTAGAGTTATTCACTACTATGCCACTTCATTACATGCCAACATGCTCCATGTAGTATTGAATATTATATTAAAATTTACAATATAAGAGGTATGACTTACCTGATTCTATATCAATGGCCGATATTAGTGGACCGTATATTCCAATTTTCGGTGACATTGTTGTTCCTTTCCCAGCCCAATGAAGGCGGATCTCTAAAGCTGTATCTGTAACTTTCGCTGTAGAATTATGAATGTATACCTTATCTACCCCTTGGGCTGCCTTTTCAATATCAAAATCCTTCAACACAATTCTGTCCTGCAAGAACAATTCTTCAGTCAATTCATTTCCAATTAAATAAGGAATTAATATGTGATCTTTAATACCTGAATATAAACATCAAATATCCGTCTTCCAAGACTATAGAAGGATCTGTTGTCCCTCATTACTATTTCAGCAAAGTGAAGCTTCACATTGTAATTCCCATTAACAAGACAACGCACGTGGTATGTGAGAGACAAAGGAGTGAGGCGAGCTTTTGTGTACAGTTGAGAGTTGTTCATTCTTAGTATGGACATATTTTGTGCTATGTAGTCGTCTTCGGAAGGTTTAACATCCCAGACATGTCCTGTGGTACTTATTTGCCAAACCTCTCTTTTGGGTACATATTTTGTTGCGCCTCCTGGCTCATCATCTGCTTCATAGATGGTATTTCCAACGGTGGTTTCTGATCCACCACAATTTATGTGCACCGAGTATTGATCTATACGGAATTGTCAAAATGTTTACTGTCATCAATATGAGCATTTGGAAAACAAGAGATAAATTTCACTTACTTTGGCACATCCAACTGAATATAAAACGTCATAGATGCTGAACAAGAAACTCGCATTAGTTTTTACTCCAAGGAAAAAACAGCAGCTAACATTTTCTCTTCTTCTTGTTCTTCTTATTTCTGAATATTCAAGGTGGCTTTAAATGGTCTTATAAATCCTACCAATCTAAGACTTGTATCTTAATCTAATTATGAAGAAAACTAATCAACTAACTATATCCTAACAGCACCAAAACTCTAACAAATCATTGGTCTTAATATTGAAGAGTTTTAACAATATCAGAACTCTTGCAAACTCTAATTCCTATGAACATAAATACAAAACAAGAGGAGCACATGTATCATAAATTTGATGCAGAAGCATGAGTACCTTTTGAACAATAATCACTGAGGCACTCGACAGGCTTCCTGGACAGATTGGTGAGAGAACCATCAGCTTATCTTAAAAAATGAAGTGAAAAGGAGAAGAAAATGAAAAGATATCTGTCTTAAGAGTTTAATGAAGTAGAAGCTTACGAGTAGTTCCCTCCCCAAGAACTTTTGAACAAATTTCTGGAGAACCAACTCAGAAGTTATTTATAAGTAATGAAGTGAAAGCATATAAACAGCAAGCTCAATTACAGGAAAGACAAGCAAAAGGAAGTCAATCTTACAGTGTTTCTTTACAATTAGTTGGCGTAGTGATTTCAGTGAAATTGTTGTAAGAAAGATCAAATTCACTGCATGCAAAGATAGCTTCTTTCAACATTGAGACAACTTTGCACAGATTTTTAGAATTTTTATTACAAAGTTATAGATAGTAACTTGAAAGATATTGCAATTGGAAATAGTTTGTTTATCCATACATATCTGTACTGAAATCAATAAATTATGGGAATGATTGTCTTTTTATCAGTTGCCCATCAGTATAGTTCTTCGAAAGCTAGGATTACTTTTATGGCCACAGACAGATTAATCCTACAAAATTATATAAATAATGGCCTAAATCTCTTCTTTTTTTTATGCTCTCACAGACAAGGAAAAACTGGAAGTGCCAGTAAAAGTTGATCATTTCAGTCATTCGTATGACAAGGGAGAGAAGATGGACTAAGCATAATTCTCAATATAATATGTATGCATTAAAATTATGTTCATAAAGGTACAAATTTCCTAGGAAAGAATAATAAATACATTATGAAATTTCTAACGCAATTCATATAGAAATTAAGAAAAATAACTTACTAGCGAGTATTTTGGCTCTGGATCCAGGGCGGGATGGGTCCAGAAAGCATGTTCCCTGTAACATAACTATGCAATAATAAAAAATTATCATTCGGTTGAGCATCAAACCATGATTACTATAAACCATGATTACTATAACCAAATCCTGTCCCGAGACTAGACAAAATTTTGAAGCTTCGATGATGGCTTGGGACAATAAGCTAATCATATGACTACTTATATGCTGTTCACAGCACAGTGAAGGCTGCTCATGCAGCATAAGACACAGTAGCTAGCCATCCTCATGAATCTAGAATACTTACATTTTCTCCAACCTTATTAGGTCATCATAATCTGTTGGAAGATCTCCTTTCAATCTGTTGAAACTGAGATCCCTGCAACCAAAACAAGAAGTGCATATTGTTCTTAATTCTACGTTATGGAAGTTCAGAAAAAAGTACAAATAATAACTAAATTAGCAATCTAAGGTCGGCAGCTCTAAGTATGCGTGAAATTCACATTTCAATCTTGATGTAGATGAATGAAAAAATAAGCATGAGAGATAATGAAGATTACAAAACTTTCAGTTGTTTCATTTCAGTCAAGTATCTGGGAAAAGATCCTGACAAGTTGCAGTTGCTTAACATCCTGCAGCTCTAAGTATCCATGAGATTCACACTTCAATCTTCATGTAGATGAATGACACAAAGGATGATGTATAAGGGATAGAGTAAATTACAAAATTTTCAGCTGTGCCATTCTGGTCAAATAAATGGGAAAATTTCCTGACAAGTTGCAGTTGCTCAATAGCCTGCAATATACATTAATTTCATGTAACCTAAATATATACTGTGTTGTAAATTAAATTGATCCTGGTATGAGAGTATCAGCTGCGAGAATAACTCACAGATACTTAATGCCTGTTATAGATTCTAGGTTGGGGAACTCTGAACCATCTCCAAGTAAGTTACTTATTTTTCTGCTCAATATTAGGCAACATATAAAAGTGAGATGTTCAGGATTAAAGTTGTAACTGAGACCATAATTTAAAACAAATACCTTACAGATCAGTTAGACTAGTCAAGAGAGAGATGCTTGAAGGAATGGGTCCAGTGAAACCACCAGCTTGGATCTCTCTGTTAATACAAAATTAAAGGGGGATTAGGGTTCTGCTTCACTGATGAGATTCAGAACTTGTTTTAGAAACTAGCACATACAATTTAACAAGTTGTTTCCAGCTCTGAATAAAATCAGGTATTCTTCCAGTGAAGTTATTGCTGCTAAGCCTTCTGCATTCGCCGAACGGAAAACACAGAATAATGAAACTGTTATATCAAATACTGCAACTAATGAGTATGATACACAATAACCATGTGAAATGAGAACCTACAGGTCCTTCAATCCGGTCAGATTAGTCAGAGCCGGGGGTAACTCTCCAGTGAGATAATTGCCACTGAGAGTTCTGCAATCACAAAAGGAGAAAAACACTTAGCATTCAATAATCAGTTAGGACTTAATTTCTAATACAAA
The DNA here is from genome assembly GCA_030145905.1 of Populus davidiana. Lineage (NCBI taxonomy): Eukaryota > Viridiplantae > Streptophyta > Magnoliopsida > Malpighiales > Salicaceae > Populus > Populus davidiana. The sequence goes on along the minus strand of CM057807.1, from coordinate 2,523,356 downwards.
AGCTTGAATGAACTGACAGATTCTTCAGGTTAACCAAGCCTCCAAGCTCAGGGGGAACAGTTTCGGAAAACATATTGTCCTGAATGTTCCTGCATAAATGCCAACTATCAGGATTACTCCTGACTAAACAATTGAACAGATTTAAATATGAAAAGAAAAAAAAACATGAAATTGACTAGTAGAAAAATGCATACAGGTAACTAAGTGTGGTAATCCTTCCCAGATAGCTAGGAATTTTTCCTGTCAAGTTATTCACGCCGACAGACCTGTTGTTTATACAATCTATTAATTATGAGTAAGCAATTCCTTGGCTAGAAAACATGAACGCAGAATTTTCTTACAAAAATTCCAGCTTGGTATTAGCCCATGCGGGTGGTATAGTGCCACTCAGGTAGTTGGCCCAGAGATCTCTGCAGAGCCGATAGAGTTCTAATAAAATCGAATCATACAATACAAATTCATGGTGCTCAATCTGTAGAAATGTAGTAATTTGAAGCACTGCTTACAGATGTTTAAGGTGTGGTAGTTTCTCGATAGCCTTTGGGAGAGTACCGTCAAGATCTTGCATTTTGAGATATCTGCATTGCAAGAACACATGCACCCATCAACTCCTTTAGTTTTTTAAAGAAATATTAAGAAAATTACCTATTGAATGGATCTTAGTTAACATGTGAAGTTTGTAGCTGAGAATTATGTTAACTTTATAGAAAAAAAATTAAAAAAAATTATAAAAATCAATTACTAATAAATTTAATGTTAAATGATAAAATAGAAAAGAAAAGAATAAAAAAACCTACCTAAATCAACCACGATCAACCTCCAAATCAACAACTCGAATTATGAGATCGAGATAACTCAAAAGAAAAAAGTTAAAAAAAATATGAAGCTAATGAATTTTACTGCTAATGAATTACAAAATAAAATTTTACTGCTAATGAATTTCATCTGAATTGCTTAAAATAAAATTCAACTATCGAATGGGGTTTATTAGGAGATTTAATCCACCACAAATAGTCCTCCGCTGTTTTCTAATAAAAAAACATTTTTTAACTCAAAATATGATATCATTAGATCATATATTTTTAAAATATTTATACGGTAATATATATTTTGAATGATTTTAAAATAAAAATATTGAGATAATAATACATTGAATTGATTTTAGTTAACTTGTCAAGTTTGTGATCAGAGTCATAAGATCATGTTAACCCTATTGAAAAAAATCAAAATAAATTATGAAGGTCAATTATTAATCAATCTAATATTAAAGAATAAAATAAAAAATAGGACAAAAAAACTACTCAAGTTAACCACGATCAACCTCCAAACTCACAACTCGGATCAAGAGATCGATATAACTCAAAAAAAGTTTCTTAAGAAAATATGAAACTCAATTTCTAATCAACTCATTGTTGAAGGTTGAAATTAGAAAAAAAAATCAATTAAAAAATAACAACAAAAACCCGAGTTAACTCAAGCTAACATATTAAACATGTAACCTGGAACATAAAATAAGATAACTTCTTAAAAAAATTAAAAAGCTCTATTTTCAATATATTTAATGTTGAAAGTTGAAATCGACAAAAAAAAAAAAACCAAATCATTTAAGACTGAGATAACTCCACAAAGATAAAATTGAAAAAAAAAATCATTTGTTGAAGGGTAAAAATAATAATAAAAAAATAACTAAAAAATAAATCGAGTCAACCCAGGTTTACCTACCAAATCTACGACCTAGGTAATAAGATCGAAATAACCCCATAGAAATTAAATAAAAAAAAATGACTAAGCCCAATTAAAAAATATTAAATTGCAAAAGGAAAAAAAAATAAAAAAGTATATTCATGTTAATTTGTTAAACTTGCGACTTGAATCATAAAATTGAGATAAAGTCATAAAAAGTAAATAAAAAATCTTATTGCCAAGAAAAAAAACTGAATCCATGAGATGAATATATAACTCAATAAAATAAATTGAGCAAAATTATAAAGTACAATTTCTAAAACAATTTAATATTGAGGGATGAATTTAAAAATAAAAAATAAAAAATATATATTAAATTATTAAAGATTAAAATTAAAAAATATATATACGATTATGACTACACTGATTTAACCGCACATGTATTTTGTTAATTCCTTCAACTAGCCCCATCAGAATCCTTCATACCTCAAATTTAAAATGAAAACAAAAGCATGGAGTGGTAAGTGAAGAAATATACATGGCAACAACGTGGCACGCTCCCCCAGGAAATGAGCAGTTGCAAACAATTTTATTGTCAGCATCTGGCTCTAGAGGTAAAATTGTATCATTGCACAGTTTCATATTGCGATTCCAGCCTTTTTTGCCCAGTTGTGCTGCTACTTCAAGTAGAGCTTCCACTGCATAAATCAAAATTAAACATCAACTTCTAATTCTGGGATGATTAGCTGATGGCTTCTACAATGCCTTGCCAAGAAATATTTGCAAAAAACACAGAATTCTGTAAAAAAATCACTGCATGATGCCATTACTAACATGGTTACAGAATTAATTCGGCAATACAATCAAATCTGATGACTGTAATATAATCGAAGAGTGTATGATGCAGTGAGGATTTTGCAGATAAAAACACTCCTGCTAGAAGAAGGCATTACAAGTGCATGTCTTCCTCTAAACATTAAAGAATCTGCCCATCTGAACCAAATTAAATATATATGTACCTTCATCAGGAGCAGGGCTCACATCTTGGGCCTCCAAGTTAATTGCTTCCATGCAAAACATTAGTAACAGAAGCACAAGTAAGCTAGACGTGATTCTCAAGATATCAGAGAGTGCAGTAGCCATCTTCCTTTGTCTGCAATCCACTAGCTTTAAGAGTTAATATATAGGCTGCCTGAAGAAAGCTTTATGTATTATTATAGTTGACTTATCAGAATGAGTTAATAGTGTAGGTCTTTCTTACCTTGTCATATATTAAACAGAAACAGTAAAACGTGTAGACAAAACGCTGTGGAGATCACTGTGCACTCCGACACGAAGAATTATTCACTGTGACAGTTAATTAATGATTTGAAGAGTAGTTTCGTGTCTTTTTCAATGACAATTAAAGGAATGAAATGGTCATTTTCAATGGTCAATTGATCATTAAATGATTGAAATGGGTTATTTTTGTGTTTTTAACTTTTATGAATAGTAGAATTACCCCTCCACTAAAAAGAATTTAACCGCTGGGCAAGGATATTTATGCTTTAATGTTTTTAGAATCGAAAAATAAATGGGCAAGTGTTCAGGTGTGTTTTTGTCTTTTTACATGAGTATTTCTATTAATACAAGAATCATTAAGGATGTTTTGGACTTTTTGTTATAAATAATTAATTTTTAAATAAAAAAGTTGTAGTTGTCAGGCTTTCATGCACGGGCGCGTGAGAGGCACTCGCGTATTTTGTGCTCGGTCTTGCATTGTATTTTATTTATTTTAATAAATAAATTTAATAGATACAAACAGGTAAATATCTCATTTTGTAAAATCAAATATCTTGATTTATATTTATCTTATAATTTATTTTAATTTTTTTTTAATTATTGTTAACAATTTTTTTTGTTTATTTACATAGATAATTTTTTATTTATTTAATTAGATATCTAGATAAAGTTTTTTATTTACACTTTAAATTTTCTATATAAAAATATGTTAAAACAACTGTATATCCAGATTTTAAAAAAAAAATAACTCGCTGCAGATTACCGAATACAGGTCAAAGATTTAGTAAATAGACAATCACACATGAAAATACACCCTTGTCTGTTCTAGACGACTTGTGCCCTTCCATTTTATCTCTTCGTCAACGGGAAGATTGTTAGGTCAAATAATAATAATAAATATCATTGGAGAATTGGAGAGGAAGTATAGAGATATTTGTTTTTGTGTTTTAAAAGTATTTTTAAAAAAAAAAATTTGTTTTAAATTAATAATTTTTTTGGTATATTTAGATTATTTTGATGTGCGTCAAAAATAATTTTTTAAAAATAAAAAAATATATATTATTTTAATATATTTTTAAATAAAAAATATTTTAAAAAACAACTGTAACAATATTCTCAAACACGCTAGCCGCAACCACAACCAGACTCATTGTGTATAAAGATTTCATATTAGAGCCTCACTCGTTGTTTCTTAAAAAGATAGTATATCAACGTTTTATTATAAAATATTTAATTATTATCTGATGATAATAGAAACTGTAACAATAAAACCAAAAATATATTTAGGTGACACATAAAAATAAATTTTTCTTTGATATAATTTTATAGTGAATTTTTATAATTTTAAAATAAAAAATACAAAGAAAAAAATAATATATTTTTGGAAATAATATTTTTTTTATTTCTAAAATATCTTTATAAAATATATTTGTTAATCCAATTGTATTGAATAATATCTCAAAATGAAATATCTTAAAGAATATCATTTCAAAGTTGGATTCCTACCGGTCTCTCCTGGGTGGCTCTATGAGAAGCCGTGTGTTTTCAAAATTTCTAATGATTTTCTAGTCCTCCAGAATATTTGACCAAAATATTGAAGAAAGACTAGGGTATTGAACCTAGCTCTAATATTTCAAATGTAAAAAAATAAAATAGAAATTTATATGTATTTTTTATATTGTTATAATTACGCTATTCTATTACAAGGAGTCTAAGTATATATATATATAAAAAAACTAAAAATAATTACAAAAAAATTGCATTAAATAAAATATATTCTCTTTGAATAAATATATATTTCCTAAGAGATAGAGCATTCTCCATCATTTTGTCCCTGCTGTAAAACAAATGGTTGCCTAGATCGGTTTTCCTCCCTCGCCCTGACATGTAACAGAATCATCATAACTATGAGAATAACTTAACTGGTTAAATTTTAAATTTATTTTTTAATAATCATGAATTCAAATTTTTTCAGAATTACTGAAAACTTACATGATTATTAACTTCAAAGCCCGTAAAATTTGTCAAGATACTCGCAAGCTAGTCTGGACACTTATATTAATAAAAAAAACAAAACAGTGAACATCATAAATTCAAGCAATAGCAAACACATCAGATTGTTGAAGGACTAAATTGTGACTATTCTCATTGTTCAGGAGCAAATATTTACTTTACCATGGGGTCATAATCCAATAAAGCATTTCTGAACAATCAAATTAAAGTAAGGACGGGTTTGGGAACGTGGACACTACTTCCCAAACAAAGTCTAAATCAAACACATCTAAGCATCTTGTCAATCATTTCAAACAAATAGGAATGAACAATGTATCACGAGTTTATATATAGCTATGAATAACAGAAATTATTAAGTTTTTATTGATTGTTTTATGTAATTATCTGAACTGTGTTATTTAATAATTTTGATGAGTTGATTTAAAAAAATATTATTGATGAAAACAATTTTTTTAAAAATAATAAAAAAATTATTTACTTCGCCAAGCCGAAAAGGCTGATTGTTTCCATTATTATATAATAATAAGAAGACACTAAAATGGTATACAAAGTCAAAAGATCTTAATTAATAAAAAAAAGATTTATAGCTACACAAAGAAAAGCATTGAAAGAAGTTTTTATAATTAAAAAAACTAATATACCAAATACACAAAGCATTGAGAGAAGTTTTTATATATTTTTAGCTGAAAAATATTTTTGAAAAACCAAAATATCCTTCCATTAATGCAAGGAAATCATGTTCCTAGCCTTCCAGCTGCGACCATGGCCAAGATTCACAAAAACCCGCCACAGGCTGGAATGGAGACAGAAGGACAATAATGCATGAGACGTCGGCCAGTAGGGACTCAAGCCTGCCTAGATTTTGTGTTGTATGATTTTTTAAAAAATTTATAATTTTTTATATTAAAATATTTTAAAAACTTTTAAAAACAATTAATTTAATATTTTAAAATAAAAAATACTTTAAAAAATACCCCTTATATATCCCTGATGGCTATTGACTTCTAAGTCTTCTATTGACTTGGTACAAGCGTTTAAAGTATTTAAAAATAAATATTAATTAGAATATTTAACAAGTCTATAATATTATATTTAAAGTATTTATATTATATGTATAGTTGCATTTTATAAAATAACTACAATAAGCTCTTTTTTTCCCATTATTATACTTTTATATCTTATTTTTTAGTGCTCTGTATGTTAGACAAACTTAAAAAAAAAAAACATTAACAAATGATTTTCAGTTTATTATTTATAGTTTAGTAAAAAACAAAAAAAACCTTTTCAATTTATCTTCTATAACAGTACTGTCAAAAAATACTTTTCAAAATAAACTATTTTCTACAAATAAACGAGTCCTTAGTATTTTTAGGTAATTGGCCATGTTTCCAAATTTAGTAGCTAAAGAATGTAAAGCAATACTCTGGTATCGATGGAGGGTGGTTGAAGCTAACATCAACATTCCAAATTTATCGATAATGCATCTGATGAGGTCTGTGATCCCTTTCAATTTAATCCGAATTGAATTAGATTTGCTTTTAATAAACGAAATTGGGTAAAATATACTCTGACCATGGAAAAAAAGCGTTGACGTATATAGTCTTCTCAAACATTAAAGGGAAAGGATAAGTTCCAATTAAAGTGACCTGGAAAACAATAAAAGCTTCCCAGAAGAGAGCTTGGTTCTGATGAGGTGCTTCATTTATGAACTTTGCTGATGCATCTCCAATGAAGTATGATGATTTATTGCCCAAGATTCTTTCATGCCTTACCTTTCTCTTTTATATTTCACTATCACACCTTGCAGACAAATACTTGCATATAAAGTTTGAATTTTGGAATTTGATTCAACCTAGTAGCTTTGTATTTTTTATTTTAAAAATACAAGAATTCACTTCGTAAAGTTTATGTACAAGTGAGATATTGTACATTTATAACTTCTCACACACATCAATTTCTTTCCATTCTGGGCCCATAAAATGTGCTTTTCAGTGTACAGAGTTTCCTCGAATCCAAAAAATAAATCAATTTCTGTGAGTCTACATTATTGGCAGCGAAATATTTTTGTTGGGACCAGCATTTTGCCATGCTATTGTTTCTGTATGCTAACAATTTTGCTTTCCGGTAATGAGATTCGTTGTTCTATCAATTTTTTTGCTTTGAAAATTCCACCATTGCATTTATTGAATATCAATCAATGCCTTTGGACCACTCCCATGCTTTAAAGCTCCTATGAGATCAGGTAAACCATGCAAGAGCTGCTGCTATCATTGGATTAATTGTGAAAGTAAATCCCCCAAGTTCATGAAAAGACAAGGGGAGACAATATATTCTTTTTATTTGAGGACTAAGAAGTAAGAACTGTGTGTGTGTGTTATTTTTTAGCCAAGTACACGTTTTAAAAGGGTCAAAGTAGGCTAACAACTCAATATTTTTTAAATTAATTAAGTGTTGAACTAAATACAAACATGTACGTGAGTTTGATAAGCTGTTAAATTTAATATTTTTGAACTTAGCATCATACCAAACCCAAAAATAATAAAATAATTGTTCCAATAAAAGCGACCTGGAAAACAATAAAAGCTTCCCAGCAGAGTATGAACTTTGCTAGCTGATGCATCTTCAATGGAGTATGATGATTTCTTGTCCAAGATATACTCTGGCCATGTAAAAATACAAGAATTTATGTACAAGTGAGATATTAATTATACATTTACAACTTCTCACTTGGATATTTTATCAACCATCATACATACATCAATTTCTGTCAGTCTACATATTCACCACGATGAAGCTTGTCTAATTCTCTTTCAATCAAAAGTTCGTCTGCCCAGTTAGAAAGTAGAACTTCTTCCTCTGGTTTTGATACGTTAATTTCCATATTTCTTCTGCAAAAGACGATCTTTAAGATCACAACTCCATAACTATAAATATCTTCTTCAAGTGCTAATCTTATTCCATTCAGGTACCCCTCTACCTATCATCAAGGTTCTTGTTTTATTAGTAACTAGCAATTTTGCTTGCCCAAAATACAAAACTACGAAGAGCTAAAGGAGGATTTTGTCTGAAATGGATTTGCAGTCCAGACGAGTGTGTTATCAGGTTAACCCGATCAGCCATATTCATATGGTAAATCAATTCTTGTGGATAGAATGGCCAGAAGGAGATAGCCATGAATGCAAACCGTGTGAAATGAATGCTTTGTTTGCTAACAGTAGGAACTTTAGTACACTGAGCCATGAACGCAAACCGTCCGAGACCCACCTTCGACGTCTAAATCAAACCCTAATATCACTGTTTAACCCTTTTTATTTTTGTCAGGGATGTTTGTATTGTCAAGGATGTTTGTAAATTTGATCGGAGTTATTTTTTAAAATAAATTTTTGTTAAAAATTATCTTACAATAATATTTTTAAATAAATTATTTTTTATATTCATTAAAAATAAATTTTCCACAAAAGTAATGAAAAACAGGTTATATCGCAACCCAAAGACCCCTAGTATAGTTTTTCACAAAAGTCTCTTGGAGAGGATAGAGAAAAGAAATAAAAAAAGGAAATGGTGAAAAAAGTTGAGGAATATTTTAGTTGTTTCATCGACATATGAATTATGTGTTAACCTGCAATATAAAATATAATTTATGAAAAAATTAAGATAAAATATGGCCCTAAGTAATTTTTTCAATAAAAAAATAAAAATAAAAAGTGATGCTGCTTCTAGCAGTGCAACTTTTAAAAATAAAAATACAAATAAATAATTTAAAAGGTTGTGATGGGTAAAAGAATTATCTTAATTTAATATTTTAAATTATAAAATATAATTTATATTATTCTATAATTTCTTTGGCTGAACCATTTAAATTTTTTTATTTTGTTAAAACCAGTATAATTTCTCGTTTAAAGGGATAGTGCAACCTTTATTTTATTTTATTTCAAAATTGCGTTGGTAAAAACAATGCTTATCTTTTTTAAAAAGAGAACCTTCAGATTTCGCATGGTTTATATTATTTTTTATTCCATTTTTTATGTTTTTTAAATAATTTTAACATACTAATATCAATAAATTATTTTAATATATTTTTAAATAAAAATCAATTTAAACCAACAGTTGTCTCGTAAAACACCTATCCTGTGACTCCTGTCAAGTCATATACAGCTTATTTGAAGATATTTATTTAATTCTACACAAAGTGAAACTCATTTCAGCTGTAAGATTGTGACTCTGAGAAGACTATTAATGGGCATCCGTACATGTTAGGATCATTATTAATGATTTGGATACAGATCCTGGGTTGATGAAGATGAAGGACCATCCCATGTTCTATCTGATGAATGCACGAGGGACCGAGTTTCGTCGATACTCGGGACTGAAGATTGATCAGAGTTGCCTCGGAAACTCTTAAACCTCAATGAATCGCCAAATGTACTTGGATCCACGACTAATTCCTGAACATCACCCTTTCCTTCAAGCATTCTTACTACGGCAGACATTGTAGGTCTAAGTGCGGGAGATTGAATTGTGCATAGCAGTGCTACTTTAATCATCCTAGCTGCTTCTTTCTTCTTGAAGGCAGACCCTAATCTTGGATCAACAAGCTCCATTATGTCTCCATTTTGTTGTAAACTCAGCGCCTGAAATAAACCACAAGGCAAAAGTAAACAGACATGTAGCTGTTTTACTGTCTCATGTTCGAGGAGTCCGTTCTTGATTAGATGAGACAACTTTAGCAGTGAATTAATGTTAAGGTGGTTCTCAGAAGTATTCTGTCTTCGAAGATGTCAGGCTTGAAGCAGCCTGACCTAGTCTGCTTTGGAGCTTAAGTTGCCTGCAAGGAGTAAATGGATATGACACAACTTACCCAATCTAGGAGGCATACGAAACTTTCATTATGTTGGAAGCTCATGTTGCTCATCCCAGCAACAATTTCCAGTGCGACAATACCGAAACTGTAAACATCTGCCTTGTAGGTCAAGCGACCATATAAAGCATATTCTGGTGCCATGTATCCCCTGCACAGAAAGAATAACACCACAACCTTAGCAAAAACAGTAAACAATGCTAAATTTGGAGCAACTCACTTGTAATGGTACTGACTTTTCAGGAATTATACCCATCTGTATCATAATTATTGTATTATAATTGGTCTACAGGAGCAGTCACATATCAGTTTTGTTTAACCGAATGACTTGAAAAAGAATGGCTGCAGCACTTCTAAGACTATGTGAAAAGGCTAGCTGGATAGGAAATGAGATAACAGAAACTCACATTGTTCCAGCAACTCTGGTGGAGATATGGGTGTTGTCCTCCTCGTCAAGCTTTGCCATGCCAAAATCAGATATTTTGGCATTCATGTTCCCGTCAAGGAGAACATTGGTAGTTTTTATGTCTCTGTGAACAATTTTGAGTGTGGACTCCTCGTGCAGGAAAGCTAGACCTTTTGCTATATCAACACAAATCCTCTGCCTTGTAGGCCAGTCTAGATTTAGTTGGCCCTCCTTTTTGCCTGTAATCAGCATGCACAGCCCAACCAATCAAATTTTTTACCTTAATTCTTTCTATATGCCATTCAATGTCCTTTTGTTTCTTAAATCAACTTATAAAAGCTACTACTTCAAGGAAATGAGCATAGCCTACCGTACAAAACATGCGCAAGGCTATTGTTTTCCATGTATTCATAAACCAGTAGTAGTTGCTTCCCATTGATGCAACATCCATACAATCTAACAAGATTTGGGTGTTGCAAAGCAGAAATCATGCCTATTTCGTTCACAAATTCACGATTTCCTTGCTTTGATTTTGCTGATAGCTGCTTAACTGCTATTATAGTACCATCTGATAGTACTCCCTGGAATGAGAATCATTTTAGAGAAATGAGGAAATCGATTCATTTAGGTCAATCTTCCATGGTATGGAATGGAAGGAAAAAGAAAGTAATCAATAAGTAGCTAGATGAAAGAGAAGGCTGTCATTACTTTGTAGACAACGCCAAAACCACCTTCTCCAAGTTTGTTTGCTGGATCAAAGTCATTTGTTGCAGCTTTGATTTGTTTGAAGGTAAAGATACCAGTTACCAGATCTAGCCCAACAAGTTCTGCCCAAGGAACAAGGAGGATAAGTTGTGCCACACAAATGATTCATAAGAAAAAATCTAACTTGTAAAAAACATGTCACTTATGGTGATAAGACCTCAGCCTTCCACATTTGTATGACGATGAGAGACTAAAATGATACGGTTCAGATCTTAGATGTGCCAACTTCTCATCCCTGACAGCTTAACATGAGCCATATTCCAAGTTGAAAAGGACAAGCGTGTGACAAAAAACCATTATATCATGAACAAACAATTTCACATAATCATCACGGTGAAAGGGAAGAAAACATGTGCTTGTTCACAATCATAGAGTACACAATCTTGAGGTTGGGAATTCTCATTGTTGAAAGCATGTGGTAGTAGGCACACTAGAATTCACAAATCAAACTAATGTTCATAACAGTACCTTGATCCCTTGATTTCCTTCCTCCCAGATAACCTTTCCACCAAAGCACGGATAGAAGTATGAAAACGAGGAACAACAGCAACACCACAGACCCAGCCACAATGAGCTTCTTCCTCTTGCCTTTCGTAGGAGGCTTGAATTCTATGTAGAAATAGGAGCAGTAAAAGCAATTAATGTTAGATTGTAGAGTTATTCACTACTATGCCACTTCATTACATGCCAACATACTCCATGTAGTATTGAATATTATATTAAAATTTACAATATAAGAGGTATGACTTACCTGATTCTATATCAATGGCCGATATTAGTGGACCGTATATTCCAATTTTCGGTGACGTTGTTGTCCCTTTCCCAGCCCAATGAAGGCGGATCTCTAAAGCTGTATGATTAACTTTCGCTGTAGAATTATGCATGTATACCTTATCTACCCCTTGGGCTGCCTTTTCAATATCAAAATCCTTCAACACAATTATGTCCTGCAAGAACAATTCTTCAGTCAATTCATTTCCAATTAAATAAGGAATTAATATGTGATCTTTAATACCTGAATATAAACATCAAATATCCGTCTTCCAAGACTATAGAAGGATCTGTTGTCCCTCATTACTATTTCAGCAAAGTGAAGCTTCACATTGTAATTCCCATTAACAAGACAACGCACGTGGTATGTGAGAGACAAAGGAGTGAGGCGAGCTTTTGTGTACAGTTGAGAGTTGTTCATTCTTAGTATGGACATATTTTGTGCTATGTAGTCGTCTTCGGAAGGTTTAGCATCCCAGACATGTCCTGTGGTACTTATTTGCCAAACCTCTCTTTTGGGTACATATTTTGTTGCGCCTCCTGGCTCATCATCTGCTTCATAGATGGTATTTCCAACGGTGGTTTCTGATCCACCACAATTTATGTGCACCGAGTATTGATCTATACGGAATTGTCAAAATGTTTACTGTCATCAATATGAGCATTTGGAAAACAAGAGATAAATTTCACTTACTTTGGCACATCCAACTGAATATAAAACGTCATAGATGCTGAACAAGAAACTCGCATTAGTTTTTACTCCAAGGAAAAAACAGCAGCTAACATTTTCTCTTCTTCTTGTTCTTCTTATTTCTGAATATTCAAGGTGGCTTTAAATGGTCTTATAAATCCTACCAATCTAAGACTTGTATCTTAATCTAATTATGAAGAAAACTAATCAACTAACTATATCCTAACAGCACCAAAACTCTAACAAATCATTGGTCTTAATATTGAAGAGTTTTAACAATATCAGAACTCTTGCAAACTCTAATTCCTATGAACATAAATACAAAACAAGAGGAGCACATGTATCATAAATTTGATGCAGAAGCATGAGTACCTTTTGAACAATAATCACTGAGGCACTCGACAGGCTTCCTGGACAGATTGGTGAGAGAGAACCATCAGCTTATCTTAAAAAATGAAGTGAAAAGGAGAAGAAAATGAAAAGATATCTGTCTTAAGAGTTTAATGAAGTAGAAGCTTACAAGTAGTTCCCTCCCCAAGAACTTTTGAACAAATTTCTGGAGAACCAACTCAGAAGTTATTTATAAGTAATGAAGTGAAAGCATATAAACAGCAAGCTCAATTACAGGAAAGACAAGCAAAAGGAAGTCAATCTTACAGTGTTTCTTTACAATTAGTTGGCGTAGTGATTTCAGTGAAATTGTTGTAAGAAAGATCAAATTCACTGCATGCAAAGATAGCTTCTTTCAACATTGAGACAACTTTGCACAGATTTTTAGAATTTTTATTACAAAGTTACAGATAGTAACTTGAAAGATATTGCAATTGGAAATAGTTTGTTTATCCATACATATCTGTACTGAAATCAATAAATTATGGGAATGATTGTCTGTTTATCAGTTGCCCATCAGTATAGTTCTTCGAAAGCTAGGATTACTTTTATGGCCACAGACAGATTAATCCTACAAAATTATATAAATAATGGCCTAAATCTCTTCTTTCTTTTATGCTCTCACAGACAAGGAAAAACTGGAAGTGCCAGTAAAAGTTGATCATTTCAGTCATTCGTATGACAAGGGAGAGAAGACGGACTAAGCATAATTCTCAATATAATATGTATGCATTAAAATTATGTTCATAAAGGTACAAATTTCCTAGGAAAGAATAATAAATACATTATGAAATTTCTAACGTAATTCATATAGAAATTAAGAAAAATAACTTACTAGCGAGTATTTTGGATCTGGATCCAGGGCGGGATGGGTCCAGAAAGCATGTTCCCTGTAACATAACTATGCAATAATAAAAAATTATCATTCGGTTGAGCATCTAACCATGATTACTATAAACCATGATTGCTATAAACCATGATTACTATAGCCAAATCCTGTCCCGAGACTAGACAAAATTTTGAAGCTTAGATGATGGCTTGGGACAATAAGCTTATTATATGCTGTTTACAGCACAGTGGAGGCTGCTCATGCACCATAAGACACAGTAGCTAACCATCCTCACGAATCTAGAATACTTACATTATCTCCAAGCTTTTTAGATCATTATAATCTGCTGGAAGATCTCCTTTCAATCTGTTGAAACTGAGATCCCTGCAACCAAAACAAAAGGTGCATATTGTTCTTAATTCTACGTTATGGAAGTTCAGAAAAAAGTACAAATAATAGCTAAATTAGCAATCTAAGGTCGGCAGCTCTAAGTATGCGTGAAATTCACATACAAAACTTTCAGTTGTTTCATTTCAGTCAAGTATCCAGGAAAAGGTCCTGACAAGTTGCAGCTGCTTAACATCCTGCAGCATACGTTTAATTCATGTAAGCTAATACTGCATTGTAAATATCCTGATATGAGAGCATCAACAGAGAGAATAACTCACAAATAGGTCATGTTTTGCATAGATTTTAGTTTTGGAAACTCTGAAACATCTCCAAGTAAGTCACTGATTCTTCTGGAAAACATCAACCATAAATAAATGTGAGACTTTCATGTTTTTATAGTTGATGATTTTTCATTAATTATGACCCAGGAACACAGCTTACAACTTAGTTAGATTGTTCAAGAGAGAAATGTTTAAAGGAATGGGCCCTGAGAAACCACCGGCCTGGATCTCTCTGTTAATGTAAAATAAAAAAGTCGATTAAGGTTCTGCTTCTAGAGCTGCAGTGATAAGATTGAATATTTGTGGTGGAAAAGAAGCACATACAATATAGCAAGCTGTTTCCAGCTTTGAATAAAATCCGGTATTCTTCCAATGAAGTTATTACTGCTAAGCCTACTGCACTTACCCAACACAAAGACAGTCAAGAATTTAGAGACTCAAGAGATGCTTCTCTGGTATCAAATTCTATATCCAATAACATAACATAACTATACAAGCTATAAGAACCTACAGCTCCTTTAATTTCGTCAAATTAGAGAGAGCCAGGGGTAGCTCTCCAGTCAAATTGTTGGCACTAAGATTGCTGCAATAACAAATGAGAGAAAAATTTAATGTCAGCTTTCTCTAATGGTATTCGCCACATGAAATTTAGCATTCAATAACCAGGTATGTATCTCCAAGATAAAAGACTGAACAAACTGACATATTCTCCAGGTTAACCAAGTTTCCAAGCTCGGGGGGAACTATTCCAGAAAACATATTATTTTGAATGTTCCTGCATGAGTGTGAACCGTCAGTATTGGAATTGTCTAAACATTTGAACAGCTTTAGGATAAAAAAGAACGATAGAATGAAAAATACAAAACGCATACAAGTCTCTAAGTGTGATAATCTTTCCCAGATAGCTAGGAATTGGTCCGGTTAAGCGGTTAACAGCAATAGACCTGCAGCGTATGCAACCTATTAATACAGTAAGAGTAAGGAATTCATTGGCTAGAAAATTAAGAAAATGTAGTGTTTTCTTACAATATTTCCAGCTTCGTATTAGCCCATTCCGGTGGTATGTTACCACTAAGGTAGTTCGCCCACAGATCGCTGCAACATATATAGAATCTCTAATTGAATTGAATAATATGTTCAAAAATCATAATTGCTAAAATTTAAAAACACTACTTACAGATTTGTAAGGTAAGGTAGTTTCACAATAGATTTTGGGAGACTGCCAGCAAGATCCTGCCCTTTGAGAAATCTGTTTCACAAGAACACTTGAACCCATCAATTCCTCATTAAAAAGTAAAAAATCCAAACTTCAAATATAAAGCATAAACTTCAAGTATAAAAAATCACCTTTCATAAAGAAAGAAAATACAAAATAATAGACCATAGACCTGAAAAATCTTTTGACATCTAACAATACTAAAGCATAAACTTCTCAAAAGTGAAATTCTTCTCTTAGGATAAAGATCTTTCCTTTGCAATTCACTACATCCTTGCAATGATCATTATTCATTTATACTTCTTAGAAAAAATCCACTGTGCACAATTTCATCTGAATTTCCCAAAATCATCTCAATCTTGTTTCACCCATAAACTAAACCAATAATTTCAGATACATTTACACACTAATTCTCAAGGGTTTTGACCTTGTAGCTCAATGCCATTATAAATTTGGAAAACAAAACAAAAATGAAGGTGGTGTTAAACATCTTGTCTCATTGGAAAACAAAGATACCTTCTTGTTCCTCTTTTTCAAACAAAAATGCTAAAAATTTAATCAATTAAAAAGGGAAAACATTCACTCAAACATAAACAAAACAAGCATGGACTATTAAGAGAAGTTGAAACGTACATGGAAACAATGTGGCACACACCCCCAAATGAGCAATTGCAAACAACTTTATTATCAAACATTGGCCTTTGAGATGAAGGTGGTGTTACCCAGCTTGTCTCATTGCTGCAAGGATCCACGTTATTATTCCAGTCTTTTTTCCCCACTTGCGTTGCTATTTCAAGCAAAGCATCCACTGCAAAAAAAAAAAAAAAAATACAGCTTCAAATCTTGGGGTGGTAAAAAATTGAAAGGTATCTTTACCAAATTAAACATACACATGGTACCTTCATCTTGAGCAAGAAGCCCTGCTTCTGCCTCTAGCTTGATCGCTCCCATGCAAAACATTAGTATCATCAGCATATGTAAGATGAATGTCGTCATCCTCAAAATATCAGAAACTGCAGCCACAATGTTCTTTCTCTATAAGTAAACAACTTTGAACTCTCTACAAGTAAATATCAGAAACTTTCATAGACTGTCCAAAGACTCAGAAAATGGAAATGACTTGAGGACATTTAACTAGTTAGTAGCCCCCTGGGCGGAGCTTTTGGTCATTGTCATTAGAGTCTAAGCTTGACTCTGACAGTCAACATGGCAGCTAGCTTACCTTGGCGTTTGCTCTAGTTTTGAAATTAAAGCTTCCCAGCTATTTTTTAATTTTTATTTTAAAAATATTTTTTATTTTTTAAAATTTGTTTTAACATTAACGTATCAAAATAATTTAAATATATTAAAAATAAATTAATTTTAATTAAAAAAATTATTTTTTTAAAAAAATACTTTTGAAACTAAAAATTAAATAGGCTGTTTAGAATTACATTACAAATAACGTTTCATGAAAATTAGATTTTTTTATTTAAAATTATTTTTTTTATTTTTATATTATTTTAATATGCTAGTGTAAAAATTAATTTTTTAAAAATAAAAAAAATTATTATTTTAATATATTTTTAGATAAAAAATATTTTAAAAAGCAATAACTACTATATTTTTAGATAGTAATACTTAATTTAGTATAAATCATTTAATTTAGCAATGTATCAATGACTAGATGGAATAGATCAAATCCAATTTGATTTTTCAAAAAAAATCTAAATTAGCTATGATTTAAGAATTAAAAAAGGATAATTAAAAAAAAAACATTATACTTGTAATTATGTAATTGAATTAAAATAAATTTACTGAAATTATCTTGAGTTTAGCGGTATCAAGCCATGTCAAATTAAAATGTTATTTGTTTTAGTATTATTGTGGATGGAATGGCCCGAAGGAGATAGCCCGTGTGAAATGAATGCTTTGTTTGCTAACAGTAGGAACTTTTAGTACACTGAGCCATGAACGCAAACCGTGTGAAATGAATGCTTTGTTTGCTAACAGTAGGAACTTTTAGTACACTGAGCCATGAACGCAAACCGTGTGAAATGAATGCTTTGTTTGCTAACAGTAGGAACTTTGTTGTTATATGATCTTGTCATTACAATTATTATAGCCCTGGCTAACACGTTACGGAGAATTATTGTCCTTGCGGATGAGATTATTATATATGTTATGATCACCACTTTGCTTTACCATATCGATCGCAGTCAAGGTTGTCAAAATCGCGTTTTGACTCGTAAAATCATACGATTTTACGAGTCAAAACATGCATTACGGGTTAAATCGGACTACAAAATCGAAAATGAGTAAAATCGGGTTGAAATCGGGTAAAATCGCAAAAATCGGATGAAATCGAGCAAAATCGCGATTTCAGGACCGATTGTACGATTTCAATAAAATTGCTGCACTGAAAGTCCCCCCCCCCCCAATGTCCACCTGTCAGACGCCTATTGGAATTTCCTTTTCCCATTCACGTGACTCTTCAGTCTTCGGTCTTTGGTCTTCGGCTCTTTGCTAATTCCCATCCCATTCACGTCTGCTTCGCCGCTTCGGTCTTCGCTTCTGTATTTGTTAATTCCCATGAATCCCATCCCATTCACGTCTACTTCGCCGCTTCGGTCTTCGCTTCTGTTACTCTTTATTTGTTAATTCCCATCCTTCGCTTCGGTCTTCGGCCTTGAAGTTCAAAACGCAAGTGATTGTCTTCGCTTTGGTTTGCTTCGCTTCGGTCTGCTTCTCTTCGGCCGGGTTCAGAACAATTAACAAATACAGGTACCATTGTTGCACAGTGCTGACAAATTAAGCAGTGCACTGCGTTTTGATTTGTCAAGAAAGCTTAATTGCTGCACTTCTTTTGATTTGTCTTCTTTTGCTGCACAGTGCTGACAAATCGGTGTTAGTTGATCAAGGTGTTACCTCCGAGCTTTAAACCTTGGTTTTATTGAATTTTTTTTGCTTGTTGTGTTTTTGGTGTTCAGTTCCGAGGGGCTACCACTGCCTGTGACGTTAAGCCTTGCCTTTTCCATGAAGAAGATGATGAATGGTAAAGCACTTGTCCGTCATCTGGCAGCATGTGAGACTATGGGGTCAGCCACAAACATTTTTTTAAACCTTGGTTTTATTAAAATTAGGCAGGTTTCGCCAATTAGTTAATGTTAATAAGGATTCAACATGGGTGTTCTTTTGATCTGCCTCTGGTTCTATCATTGTTTGATTATAAGTTTAAGACAGTGATTATTTGTGATTCATGCAGTACTTAGAAGAGAACAAGCAGCTGATTATGGCTATACTGGAGAATCAGAACAAGGGAAACGTTTCTGAATGTGCTTCGTGAGTTACAAACTAACTGCAATGTCATTTATCTTGTTTGTTTCCTTTCTGGCACAAAAATGGTGTGATCTGCCTAATGTATAACAAAACGGTAATTATAATCGTAAAATGTTTGGATTGATTACAGGGCTGATTTGAGTTGATTCTTGAATTGTTGAACACTTGAACTTATGGCATCTAGAAAAAATTATTCTGGTAATAGACTTGATGTGAGATGGCAACATGGTATAGATATTGATAAGAATTCTAAAAAAGTTCAGTGCAAGTATTGTCAAAAAATTCTCAGTGGAGGTATTTTTCGTTTCAAACAACATTTGGCTTGCACTCGTAAGGATGTCGAGCCATGTCAGCAAGTTCCAGAAAATATTAAGCAAATGATTTTGGGTGTTTTGGTGAAAAATCTAGAAGCAAATGAAAAGAAAAGAAAGGCCCATCAATATAGTGCAAATGATGATGATGATGAAATTATAGAAATTAGCTCCAAGGACAAAGGAAAGAGAGTAGTTAGTGGGAGTGGAAGTACACAAACAACTCTAAATCAATTGTTAAAAAAGGATATTAGAGAAGAAGCATGTCGACAAATTGCAAGGTTTTTTTACACTAGTGCAATTCCATTTAATTGTGTAAAAAACCCTGAGTTTGTAAAGGCACTTGAATTGGTTGCAAGGCATGGGCCAGGTTTCAAGCCTCCATCCTACCATGATATTAGAGAGAAGTATTTGAAGCAGGAGGTGGATCAAACAATGACATTGCTTGAGGAGTACAATCTAGAATGGAAAAAAACAGGTTGTTCAATAATGTCTGATGGATGGACAGATAAAAAAAGACGTTGTATTTGTAACTTTTTGGTTAATAGTCCTAAAGGGACAATTTTTTTGTCATCAGTGGATACCTCTAATATGTCCAAGACTGCTGATAAGGTATTTGAAATGTTAGATGCCATTGTGGAGAGGATTGGGGAGGAAAATGTTGTCCAAGTTGTCACCGATAATGCTGCAAATTACAAGGCAGCGGGACAATTATTGATGGAAAAAAGAAAGAGTTTGTTTTGGACACCATGTGCTGCCCATTGTATTGACTTGATATTAGAAGATTTTGAGAAGAAGATAGAGGTTCATCAAGTAACTATTGCCAAGGGGAGGAAAATCACCTCATATATTTATTCAAGAACCATTCTTATTTCCATGCTAAGGCACTTTACGAATGGAAGGGATTTGATTCGACCAGCTGCCACTCGGTTTGCAACTGCATATTTGACGCTGGAATGTTTGAATGATCATAAAATGCAGCTGATGACTATGTTTACTTCCAAACAGTGGAGTTCTTGTAGGTTTGCAAGAATAGAAGAAGGGAAACGAATTCAAAATTGTGTTTTGGACAACAGGTTTTGGCATGATGTCACTATATGTATTAAGGTAGCGTATCCTCTAATTAAAGTTCTTCGATTAGTTGATTCAGATGAGAAACCAGCTATGGGTTTTATATATAAAGCAATGGATGAAGCAAAAGAGAAGATACAAGTGAATTTTGGTCGTGTGAAAAAAAGGTATATATCTTGCTAATTTTTATTTCAAATAATTTCATTTATTAATATGAATGTCATATATAAAGTAATGATATTTTTATTGTTTTTTTTATATAGTTATATACCTATATGGAATATTGTTGATGCAAGATGGGAACTTCAACTCCACAAACCCTTACATGCAGCAGCTTATTATTTGAATCCTCATTATCATTATAATCCCAATTTTAAGGTTAATGCCAACATTAAAATTAGATTATATCAATGCTTAGAAAGGATGGTGCCTAATGCAAGTGAAAGGTGTAAAATTGACTTGCAACTTGGATTATTCAAGGATGCAAAAGGGTTGTTTGGCATTGAGGCTGCCAAGACAGCTAGAGATAAAAAAACTCCAGCTCAATGGTGGGATTCTTATGGGGATGAATGTCCAGAATTACAAAGGTTTGCAATCCGAGTTCTAAGCTTGACTTGTACTTCATCTGGATGTGAGCGTAACTAGAGTGCATTTGAAATATTTGATAAAAATCTTATCAAATATTTACAATGCAGTTCTAAGTTTTTTATTTTTTTATTTTAAATGTTGAAATATTTGATAAAAATCTTATCAATTTGAATTGTTTATTTAGGTTCATACAAAACGAAAAAATCGTTTGCACCAGAGAAAAATGAATGACTTGGTATTTGTAATGTGCAATCTGAAATTGAATAATAACCAAGTCAAAAAGCAAGCTAGTGATTTTAGTGTAGAAGATGATATTTCATCTGATGATGATTGGATAACCGAGGGAGAAAAACATCCAAACTTTGATTTGTTTGGTGCTATTGACAGTGCAACACGAAGACAAAATGGTAATGAAGATGAAAGTGATGAAGAAGAAATTCCTAATGATGTTGAAATGGAGAGTCATGGTATTGAAGATGATTTGAATATTCAAATTGATGATATTGGTGTTGGTACTAGTAGTAGCACTAATGTTCATAATATTGGTGTTGGTACTAGTAGTGATACTAATAATCCTCTTGATGCTAATGATATTGATGAATGCTTAAGGAATGATGAGGAAGATGAAAGGAATGAAGTTGGTTTTAGTTTACATGACACACCAGCAGATTGTTTGTTTTAAGTTTGTTGATTATTAGTTAATGAAAAGTTATTTTAAATTATGTATGACTTTTATTTGAATCATGTATTTTAAGATGCTTGAACTATATATGAATTTTTATTTGAAGGCTTGAAATATGTATGAAGTTTTATTTGAAACATGTTTTTTAATGTGCTTGAACTATATATGAATTTTTATTTGAAACATGAATTTTTTTTAATGTATTTCAAAATTCCTTACGATTTTACAATTTTACGATCCGATTTTGTTAAGGGCTTTCCGTTTCGTTCTAAAATCTCGATTTTAACAACCTTGATCGCAGTACTTGATAATCCCTTTCTCTGCCACGTACATCACGAGCTTACCTCAAATATTCATTTTCTGAAAAAGCTTATCTGAAGATATCCAATAGCATGCATTGTATATTTCTTAATTGCAGGTTATTTTTTTTATAAAAATATAAAAAAAAACTAAAATTTAAAAATTTTAATTTTTTTTAAAGCTATATCCAAGAATCTGACTTAAAAATAATATTTATAATATTAATAATAATATTAAACTTACATGACCCAAGTTTAAATGAACCTGATTGTAATACTGGACTCAAGAATATTGGATGTAGATCTGACTATAAGGTCGTGTCATAAAAGTGTAATAATTAAATAGATTAATTAAAAAAAATCATTAAAAAAACAAACAAAATTAAAAACATAAAAAAGAAAAAAACAGTTATATAATATAATAATATAATAATTATAATAATATAATATATTAATAAATAAATATATTAAAAATTGGAAAAGTAAAAAGCGTGAGAAAGCTGCAATACTTTCCACGCCTTTTAGAGTATTCCTTAATTAATAAGTGGCCTGCCGCGAAATTCTGTGTGTGGTGCTTTCACTATGAAGGCTGACAATGGTGGGGCTATATGGCTGGCGATCAGTGATCCATGACAGTTTTTCTGTTTTGTATTTTGATAATTTTTATACTATATTACCCATTCAAATCTACTAGTGATCTACGCTGGGCAATTATTCATTAGGGGTTCTCTTGGGATTTAGATGCACGACATTCATAGTTCATTGCTATAAATTATAATTTAGAATTTTATTTAATAGTTTAAATTATTATATTAAATTAATTATTAAATAGAGTATTTAGGTTAATGACTAGTATAAATAGGGTTATTTAGTTTATTTTTAGAAAAAAAATTGAATATTTAATAATTATTAACTTTTAAAATTTTAAAAATTATAATTTTTTTTATAATTTAGATGTGATTTTAGGATTTGTGAAATACATTTCTTTCTTTTTGTTATACCATATATTAATTGGTATTAGAATAAATTAACTTATTAGATGGAAGAGACACTAATATCATCATCCCAACATATGATGCAAATGAAGGATGGAAGGCTATCTAAGGGGCTTTGAGGGCTCAGAGACCACGCATAAAATCCAATCACATAGAATTAATCAATTAGAACGTACGTTTAGTAATAAACATAAATATTGAGCAGCTGAATCAACTATTGAATGGGTGGAAGGGACTTGTTTCCTTTCTTCCTCTGAACCAGGGTTCAAGTTTTATTATGCATGCTTATCATTTCCGCGGTGCTTTACATGCTCACTGTTAGAGAATCATCTCAACCCAATAACTTAAACTTTTAAGTAAGGTTCTAGGATATGATTTATATTATTCTCTAACATACCCCCTTAAATGAAAGCTCTTTGGGCTTGAAACTTGCACATGGACACATTACCTTATGCTTAATTTTTACCAAATAAATGAGGATTGTGAGATTCGAACTCGTGACCACTTGATCATCAAGGCTCTGATACCATGAAAGATCAAGACAACTACTCACAATTTGATAGAAAAACTCACACTTTGCATTACAGTACTGAGTAAAATATATACACGAGAGGAGTTTACTTTTTGGCAGTGAATACATATGGACATTTGCTATAATTCTGAGGAATAATTTCTGCAGTAAATGGAAGGATTTGCATATGGTCATTTGCTATAATTCTGGGAGAATAATATCAGCAGTAAATGGAAGGATTTGCAACGGTTGGAAACGCTAAGCTGTGGTGAGGATCTGTTGCTTGATTTGGGCAGAGTTAATGCAGGTTTCCTTAACATATTAAAGAATAATATAAATCATATCCTAAGACCTTACCTAAAAGTTTAAGTTATTGGGTTGAGATGGTTCTCTTTTATGGCATCAGAGCCATCATTCTCTCACGAGCAAACAAATCCTCTCTAAATATGTAGAAAACAATGGCAGCATCGGCAAAATACCAATGCCAATTGAACCATTTTATTTGAGTTTTGTGGGCGCAAGGAGAGGTTCAGTCATGAGGTAAGCACTTATGCAATTGGCTTAGGCAAAGACTTCGTCACCCACTTCATGAAGTAGCAAATTGTAAACACAACTCTAATTGCCCAATTTTGTATGAATTATTCAGGAAACTGTAGTAGATCTAATATTTTCTAAGAGAGAGAGGAATACAATTCTCATGTATCTAATCATTTTTCAATTTTTTTAAAATAATATAATACGAATAGAGTTAATAATATCCAAAAGCACATGTTGAGAACCATTGTTTTTACATAAATTTTAATATAATATTCAATAGTTTAGATTATAATCTTGATAATCAAGCGGCGATTACAAGTTTGAATCTCACTATCTCTATTTATTTCATAAAAATTAATCACAAGATAGCATGAGCTTGTGTCAATTTTAAATTTCAAGATTTTTTACTTGAGATGATATATTATAGAATAATATAAATTATATCTTGAACCTCACCTAACAGTATAAGTTATTAAATTAAATTGATTCTTTAATATTAATTGAAATGTATAGATGAAATAATTACTATGGAAAAGAAGGAAATGATGGCAATGTTATTATACAAACCTGAAGTAGTAGCCGTAGCTAGAAGAACTTTTAAAAAAAAATTGAAAAAATATTAGAAATTTTTTTTGAAAAAACAACTATGAAAAAAACCAATTAAAATTTAAAAAAACCAACCAGTTTGGTTTTTTAAGTTTGGAACAAAAAAAAAACTTAACCAAACTAAATCCAAATTGAAAAACCGAGTTAAATCAGAAAAACTGAGTCAAACTATTTTAAATTAGTTTTTATTTTAAAAAATTAAATCAAACCAAACCAAAACCGGTTGATTTGAACTCGAAAGAAAAACAATATCCAGAAAAGAAAGCAAACATTTCATTTCCCGCATAAAACATGCAAAGTACAAGGTTCCATACAAGACTACATTACATGCCCTCTTAGGCTTATTTCATTCTCTACTGATTTAGACATACAGCCTCTTGCTTATTCAGCTTACAATTGCATTCATGCAATCTCATCACTCCTTCCAGATTGTGAAGGACTAAAAACGCTAACTTCCTCCCTGTTGTTCTTCAGCCTCCTAGCATCTTCCCTTGAGATCTGGAATGAATTTGCCACCACTTCCACCGGCAAACCTCGGATGGTGGAGACACGTCCAGCCAATTGACTCACTTGTGCATTGTCGTTGGTTTTAAATGATACCCACTCGAACCCTTGGCTTCCTGCCTTCTTCACTACTGCAAAGCTTTGTGGTGCTGTAACTACTTGACCCTCGCGGACTTCTCCATCAAATATCGTTTGTCCATTGTCTCCAACAATCTGAATCCTTCCATTTCCCCTGGTGATGTAGATTATGCTGTGTGCATTCATATTCCAATGCGGTGACATCATAGCGTTCTACAGTGCATGACCACATTCAATGTACGTACATTAGTAAGAAATTCACAATAAATTAAGCACAGCATGTGATATTTGACCAAAACCAGGACTCATAGCACAACCAAGTAATAATACAAGGGATTACTATATACATCGCCAATGAAACAATTTTGATCCACATGAACCCAGTTTGTGAGTTTTTTTTTTTTTTTTGTAACAAGAGAAATTGTTGTAATGTCAAGAAAAAAAATTCAATGAAGGGTGCATAGACTTTCTTACCGGGTAGAGTACACCTCTCTCAACACTAAGCTGGACAGATCGAAGGATAGGGAGATTGAGGCTGTTGACAGTGGTGAGGCGTCCAGCGCGTGGATTAAAGAAATCAGCACGTTCTGGGTCATTGATGTTGTGCTTCAACCTAGCAGTACAGAAAGTTTCCTCTATGCCATTGAATCTGCCACCTCGTCCCCTTCGGTGTTCAATTTCACGTTCTTCTTCCTCTCGGCTCTGATGTGGACTTACCACCTGAAGCTCATGCTCAGCTCGGACAATGATGCCTCTGTTATCTTTTTCGTTCCTCATGCTTCTTGCTAGTCTGGTGTCAATGTTGAAAGCTTCTGCCAGGATTTGCTCATCGAAGCCGCCGAAGATATTGCGGTTTCTGTCTTGCTGGTGTCTCCGACTTTCATCTTCGTCTTGGCGTCCACGTTGACCTTCAAACTGGTCTCTCTGGTATGAGCTTCTTTGGCTTTGTAATTCTCGTTGTGGGTTGCCAGCAAGGAAGAAATTCTGAAATGGCACATTAATGTTTGCTTATAAAGTCATCCTTGTTTGCTTATTACATGATATCGCACGCTTGAATTTTTGTGATTCTTACCCTGAAATCCTGATCAAGCTGGTTGGCAGGATTGCTTGTGTCGAGAAGTTGAACAAGAACGAGAGGTGAATCACCATTGTTATAAAACCAATCAGCAACTCCGGAAGGCAAGGCAACTACATCACCCTCTCTTACTTGTCGAACCTTCTGGTGCTGGTCTTCGGAGCTTTGACTTCCATCTCGAGAAAACTGCCCTGATGACTGGAATGTCTCTGGACAACCTGGGAATACAGCTCCCTGAATGCCCTTTCCTACATTGACACCAACAGAAGTATATTAATGAATTGTAACTGTGAAATGGTAAAGAATATTTAAGCGCATACCTTGCTCTACATAGACAAGCTTAGGGGTATTAGTGTATGCAGGCAACAAGAGGCCTCGCTTTTGAATGGTATGGCGGATAACTGCAACACCAGCACATTCAAACTGCTCATCATTTTCGTCCCAAATTTCAGTGACACCAGCCTCTGATTTAATCCTCCGAGCAGGCTCGAGGGCATTGATCCTCTGAAGTTGGCATTCGCTATGTTGAGAGCTGCGTCGTCGCGCTTGTTGCTGGTCATGTCGCGAGGTCACTTGCTCTATCTGAGCAAAGCAACAATTGAAGAGAACAAGAAAGCAAAGTGTAAGAGAAAACAAAGTAGAGGAAGACATGCTTGTTCAAACTCTTTCGTATGGTACTGTGTTATGGCAAGATTAAGGGCCCTAGTATTTATAGGCGAAATAGTGTGGGCTGAGGATTTGGGACGTGGCGAAAATAGTTAGGACTAGAGTTTCTATTGATGCTTTCTGCATGTACATTTATCCTTTGGATTCGCATGTCTGCAAATGCTCTTTCTTGCTTACACGTACATTTTCTTCATGGGTACGTGGTGATTCGAACATCTTTGGTGTAGATGGTGGGCGTTATGTTCGATGAACGCTTAAAGACATAGAGGGATGCACAAGGACTGTTTTATGGATTTGTTCCTTCGCTAGCAGCTTCAATCGTTTGTAGTTGAGTTTGTCCTGTATATGTGTTTCTTCCGGTAGGTATGTTTTTGTATTTTTTTGGGCTGTGTGTTGATGTATATATGCAATTTAAGATTATCTATCAATGAGAAAAAAAAAAAAATCAGAATGGATTTATAAGTTTTTGTAAGAGGTTAACCGATATCTTATTCCTCCTTATAACACTTAATTAAACTTGTTTAATTAAGTTTTTCGACTAATATAAAGTTTGATTGAAGTTCATCAAAGTACTACTTGGCGGTTTCCTTAATATCATCCCTCCATTACTAACATCATCAAGAAATGACACCATTAATGGGTTTGAATGGGTGGTGGCGGCAAGTAGAGCATCAGGACGTATTAGAGACTTTTGGTGCTACCAAAATTTGGTGTGGCTTCCTCTAATCAGTTATAAATGATCTAAATGGTTTGAAGACTAAAAACTCTTGAACTCCAATTCAATGAAATGAAAGAACATGTTAAGCATATTTGATAGTTTAAAACTACAAATTAAGATCCCCCATGGACAAAAAGTGAACTAGGAAAAAAAAAAGAAATATGATCGAGCACCTATGTATTTAAGTTAAAAAATACAATTGAAAAAAGTGAAGCAGCTATAAATGACACTAGATATGTTGTTCATGTTTCGCAGTGGGCCGAGCAAAATTTTTTTTTTTTTTATACAAAAAAAATCTAAGTCTTGTGTAAATAGATGAAGTTGTAATTTAAGTAATATGAAAGAAAAAATAACAACAAAAAATAAAGTAGTAAAAAAAAAAAGGATCATATTTGAGCCTATTTGTACATCAAACAAATCAATGTTAACTGAATAAAAGAAAAATCATAAAAAGTAAAAAAGTAAAACTTTAAAAAGAAGAAGAAGAAGAAGAAAACATCAACTTTAAAAAAGAATAAAAAAACCAAGAAAACTCAGGCGAACATCATAAACCTAGTCTAACCTTAAAAAACTTGTAACTAGTTAAATCTTAAACCTGAGTTCAATCAAAGAGATTAATTGTTAATCAATTTAATTTTAAAAGATGAAATCATTGAAAAAAATATTAATAAAAAACTTGAAAAAAAAAAGCAAAAAAGAATGTAAATAAAACTTGAGAGAAAAACACTTGAGGATGAAATTTGAGAAAAAATTAAAATAATCCCAAACAAAATAAATAGCATTTAAAATAATGAATACTAAATCTAAAAGGTTAAAAAATCATAAGAGATAAAATTCAAAAATATTTGTAAGCTGATAAATCATTTATAGATTAAAAAAAGGTATGAGTGAAAGTGAAAACCAATTATAGAGGGTTAACCAAATAAAATCAAACAAAAAAGAAAAGAAAAGAAAACCCAAAAAAAAAATGATTAAAAATAAGAAAAAAAGGAAACAAAACCAAGAAAAGCCAAGCAAACTATCTAAACTTGGTCTAATCTCTCAACCTGTAATTTGTAAAATTCTTAACCTGGGTTCAACCAAAAAACTTATCTTTCAACAAATTTAATTTTGAAGGATGAAATCGCTAAAAAATATTAATAAAAAAAAGTTATTTAAGAGCATCAAAGTAATTACACTATTTAACAAAACAATACTTGGGTAGTAAGTATTAAATTATTTTATGTTAAGGTTAAATTAGTAATTTTAATATAAAAAATAAAATGAAATTATTAATCTAACCCTATATAATTTAAAAATATATAATTTTATTAAGGTGAAAAAACCACTTTACCCCCAATATATATAGTTCAAAGGTTTATGGTTCAATAACAACATTGTAATTAAACTATTCCAATTAAACTATTACAATAAAATCTCTTTCGCATTTAGTTTTTTTAATGGAACGATTATAAACAAGTTTATGTCTAAAAAGAATTCTATACAAGTTTTTTTCAGGCTTAAACCATCCAAAGTTAGGAACAAACTTAAATTAGGGTTTAAAAATATATGAAGAAAATAGAGAAACAATCCTAAATATTTCTTTCTAGATAATTGATAAGCTAATGATATTGGATCAAACATGGATTTTAAACCTTGTTCTAGGCTCGAAAAAGAAGAAGAGGCCATAGAATGCCTTGTACCAAGAAACCGGCATCCTGGCGCTAATATCGGAAAGACTTAAATTCCTTGGATGAGATTAAATTTACACAAAAAGCTCTCAACGAGCATCCACACGACTATTCAGTCTATGATGAAATAACTTACAAAATCGTTTGAGTAGTGGCTAATCCTGACATAAATTAAAAAGAAAAAAAATCATAAAATAACAATGAAAATAAATAAAAATTTAAAAATAACTAGAAAAATAGAAAAAAAAAATAAAGGAAGTAGTAAGCTTCAAAGAGTTTTTGCTAATTTTCATAAAGATTTCTTAATTTCAATGTTTTTTCATAGTTTTCATTGAAGACAATCACGGCCACTAGGAGACGCTCATGAGCCTCTCAAAAGGCACAAGTGTCTTTTTTTTTTTAAATTACAGAAAACCAGAACACCCCTAACCTAATATTGTGATAATGGGTGTAAATTGCATTGTATTTTAGGCTATATCAACTGATGAAACAGAAACTATAATCTTGTAAATTGCATCAATATCAGAGAAAGAGAAAGAGAGAGAGATGAAGAGAGAAGCTAGAGAGAGAGCAGAACAAACTGTTAGATTCACTTAATCAATTCGTAATTACACAAGATAGTTATATATAAAGCTATAGATAACAAACTAACTAATTTCAGATAATTAACTAACTATTTACTATATTAAAATTATGACAAGTGTCACAATCTCAGGCATTATACTCTAACATTGTGGATAATCCACTACAGTGAAATACTGATTATTTTGAGACATATATACTGCTGCATGCAAATTGTGTACATATATCTCCTGCCACGCATTTTTGCATGCAAAAACAACTCACCTACAATGTCAGAAACATGGAGGCAAGCGACATGCAACACTATTCAAATATGGACACGCACATATACACATAGTAAAAGCTCAAACATCAATGTAAGAAACTAACGACGCAACGAATCCAGAAAAGCATAGTCATCAAATCTAGTTTAACAACTGATCTGGCTAAGAATATTCTAGGTAATTGGATCAAACTATAAGTTTGGATCAACTCGGTTCTATAAAAAAACCAAGGCTGCTTTTAATAAAAATTATTACAATTTACTTTTGATTGGATTTCATCCGAGTTTTACAGAATCAATTGGATTGTTAGTTTTTTTCAGATTATAGTCGAGATTTTATTGATTTCTGGCTAATAAGATGACAGTTAAAGAAGCAGAAAAATAAAAAAGAGCCATGAAAGCATGGCTGCTGAAAAGAAAACAGAGAATTTTTTTTAACTTGGTTTTTAGTTAATCTTCCAAGTTATCAAAATTTAATACCTCAATCTCTAATAAAATGTTTCAAAAAAGATCTCGAACTTGTCGAGCTCCAAATCGACAAGCCACTAAATCAAACCGCTTAGCAGTACCATGTTTTATAAATATTCATGGAAAAACCTACGTCTCTCTTCGTCTCAAGCCAGCCTGATGCACGCCATAAACGACAAAGATTTTAGAACAATGCGATTACACTATGCAACACGTACCCATAAAGAAAATATGTGTAAGCAAGAAAGGGAATTGCAGACATGCAAAAGAAAGGACAAAATTACATGCAGAAAGTATTAGCAAAAACTGAGCAAACCGAATTGCCACGTCCCAGATGCGAAACCCACAATCTTGCACATAAATACCAGCCCTCTTAACCCTGAAATTCCACAACACCATAGAAGAACTACAATAAGCATGGGTTCTTGTTTGTTATCTTTTACTCTTTGCTTTCTTGTTCTCTTCAATTGTTGCTTTGCACAAATAGAGCAAGTATCCTCACGACATGGCCGGCAACAGCAGGGGCAACGACGCTCTCAACGTAGCGAGTGTCAAATTGATAGGATCAATGCCCTCGAGCCTGCTCGAAAGATCAGATCAGAGGCTGGTGTCACTGAGATTTGGGACGAGAATGATGAGCAGTTTCAGTGCGCTGGAGTTGTAGTTATCCGTCATACCATTAACAACCGAGGCCTCTTGTTGCCTGCGTACTCCAATGCACCTAAGCTCATCTATGTAGAACAAGGCATGCATGCAAGCAATTATTTCTACTTAATATGATAGAATTTCCCATCTACACTAAACTAATATCTCTTTTTGGTGTCAATGTAGGTAGGGGCATTCACGGAGCTGTATTTCCTGGCTGTCCAGAGACGTTCCAATCATCAGGAAATTCTTCTCAAGATCGAAGAGAAAGCTCCGAAGACCAGCACCAGAAGGTTCGACAAGTAAGAGAGGGTGATGTAGTTGCATTGCCTTCGGGAGTTGCTGATTGGTTTTATAACAATGGTGATTCACCTCTCGTTCTTGTTCAACTTCTCGACACAAGCAATCCTGCCAACCAGCTTGATCAGGATTTCAGGGTAAGTATCACAAAAATTCAAGCATGCGATGTCATAGAATAAGCAAGCAAGGATTACTTCATAAGCAAACATTAATTTTCCTTTTCAGGAATTTTTCCTGGCTGGAAACCCACGACAAGAATCACAAAGCCAAAGAAGCTCACACCAGAGACGCCAATATGAAGACGAAAGTCAGAGAGAACAGCATGAAAGATCTCGCAATGTCTTCAGCGGTTTCAACGAGCGAATCCTTGCAGAAGCTTTCAACATTGACACCAAACTAGCAAGAAGGATGCAGAACGAAAATGATAACAGAGGAATCATTGTCCGAACTCAGCATGAACTTCACGTGATCAGTCCACGACAGAGTCAAGAGGAGGAAGAAAGACAACAAGAATCCCGAAGGAGCACACGTCGTCGTCATGAGGACAACGGTGTGGAGGAAACTTTCTGCACAGCCAGGTTGAAGCTCAACATCAATGATCCAGAAGATGCTGATGTGTTTAATCCACGTGCCGGACGCCTCACTACTGTCAACAGCCTCAATCTCCCCATCCTTCGACATGTCCAGCTTAGCGCTGAGAGAGGTGTCCTTTACCAAGTAAGAAAATCCATGCAACCTTCATTTATTTTATTTTTTTTCACATTACAGTACCTTTTCTTATTAAAAAAAATAACAAATCAAATTTATGGGAACTTGTACTGTAGAATGCTTTGATGTCACCATATTGGAACATCAATGCCCACAGCATAATGTACATCACAGGAGGAAATGGAAGGATTCAGATTGTTGGAGACAATGGACAGGCAGTATTTGATGGACAAGTTCGCAAGGGTCAAGTAGTAACAGCACCACAAAACTTTGCAGTGGTGATGAAGGCTGGAAGCCAAGGGCTCGAGTGGGTATCATTCAAGACTAATGACAATGCACAAATCAGTCAATTGGCAGGACGAGTCTCTACCATCCGGGCCTTGCCTGAAGAAGTGGTAGCAAACTCATTCCAGATCTCAAGGGAAGATGCCAGGAGGCTTAAGAACAACAGGGATGAAGTTGGTGTTCTTAGTGCGTCCCGTCAATCACAATATGGAAGGGATTAAGATTGCATCTATGAAATTGCAAGAAGCTTTATGTATGAATCACTACGGAGAAAGAAATAAGACTTAGCGGCATAAAATGTGGTCTGGTTTTGTTACTTGTACTATGCTCGTATTATGCAGAAAATAAAATGTTCTCTGTTTTTTTAGTCGGTTCTGCTTTTGTTACAATGATTTTTCCTTTCCATTTGAGTAAAATTAAAAGCTTTTCCATCTATGAGATTACTTCAGGTAAAGGAAAATAAATAAATAAATAAAATGTTAAATATGTGCCGTTATGTAAAGGAAATATCTATGGATAGACTCTGATAAAGTGCAGCAATTGATTTTGCTTATTTTGAAATAAAGCTTAATGATATAGTTTTGAAGTTTTTGTTTTTACCATTTAGCCTTTAAATATACAAGAACTCAGATTAAAAAAAATTAAAGTATGAAGACGTGAATAAAAATCTTGACAAGAATATAAAGATTAAATTGGTATTGTCTCTTAGGCAGCATTTGCGCTTTGTCTTGATATAGAAAAAAGATCAAGATAGTGGAGCATATCCTTAAAGGATCAAAATTATTTTAAAAATAAATTTATTATATATCTCTATTTTTATTTTTATCAACTAAACATATTAATGTATTTTCTATATTTATACCTTTTGTCTTAAAACATTAATCAAATGCAATCATAAAATTAGGTGGTAACAAGTCACCATAGAATAAACACAGAATATAATTAAACCATGCATATAGGAGTTGACTCGTATAATTTCATTTATTTGGTGAGTTTAAGACAACTTAAATAACCGATAAAAATATAATTTAACTCACAAAAATTTAAGACGATATTTTAAAAAATATAAATTAAAATGACAACATATTGAATCGGCCTGGATTAACTTGCCAAATCCACGCTCTAAGTCAAAAGACCATGATAATTTTATATAAAACAAATCGAAATAAATTATAAAATATAATTCTCAATCAATGAAATAGTGAAGGATGGATTTTAAAAAAAAATCAATTTTTAAACAAATAAAGTCTAAGTATTAAGCCAAGACTAGATATGGAGCTCTTGGGGTCGGGTCGAAACCCTGTACAAGTCACTTGAGGGGCGGACCATGACTGAATCTAAGAAGTTTGAGGGTCAGGTTGAGACTGGCATGGGGTAGTTAAGGGTTGGACCAAGATTGACATGCCTAGATTTCAAGAAAAGACTATATGATTAGGGATCAAGTCAAGATTAAATATGAGGTGCATAATAAAATTCTAAAAATAAAAATAATAAATTAATATGTCGTTAATTTAATTCAAAGATCTAGACATCAATTCCTATAAATTTGTTGATCATCAAAGTAAAATAAATATCATTTCAATCCAAGCAAAAATATTTGATGTCCTTTAAAGCTAAGAGGAATCGAGGAGATTATGAGTAAATTAATTAGATAAAGTTTTTTAATAAATTTCTTACCATTAAACGAATTTAATATTGAAAAACAATTTTAATTCACTCGGCAGTAGTCTTAGGAGAAAAGTCTATAAAAGTTATTATAAGCAACAGTTCAAAAGCTTGAGCAATTTAACTTAACTTATTCCTCTTTAATAAATTAATGTGATAGTTGCAACAATCAAGTTAACTCATTTGCTTCTTATTCTAGTCTGTAACAACAATTTTCATTCATGGAATGTTGGAGACTTGATTTACACTTTTCTTGGATTCTAATGTCCACCATCTTTATGTCCAATATCGTTGGAAATATTTATATATGTACTTTAACTTTTATTCAATTCATGTTCTTATTTTGAAATTATAACTTTATGAAAAACCTGTCACAAGAAGTAGTGTTCAAAACAAAAAAAACTGAAATTCTTATTTTATAGCAATTAATTTATAAAAATTTTTAGGAATGTCAAACTCATAAAAATAACTTTTAATAAGCTAAAAAAAACATTAAGAAATATAATGTAAAAGGAATAATAAAAAAAAAAAACACACACACACACACATATATATATATATATATATATTGCACTTATTAATACCCATTAACCTTATTTTTTAAAACACTTTTAAAATATAATACTAGACGTGTTTAAAAAATATTTATTTCATTAAATATCATTAACAATCCATATATACATATCAAAATCTCTTCTACATTTGAAAATAATATATATTATTGATTTATGTGCTTATTTTTTGTTAAATAACTTACATCATGTATTTTAAAAAATACATCAACCTGATTAGTAAAATTCTTGCTCAATTTAACAGAGGTTAAAGTGGATCGATTGAAAAACTTGATCCAACTAGATTTTTTATGATGTTGAATACTTGATGATAGTATTAAATTATTATCCATATTCTTACATTATGTCCAAAAGGACCATAACGAGATTATGTTGCATAACAATATTACCTCTAATAAATACATAACAAATATATATATATATATATATATATATATATATATATATAAAAGTGAGAATGAGTTACCCCACACATGTAAGTTTTTTTATTGAGTTTTAGCATCTGGGCTGAACATCACTTTGATGCCATGGTGCATAGCTAAAAGAGGCCCATTATATGTAGCTTTCTTCAATCCCTCGACGCTTTTGGTAAGTAAGAATATAAAACCATGTTTAGAGTTGCATCCAATAATTTAACTTTTAGGTGGAGATGGACTATATCATTTTTTGACAAGTATTGCTAAGTTTTTATTTTAGTAATGAATTAGAAAATAATATAAAATTATTATATCTAATAGCTTGTTTAGAGTTACATCTCATTATATCTAAGGTTTTTATAAAATTATTTTATAACAAAGTATAGATTCCATCTATGAGATTTAAGTCAACCTTAGAATGAGATGTTCTTCTAACACTTGTTAGCACTTAAATCTGAAATAATAAAGCAAATTGAAAAGTAATTCTCGTTAAATAATATGCAGGCGAGAGTCGAGACTTCTAGACTTCTAGAATCTACAAAACACAACGAGGGCTATAAATTATTTTTTTCTTTCTTTATCTCTGGAGCTCTTTGTGTTACCTTTGGCTACATCATTTTCTTCAGCTTAACCTTTGCTAACCGTTGGATTTACTTGGTGAAGAAAAATATGAAGAGGGATCGACCGATGGAACTATTGTTTTCCCTTTTTCATGAACATGGATTCAACTTTCTCCCTGTTTCTTTGTTTTTTTTTTGTTTTTTTAATCAATTCCTTTCTTGACACACTCCTTGTGCTATAATGGTGACTGAAGTGTAGATTAATCGATCGCCACCCTTCTTTTAGAAAAGGATATTACATGTAAAAATCCCCTTTCTCTAGCTTGTCCAATGGAGGAAAAAGCATGCAATGACTTCCTATCTACTTTGGAAGTTAATTAATGCCCTTGAAGGCAGCAGCTACTAGGGCTAGCATGGAAAGCAAGAACACAAATGTTAAACTAAAGATGGGCCCTTATTGATTTCCACTGGCACTACTTGTTTCAACTCTGAGCGTTCTTTGTCAACTTCAGCTTTTAAACACTTCGCATCATTCATTTTCTCTTCTTTGCTTTTTCCCCATAAAACACTATAAAGACCTGCGACCAACATGAGCCCACCCAAAACACTACAGCACAAGAAGTGGACAAAAGAAATTAAAAAAATGAAATAGTGATAATTAAATTTATACCTTTGTAGCCAAAATAAATAATTATTTTTCTTGAAAAATTAATGATATGGGTAAGCACGCATATATACAAGTCCCCCACCTATATATACACACACACCAATTCTCAATTAGATTCTCAGGCTATTTGTTTAATTCCTCAATTGGGACCTTAATCTATTAGAAAATCTCAATTTATTTCCTCATCTAAAAAGAGTAATTTTTTAAATAGAAATCATCAAGTTCTCTTCAAGAAAATTTCTTTTGAATGCATAAATTTTAAAATCTAGACAAAGTGAAAGTGTTATAATAATAGATATAGATGAGAATACCCAATTGAGATTTTTCAATATATCAAGGGTCTGATTGAGAAACAAAATTCACATGGAAATCCAATTGAGAATTAGTGTGTATAACTTGAAAGACTTATATAAGGTTTGAAGAAAGAATTAAAGTACCTTCCCAAAGTGATGATCTCGCATAGTAGAATAGCAGAAAAGAACATTGTAAAGACCAAATTGACTGGTGTAGACATGGCTAAAAACACTGGCCCTTTCTTCTCTATAATCCATGCTTGCAAGTAGAAAGTAACACCAGTCACCACAATTCCCTGTCACAAATTGAAATTATCTGAATTAATATATAGGCATTTTCTACAACATGTTTGGATAATAATATTTGATCTTCAAATATTTTTTCCTAAATGGCTACATAAATTTTCTCAAAACAATAACATAAAGATCATCAATAAAAAATTTAAACTCTTTCATCACAATGTTTCATAACAGCGTATTAATGGTTCATAATATTATAGAAAATATGAAAAGTCATTTTGGCAACTAAATAATGTGAGGGAAAGAAGTATAAAGAATAGATAAGAGAACTTACACAGTAAGCCACAGCAAGAAGTCTAACATTCCAGCCCAGCTCCCACTCACGAGGATCTCTTTCAAAGCCAATGGCAATGGCAAATAATTGAATTGTGCTTAGAAAGCACTGAAGAGTTATGAATAGAAGCTTTGATGGGTAATCTTTCAGAACCCGTCCCTGTCCCAAAACAGTAGCAACTTAGGTCATCATTACTAAAATCTTATTAATTTATTTTAAAATAATTTTAAAATAATTTTTTGTATTAAAATACATATTAATAATATTTTTTATTTTTTAAAAATTATTTTTGACATCAGCAAATCAAAATGATTTGAAAACAATAAAAACATATTAATTTAAAGTTAATAAAAAAAATTTAAATTTTATCAAAAATATTTTTAAAACACAAAAACAAACAATATCTAAAACATTAATAAACAGAAATTCAAAGGGTGGTGTTGGTGTTAGAATTTACAAGGGTTAGAATATAGTTTATTCAATTATAGAATCATAGACACATAGAAGAGGCTAGACTAGATAGAGCTACCTGCAACACGAGCCATAAGCCCCATAAGATGTTGGACACGAACAAGAGGAAGCAACCCTTTATCCTGGTTTGGCTAGAAGGAACATGACTTACAATTCCATGGCTGTTATGGCTCTCAAAGAGGTGATGAGGACACAAAAGATTAAAGTGAGGACCCTTGTATAAGGCAAGGGTTATTGCACCAGCAATACATGCTATTATCCCAACAATCTTCGCAATCCCTGAGACTGACCTCAATTTCAACACCTCCATTCTATAATCACAAACAAAACGTTTCAATTAATTTACAAATATATAAAATGGTAATTTATATTTTTTGTTAATTCTAAACTATAGTGTGTGTGTGTGTGTGTGTGTTAATGTATAAGGTTCCTTAAGGTCACCATAATTAATTACATGAATAATGATTCTTAAGAGATTACTTGAGTTTTAAAGGGAGGGAAAATGAGTACTAAAGCTATTTTTAGTGGTGGGCCATAGTATAAAAATCCTAGATTTAAAATGGATAAAAAGCAAAGTTAACGAGAATAGCTGATAAAGTTAACATATTAATGAAGATGAATTTTGATAATTAAAAAAATAAAGTTAAGATTTTGAATCAAATTTAAGAAACATTTGAATCAAATCACTTTATTAATTAATTATCGTTCAAATCACTAATTTATCAACAAACATTTGAATCAGATTCCACTGTATATATTCGTATGAAAAAGTGCTTATAATATCCATTAGTTTAATGAGTATATTGTACTAATTATTAGCCATTATTTATTTAATATATGTTCTAAGGTATTCCTACAGAATTTATACCCATCAAGTTTAGTGGTAAGGATAACGTCAAAAACTAAATTCGAATAAAACATAGCAATGAACTCGAACCAAATTGGGATGATGTCATTGCTCATTTTAGATGCATGAAAATCAGTGATGTGACTAGTCTAATAATTGTAATTTGAGGAAGCACTAGGAGATCATAAATCTTCCAAACACAAGAAAAATTCTGTATTTCCTAAGTAGAAGTATCTATGTGTGAAAATATATTCAATTTTAGTAGATGTATTTGGAAAAAAAAATTAATATTGTGTTAAACATCTCTAAACTAGAGCCTAACCCTTCATGCTTTTGCAATAACATCTCGAAATTACAAATACTTTAATGGGAGTTTGCCAATTACCTGAGTAGAAGTGCCAAGAAGAAAGTGACGACAGGAAGGCAGTTTGAAATTGCAGCAGCCAAAGTTGCAGATGCATAGACGATGCCGATACCAAATATATCCAAGCACAAGCTAATCCTAAAATGGAAACCACAAAATTAAAGAACATTCTCAAACTCTATAGAGACTAATTAGTTGATCATAAACACTTAGAATGAATATATTTTTTCTTAATTCTGTGGCCGGAAGAAAGTAAAGATCATGCACGTGCTCATGCTACAAAGCATGAAGACAGTACATATATCCTAGAAAAGGAAGAATTAAAGTGGTTGTAAATTGAATTTGAACACATACCCAAATAGAGAGAGGAAGAAAATTTTGCAGAAGGTCACGAACGACAGGGTTGGTCTATTTTTCCTATAGAATTCAAGATAAAAGTAAGGGTCAGCTTAATTTCAACATTATGGTTAATTAATAAAGATCAAGAATTAGTTCATACAGGAGGGGGGAAATGATGAACAGCATGAGGATTGAATTGAATTATACCATTCGAAATAGAAAGCAAAAGGGGCTAAGAAAAGAGTTGCTGCTGCCTGTCTATAGAAGACGAACACATAGTTGTTCATACCACCATTGAAAGCAGCCTTGGATAGCATGAACATACCACCGTAGATTGATTGCACTAAAAGCACAGCCAAATAAGGCTTCTTTTCACCCATTACTCAAATAAGATAGGTATATATGAGAACTACAAGTTTTTTTTCTAAGATTATGGTAGCTAGAACTTCAGTAATGTTTAAAGCTAGAAACAATAAATATATGGTGAAAGCTAGCTTACATGTTTGGTTATGATCAACAAGGTTTATATAAGTTCAACATTCAAAGGGCAATGATGAGAATATCCAATGAAAACTACCGGCGGACTGGCCTCTTCTACGGGGAAGTGTGTGGCCAAGATAGTAGCCTACTTTAGCTACTATAACAAGGGACCACCAAAAGGTTATCTTATAATGGTGTCTCTATTCACTACTCATGCAGTGATTGATTTTTCAATTGTAACCCTTTTTCCATGAGAGGGACTTTGGTGGTATATCCAACCATCATATTTAGTTTCTTATCATGTGAGTATATACGTTGCCAAAATGGAATTTTCAACCACCCTGCCTTTGTATTTTTTTTTTTCCAAGAGGCAAGGACTTCTCCTTTGTTTTGTTTTCACATAAAATACAAAAATACAAAAGTTTTTGCAAATTTTTTTTATTTTTTAATTTTTGGAAATAAAAATAGAAAACCCTTATTTATTTATTTATTTCACATAAAAAAAACAGCAACCACAACCATTAATATTGGATTTAAGGATTGGATTTTAATACTAAAGAGTTAGTGAGTTTTAAATTTGAGGGACCATTATGATGGTAATAATATAATGAAGAATATAAACAAAGAAAAAACAGCAAACAAAACCTGAGGCATGTACTATCCTTAAAGATATTTCCTCGATATAATGTTATCCCCATGATTTAACAAGTTCTTCCTCCAAAACAAGGGATGCATAAACAACAAGATAAAACTCATAAGGAAAAACCCAGCAAGGTTTAAAATTTGCAAGAAAGTGCATAGTATATATAAGTTGTTAGTTTGTAACAGTTAGGGAGAAAAATAAATCAAGGAATTAAAAAGGTGTAGTTGTTATAAAAGTTTTTAAAGTAAAAGAGTTATTAGGACAGTGTAGTTGTTATTGTCGTTAGGGCGATGTCGGGGCTAGTGTGCTTT
Source organism: Populus davidiana (assembly GCA_030145905.1). Taxonomy (NCBI): domain Eukaryota; kingdom Viridiplantae; phylum Streptophyta; class Magnoliopsida; order Malpighiales; family Salicaceae; genus Populus; species Populus davidiana. The sequence goes on along the minus strand of CM057807.1, from coordinate 2,482,701 downwards.
AAGATGTGAGCCTTTTGAGATGTATGCTGTTGGTAAAGGAAATAATATTGAGTTTAATCATAAAATTATAATTAAGTTTTAGGAGTCGCCACCTAGTATTAAGGTTATTAGAAAACCTATAGTCTGCGAGAGTGAATAAGGAACCGATTGTGCAAGAGGAAGACGCATCACCCCAGTGCACTCTACTTAAGGTAAGCTGCATTGTTATTTGATTGTTTTTCTAAATCAAGTTTCTATATGTTGGTCTTCTTCTAAGGTTTAAGACAGATCTTCATTCGTGAGAAAGTCTTTATCTTATTGGGTGAAATCATAGTCATTCTAAAGTTCAAATTTTAGCATCGCATTTATTTTTCATTTTGTATCTTTAATACCTGAGGGTGTACTCTATTATATAGTTTTACACCCCTAAATATTAAAGTCTACATCTAAGTTCTAATATAAAATGAACAAAATGATTAGTAAAGGGTTTTTGACATTTTAGCTAAATACTAACGAATAATCATAAATTGGTTACGATATCTATTTTGTTTTCTTTTATTAAAACATGAGAAAGATGCAATTTTTTTTTTATCAAAACATGCTTGGAAAATTTTTTAGGATTTGACTGTATGCATGAAAACAAAATATATATTTTTTATTTTTTGAAAGGGGAAATTAATTCAAAAGTTTTGAGATTTTTTTGAATTTCTAGATTTAAAAAAAAACATTTCAAAGAAAATCGAGTGTTTTAACACTAAATATGTATCTTTCAGTGTAAATATACAACCTAATATTATACAAAAATGGTAGAAAAACTTGCGAGAAAATCATAATTTTTTTTAAATGAATTTTTGAATTTTTCATTTTTTAAAATATAATAATATATTATTATTATTCTTCTATTTTTATTAAATATATGGGTCTGCCTGGCCCGACCCGACAAACAAGGCCGGACTAGAGGCCCAACAGATCTGGGCTCCTCTTTTTTCTTTTCTTTTTCTTGTTTTATGCTAGACCTAGCCTAGCTTTTTAGGCTAAGCTGAAACAGGTTCAGCTCGAAGCCCATGTGGTCGCTAGCCTAGCCCAGCGACCTTGTGAATTATAATTCACTCTACATGCAGAAAGAATTATTGTTTCTGTAAGCAGTGACTAACATAGGTAGTGGATGAAGAGAAGAGAGGGAAATGAAGATTACTTGACGTTAGGGCGATGCAGCTAGTAGCCTAGATAATAGGCTGCCATGAGGCTGGTGGAGAGAACGACGACTGACATCAGTTACTAGAGGAGGTAAAAGATGAAATTTGTAGAGGATAGAGAGAACTTTGCGGTGGCTCTTTCTGACATAAAGTGGTCGGCTAGTGGTTATGCTAGTGACTTATGGTGGAAAAGTCGGTGGTGATGATGAATGGTGGTTGAAACGATGGAAAGAGAGGAAAGGGAAAATGACAAAAAAACTAGGGGGGAGAAAACTGGTTTTTTTTATTTATTTTTTTCACCCAATTTCTCCTCCTTCAGGTCATGAAATCCACATCTATTTATAAAGGGTGGAAAAGGGACATTTCATCTCTACTAGTGCCAAATCTTGGCATTTGGTTCAACCCATAAAGATCCCAACCATTGGTTCAAAGAACTTATTATAGGCTGTTAGTTTTGTTGTAGGAAAAGAGTTGGTCAAGTTGACCATTTTGAGGCAGTACCACATCCATTATGGTATCCATTAGTAAGAAAGGATTACACCGGCATGTAGTCAGATGTCAAGTGATCATTTTCGTGTAAGTTTTTTCCAATTTAGTACGGGGATAAGGCATAAAATGCCTTGGGAATGAGGTCACTTAAGCAGCCTCTCTAAAGAAGAACATGAATAATCAACTCCAAAACAACATCATTTTGGTGTTTTTCACTTTAGTCTTTTGATTTCTGATTTCTATCAATCATATCCTTGATTGGATTTAAATTTTCAATTTTATGCAATTATAAAACTAATGAACTTCAATTTAAGCCCTATAATTCAATGCTTTTTTTATTTTGATCATTGGTCTCAAATTTTTTCAATTTAACCCCTAATTGACCATTAAACTTTCAAATATTTTTAATTTTACCCTTGATTTCATCTGATTAGGTCCTTAGAGTTCGACACCTTTTTTTTTGTCATTGGCTATGAATTTCTTCAATTTAGCCCTTAATTGACTCAAAAACTTTGATTTTCTTGCAATTTTACTCCTGATTTGAATCAATTGACTTGATAAAAATTAAATTTGATCTCCTAAAATTTCAATCTTCTTAATTAAGTTCAAATCGGGCTCCCAAACTTTATTTTTCACCAATTAAAAACCTAATAAAATTAATTTGACCTATTTAAAGTATAATTAAGTCCTTGCATCTAATTAAATCCTTTGATTATACCCAAAATAATTCCTAAACATAATTAAACTTTAATTTGGCTCATGATTAAATCAAATTGGCCTATTAAAAATCTAATTATATCCTCTAGTTTAATTTTTATGCAGATTCGTCCAATAATGATTTTAATTTGACCTTGAATCGGCATTGTCTCTTTATTTTTTAATATAATATGGTATAATTAGGCTTCCAATTTTCCCAAAATTGCACCTTAATCTTTTTATATGTTTGAAATCCTCCCCGACCTGCTTTTTCAAGTTGCCAGTCTTCTTGCTTTCTTTATTTTATTTTTATTTTGGAAAGAAAAAATATGAATATAAGGAATAACCCATAAATGGGTTATGACAGTCGAAACAGGTTATTTATCTATTGTTGTTTGCTTCTATTCCTAGTGAGTTTTAAAAAGAAGTTGTTCCTGTAAGTTTGATTAATACAATTTCATCTTTTTATATTTCAGGTTTTTCTCCTTTTGAAAAGTTGTATAGGTATGCCCCTGATTATTCCTCCTTTATAATTTTTTATTGTACTTGTTTTGTTCATTGTCCTCATGTAGAACATAATAAGTTGTCCTCTTGATCTATTATTCAAGTCTTTCTTGTTTATGGTTGTCGCACCCCAAAAAAAAAAACCTGGCGCGCGGCATCGGCTGGCGATTTTTCATCGTTTGTTGCGTTTTGAATTCGTTTGTGGGAGTCGCCACCTAGTAATTTATTGAGGGCTACTAGGAAACCTGATGTACTGGTCTTATCAGAGATCGCGGGTAAGGGACTGGTTGTGGTTAGGGAAGGTATTAGCACCCCTAACACACCCTACCTGAGGTAAGCTGCTTTGTGTTCTGATGTGATTTGAAAATTTAAAATATTAATTAAATTCTAAGGCTTGAATAAATCAGTTATTAAATCCCCGAATATATGTAGAAACTTGTTCTCACATTTTCGTGGAAAATACAACTTGATTTTATTTGTCCTTGAGATATTTAACCATATTTAAATTAACAATTAAATTTTTTGTCTTTTATTTTATTTTTATAATTCAATAACATAAATAAAAAAATACAAACACACACAACTTTCTTTTTATCATTTATTTTTCTTTTCTTTTCCTTTTTTTTCTTTTTTTTTCTTTTACATCACAATACAAATACAAATACAAATACAAAACAAATAAACAAAAATTACATTAATTAATTCAAAATTTACATAATAGTCCCTAAAACTCCAAAAATTGCAGGGAAGGACTTCTGGGGGCTGTGTGAACAGTGTCGGCGCGTGGATCCACGCGTCACTGCCACTGGCGGCGCGTGGCTCCACGCGCCACCACTGAGAAATTCAGCAACCGGTGGATCCGGCTCGTCTCTGTTTCCTCTTCTTTTCCTCGCCGGCGGTGAAGCTCACCGCCACCTGCAACAACAAGAAAAACACCCAAAGAGCAGTCGGTTTTAGTTTTTTCTTCTTTGTTTTCGGATCTGGTCTTGGGTTCTTTTGGATCTGCTTCGATGCAGATCGGTCACCTTCTTCTTCTCCTCCGTTTCAGGTGGCTAGCAGTGGAGAGGAGTGACCAAGAAGGGGGAGGGTCGCTGCTGGGGTTGTTCAGGCGGTGGCGCTGTCGATTTTGGTGGAGGTTGGTCTACGTCGATGATGGATCGCGGGCCATGGTGGAGCTAAACTGGAGGTGGTGGCTGACTTCTATGGAGGCCAATCGGCAGGGAGATGAAGAAGGGAACGGGGGTCTCCGGGTTGGAGAGAGAGCAGAGGCGAGGAGGTGCTCTCCGATGTTGTTTCTTTTCAGCGGTTTGGGGCGGCGGCTTCTCCTTGGCTGTGGATGACTGCTGCAGAGAAGATGAAAGCTTGGGTCTCCAGTGATGGAGAAGGGAGAAGCCGAGAAAACACTGCTGGGTTTGTGGGTAGTGACTGGTTTTCAGGTAAGAGGGGGGAGACTTGTGGTTGTGATTTGAGGGGAGACGGCGTTCGGCCAGGTGAGGTAGGAGGAGGAAAAATCCCTAGGTGGGGGCTGTTGGTTCGGTTCGCCAGCCAACCCGAACGAAAGGAAGGAAGAAACAAAAAGGTTTTGAAGAAGAAGAAACTTGAAACCGGGGGGGGGGGGCGGCTCACACAAAAAATCCAGCGGGGGGGTGGCTGGTGTCAAAGAAAAAATTTTTTAGGGTTAGGTTTTTTTTGTGTTTTTTCTTTTAAAAGTGCCAAAATTACCCATGTATCAAAATTACCCCCCCTCTTTTGCAAGTGTTGGAAACCAGTATTTATAGGCAAAAAATGTTGCCAAGTTTTCAAACTTGATCCCTCAATTTCTTCTCTTTTTTTTTGTAAATTTTGATTTTTCTTATTTTTTTGTATTTTTTGAAAACGAGCAATATCAACGTCGACTCAATGAGGAAAAACAATGATTTAAAAATGACGCGTGAAAAGTCGAACGCGTTTGAAAAATTAAATTCTTTTCTAGACGACGTTGAAAATGCTAAAATAATGAAAATATATTAAAAAAACATATTTTTTGGATTTTCTTTTTTTTTCTCTATTTTTGGAATTTTTTGAAAATATATCAAAAGCATGGGTCAAAAATTGGGTAGCAACAATGGTGAAGGTAAAAAGAGGTATCGTTGTTTTGATCCAATAACTTATAAACGTTATGTGCCTTGCCATGTTATCTTTCTCGAGCATATAATTTTCTTTTATATTCCATCCACTACTCATAACTTGACTACATCTAATCTTATTTGTATAGATCCTTTTTTTGAGGATTTTGATAGTTTATCATCTCAGGTTCCTAGTACCTCAAATGCCCCTCCTCATGTTTGACCAATTCATACGGATCATTCTGTAGGTAATGACTCTTTACTCTCTAGCACACCTAAAACTTCATTCTCCTCTACAAGCCCTCTAGTTTCGTTTGAGATTGTGGATCTACCTCTACGTCAATCCATATGCATTCGTAAGTCCACAAAGTTACCAGATTATTCTTATTCTTATTATTCTTCATTATCTACTTTTTTTTTAGCTTTTATTCGTTGTCTCTCCGAACCTTCTTCCTATAAAGAGGCAATTCTTGATTCTCTTTGACAGCAAGCTATGGATGAGCAACTCTCTACTTTGCATACGGACATATATTTGGAATTTGGTTCCTCTATCTCCTAGTAAGAATGTTGTTGGTTGTCATTAGATGTATAAGATTAAGACTAATTTTGATGGATTTATTGAGCGATATAAAGGTAGGTTAGTTGCAAAAGGATACTTTCAACAATATAGTATTGATTATGATGAGACATTTTCTCTTGTTACAAAAATAAATACTATTCATACTTTTATTGCAGTAGCTTTGGTTCGTTATTGACATATCTCTCAACTGATATTAAAAATGTTTTTTTGAATGGAGATCTTTAAGAAAAAGTTTGTATAGCGCCCCCTTCTAGTGTTTCACATGACTCTAGGTATGTTTGTAAGCTCAAAAAAGTTTTATATGGTCTTAAACAAACACCTTGTTCTTGGTTTGATAAATTTTCTGTTGAGATCTCTTCTCTTGAATTTGTTTCTAGTAGTCATAATTTTACTCTTTTTGTTAAGTGAACTGATGTATATCGTGTCATTTTATCTTTATATGTTGATGATATGATTATTATTAGTGATGACATTGATCTAGACGGTTTGAAATAAAAGATTTGGGTTATCTACGACATTTCCTGGGTATTAAGGTAGCTTACTCACCCAAAGGTTACCTTCTTTCTCGGTCAAAATATGTTGTAGATATTCTTGAGCGGCCTAAACCTACTGTTAATAAGACTGTAAATACTTTCATTGATGTTAAAGCAATGTACTATTCTTCTGATGGTTTGCCTTTGTTAGATCCTAATTTATACCATTATATTGTTGGGAGCTTGGTATATCTCATTATTTCTCGAGTAGATATTGTATATGTTGTTAATCATTTTGTTGCTTCTCTTACTAGCTACCATTCATTGGGTAGTTGTTCTTCATATTTTGTAATATCTTCAAGGTACAATCTTTCAGAATCTTTAACTTCCATCCATCTCTTCCTTAGAGCTACGTGCATACTCTCATGCTAATCATGACAATGATCCTACATATCGCAAGTCTATTGTATCTTTTAAGGTGATTCTCTTATTTCTTGAAAGAGCAAGAAATAATATATTGTTTTTCAACCTTCAACTAAAGCAGAATATTGTGCTATGACATCTCTACTACCAAAGAGATTGTTTGGTTACGTTGATTACTTGCAGATATGAAAGTCTCCCTTTCTCATCCTACTCTTATGAATTGTGACAATCAAAGTTCTATTTAAATTGCTCACAGCTCGGTTTTTCATGAACGAATTAAGCATATTGAGATCAATTGTCATATTATTCGTCATCATCTCAGGCATGACACCATTACTTTGCCTTTTGTTTTTTTCTTTTTTTATAGATTACAATTTTTTTTTATCAAGTCGCATTCTATTTCTCATTTTCATTTTCTAGTTGGCAAATTATTAATACTTGTAGTTGCCGCATCGTGAATTTAAGGGGAGAAGTTAAAAAATATGTTTTATTTTGTTTTATTTATTAAGAGTATAATAGTTTTTTTTTATTTTAACTTATATATAATCTCTTTGTATATAGGTTAATATAATTTTATTATGCAATATCAAATATGAAATCCTAGCCTCCTTTTTTATTTTTATATTTTTCTTTGTTTAATTTGGATTGTTTAAGAGCATGTACACCAAGCTACATTATTTGTTTATGTAATGTTCTAATAATGTAGCTTTTCTTGGTTCGGTATATCTGCATATCCATAAATTTTGTAGATTCGTTTTTGTTTTGTTTTTTCCTCTCTTTTTTTAGTGTTTTGATGCAAATTATTGCCTATAAAAAAAATACGTAGACCATACATTAGAATTTAATAAATAAGATTTCATTGAGGTACTTGGAAGGTTCCGCTTTACTTGATATAGATATGCATATTTTGTGGTACGTGATTGATAAAAGTAAAGGTTAACATTCCTGGTTCCCATTTTTCATCCGTTTATTTATTTGTATATGATTACTTTTTCAAAAGCATGATAATTATTATTTTTAATTATGTAATGGCCAGCAAACATTACATAAAGAGCTTTTTAGTGTTACTCTAAGAATATAAAGAATTCGATGATGCCTAGCTATTTCAAAGGCTTCAAGAACAAGAAACATCCTTCTAATATTAATTTAACCATCCAATTTCAGCCATTCTCATAAAATATGACAAATTTTTAAATAACCATATCCCTATATATATATATAGTTTAATAATTTTGTCACCTTGAATTTTACGGTTTAAAAGAGAGCATTTGGTTTCTAGATAGTTGAGAATTGAGTTAAATGTGTAGTTTTCATAGAAAGATTTCAAATTTCTAACATTATTTTGATTTTTTTGGAAACTGATAGAACATGGTAACGATCCAATAGCTACTTTAAAATGATAGAGATGATGAACAAGTGCATTCTTAACCATAAAATATCTGCATGTTCATATGGGTGAAAAATCATGTATGGTCCCTCTTCTTTATTCTTATGTCAAATCAAGTCATGTACTTCAAATTAGGTCAAATCGGTCGTTATTCTCTACTACAAGTAAATTAAGATCACACAAGAAATTTTATATTACAAAAAAGAGAAAGACAAAAAAACCAGAGTAAAAATCATAAATAAATAAATAAATTTTTGAACTTTGATATGAATATTCAAAGTTTTTTTGTTTTTCTTTCATCTTTGTATACATTTCTTTCTTCATCGGAAAAGATATTTAGAATAATTAACTATTGATAATAGTTCCTGTGAAGTACTGTAAAATTTCTCGAGATCTCATACCCTATAATATACGACAATTTCTTATCCGTTTAATTAGTAAATAATTGGATGAAAGGGACTTGAACCAACTTTAATTGAAAGTAAAATAGTTGATTTTGTCTAATTTAAAGCAAAGAGTAATTTAAAATAAAGAAACCAGAAGCTGACACCGAAGGCTCATATACTGATACATATAATTAAATAAACGTGGCATCTACTCGATGACACCAACTATGAGATTCAGCAACTTCAAAGATAACTTCTGTTTTCTTTCCTTCTCATTGGAGGAGGAAAGAGGCTGAAATTTTTATAAGCTGATAGGTTCTTACAAAGCAAATTAGTTTTTATTCTTCCACTTATGTTCATGCAGCATTCAGAATCATGTTTAATTTTCTCTTTCGATCTTCTTGTGTTTTTTTTTTATTAACATAAACGTCTAGATCAATTTGGACACATCTCAACTAATCTCATGGATTTTAAAATTAACAATCATATAAATTTCTAATAACTTTTCAATTCAAGTTCGCTAGGTCAATAGAAAAACAAAGGCTTAAAAAAACCAATATTGTTTCAGTTTTTTTTTTTTAAAATAAAATTCTAAATTGACTTGTATCGACTTAATTCACCCGTGACTCTCGAGCTTTAAGCAAGGATTAGCCACATAATACGTCTTTTTGTTAAAGCGAGAGCCTCTAGTGGTAAAAAAGATTTGCATGTGGTCTGCCATGAATCTTCTTTGAAATGTCAAAAAAGTTTAATCACGTTTTGGTCGATATCTCTTCGTCAAGAGATCATGAAATTGACCTTATATATGTCTATGCATGCAAGTATCATCGTGATTTAGCACATGCTAAATCAAGATATGGCATCATTTTCTCGTCTAAAGGACTGGTACCTACGGTTTCCAGATCTAGTTTGAACGGCGTCAACATAATATATCAAGTGAATGAGTTTTGTTCTTAATGATAAATGGAGCTAGCTAGTACTATATATTTTCTTGAAAGAATGATCCATCAAAGATTCTTTTGAAAGAGAACATTGAGTAATTCAAGGTATCGGAATGAATTCTGTATGAAAGAGTCACAATAAAACAACAAATCAAATTGTCCTGCAATTCTTAATTTATTCTCTTACAATGGAGCATATATCCACTGATAAATTTGCAGCACGTCAAACATATGAAACAATAGTGTAGATATATTCTTGTTGTAGCCATGCATGATAGGCTTAACTCTGAAGAGTGTAGCTCAATTGGTCAAGTCTTAGATTTGTTATTTAAAAATTATCAGTTCAAGTTTTAAAAACTTTAGGTATAGTAGATGTTTATATAACCGTTAACTTTAGGACCCATGAGATTAGTTGAGATGCGTTCAAACTGACTTAAATACCTACGTTAAAAAAAAAAACAGAGAGAGAGACTAATGGTGGGCTTTCTTTAATTTTGATGTATGCAAAGGAAAGTTCAATGAAATTTGTGGCTGAATCCTGAATTAGCCCTTCCTCGCATCAAATTATGACATGTTTTTTAACTTGTAAAAGAGGAAAAGACTTCGATTAAGGCAGTCTACCAAAAAAAGAAGGCATTGGTAAATTTCACCATCACAAAGTGACAGCCTATCATGCGTAACATAATTGTGACAATCCCTTGAACTAAAACCCGTTCTAAAATGGCCTCCGACTAGCTACCTACCTACCTACCTACCTAGTCCTTTATTAAAGCTATGATGTTTTAATCATTCATGATTCCCTTAATTTTTCTACAATGCCTTAATTGTTGATTGCGAAATGCCTTCTGAATTCCTTGAAAACATGTGACTTTGATGCTCCCACAACTTGAGATTTGAAATTTGTCGGTTGAAATATGAACAAATACAAAACATTTCTACTATCGGTTACAAATTAAGTTTGTATGATCACAAAATTCTATAGTGTGTGTTTTTATTATTATTAAAGAAATTCCATAGAGGGCCCCTATGGCATGGAGAACTTAGCTATCTATGTTACTAATTTAAGATTGCAAGTTAAAAAATTTAAAAGGCAAGTATATATGTTGATTAAAGAGGTTTTTTATTTTATTTTATTTATTTTTAGTTTGAATGTTAGAGTTTCCATTTAAGAGAATGAACAAAGCTCATATGAAAAAAAAAAAAAAAAACCTTAATCCATATTAAACACAAATTAATTTAAAAATAATCGTGAACATTTAAAACAAAATGAATGAGAGTAAGAAGTTATTGGCATGCTTTAATTTCAGGATTATGGATTAAGAGTAATATATATATATATATATATATATATAAAGGAACTTTATTTTCTGTGTATTTTTCCATAATTAAAAAAACATTATATGATGGTGTTAATCTTAAAAGTTTAAATTATTAGGTGAAATCCAATTAATATTTTATAAGTCTCTCTAATATATCATTTCATATAAAAAAATTTTACTTTTAAAATTTATATAAGTTTATCATTATCTTATTTTTATTTTTATTAACTTAAATTTTAAAAAATAAAGATAATAAGATTCACGATAATTAAAACTTTAATATTAATTTAAAAAATTAATTGAAATCAAAACTTAAAATGAAATATTTTTTATTGCTTTGCATGAAAATAATTAAAAACTAAAAAAAACAATCGTAACGTATTGTTATTTATGGATTGGATGTTATAATTCCAAGCCGTATGACCTCATTCAATCATCGCTTAGCCGAACAAGGCAAGTTTTTTTTTAGAGTCAACCTCATTGGATGTTATGAAAAAATTTGCATGTTGCTAAAAATGTCACATCTATTTTAGAAATTATAAAATCAGTTTGAAAATTCTTTTAAGGAAGAAAACAAAACTGATGAATGTGCAAGGTAATATCTTTGAAATTTTTTATTTATTTGACTAAAAAAACATTTGCCTAAGATAATATACTTACATATCTTATAAAAAAAACAAAATGCTTACGTTCATGAAATTATTTAGGATGAAAAAGCAATAGTAAATTTAAGAACTGACAATTGAATTTGATAGAATAAAATTCAAGAAATTAAAAATTTAAAAGCAAATTATAAATGCAATTAAAAGCAATTGGAAAAATAGGAGTTCAATTGAAATTTTTCAATCTCAAATCAAAAACCCTAAACCATGCGTCATTCAAACTTTAAAAAAAAAAGTGAGTGACATGTCGTTCGACCAACTGACCTTTGTTTTTTACAGTTTTGATTGATCGAGTTGGCAATTTCAAATGCATGAATATAGTGTACAACCTAGTCAACCTTGACAAAGCAACTTTCATGCAAAAACCGACATATTTTTAGTGTGTTCACATACAAAGCTTTCTCAATATGTTCTTATTAAGGGTTTATGATACTTTCCTCAAAATCAAAAAGTCAAAAATGAATTCAAAACCTTTTTAATCTTAACAAAACCTTATAAATACCCCCAAGCTTAGAAAAAAAGGAAAAAAAAAGGAAAAAAGTTTTCATCCAAAACTAGATCTTAATTTAGTGACTGTTCTTATTTTTTATTTTTTTTGTTTTATATTTACATTTATAAGCCATTATATATATATATATATATATATATATATATATATATATATATATATAAACATAACATGTGTGTTTCAAATTGGATATGGTTTGGAATTCAACAAAAATCACAAATATCTTTTTTAATTTTATCAAAACACTAATAAAAAAATTTGTCTAAAAAAGCTATTTAAAAAAAAATTGACCAAATGATATCCATCGAATTCAGATATAAATCATAAACATGTGAAAAATCAAGTAGCACTTGTTAAAATTCAAATTATTCAAACCAAGAATTCTTCATCAGATTTGGTCATTAGGCTTTGGAGGATGAATTTCTCAACATTTGGCCCAAATTACAAAACAATATAAATAAATGAACAAACAAACCTAGAAAATGATGCGATCAACAAACCCAAAACCCAAATAGGCCTATAAATATCCAAACTAAACAAATGGAAACTCAATCCAATAGGCCCAAAACGTTTGTCCAAATTTCATCCAGCCCATACATCCAGTCCAACAACACCAGCTCACGTTCAACGTCCAAAGCACACAAGTTATGGTTTTAAAAGGGGTTTAACACTTCTCATCTTTCTCCTCCTCCTGTCTGTCAGTGTTTCCCTTCTTACAAGCCTTAAAACCCCCACTACTCCCATGAAATGAATCAGGCCCCACTTCAAATCTTTCTCAAAACCCTAAAAAAACCCTAAATCATGATCATACCAAAGCCCTTTTCTTCAAAAACCCTCCTTTCACTAACTACAAAACCCCCCTCTTCTTCACAATTTTTATATTCTATTTTCATCTCTCACTTCTCAACGTCATCACTAACACCTCGCCACTCTCACTCTCACTCTCATTTTCATTCAGAATCGAAAAGTGTTAGGGTTTCAGTGTGGTGGGATTTTGAGAATTGCCATTTGCCAAGTGGGGCTAATGTCTATAGAGTTTCTCAAGCTATTACTGCAGCTGTTAGGGGTAATGGGATTAAAGGGCCTATTCAAATTACAGCTTTTGGCAATGTTTTGCAACTTTCAAGAGCTAATCAAGCAGCACTTTCTTCAACTGGGATCAACTTGGCTCACATTCCTAATGGTAGTTTTTTTTTCCCATTTTGAATCCATTTTAGAATTAAATTTCCTGGCTTTTGTGTATTCTTTTTATACTTAATGCTAGTTTCTTGTGGGGGTATGTGAAAAGAATTGGAATTGTGTGTTGTTTAAGTTGGTGAATCAATGGATATGATAATGTATATTTGTGTTTGGTGAAATTGATTGTGAATATTTTTGTTTGATTCTGGCCCCTTTTTTAATATCTAAGCTTCAAGCTTTTTGGAATTTTTGTTGATTGGATTTCTTTTTTCTAATTTTGGAAGGGTTTATCTAGTAATGAAGTGAAAATAATTGGATTTGATCGTTAAAGTATTGCCTGTATGTGTTTGATGAAAGGTCAGTATGTCATATGGATTAAAAGGAAAAAAAAAACTGATTGGTATTGTATTGCTGAATGTGAAAATGGGATGAATTTCTGCATATAATAGGAAAGAAAGTGCTAAATGGTTTGTTGTCGCTGGAAAGTTAATATCTTTTGTGTTTAGAAAATTACAGGTTTATTAGAATTGTTTTGAGTAGCTGTGAGTGTAGAATTATATGTTTTGGGAGCCAGTAGGATCGTTTGATCTTCACAGAAAATACTTTCATGTCTTAAATGCACTCTCGTGCTCTAATGGCTCTCACGCCTTTGCAAAATTTCTGGTCATGCAGGTGGAAAGAACAGTGCTGACAGGTCTCTTCTCATTGATCTTATGTGTTGGGTTTCCCAAAATCCACCACCTGCCCATCTTTTTCTGATTTCTGGTGATAGGGACTTTGCAAATGTTCTACACCGGTTGAGGATGAACAACTACAATATATTGCTTGCTACCAATGATACTGCCCCAAGTGTTCTCTGCAGTGCTGCGAGCATCATGTGGCTGTGGAATTCTTTGGTCAAAGGGGAAAACCTATCTGGAAGGCATTTTAACCAACCCCCTGATGGCCCCTATGCCTCTTGGTATGGCTATTATAAGGGGCCTCTGGAAGACCCCTTCGCTGTTGTCGAGCAACCAATATGTTCAAAGGTCAAGGACATGCCTGAGGCTAGTTCAGAGCCTGCAGTCCGTCCAATTCCAAAAGCAGTTATGAAGAAAATTTGTCACATTTTGAGTTCATGTCCTGAAGGAATGTCAATTACTGACCTTCGAATAGAGTTGATGAAAAGTAAGGTGTCTGTTGATAAAGACTTGTATGGGTATAAAAAGTTCTCCCGCTTCCTTTTATCCATGCCACATATATTGAAGCTCAAGGACAATGGTGATGGTCAGTTTAATGTACGTGGTGTCACTGTAAAAACTCCCGAACCATTTCAGCCCAGTCTATGCAAGTCTACACCTACTGCTATTGACAATGGAAGTCAACCCATTACCAGGTCTTCAAAGTCAAATAGTGAGGAAATTTTTGTTTCTGGACCTGTGGATGGGAAGTTGTCATTGCCTTCATCTCCTAAACTAAATTTGGAAACACTGCCAACAAAAGTGCAGCAACCCTCTTCTCTTAATGAGAATGCTGTCAGAATGCATATTCAACAACTTCCAAAACAAATGGAACAGCTCCAACAGGCCCAGCCTCCAAAACAAATTGAACAGCCCCCTGCGGTTGCTGAAAAGGTTGAAATGGTTAATGCCAAGGTAATCAAGGATCATCTGCCTGCTGTGAAAGAACCAGTTTCTGCATCTGAAATGGGTTTTTTTAGGAAATTCTGGAGAAGATTGTTTGGTGGCAAGGATGATGATTCAATGTTGGAAAGTGATAATGCTCAAGTGGAATCTCCTGGTGATAGCTTGGTGAAGAAAAATGAGTACACTTTGGAAGAATGTGATCCTTCTGGTGAGAGCCCTCAAGAGAAAGTTGAGAAGAAAATTGTAAAAACTCCAACTCAGGGTGATGATTTAGTGCATCCCATTGTGGAACCAACTTCGGAGAATAAAACTGCTACACGTTCTGAACTACATGGTGAAATGCCAAAAACAAGTCCAGGTTTATTTAACTGGATTTTGAATAGGTGTAAATTGCAGGGGAATAGTTCAGATACATCAAATGATCAACCCACCGAAATACCTGAGCAGATAAACAGTTATGCAGGAAAAACTGAGGTTTTTTCTGAGCATTCTTTTTGGAGAGAGATGAAATCTTTTATTTACACGAAGAAGGGATCCCTCCTTATCTCACAATCAAGGACCAGGTTTATGAATTTTACTTGCTTTATTGTTCTTTTTCTGCGGTTCTGGTGATAGTTGCTAGTCAGCTACTTTACTTCTTTTGTTATCCAGTGGTTCAATTTCTTTCTTTCGAAATTTATTTCTTCACCAAAGTGAGGAGGTTAGAATATAAAACTAAAAAACGTGATACTGAATATAAAAGAGTTATTGTACCCATACAGTGAGAATCTGAGAGGCATCTGGAATTGCATCACATTCATTTTATTATGATTTTTCTATTCGTCCAACAAAACTTCCCAGCTCATTAAGACTCAGAAAACTGGCTAGGTTATGTCTTAAAATCTTTCTTTGTTTTCCTCAGTTCCTGATACTTTTTATATGTAATGAAATCCTTAGATGGGCAAGTCTTTTCTTTCAATGTTCTAGAAGGATTAATTTTTAGAGGGTAATGAAGATATTTTAATCTTAATGTGTACATAACCTTTAAGGTTAAATTACAATAACTCACGGTACTGAGACCACCCAAAATTTTGAAGATATTGCATAGACCCTCATTTTTATCCAAATTTCCCTTGGTGTTTTTAAAATTTCCTTGCTATTAAACGGGATGGTTTTTAAAATACCAGGGACATTCTGGGTACAAAAAGGTAATCATTCATTGTAATATTTGTTTAATGTGGAAAGGGTTTTTTGTCGAATCATCAAGCTTTTGTGTGGTCCGTGTAATTTCGCTACACTTGAGGGGTTATTATAATTTACCGTAAACTTAAAAGGAAAAAATGCAAAAATTGCAACTTTTGGTTTGGTGGTTTTGTTCCGAGCAAGAAGGTTATTTTGCAATAATTCCAGTATCTTGCACTTCCTTTATCTTGCAAATGTTAGTGGGTTTCTAAGGTGGCATTATGTGGCTAATATGCCATGTCATAGCCACATAAGAGACACACCAACACCACTTTAGCTTCTTCAGTATCACGTGTTTAAAACCTTCTGCACTGAGTTGAAAAGCATTGAAAGACATGGCGCAAATTATTATTTTTTGCTCATTTTTTATTTATTTATATCAGATATCACCAAGTTAAACAGTTGTATCAAACCTAAATAATGAACAATGGCAAATAATATTTTCTGTGTTCACTATTCACTTTTGTAGTTATTATTGGAAATATATTTATTCCATTTGTAATTGTTACTATAAGTTTTAATATTAAGCTTCAATGATGAAGAATTGAGTTAGCTCTTTTTCAGATGTTGCATATTTTATTTGAGAAAAGTTAATCATACTTTGATTGTAGACTAAACTCTAAGGAAATTGGAGCGACAAGTTCCAAAATGGTCACCAAATGAGAAAATTCCAAACAACAAGATGCCATTCTGCATTTTCCCTGCAATTTATCATTTTGGCCTTTTATTTGGCAACTTTGATTATGATTCTTTCAACTCTAGTGAACTTGGTATAGTTGATAAATATTAGCATCAATTTTGATGTCTAGAACATGAGAAAAGAAGAAGAAAAACAGAGGTTGCAGTCAGTATCATATGTTAATGCTCTTCTATCTGTGATTTGTCAGGGAACAGATAGCACGAAATCTGCTGAAGGAAGGACCTCTGGTTCTTAGATCTCACAATGAAAGCGATGGCCTTCAACTGGTGGACATGATAATATCAGAGAAGAAATGGGTGGAAGAATTTCCATCTGAAGCTTTCCCTTTCAAGCTCACTCAGTTTGTTGCACAGAGTACGGTGGGTGATTCTCCTGCTTCAAATGGACTGAGTTCTATGTTTTTGAGCTCCCTATCACAGTCTAACCTGCAGAGACAGCCAGGACATGAAGGGGATAAAAAGATTCAGAACATTTCTCACACTGGAGTGTCCTCACCTGTCTCTGATGAAAAGCCTTCTGCAAGGTCTAGAAGTGAGATATTAGGTGACTGTCAAAAGCTTGTGAAAGAGATATTGAAGGAATTTCCAGGAGGATATAATATGGGCAGCTTTGGAAAGCTGTTCCTTGAGAGGTATGGCTACAACCTCAATGCCAAAAAGCTCGGTTACCCAAAGTTGGCATCCTTGCTTCAGATAATGCCTGGGGTAGAAATAGAATCCAATTATATTATTCCTAGCAATGAAATGGCTAAGCGATCAAGCGCGGGTAGAACTGTTCTTAATAGTAACTATCCTAGATCAGCCAGTTCAGACAGTGAATTATCGGATGCATCAAACAAGGATGATGAATCGGACTCTACATGGGAAGAACTTGGTCCTGTTGACAATTCTATTTATGGCAAAGAGGCAAACGAATCAGTGTCAAGGATGAAAGGAATAGGTGAAAGTGTGAAGCAACCATCCCCTGATTATGAATATCCTCTCTCAGATGATGAATTTTCAGATTCAGAAAAGGAGTCTGGGAAGGTAACTCGACCTGGAGGGAAAGCAAAGCCTGCATTTAAAGATGTAAACAGCGCATTACTGCAAATGCTTGATTCATGGTACAGCAGTAATGAAGGTGATATTAAGAACAAGCCAGAAAATCCAAAAAGCATGCTTGATTCGTCCACAAACAGTTTCCAGTCATCTGATTCTTCTGTTGCCGATCTGGTTGAGAATAAAAATGAAGTGGTAGTCGACAGCATATTAAGTAGTTTGAAGAAATCAAAGAAGCATAGGATGGGAGCTTGATTGTTCTCAAGGACTAAACGCAACCATGGCCTTCTTCCTACGGATTGTTAGCACTTACAGAGGTGAGATCCATTCTTTTAGTATTTTTCTGGGAGTTCTAGACACAAACCGGGGCTATATACGCTTTAGCTCCATTCTTTTTTTGCAGTAAGTGCTACCAAGGTTGGATAATCGATGCCATGGAGAGGCTCCATTAATTTTTGTGAACGAGGAGCTATTTTCTTCCTCATGTATCTGATAAATCTCGGATCACAGTCTATACACGCAGCCCTTTAGTTTCGTTCATCCCTTTTCCTTTCCAGGTTGATCACTAGGGTTTCACCTGAGAAGGACATTGTGCCTGAGATTATGATATGAGAAAAGGCCTTGTCGTCGGGTCCTTGAGATTATGACATGAAAAAGGACCTTAGGTCACTGAGGACACATGTCCTCTCGAGACTCGAGAGTTCAAGGTCAACACGCAAGCGCATATGCCCTGCTAACAGAGGATTGACTTCAGGTTTGTTTATTGGGCAGTGTTTATTTTCACGGCAGTACTGAAGTTTTTGAAAAAACTATTTTTTTTTAATTTATCATTCATTTTAATATGTTAATACAAAAAAGTAATTTTAAAAAATATTATTTTAATATATTTTTTAATGACAAACAATTTAAATTTTTTAATCATTCCTATAATATCAAATACTATCTTGTGGGGAGAAATATGATTAAAATTATGTTTTTTTAATTATAATTTTAAAAATAAATAATTAATTAATTAAATTAGTGTGATTGAAAATTAAATTTTAATTATGAAAAAAATTATATTTTTTTTTCAGAAAAACAACTGTACTACCAGGATCATTATTGAGGTTATTCAGTAGATCTAAATTAATTATTTTTTATTAAAGTAATTAAAACAGGCGATGATTTATTTAAATAAGAAAAAAACAATTAATAATTTTGCAATCAATCAACATCAAGGGCTGTAACACAACTGTTCTTACAAAATAATTTAGTGCGTGCGTTAAACATGATAATGTGTGGTCAACACATTATCCAAAGATAAATAGCCAAAAAGTCTTTCTCGTCTAACCTTATCCAAAGTGATCACTTTAAAATTTTCTCTCCTATTTTTGTGTTGTTTAATACTTTGTGTTAAAATTTTATCTAGGAGTCTACTCAAGAAGATAAGATAAGATCTGACTCACAAATCTAAATCTAGAGAGTTGGTATGGATCAATTGAAAAATTAAAATTAAAATCATATTATTTTAATAAAAAAAATTAATGGATTAATTACTTAGTTTTGACTGGTCAAACTGAGGTTAATTGGGTTGTTGACTGAGTAAATTATGTTTTTATTTAATTTTTTTTTTAACTTGAACCTTTCTAGATCTTGGATAGTTGGGTTCTAAATTGCGCTGTTTTATATTATTTTGAGGTTTGATTAGTGATTCACAATTAACCTTGCACAATAATTAATATTCAAAATTGAATAAGAAGCCTTGCCACGAGCTCTCCTAGTGTACAACAGTTGAATTTGGTATTAATGAAAATGAAACGAGTATATTATTCTTTAATCCTTGGATTCCAAATGTGATTATAACTTAATCATTTATGTTTAATAAATTATAATTTAGTCCCTTGAATATTATCGACCCACTGTTTTATTAAAACATTTGTTGGCACTTCTAAATTCCAAATGTGCCCTTTGAAAATTTAATTTCTTAGTGGAAAACCAATTACAATTATAAAATATATTAGAAGGTCCAAGTAAAATATTGTAGAAATCACAATACCTAAAATCCTTTTCATTTTCATCCCCAAACTTGTTTTTTTAATAGCAGCCTTCTATGTCTAAATTAATGCCTAATTTATTAAAATTTGTTAAGGAAATAACAAATTCAATAAAAGAGGAACAAAGTGTAACACAAGGAGAAATTCCATGACCATGACCAATGTCAAATTCCCTAGAAAAAGTTTGGTCAACATACTTTTCTGAGTCTATCTTAGTCCCTTTAGTGTTTTTAATTTTGATTTTGATCTAAAAATTTATTTTTTTTAAAACATTCCAGCCTCTTCATAACGATAAAAAAATATAATTGGTAAATAATCACTTTTTAAAGATGAATTTTATCATTCTTGTGTAAATCAATTTCATTCGATAAAAAAATGATACTGATTTTTTTAT
This sequence comes from Populus davidiana, assembly GCA_030145905.1. Lineage (NCBI taxonomy): Eukaryota > Viridiplantae > Streptophyta > Magnoliopsida > Malpighiales > Salicaceae > Populus > Populus davidiana. The sequence continues at coordinate 2,462,864 of CM057807.1, read as the reverse complement.
ATAAATATGACTAAAAAAGTAGATCATGTTCTTTAAATCATATTCCTAAATTTCATTATATAATTTGTTGGTTAATAGATTAGCAGGTTTTTTCATAAAAATTAAGTCTACCCATTTAAGGAAGTAAGCATGTCAACTCCTAATAATAATGATTATTTTTTATACCGAGTCACAAATTAATCAATTAAATTAAGTCAATCAAAATTATTTTATTTTATTTTTTTAAGTTAATACAACATCATTTTATATTTTCAAAAAATAAAATTAATTAGAATGTTAATTAGAAAGACAAAGTTATAAATTAACCCTAGATATTTGACAAGTCAGCTCCCAAACAATTTTATTAGAAACATTCTTATTAAATAAGAGTGCTCAAATTCAGAATCGAGCATTACCAATCCACAAATTTTCTTTAAATAAACACACATTTTCTATTCTTCAGTGTCTTATTGTAGAGAAGGAAACCAATTGCTAGAGTTAATTGGTTTCCATCTTCTTTCTTTACTGAAAATAGCCACACATCTTCTCTGAATAGAGATTACAAAGTTGAAATTGATCTTCTAAATTGTTCTGTATTTTCCAACAAAAATGTCAAGAAGCTTGCAGAAATGGCAGTCTTTTGGCATTGTTACCAGATGATATGTGCACATATCTCATTTACTCTTCAAATTAAAGAGCTTAACAGAGGAGCAAGAAAACTTCTCTCTCATGCCTTTCTTCATCTATAGTTCAATTTTCTGGTGTCCATCCTAGACGTAAAGGAACCATACCAGTTCATCTCGAACTTGGCGGTTAAACTCGGTTAAACTCTACTGCAAAGAGGACGGTTAAATTCTACCCCCACCAATCCATCTCGAACTTGGTGGCTAAACTCTACCAGTATGAAGATGGCTAGGTGCCAAGATGATAAAAAGCTTAACACCTCTCATTCTTATTACTTCTTTCAGGAGGAGGCGCTGGAGCTGAAAAAGGGCTTCTTTCTGCCTTAGCTGAGTAATATAATTTGCATTAATAAACTCCGAGCAATTTACTGACTCAGTCCGGGCAACTAAAGCCCTAGGATCATCCTTGAAGTACAAGCCTTGGGGACTAAGGTTGAAGATAAGGAAACAGCTACGCAGTCACTTTCTGACTTGAAATAAGTTGAAGAATAAAGCTAGTTCATAGAAAAGATTTTTCAATAAAAAATTGAAACCCGCCTAAAGTAATAACTTTAGGGTATTCCAGGAAAGCAGCCTCCATTCTCCAAGAAGAAGCCATAGACACATGGTAAGGTGATTTGACTTGCATTTCTCAAAGCAAGTCCCCCTCCATTCTTTTCTAAGAAAATAATAATAAGATAATGGCTGGTGCAAACCAATTTCCACCACCTTTCCTCTCATCAACAACCTAATCCTCACCATATAGGACCAAGCCATTGAGCTTTAATAATCATTATCTTAGCTCAGCATCTAGTGTATTGTTATCTTCTGTAAGAAAAATAAGCTATTTCATTTTTCTAGCCTAAAATAACGATGAAAGGATCCAGACAACACCACAAGAACTTCATCTATGCCTAAAAACAATGCCTAACTAGTCTCATCACTCGCATGGAGTTTGCCGATGAGAACCTCAACAGTAATCTATTTTTCTATGAGCTTCTGTTAGGGTTCTATCTATGATGAGGCAAATGCAAGCAACTTGCTTCTTTTTTCCCCTTTTGTTTCAAATGAGAACCTCAAAACTATATTTTCCAACGAGCTATTTTAAGGGTTTTTTCTTATCATAAAGAAAATTAGAGAAAAAAAGTTTTCTCCCCTTAAAGAAACAATATAAATGGATAAAATGGACTCAGGCTTTCCTGTGTCCCCCCACAAGTCCCTTGTATTTTAGTTATGGAGGTCAATGTGTGATCTCTTTGCCAAAATCACCAGTGCCTCCCTTGATGAGAACCACCAGCACCTCTGTTCTTTGGAAAGAAGGTGTTCTTATTCTTGGGTTTTGGTATCTCGTGAATGTCCATCACTTGAATCGTTCTTTGTTTTTTGGCTTCACAAAGCAAAGCAGCACGACACCAATTACCAATCAGTGACACTGAACAATTTGAACTTTCAGACAGCCAAATTCAAACAGAAAACAAAGAACAGAAATCAAACCATTTTCAGCTTCTTTATAATTCGCTTGAAGCCTTTTCCTTGCCGAGGCAAGCCTTTGATCAGCATCAAAATTGCTTGCTTTCGGTTGTTCTCTTTGTCTCTACAAAACCATAGATACCAAGTAATTGAAAAATTCTGTAACTAATTTAAATTTACTATTCGGAATGCTCTTGTTTTGATTCTTTTACACAAGTATAAATGCATGCATAAGCTTCAAAGTGCCCTATCAAGTCTACATTTATCAGCAACCAAACAAAAGACTCTCATTCAGAACACTTGATACCTGTACATTGTGAGGAGCAGGTGAAGATGCAGGGACTGGTTTTTGAGTAGGTTTGGTCGGAGCTTGGTTTCGAGGAGGAGCTGGTTTTGGTTTTCTTTCGGGTTCAGAATTATTCCTATCTGATCCAGAACTCCCATCTACACAACACATTAGCAAAAGAAGGGAAACAAACAACAGGTTAATCAAATTTAAAATAAGGAGAATGAAAGATGGACCAAATCCAGCTTTGAATCTGATTCTTCACTCACTGTGAGGGTTGGGAGAGTAAGCAAAATCAGGAACCTAACAAAAAGAACAGAATCTTAGAAAGCAAACAAAAGAGAGAATTTTTGAAAATTTCAACAACTTTTCAATGGCAAGGAAAGATTGTCTTTTACCTGGTGATGACCATTCTGGGGAATCTTCTGCTGAGGTGAGTCCCCATCAGCTGCAGAAACATACTTGTTAACTTCCATTTGTAACTCATTAACCCCTTCAATGTTATTCTCTATTTCACTTTAATATCAATTTTCCCAGAAAAGCAAAATTGAGAGTGAACTACTGGATGATGATGATGAATGTTACCCATTAAACCAGAGGATGCATGCTCTCCTTGTGGATTCAACCTAACCCAATCATCTACAATTTCTTTCCATTTTCTGAGCACAATCACAAAGACAACAAAAATCAAAACATATTAACTACTACTTAATTCAATCAGATAATACAAGAACCTTGAGCTGCTAGAAACTCATAGTATCTACAACTTTGCATCTTCAATACCTGACAAGTTGCTTCACTAATCTCCTAACATCATTAGATGGATGTTTTCGCAATTGATTCACATGCCTCCCAATATCAGTCTCCTAAACATTAAAAAAAAAAAAGTCACCAGAAAATTAATTAAAAGACTTCAACAACAAGAACAAACGCAACAACAACAACAAGAACTATATAAGTTCATTAATTGTTCAGACAATCACCTTAAGTGCCTGAAATGTAATATCCATATCTGCTAAACTTTGAAGCAAATCAACCAATGAATCTTCAGGCTAAAACACAACCAAAAAATACCAAAGTCAAACCACAAAAACAAACACCCCCAATAGAAAAACAGCAAACAACAACAGAGAACCAGAACCTGGTCAATATCTTCAAGCTGTTGCTTAATATCCAAAATCTTCTTTGGCTCATCATCAAACAACCCTCCATATGGATCCAATTCATCATCATCACCATCACCATTAACAGACCTTGGTGTAACAGGAGAATCTGCAGCTACCCTTGTCCCCTTCTCTTCTTCATGGCTACTCTCCTTCTCTACAAGACCCTTTATTTCATCCCCATTACTAATATTGTTCATATTAATGTCATTAAGACTCCTGTCCCTACATCTACTACATGAGCTTGATGATGCAAATAACCTCTCCACAATATCATCTCTCCTTCTCTTTAATTCAGACCCAAAATCCAATGAAGCCACAACAATTGCTGTATCAATGAAAGTCCAAACATCAACACCTGAACTCTCCAAAATCGATCTAAAATCATCAATATCCATTATCTCTCTCTCCCTCCCTAGAGATCAAACTTCAATTCTTGAGAAATTCAACAAAGTTTTAATATTTATATCCTTATACCTCTATAACCTGCCAAAAATATAGACGAACGGGCTTTTCTGTTTCCAGTAACAGAAAAAAACCGAACGCATCATCAACAGATCTAGACAAGATTATGATACACAACAGCAAATTTGGACAAGACAATAACAAAAAAAACTTTGTTTTAGACAAAACCCATTTCAGATCTAGCCCTCCAAACTTGTGTCAAAAAGCTTCACCAAGCTTTTCTTAATCAAATAACAAGCTTTCAAACAATAAAAGCCTGTCCTTTCGTATCAATGGAGGTGAAAGATTTCAGCTTGAGAAAGAAGTTCTGAGGAGAAAGAAGGGGAGCTGAAAAGAGTTGGAAAAGAAGCTTCTTTGATAGTATTGATGTCTTTCTCTTGTTGGGTGGTGAGTGCTTGATGGCATAGGAAATTCCTTTCTTTTTCTTTTATTTGTTGGACACTCGAGACAAGATATGGTATATTCTTTTGTAAAATAAAGATGGGTCTTTCTGTTTGTGTTCCATGCTTTTATCTCTATCCTTTTGATTTTGGGTTTAGCTGACCTACGCCATGCTATGGTTTGGTCTCTTCCTATTCAAAAAGAGGTAGCTTTGGCTTGTCGTGGACCAGTAGAGGATAGACAAAGAGGAGGGAGAGAGAGTTGCTTTCTTTCAACGACGATGAAGACTGTTTTTACTTTTACTTCAGGAGGGTGTTGAGGTTGTAATTTGTGGAATTCTATGGCTTAGGAAGGATTCCGTACTGTGAAGTGTTTGTGCACAGCTAGGATTTTGTTCTGTTAGCAGCAAAATAGGATGCCATGAGGACTGTGCGTCTGTGCCTATGTCCTGGTAATAGAAAGGTTGCCTTTTTGGGAACCAAAGCAACCTAATGCTATTTCCAAGCCCAGCAAAGCTCCGTTCATCATTACCGTGACATGACTGAAAGTATATAAAATGTTATTTTTTTACAGTAAATTTTTTAAAATATATTAAAATAATTTTTAAAATTTATTTTAATATTAATATATCAAAACATTCAAAACAACAAAACAAAAATAAAACTAAAAACATTTTGAATATTACAAAAAACCAAGTCAGAAACAAAGTTTAAGTTGCAGTAGAGTTGAAATTACAATAGAATTGTGACAACAACAAAGTCTATTTTCAACCAAATTCTAAGGGATTAAACCAACTTTAAGAATCATAGCAGTAAGAAATTAGGTAACATAAGGACTGCCTATGAGAGAATAAATAGAGTAGAACATGGTTGAAATAGAGGCTCTGCAACAATTTTTTTCTCTGTTTTTGTCAATTTTCTAGTAGTTATGAACTAAACTTTGACTTTTAGAAGAAATACACAACATCTTCATTAGAAAGTTGTGAGAATTAATATTATTATTGTAATTCTTTCAAAATTAAGTATTTATTTTTTCAAGTACATAATTATGTTATTGATTGTTATTGAAGTTTTTGAATTGTTTTGAGAAGGCGTATATGCTTTCTAGTTTCTTTCAATTTGTGATTGTTGTTACTAACTAGAATAAGAAGCAAAAAAAATTAATTTGATTGTTGCAACTCTCATCTTGATTTATTAAGGAAGAATAAATTAAGTTAAATTATCAAGCTTTTGAAAGTTTGCCTAGAATAATTTCAAAGACTTTACTACTAAGGCTATTACCGAGAGAATAAGAATTGCTTTCAATATTAAATTTGTTTGGTGGTAAAAAGTAATAATTAGAGAGCTTTGTTTAATTAATGTACTCGTAATCTCATCGATTTCTATCTGTTTTAAGGGATATCGAATTTATTTGCTTGATGTAAAAGAATATTTATTTTACTTTGATGATCAACAAATTTATAGGAATTGATGTATGAATCTTTGAACTGAGTTAACGGCATATTAATTTATTATTTTTATTTTCAGAATTTTATTTTTTTAATTTTTTTATTCAAATCCCTCGTTCTTTTTTATTTTAGTATATTATAGAAAAATTAAACAAAATTTCTCTTGAATTCAACCTAGTTTTCACGATCATACTAAAAATTTATTTTGTTTGTGATAGTAAAGTTTGAAATATGTTTTGGAGATTCTCACGACCAACCAATTACTAATGTGGATATCAAAATACATAAATATGATGATTGATTTCTTTTCTAATTTGATGGTGTGCATATACATATCAAAATGTAAATTATTTTTCACAAATAATGAGAAACACGTTCCAATCATTATACCTTTGTTGATAGCTCTCGATGATCTCATGGCCTGAACCAAAAAGTTTTGAATACCCTCTCAAGGTTGTGCCTTCTCTTAATAGAAGCCTGAACTATTACCAGGTAAGATTAGTTTAAAGAGAAATCTTCCAAGGGTTTCTAGAGATTTTTCAAAGTTTCTTACCCTCTGCTTGTCTATCAGATTTGACAAAAAGAATTTGGTTCAAAGAAAGAGACTCTGTTGACTTCTCAAAAGGTATTTGTCTAAAATTTAAAAATACATTAATTTTTCACGGGATCAATAGTTTAAAAAGAGATTCAAAATTCTAATTATGTTGTGCAACATATCCAAAATATATAAAAATCAAGCATGAATAGTGGAAAATATAAATTCTAAAAATTCCCTTCTAAGGGATTTCTGCCGAAAGCAATCATCTGTTGCATCATGGTGTGCCATGTTCCTGCTGCAGAAACTTATATTTACCACCAGCTACAGAAGAGATAGGTTGCCAATTTCAAAATGATATTCGAATCTTACCTTGCCTCAAGAAATTTTAAGTTAAAAGTCATCATGGGTGAATTTTAAAACATAGGGACTTTAGGTCACCGTGCCAGAGTTATTAAACTTGATTCAAGCTTGCATCTCTAATTCAAAGTATTAATCTAAGTTCACTCGACTCGAGTGAATCTAAAATAATTGTGTTTCAATAATAATAATAATAATAAATATCATTTTTAAAAACAAAACCTGGGTTTAATTTAAAACCTGGCATCGGGTTAGGAGGTCATATCGACAGGTTACGTATTGGTTTAGCCTGCCAGGCGGGCCGGGTTGTATAGGAGTTCTGTACCATTCATTGGGTCCAAAAGGCAGCAGCCTTCAATGAATTCTCCTTGAACATTCTTGCTTGCTTGCCAGACATGGCACGCAAATCTATTTTTGGTCAACGCAAGACTTGGAATCCAAGCGCATGGGGATATAAATTAGAGCATCACGAAGTCGAATACCTAATGTAATTGGCAACACACACACACATAGAAGAAGAAGAAGAAGAAGAAGAAGAAGAAGAAATGGAAATGATGGAGGATGTGGTGATAGTTGGAGCAGGAATTGCAGGGTTGGCAACAGCAGTGGCTTTGAAAAGAGTAGGGGTTCGAGCCCTGGTGTTAGAGAAATCAAAAGGGTTAAGGTCCACTGGTACAGCCTTGACCCTAACTCCAAATGCTTGGCTTGCCCTTGATGCTCTTGGTGTTTCTCACAAGCTCATCCCCCTTTATACTCCTTCAATCAAGTACAAAATTGTTTCACCATGTTAATTTTTTCTTTTCATTATGTTTGATTATTTACATATTCTTGAATTTGGATTTTATTGCCATGCTTTGGATGATAGATTAATTTCTTGTGAACTTCTTTTTCTCACGATTTAGGGGATACGTAACCAATGTTAGTACCGGAGAAGTTCAAGAAGTTCTCTACCCTCGACAGGGAATTAGGACACTTCACCGGAAAGTGTTGTTAGAGGCACTGGCTGAGGAATTGGCAACTGACTCAATTCGATTCTCTTCGAGGCTAGCTGCTATTCAAAGTCTGGAACAAGGAGGTGATGCTTCCATGGCTGTCGTACACTTGGAAGATGGAACTACCATCAAATCGAAGGTTCTGATAGGCTGCGACGGGGTGCACTCGGTAGTGGCACGATGGCTAGGACTGGCAGAACTGGTCCATTCAGGTCGATCAGCGGTGCGGGGCTTAGCAGTTTTTCCTCAAGGCCATGGATTTAAGCAAGAAGTTCGTTTTTTCTTGGATGAGAGCAAGAGGCCTGGTTTTGTTCCTCTCAATGATAGGGAACTTTACTGGTTTTTAGTCAGTCAAGGTTAGCACTTGGCACTGTTCATATTGGTTCATGTTATCAAATCACTTGAGGTGAAAATTTATTGTGAAATGATTTCCATTTCAGGGGAAAACATGGAAGGAGAGGCAGAGCAAATACAGAGAGAAGTGCTTGAGAAATGTACAGAAAAATTTCCCTCGGAATACCTGGACGTGGTCCGGCATGCCGATCTTTCCTCATTATCATGGGCACCATTGATGTTTAGGCCTCCATGGGGGATCATATTTGGAAAACTAAGCAAAGGAAATGTGACAGTAGCTGGTGATGCTATGCACCCCATGACTCCTGATCTAGGAAACGGTGGTGGCGCGTCGCTAGAAGATGCTGTGGTTTTGGGCAGACACATTGGCAATTCAATTATAAACAACGGAGGACTGATTGTTCCAGGAGACATGGCTAAAGCCATAGATGATTATGTGAAGGAAAGGAGGTGGCGTGCCGCCATGCTTGTCACAGCATCGTATTTATCCGGACGGATGCAGCAAGGAGACAAGTGGTGGATAAAATTTCTCAGGGATAGAGCATTTTACAAGTATTTTTTCAGCTGGCTTGCTAGACTGGCAGTGGTTTATGACTGTGGAAAACTTCCTAATATTTCCTCCGGTGAACCGGATCACTCCAGTAAGAAGGACTAAATTTCAGTATTGATAGTGCAGCTAGTGGTTCTGCAACTTGCTAAGTTTTGGAGCATGGCCCTCAATTTCAACATAATCTCTTTTTTTTTTTTGTCTTTTCAATTTTAAAAGTCATTGTTCAGGTCAGAAGTATGAATTTTCTTTTGATTCTGTTGTTTTTCTTAAGTTTTAGTCAGTGTTGTTTTGCTTTGCCACCTCGCATTATTGTACGTTTCATCCTCTATAATATATAACTAAGTTTGTTTTATGTAGAATATGCTTCATAAATATATTATTCACTCTCTTATCTAAAACAATTTGGATAATAAAATATATTTTACGGTGAAGGAAAATAAATTAAAAACATAAAAAATAACTTATGAGATTTAAGTATAGTTGTCCGATCCAATTCAAGATCATTTAAATTTTTAAAGATATTAGCACAACCGAGTTGAATGAGTTTGGGCAAGTCAATGTTTTATCTAGTTCAATTAAAAATTAAGCTTGTAATAAGCTTTTAAAAATAAAATTTTCAGGTCAACATGCAGAGATGATAGATGAGGTAAATTTAATAATTATTTATATAGGAGATGAAAATATTTTAAAAGACTGGGTTATTAAATCATAGATCCACCCCTGGTTAGTTTCCATCCTTTTCTTTTGTAACACTTTTATTTTATTAATTTCAAAATATATATGGAAAACCAAATACATTACTACGTTGTGAAGTATTGAAGATACTGAAGCGATTCTGAAGATCTTTACTATTATGCTATTACCAAGTATAACTTATTTGTTATCTAGTTTAGATAAGATTGTGTATTTATTATTAACATATAATATTAGCATACTGTTAGGAAAAAAGATACGCAGGATTATATTTCCTCTGCAATATTTTTCCTTTTGTATATATATGCATATGTACAACATAAGAAAATATAACGCAAAACTCTGTTTTTACTGCACTGTTTCGCGTCTCTTATCTAATTTAAAATCCTTCATGGTATCAGAGCTTAGTGTTTGAATTCTCATACTATAAGAAGAGACAGTGGTGCTGTCATGGAAGACCATTTTAAAGATGTCATTAATATTGGATCAAAGGTATCAGCACTAGCAAATTGTTCTGATGATAACAACACATCTCAAAGATTGAGTTCTTTGTTGTTGAATGAATTCAATTATCTTCCTTGGTCAAGGGCTGTCACCATTGCTCTTGGTGGAAGATCTAAGTTGGGGTTCATAAATGATTCTATCATTCCTCGAGAAGTTGATGATCCAGAATATGCAACATGGCTTTCCAAGGACTAGCTGGTCATGTTTTGGATCCTCAACTCCATGGAAAGGAACCTTGCTAAAAATTTTAGTTTCTCAAAATCATCACTGGACCCGTGGGATGCAATTCGTGACATGTATAGAAATCAAAATAATGCTGCCAGGATATTTCAAATTCATCGCGAGGTTGCCAGCCTTCACTAGGAAGGAAAGCCCTTTGTTCAGCTGTTGGGAAGCATTAAATGCCTGTGGAATGAACTGTAAATATATCATCCACACACTACTGATGCTACCATTTTACGAAAAAGAACTGAGGAGGATATAATTTTTCAGTTGTTGGCAAGCCTCAGCCCAGATTTTGAAGACCTACGAAGCCATATTTTGATGAATCCAGAACTTCCATCCTTGAAATCGGTTTGTGCCACAATCCAACGTGAGGAAATACACAGGAAAGTAATGACGTGTGATGTTGGAGTTTCTGAAACTCGTGCTTATCAGACAAAATTGATGCCGCAGGATATGAATTCTGGTTCTTTTGATCATGGTCAGCATAGACCATTATCAGATTCAAAAAACTACAAAGGTAAACAGACTGATCTCAAGTGTAATTATTGCCACAATCTTGGTCATCATGCAGATCGTTGTTGGCTCCTTCATCCTGAAATTAAGCCTAAGTTTGCAAAGGAACTAAGAAGGCCACCAAGACGCACAAATAATTATTGGTCATACCTTGCAAATAATCATGCAAATTCCACCGAAAGCTTTTCTACCACTTCTGCAACTTTGATATCTGATTTTGCTAATTATTTGCATAGCAAGCATGGCCAAGGAAAATCACATGATGAATCTACCAGTCAAGACCAGAAGCAACCAACTGCTCTTCTCAGTCACTTTGCAGATTTTTTGGCAGAAGCAGACCCGAAAAATAGCCAAGGTAATTTGATTGCTTTCATGACTGCATTAGAACTTGTAAATTTGCATGATCTTTGAATAATAGATTCAAGTGCCACCGATCATATGTCAAACAAATTAGATAACATTCATGATTTTAAATCATTTGTCAAACCCACATTTGTATCCGTTGCTAATGGGAACGGGAAGGGTGCTTATGTTAAAGGGAAAGGAAAAATTAATCTACTCTATGATAAGATAGTGTCTGATGTTTTATTTGTACCATCTTTTCCATTTTAATTGCTTTCAGTTAGTAAGATTACATCCACCCTAAACTGTGAAGTAATTCTTACTTCTTCCAAGGTTGTGTTTCAGGATCTTGTCACCAAGGAGATAATTGGTGAAGGATTTTTTTTGCATGGTCTCTATTATATGTCTCCAAAATCACGAGTTTCCAAGGCTTTTCAAGCAACAACTAATCCACCTCATGAGCATCTCTTATGGCATCGCCGTCTAGCTCACCCTTCAGAGTCTGTTCTTAGTAAAATAAAGTCGGTTCAAGTACATGAATCACTTAATTGTGAGATTTGTCATTTTTCAAAATCTACAAGACTTCCGTTTACTCCTTCAATGTCAAAAAGCACTCACGCATTTGAACTTGTTCATTCAGATGTATGGGGACCCTTCCATACTTCTATTGATGGTTTAAAATACTTTGTTATATTTATCGATGACTTCTCTAGGGTTACTTGTGTGTATCTGCTAAAAACTAAGCATGACGTATTTGTTTGGTTTAAGGATTTTCATTTGTTAGCACTCAATCAATTTTCTGCTCACTTTAAAATCCTTCAATCTGACAATGGCACCGAATATATGTCCAAAGACATGTCAAACTATTTACATTCTAATGGAATTCTGCATCAGACTAGCTATGTTGGTACACCTCAACAAAACGGGATATCTGAACGTAAAAATCATGATCTGCTTGAAAAAACTTGTTCCATTATGCTTCAAATGAATGTTCCCAAAGCCTTCTGGTCCTATGGAGCTCTTACAGCTGCTTATCTCATAAATCGCTTACCCAGCCGAGTGCTGGATTTTAAATCTCCTCTTGAAGTTTTGCAGGATAAAATTCCAGATATATCTCATCTTAAAGTATTTGGCTGCACCTGTTTTGTGCACTTACCAGCTACACATTGTGACAAGCTGGATCCTAGATCAATCAAGTGCATCTTTCTGGGTTATTCCATAACTCAAAAGGGATACAAGTGTTATGACCCTGTGTTGCAGAAACTACATGTTTTTAGGGATGTGAAATTCCTCGATTGCTCTAAATATTTTTTTGTAGGAAATCAGGGGGAGATGTTGTCAAATCTTTTTCCCTTGCCTAGTATTGAGAATGTCAGTCTGCCTCCATCCATCATTCCAAGTTCTAACATACATATTCAGGTTCAAATTACTCCCAGAAATGATACTACTGATCGGGATACTCAAATTCAAAATGCATCAGATTTCAGTGATGTTGTTGTTGACTCGAATCCAAGCAGTGAAAATACTAGCATAAGAGAATCACCTCTTGACATGCTGCCAGCTACTATGAGAGTTTCTTTTCGAACTCGTCAAGCGTCATCTCGAATGCAAGATTATGTCACATACAATGTGAAGTATCCTATTTCCGGGTTCATGTCCTATCATCAACTTTCTCCATCACATAGTGCTTTCTTTACTTCCATATCAGTTGTTCAGGAACCGAAGACATTTCATGAAGCGCAATCACATGAAGTATGGCAGCAGGCCATGAATGAAGAACTGAAGGCACTTACAGACAATCACACATGGAGTGTGGTACCCTTGCCTGCTGGAAAACAAGCTGTAGGTTGTCGTTGGATATTTAAGACTAAATTTAAGTCAGATGGTTCAGTTAATCGGCATAAAGCTCGTCTAATAGCTCAAGGTTTCACTCAGAAATTTGGTGTTGACTACAAGGAAACATTTGCTCCCATGGCCAAGATGACCACTGTCAGAGTCATTCTATCCGTTGCTGTGAATCAGGGATGGTTCCTATGTCAAATGGATGTAAGAAATGCCTTATTACATGGAGAGCTTGAAGAAGAAGTTTTCATGAAACTTCCTCCTGGACATCCATAAAATGGAAGCACCACACTTGTCTGCAAACTTCATAAGTCTATTTATGGTCTGAAGCAGAGTTCTCGAGCCTGGCATGCAAAATTGAGTTTTGCACTTGAAAATCTTTGTTTTACAAGAAGTTTTGCAGATTCTTCTTTGTTTATTCAGCTTGGTTCCTCTCATAAACTAGTTGTGCTAATATATGTGGATGATCTGATTATAGCAGGAAGCAATAATGACTCAATCACTCAACTTAAGAGGGAGCTTCAGTAGCAATTTTCGATTAAGGACCTTGGCTCCTTAAAGTACTTCCTAGGCGTTGAAATGGCTGCCTCTAGTAAAGGTTTTTTTTTTTCTCAATCAGTGTAAGTATGTCATTGATCTATTGAAGGATGCTAACATGTTACACACAAAGCCGGTTGCAAACCCTCTAGACAGCAAGTTAACATTGGACCCTTCAAGTGAACCTCTCACTTCTTACACTCATTATCAAAAGATTGTTGATAAACTAATTTATTTAACAATCACTCGACCAAATATTACATTTGCAGTCAGCCTTATCGGTCAAAATATGTGTCGATACACGACGTCGGGCGACGGCTCCGCTCTTTTTTGTTGTTTTATTTAACAAAAAAGATTTTTTATTGGTTGGGGAAATTAAGTTTTATTGGAGTCGCCATCTAGTAATTTGAGGGAACTAGAAATCCCAAATTAAACACTGGTTCCAGAGATTCAGGTACTGGGTTAGTTATGATTAAGGGAAGGTAGACACCACCCTTAAAACATCCTTTCAAAAGAAAGGTTACCCTTACTTGTGTGTTTTTATATTTGATTCAAATGCTATTATATTTTGAGCTTATTTGCAATTTTTTATTTGTAAAAATAGTTAACGTTGGTCCCTAAAAATTAGGAGACACGTTAAAAATGACATCAGTCCCTAAAAATAGGAGACTCGTCTAAGATATCGACGTTTAACCCTAAAAAGGAGATTTACGTCCGAGTTACCAAAAAAAAACAAAATTATGGACATAATCCATATTTGTTTGTTTTTTAAAGTTTTTATTTGACATCGGTCCTTTTCTATAAAAAAGAGACGTGTCCACAAACAATATTTGTTTATAAAAACAAATATTTTGATATTGTTGAGATATGGGTATAACTATATTTGAAAATTGGGCTTTGGACCCACAAACAATAACATGATGGGATGGGCGTTGGACCCACGTCGTTATTCTTTTTATACTTGTTTTTTGTTTTACAACATGCAATAAAACTTTACAAATATTTACATAAAATAAAATGTTAGGAATTCAACAAAAATTACCTGAGTACCCCTGTATATGTAAAAAACCTGAAATACCCTCGGATTTCTCAGGAATTTACGAAAATGCCACTGGCGGCGCGTGTGGCTCACGCGCGGCTACTGTTGGCACTGGCGAAGTTTCCCGGCGAGCTTTCTGGGAAACGAACCGTCGATCCTGGTAGATCTGAGGGAGAGGATTCTGATGGTGGTGGTATCGACGTCCGTTGATGGCTGACGAGGGAGAATCGACGATTTGAAGCTTCGGTGGCCGGCGAGGATCGCGGCCTTTTTCCGGCCAGATGAGGCGGCGGAAAACGGTTACAAACGCCGGGGTTTTGCTTTAAACCAGTGGATCAACCTTTCTGCGGTGGTGCGGAGGCTGGAGGCGGCCGGAAAGTGGAGATCGGATGAGAGAGAGGGTGTCGCCGGCGAGAAGAGAGAGAAGCTCTGAGTCACTCTATGGTGTGGACGCGTGCACGATACACCTGTACTGCCAAACTCTATACACCGTTGGATCTCGGATGAATAGATCGGATGGCTGTGATTGGTTTGATCTGAGGTCGATCGGACGGTCTGGATGAGTCTGGGTTTAGATCCGGTGTGACGCGGTGCACCGAAATCTCGGTACACCGGATGACGTGGCTTAACGGGATTAAGTCTTGGATTATTTCAATGGCTGAGATGAGTTGGGATATATTTGGTATTTTTTAAATTGTATTTTTTTTAAAACAATATCCTACTCGTGTGAATAAAAGCTAAAAAAACTTAGTACAGTAACAATTCTTTCTCTTCTTCTCTGTATTTGTCCTCTCGTCCCTCTCTTTTTTTTCTTTTTTTCTTTTTTTCTTTTTCCGGCGATTGTCACTGGCTATTTATAGCCAGTGACTAGGGACATAGGCCTAACTATTGCCTAATTATAAGGAAAAAAACGTCCCTGCCTTTGATTTCTGCCTAATTGTAAGAAAAAAAATAATCCTAAATCAGTATTTCTGCCTAATTTCTACCTAACATTGCCTAATATGACAAAAATGCTTTTGTTTTATTATATATAATAATAAATATTTACATAGATAAAATTAAAAACTCAAATCAGTATTAGAAAAAGCCCGACTCACCCGCTAAAAATCAATTTTAATTACCAAAAATTATGTCGAAACATAAAAAAAAAACTTTCAATGGGTATCGACTCGGTGGACCGGGTTTTGACCGAAAATAACAGATTTTGACCCAAAATGGCTTGAAACTCATTTTTCATCCCGGTCGACATGGTTAGACCCGTATTGACCCGGTGAACTCGGTTTTGGTCGAAAATGACGGTTTTGACCCAAAACAGCCCGAAAACTCATTTTTTACCCTGGTCGACATGGTTTGACCGGTATTGACCCAGTGAACTTGGTTTTGATACAAAGATGCGGTTGACTCGAGAAAAAATATTTTTTTGAATTTTAAACCTTTTTTTATTTTTTTGGATTTTTATAAATAATAATAGAAATAAAATAACATTTAAGAAAAACTTGGTGAATCCAAAATTGGGTTACAACAGTTGCCCCCTCTTTACAATGCTTACGGTGCAAAGACATTGGAAAATTCATTTTCTTTTGACTTTGCATAGTAAGTTTTGTAAAGAAAAACAATGGCGATGTTGAAAAACTACCCGATGGTGAAAATGGAATCAAAGAATTTTGTGAGTGGTCTAATTGTTCCAGGCGACCTGCCCGATGGTGAAAATGGAAGCAAAGAATTTTGTGAGTGGTCTAATTGTCCCAGGCGACCTGCCCGATGATAAAATGCGAGGAGACTCACAAGTGGTCAAATTGTTCCAGGCGACCTGCCCGATGATAAAATGCGAGGGAACTCGCAAGTGGTCTAATTGTTCCAGGCGACCTGCCCGATAAATGAAAAAAAATGCGAGAAAACTCGCAAGTGGTCTAATTGTTCCAGGCGATCTGCTCGATGATAAAATGCGAGGAAACTCGCAAGTGGTCAAATTGTTCCAGGCGACCTGCCCGATAAATGAAAAAAAAATGCGAGGAAACTCGCAAGTGGTCTAATTGTTCCAGGCGACCTGCCCGATAATAAAAAAAATGCGAGGAAACTCGCAAGTGGTCTAATTGTTCCAGGCGACCTGCCCGATGATAAAATGCGAGGGAACTCGCAAGTGGTCAAATTGTTCCAGGCGACCTGCCCGATAAATGAAAAAAATGCGAGGAAACTCGCAAGTGGTCAAATTGTTCCAGGCGACCTGCCCGATAAATGAAAAAAAATGCGAGGGAACTCGCAAGTGGTCTAATTGTTCCAGGCGACCTGCCCGATAATAAAAAAAAATGCGAGGAAACTCGCAAGTGGTCTAATTGTTCCAGGCGACCTGCCCGATGATAAAATGCGAGGGAACTCGCAAGTGGTCAAATTGTTCCAGGCGACCTGCCCGATAAATGAAAAAAATGCGAGGAAACTCGCAAGTGGTCTAATTGTTCCAGGCGACCTGCCCGATGATAAAATGCGAGGGAACTCGCAAGTGGTCAAATTGTTCCAGGCGACCTGCCCGATGCTAAAATGCGAGGGAACTCGCAAGTGGTCAAATTGTTCCAGGCGACCTGCCCGATAAATGAAAAAAAAATGCGAGGAAACTCGCAAGTGGTCTAATTGTTCCAGGCGACCTGCCCGATGGTGACATGCTTGAAAGTGATTTCAGCAATGAGCTTTAAGATTGATGAAAACTTTTAAAGGAAGTCATACCTGTATGGTTGAGATCTGATGAAAGCTGATGAAAGCTTCTCAAGAAAGTCTTGTATATACGATTGAGATTTGATCTGTAAATGGATCAGGAAAGCTTCTCAAGAAAGTCTTATATGTACGGTTGGGATTTGATTTGGAAATGGATCCCAAAAGATGAGGAAAACTTCCCAAGGAAGTTTTGTATCTACGGCTAAGATCTGATCTTCTGTTCAAAATGATGGCAGGAGCAGATTCCCTATAAATCACGCAGTATTGGGCCAAAAGACATCATCAACTTCTCGCATTTTCAATACTCTCAAAGCTCTTAACTTTTGAAGTTTTAACTATGTCTTCCTCTTCTTCCAATGCTAATCCAAACCTTGTTCCTGAGGCAGAGCCTGTAGTTTTGGCGTAGTACCTTTGAAGTGAATGGTCGTCCAATTACAATAGAGGATACTGTAATGGATGATGAAGATACCGCTGTAGCTGTGGCTAGAGACATGACCCTTCCTCGTGATGAAATGATGCTGGCAGCGAGGACCGATATTGAAGCAGTGAATCAGTCACTTGCTCTCAGTATCAGAGCTACTTCGTCTTTGGTGAATGTTGCGGAGCGTCTTCATGCCAGAAGACTTGAGTTGAATACTCAAATTCCTGAGCTCCATAATCAGATTGAGAATTTAAGGAAAAGACTCCGTGATGAGAGACGTCACAGGAACGAATTGGAAAGGAGAAACCAAGAGCTCAATGCACGTGTTGACTTTTGGAGGGACTATGTTAACACCCGACACCTCGAGTTCGAGGAAGAGATGGAGCGCATGCATAAGCAATTTGAGGAATTCCGAGGCATGATTGGCCATCAAGATGAAAATATCCCTAATCGTCCTCGCAGTGTTTAACGTTTGTACTTGTAAACCATTATGCCTATGAATAAAAATCCATCTTCTCGTCTTCATTCATGAATTTTGCCTTTGTGGAATTGCCATACTTGATATGATTTAGAAGGACGTCATTTCATCCGAGTCTCGTTGGATCCCGTGAGGAGTTTTGTTTCGTGAAATATCTGCAAAACAAATATGCAATGCTCATGAAGTTAGATGATATGCAATGCATCTTACCTGTTTTTGAAATATAGATCCCCATTCATTGTGTTTGAGGGTCTTGACTTTGAGTGAGCTCTTTTGATTTACGCGTACTTCAAGTCTACTCAAGCCGACCCTTGTTGTTCATTCTTCTAAGATACGCTTTGTTTAAGTTTCCCAACAATCACTGCACTTTTCTCTATTGGTAACTTCACTGAGAAAATTAACTTCTCTCTGGCTCGACATTGTTCTATAGGCAACATTCCCATTATTGAAGATTCTTTAACCAATTCATATGGTCAATGTAAGAGGATTATCCCGCTTCACCTGGGATTTCATCTGCATTCCTCTTACTGAAGATGTATCAGTTATCTTGTTGTCTAACTGATCATATTGTGAGTGTCAACAATCTCCTTTCATGGACACTGTAAATCATACTATTTCAGCCCTCATGCTGGAAGAAGTCCACCGTTTTATCCAAGTGAAGCAAATTTCTTTATGCCATTACGGATCTGGTAACTGCTTCTCTGCCCCCTGGGAGAATTAACTGCCTCATTCCATTTCCTCCTTTGCTCTTGTTGTCATTAGAATCTCTGATTTTCTAATGGTGCCTCGTAGTGTGCCGTATATTCATTTTTCTTACAAAGAAAACCCTTTTTCAAAAATGATTTTTCAAAAGATCTGTTTTGTTCTCGAAAACTGAAACTCTCAATGTCTGTTTATAACAATGTTCAGGCAACTCTGGGGCTTTATGTCAAATCTCTTAGTAAAAGTAATCTAAGATGAAGGTAAGTGATGAGATGACCTTCTGCTTTGGTTTTCAAAGTGTTCAAGCGATTGCTTGAAGGTATTTTGAGAGAAAAGAAACAATTTGTCTTTTATCTTTAGAAACACTCTTTTTAACAGCATGAATAATAACGAGTAGTTATTTGCCACACCATGACTTTTTATGGAAAAGTATCTTATATTTTGAGAACGTCGTTTATTGATCTAGGTTGCTTACTTGATTAGAAAGGACTTCAAAGGCACGTAATGTATTTCATGGCTCAAGGCTATCAAAGAAAGAGTATTCCATAAGCTCAAAAAAGTGTTTAAGGGCTTATAAACTATAGATCACTATTATCTTGTCTTGGCATTTTCTTTTGCTATCTTGACAACAACAATGATGCTAAATATTCCAATATATAAGAACTTTTGTTTTCTTTTGGTACTCCCATATTTGTTAGGAATTCTCTCAATTGTTTGGAATTTTATTGAATTCTTTGTTGTCAGACTTTCTTTATAAGCTCATATGCCTTCAAGACAATTTTCTTAATCATATTTCTCTGTTTGCCCCCTAGTGTAGGGTGTGATCTTAGTTAAGGTTCTTGTGAAAGAAAAGGCTTTAAATAGACTCGGCTCAAATTGGGACTGCAAAGGATAATTTTAAAGAAAGTGAAAGGAATATCAAAGATGGCCTTTCCTCATTTCAAGTAAGATCAGTTAAAAACCAATAAACTTTGTCCACATCCAGCGTAATGCTTTGGATTTGTAAGATACCACTTTTGGAGTCCATGACAAATTAATGTACTACCAACCATTATTCATGCTGATAAAATGTGGATCCAAGATATAATTTGGGTGATAGTTGTTCCGATTGCATGTTTTTGACTTGTTTGGTCATCTCTTTCAAGGGAGTTGTTCTGAACATTATTCTAAACAAAATCATTGATTTATTTCATTGAAATCACAAACAAAATCAGTTCTTTTAAAACCTCATTTAAGAAGAATGGATTCTCTTGTAAAAAAAAGTTTGAAAGATCAAATTGTTGAGCCATTGAGATCATGCATGGGCTTTTTGGTGAGGTATAATGCAAAGAGAATTTCCTGGCCAAAACTTTATTGATTTGATTGGATGAAACCATCATACATAATACTTTTTCACAGAATCAGAGTTCACAGGCCTAGGTAAATCATCTCCATCCATCCTACTTAACAACAGAGCTCCTCCAGATAGTGTTTTCTTCACTACATATGGGCCTTCATAGTTTGGTGCCCACTTGCTTCGGTCTTCACTTGGTAATGGCAAGATTTTCATAGTACAAGATCCCCTTCTTTGAATTCTCTTGCATGATTGGGCAAAGAGTTGGACTTCACATTTGGTGCATCATCAAAAGATATCCATCCAGCTTTTATCAATTGCAAAAGCTTGTTCTTAAATGCATTACAACTTTCAATGTTATGCCCAGCAGCGCCAGCATGATACTCACATTTCAGATCTGGCTTATACCAATTTGGGTATGGAGGTTGTAGTGGGGTTAAGGGAATAGGGGCTATTTGCCCAATACTCAACAACTTTGAGTACATTTCTCCTAAGGGAAGTGGTAATGGTGGTAGTCGTTCTTGGGTTCTTTGAAAATTCCTTCTTGGAGGATTAACAATCTGGTTACTTTCTTGGTTATTTGGTTGATTTTGTTGGTTGGTAGGGAAATGTTTAGTGAAGTTTACACTTGCAACTTGTTGGGTGGGTATTTGAAAGTTATAATGATGGTAATTCTTTTTCATACCCTTATACACTCCTTCCACATTGTTCACATCGGCATCTTTTTTCCCAGTAAAGCCTTTCTTCTCAATAGGCTCTGACATTCTCCCCGCTCTTATCGCTTGTTCTATTCTCTCAGCGATAGTTACAGCATCATAGAAATGCTGAGCTGAACTACCCACCAGGTGTTCAAAGTATGGAGATTTAAAAGTGTTAGAAAATAGAGTGACCATTTCTTTTTCTAACAAAGAGGGTTGCACATGCGATGCTTTTTCACGCCATCTCAAAGCGTATTTTCTTACAGTCTCTTTGCTGCCCTTCTCCATAACTAACAAGCTTGACCTGTCCGGGGCTACCTCCATATTGAACTTATACTGCTCCACAAAGGCTTTCACCAAATCTTTCCACTTTCTGATCTTGGTGTTATCCAGCCTTGTATACCAGCTTAATGCCGATCCAGAAAGACTGTCTTGAAAGAAATGGATGAGAAGTTTCTCATCATTCACTACTTCTGCCATCTTATTGCAATAAGATTTAAGATGAGTGACTGGGCATTCAGTTCCAGTATACTTGATGAATTCTGGTACCCTAAATTTTCTGGGTACAACTACATTTGGAACTAAACACATTTCTGCAGCATAAACAGGATCATATAAGTCTGCCCCTTCTACTGCCTTCAATCTCTCTTCCAGAGCGGACAATTTATCATAATCGACATTTTCAGAGAATTTCATCCTTTGTGGGTCATCAGTTGCCAGGTTTACATTAACTGGCACTTGTGCTGGTGGAACATTGGCAGTGAACTGTTGTTCAAATGAAGAGGGATTAGCCCCTAAATTTTGAGATGTGAATACAACAGGTGGTGCTGGCATAGATATCGATGGAGTTGCAACTGCTGGCTGAGTAGAGGTACCTTCCCCAGACTTGGATACTAGGGCCTGCTCGAGTAGACTTGTAAGTCATGCTATATCATTTTTCATGTTCTCCAACTCTCTTTGATAATGAGCCTCTAGGTGTGCCCTTTCTTCGTTCTCCATTATCTTCCTTCGTTTGTCGAGTGTAATGAATTTTACGGCCTTTTGGGGGATCTATATTTTAACCTGAATAAATGCAAGTAAACTAAATGAAATGCACAAATGGATGCAAAATGTCATATGGTGTATGCATGCATGTTATTTGTTTCAAGTTTTCTGTTAACTTATGACGAGGAACAAACCAGATCAGATTTTCTTAAAAAAGTTCTCACTGAGGACTCCAAACCTACAGGGACTTGAACCGATTTAGGGGAGAAATTTGATGCTATATTCTGATGGCAAACAATCCTCTTCATCATATTGGTTCAATTCTGATCTGGTCAAAAATTCCTCAATAGTAATGTTTTTTTTTTCAATCTCACACTTCCTATGAGGATCGGTGGAGATTTAATGAGATTATGATATGTATATGAACATGTATGTTAATGCATTGACATTTGTTTGTGTCCTAAAAGGTATATCTTAATTGATAGGATCTAGCTCATAAGATTTGGCTCAGTTAATTCTAATCTTAAAGATTTTCTTTGGTTCTTAGATTGCCCGAATTACCCATGGGGTAATCGGCCTCTTAACCTTAAACAACATGAGTATGGGAAGAAAATTCCACAATACCCGTTGCATAGGGTGAGTTACAATCCAAGCAAAAGTCCAAATGAGCATCAGTGGACATAAGTCACACTTGCCACCTGAATCTTTCTTTTCTAATCTTAAAATGGACGAGCTCGGGTCCAGAGCTTTTATGGATTCATCGTGAAGTGTGTGAATACACAAATAAATAACATGCATGTACAATCTAAATAAATTGAAATGATTTACAATTGATATTGCATAAAATAAATAGTGCGAATAAAATAAATGCTCAAAAAAATAAATAGCAATAAAAAACAAATGAAAAGCACACACAAGCAGTTGGTTCAACCCTATCCCCAGTGGAGTCGCCATTCTGTCGATACACGACGTCGGGCGACGGCTCCGCTCTTTTTTGTTGTTTTATTTAACAAAAAAAGATTTTTTTATTGGTTGGGGAAATTAAATTTTATTGGAGTCGCCATCTAGTAATTTGAGGGAACTAGAAATCCCAAATTAAACACTGGTTCCAGAGATTCAGGTACTGGGTTAGTTATGATTAAGGGAAGGTAGACACCACCCTTAAAACATCCTTTCAAAAGAAAGGTTACCCTTACTCGTGTATTTTTATATTTGATTCAAATGCTATTATATTTTGAGCTTATTTGCAATTTTTTTATTTGTAAAATAGTTAACGTTGGTCCCTAAAAATTAGGAGACACGTTAAAAATGACATCAGTCCCTAAAAATAGGAGACTCGTCTAAGATATCGACGTTTAACCCTAAAAAGGAGATTTACGTCCGAGTTACCAAAAAAAACAAAATTATGGACATAATCCATATTTGTTTGTTTTTTAAAGTTTTTATTTGACATCGGTCCTTTTCTATAAAAAAGAGACGTGTCCACAAACAATATTTGTTTATAAAAACAAATATTTTGATATTGTTGAGATATGGGTATAACTATATTTGAAAATTGGGCTTTGGACCCACAAACAATAACATGATGGGATGGGCGTTGGACCCACGTCGTTATTCTTTTTATACTTGTTTTTTGTTTTACAACATGCAATAAAACTTTACAAATATTTACATAAAATAAAATGTTAGGAATTCAACAAAAATTACCTGAGTACCCCTGTATATGTAAAAAACCTGAAATACCCTCGGATTTCTCAGGAATTTACGAAAATGCCACTGGCGGCGCGTGTGGCTCACGCGCGGCTACTGTTGGCACTGGCGAAGTTTCCCGGCGAGCTTTCTGGGGAAACGAACCGTCGATCCTGGTAGATCTGAGGGAGAGGATTCTGATGGTGGTGGTATCGACGTCCGTTGATGGCTGACGAGGGAGAATCGACGATTTGAAGCTTCGGTGGCCGGCGAGGATCGCGGCCTTTTTCCGGCCAGATGAGGCGGCGAAAACGGTTACAAACGCCGGGGTTTTGCTTTAAACCAGTGGATCAACCTTTCTGCGGTGGTGCGGAGGCTGGAGGCGGCCGGAAAGTGGAGATCGGATGAGAGAGAGGGTGTCGCCGGCGAGAAGAGAGAGAAGCTCTGAGTCACTCTATGGTGTGGACGCGTGCACGATACACCTGTACTGCCAAACTCTATACACCGTTGGATCTCGGATGAATAGATCGGATGGCTGTGATTGGTTTGATCTGAGGTCGATCGGACGGTCTGGATGAGTCTGGGTTTAGATCCGGTGTGACGCGGTGCACCGAAATCTCGGTACACCGGATGACGTGGCTTAACGGGATTAAGTCTTGGATTATTTCAATGGCTGAGATGAGTTGGGATATATTTGGTATTTTTTAAATTGTATTTTTTTTAAAACAATATCCTACTCGTGTGAATAAAAGCTAAAAAAACTTAGTACAGTAACAATTCTTTCTCTTCTTCTCTGTATTTGTCCTCTCGTCCCTCTCTTTTTTTTCTTTTTTTCTTTTTTTCTTTTTCCGGCGATTGTCACTGGCTATTTATAGCCAGTGACTAGGGACATAGGCCTAACTATTGCCTAATTATAAGGAAAAAAACGTCCCTGCCTTTGATTTCTGCCTAATTGTAAGAAAAAAAATAATCCTAAATCAGTATTTCTGCCTAATTTCTACCTAACATTGCCTAATATGATAAAAATGCTTTTGTTTTATTATATATAATAATAAATATTTACATAGATAAAATTAAAAACTCAAATCAGTATTAGAAAAAGCCCGACTCAACCGCTAAAAATCAATTTTAATTACCAAAAATTATGTCGAAACATAAAAAAAAACTTTCAATGGGTATCGACTCGGTGGACCGGGTTTTGACCGAAAATAACAGATTTTGACCCAAAATGGCTTGAAACTCATTTTTCATCCCGGTCGACATGGTTAGACCCGTATTGACCCGGTGAACTCGGTTTTGGTCGAAAATGACGGTTTTGACCCGAAACAGCCCGAAAACTCATTTTTTACCCTGGTCGACATGGTTTGACCCGTATTGACCCGGTGAACTCGGTTTTGATGGAAAGATACGGTTGACTCGAGAAAAAAATATTTTTTTGAATTTTAAACTTTTTTTATTTTTTTGGATTTTTATAAATAATAATAGAAATAAAATAACATTTAAGAAAAACTTGGTGAATCCAAAATTGGGTTACAACAATATGCATGCTCCAACAGTATTGCATCTTGGTATGGTAAAACGTATCTTGCGGTATCTAAAAGGGACAATTGGTCGTGGCATTGTTATGACTCATAATGGTCATATTAATGTCATGGGCTACACTGATTTTGATTGGGCAAGAAATTCTCTTGATCGTCGATCTACCACTTGATATTGTATGTTTGTTGGAGGAAATTTGGTATCTTGGAAAAGCAAGAAACAATCGGTAGTAGCTCGCTCAAGTGCTGAAGCAGAGTATCGTGCTATGGCTTTTGCTGCTTGTGAACTGATATGGCTCAAACAACTCATTGCAGATTTAGGTTTCCCTAGTATCACTCCTATGACGTTGTTTTGTGACAATCAAACTACTATGCATATTGCGTCCAACCCAGTATTTCATGAACCTACCAAACATATTGAAGTAGATTGTCATTACATTCGTCAGCAAGTTCAAGCTAAACTTATCCATCCTCAGTATATACGATCTCATGATCAACTAGCTGATGTGCTTACTAAAGCCTTACCTTCCACTCAATTTCATCGGTTATTAAGCAAGTTGGATCCACCAATCCACTGGATCCGGCTTGAGGGGGGTATTGAAGATACTGAAGCGATTCTGAAGATCTTCACTATTATGCTATTACCAAGTATAACTTATTTGTTACCTAGTTTAGATATGATTGTGTATTTATTATTAGCATATAATATTAGCATATTGTTAGGAAAAAAGATACGCAGGATTGTATTTCCTTGCTGCAATATTTTTCCTTTTGTATAAATATACATATGTACAACATAACAAAATATAATGCAGAACTCTGTTTTTACTGCACTGTTTTGTGTCTCTTCTCTACTTCAAAATTCTTCGTGAAGTCATCTCATGGGTCACGAGGTCAATCATTTTATGGTTTTTTTTATTTAATTTGTTTTTGTGTTTTTAAAACAAATTTTGAGATGTTTTGAGTTTATTTGTTGGTTAGCTGATATTATAAGTATGTTTATTAGGTATTTTTTTAAAAAAATATATTTAAAATTATATTTTTGTGTAAAAAAACTAGCTGAATTCTCTAACTACCTGTCCGGTGGTTGAAAAATGAGCAGAAAAACGTGTCATACACCTTTAATTTTTTTCTGAGAAAAACCCTTGTTGCCAATGGAAGAAGAAGAAGAAACCAAAAAAAAGAGAAGCCAACTACACATATTTGACCTTGCAATACTATACATATGGCTTTTTTTTTTTTTTAATAGGCTAGGCTTTTGGGCTACCCAAGAACAAGCCCCTGGGCCCTGTCTCTCTTTTTTTACATTTAAATTTTTTTTAATTAATTAAAATAAATTAATTAAATGCACATGTGAGATGCCCATGGATATTGGGTTTTAATTTAGATTAATTAAAATAAATAAATAAAGCAAAGTTTATGATTTTTTAATAAATTATGTTTACTTTTTACTTGGTTATAAATAAGATGGCAACATGTTTTCCTAATATTAATGGTGGTTTTTTTTGTGCATCTCTACATAAAAAAATTTGATTTTTAAAATTTATTTCCTATAAGTATATAATTTTATTATTATTTAATTAAATAAAAAATTAGTTTCAAGAAATAAAGTTATTAAAAAGATCAAGTTTATGATCAATATTATAAGATAAGATATCTTAATTTATATCTATTTCTCAACTTAACCATTAATTAAATATTATTTGATTTTTTATTAGCTTTCAAATAAGATGATAACATTTATTTTCTAATATTAGGAGGTGTGTTTTTTGGTGAAACCTGCAAAATCTTTTTTTTTTTTTAGATTTGGTTCGATTGTTTTTATGTGAATTGCTATTTTTTTTATCATTTAATTAAACATATATTTTTTGGATTTTTTTGTTGTTTTTTTTTGAATTTTTCAAAAAGGTAAGAAAAAAAAAGATGGATTATGAAAATAAATTACTAAATATATTTTTGGTCAACGCCAGACTTGGAGTCCAAGCGTATGGGATTTATAAATTAGAACAACATGAAGTCGAATACCCAATGTAACTGGCAACACACACACAAATAGAAGAAGAAGAAATGAAAATGATGGAGGATGTGGTGATAGTCGGAGCAGGAATTGCAGGGTTGGCAACAACAGTGGCTTTCAAAAGAGTAGGGGTTCGAGCCCTGGTGTTAGAGAGATCAGAAGGGCTAAGAGCCACTTGTACAACCTTGACCCTAACTCCTCATGTTTGTTCCCGGAAAGTAGTTTTTAGAAAATTATTTTCCAAACTTTATTGTGTTTGTTTGCTATTAGGAAAGTTGGTCAATGAAAAATACTTTTTAGTAAAAGAAAAATTTGACCTGGTTTTCAGGAAAGTGTTTTCCTGAAAAATTTGGGTGGAAAACACTTTCCGGAAGTTGTGAAAAAATTAGAAATGTCATTATTTACTGATTATATCAAATTTGTTCCTCAAACTTTTGATTTCCATATATATTTTGTTTTAAATATTTATTTTTCAATTTCATTTCTTAAAATTTTATTTTTATATTAACTTTGATCCTTATTTTTATAATTGCTATTTGATTTTTCCTTATCATTTTTTTATTGAAAATTTTTATCTATCAAATTTGGTTCTCATTCTTTTGATTAACTTATTTTATTTGAAATAATTTATGAAATGTTAATTATTATTATTTTAATTTCTTCATCTTTCATGTTTTTTTAAAAATTTTTAGACTTGATCTCTATTATGTTGATTATTATTTATTTTATTTGAGATAATTTATGAAATTATATTTTTTTTTCAATTTCATTCTCATTCAACTTTTTAATTTGTAAGATTTGTTCCTTATTATTTTAATAAACTTGAGAAAAATAAAATATTAATAAGTTATTTTCAGCTCATTTTCCATGATATAACCAAACACTGGAATTCTAACTTATTTTCCATTGCACTACCAAACATCGAAAAATACTTTCTCGGAATTCACTTTCCTGGAATTCACTTTTCTCAGAATTCACTTTCCAAAAAGAAACTACTTTCCAGTAAACAAATGGGGCTAAGTTATTGTCAATGTTGTTTTGGTTTGCTATTATTATTTGCCTCACATTATTGTCACATATGTGTGTGTATGGTTCGCTTTCTTATGTAAGAAAATTTGGGTAATAAAAAATACTTTTTGTCTAAAGAAAAAAAATTAAGAACTTAATAAAATAACTTAAGTATAGTTTTCAGATCCGGTCTATAGATTGATTTCAAAAACGAGTTATTATATCAATGTTACTAGATCAATTATTTTATTAAACAATAATTGTTTTATTTTTCTATCACAAAACACTGAATTGATAGAGTTGAATGGGTTTGGCATGACTAATATTTTTTATTTAATTAAAAATTTATCTTGTTTTAAACTTTGAATTTTGAATTTTAAAATTTTCAAATCAATCTATCAATTCAGAATATGTTTAATAATTATTTCTTAAAAAATAAAAATATTTTAAAAAGCCATATATGTCATTAAATCATTGATCCACCACTAATTAGTTTTCATCCTTTTCTCTTTAAGAGAGAAAAATAATGTTTGTTAAAATTTTAATGACAAAACTAGGTTTTTTTAGTCAATAAGTTTTGATTGATGAAAAGAGTTATATTATGGTGTTTTTTTATCTTGTTAGAAAAAATAGATTAAGATTAAAAACAATTCGATTTAATTTTGTATTTTTTAGACTAATTAGACCTATTTTAATTAAAAATTTAGTTTTTTTAATATTATAAAAGTATTTATTAGATGTTTTTAGAGAAAAAAATAGATTTGTATTTATCTTTCAAATTTTCAACTTAATCTTTACTTGGCATTAATAATTTTTTTAAAAATTTATTAGTGTATAGAAAACCTCAATTAATTTTATTAAATGTACACTTCAAATTTTAAATTTACAATCAAATTTATTTTTTGCTGCTAGCAAACATGTTGACAATGGTTAAATTTATTTTTTATGAAAAATAAATTTTAATCCGACCTAGAATGAAGGGAGACCCAACTAGCGACATCTAACCTAACCTTGGACTCATGCGCATGCAAGGAAAAAAAAGTCATTCGACCATCCAGGTGATGCCATAAATCACACCTGTTACAATGTACTATGATGATTTTTTCTCATATGTAAATTAATAAAATATAGTTTTATTGATTAAACTTTTCCATTTGCCTTTCTAATCCATGAATACATCTAGATGTGTTCATTAAAACCAACTTAAAAAATATTGAATGAATTAAATTTATAAAATATTAAAAATTAAATTATTTATAATTATAATTATAAACTCTAACCCCACCTAGATATATTAATAAACACTTCTAGACACAACACTAAGATCATTAAGATCTTGTTTGGAAACGCACGTCAACCCGCATTTCCAAAAAAAATCAAAATTGTTTTTTGTTAAAAATTAATATTTTTTTATATGTTTTGGATTGTTTTAATGCGTTCTTTTGAAAAAATAAAAAAAAATATTATTTTAATAAATTTTAACATAAAAAATACTTTGAAAAGTAATCGCAACTACTTCTAAACAGGCTTTAAAGATCTTAGATGCTATCCTTCAAAAAAATCTGACACATGCATTTAAAGTTAAAACAATGTAAACATTGAGGAATTAAAGTGGTATTTGAGAATACAATATGCTTATATCAAAATATCAATTTATTTTAATAGTTTAAGTTATTAGATAGGATTTCAAGATATAATTTATATTATTTTTTAACACACCTGTTTAAGTAAAAACTCTTTAGGGTTAAAATTTACATGGACCCGCACTGCCTTATGTTTAATTTTTATCAAATAAATAGAAATGATGAGATTTAAACTTGTGATCACTCAATCATCAAGGCTTCGATACCATGTTAAATAACGAACTCAACTCAATAGCTTAAACTGTTAGATGATATCCAATGATATGATTTATTTTCTAATAGGTTGAAACTGTGTTTCTTAAAATTTTAATGTTTTTTTATTTAAAAAAAATTCTAGATTATTTTGATGTATTAATATTAAAAAGAATTTTTAAAAAATATAACTAAAATTATTTTAATATATTTTTAAATAAAATATCAAACCATAAATATTATTGTACTCTTAGACATCTCGTAAAATTTCAATACATTAAACGAGAAAAGATCTCGTTAAGTTTTGTCTTCTTTCAATAATGCATGTTCACTTTTAATTAGGTGTCAAACTCAGCTCAGGTAATAATCTTGGGAAATGCTTGGGTTGTTAGATTATTACGTCAATATATAAGTCATCAAAACATCTATATTTATTAAAACAGTAGTTTTTTCTTACAAGATAATGGTTTGATTAATTTAAATCAGGTTTAATTAGGTTAATAGAGTAATTAAAATCCTAATTCGATCAATGAATTTGATCATGTCATTATTTTATATCTAGTTAAATTGGAATTTGACCGAATAAAAAAAAATTAAATTAATATTTTATTTGATACAATTAAAAATTTAGTATAGGTTACGTTTCATCTTATTTATTTCATGAAATCAATCAATCAATCATGTTGCCTAAATTTAATAATTATGATTTAATTTGATATTATATATTTGAAATTTTATCAAAATAAAACATGAAATGATTGCTTAACTTTAAGTCTTAAATCAGTTCTTTATTACTTTAATTTGTATGTGCTGTGAATTCCACAACCACAAACAAAAAATGCTTTTGGCATTATGTATTTGATGTTTCTTTCTAGAATAAAACTGCTCTGATTCCTAATTAGTTTTGACATTATGACTTTACATTTTTTTACAAGAATCCTAATCAGGCTAATCATTGTGTGATTTTATCGGCAACATTTTTAATGGCAACTCTGAAGTAGAGAAAGTGAATCAAACTTATTTGACTCTCATCCTAAAAGTAAATTCTCTAGAATATTTATACCAATTAGACCAATTGACCTTTATAATGTCAATTACAAAATTGTGACTAGGATACCTGTAAAAAAACTTAAATTAATAATGCCAAAACTAATTAGCAAATCCCAGAGCAGTTTTATTCTAGAAAAGAATATCATGTATAATATTATAATAACTCAAGAGATTGTGCATTTAATGAGATAGATGAAAGAGAGAAAGGGGATGATAGCTATCCAAGTAGAACTGGAAAAGCCTATGATATATTACAGCGGGATTTTATTTGTGATACATTTACGAAGGCAAAACTGTGATCTGATATGATGTTTTTGATTATGAAATATATAGAATCTACTTCTATTAATGTTTTATAAAATAGTAAACCTACTATGGATTTTAAATCATCTCGAGATAAAAGACAATTATTTTTAACATTAATATATGAAATAGATTGAATAATTTAAAAATAATAATTTTAAATAAAAAAATTAAATTTTTTAAAAAACTTCTCTTAAAACATAAAACCAAGCATGCTGCAAGGCTGCCGCCTCATCTGCACTCTCCTCGAACGTTTTTATTTACCTAACTCCAAAAGATACATGACCGACGAGATTGCCTTTCTTCTTTCTTTCCTTCTTTTTTTTCTTTTTATCTTAGATGCTGCAACTCTAGATTATCAAAAACTATTGTCCACCAATAATTATTATCCTTATTTTATCACGGATTATAATCTTTAATAAAAAAAAATATATATGTAGCTCTTATAATTACAACGTTACTAATTTCTTGATTAATTTCTAGATTTGAAATCACTATCTTATTTATTTAAACGTGATTCTAGTTTTTTATTTATTTATTTAACTAGTTCAAAAAAAATAGTTTTATGATATTGCAAATTGGCTAGATATCTAAGAAGAAAAACATTATATTCTTTTTTTTAAAAAAGATTGATGTGGGTATTCGAGTCAGCTTGCGTATAGTTCAACTAATCTCACGAGTCCAAAGTTAATTGCCATATAATTCTCTAGTCATTCTAAAGTTTGTGAAACTCAAACTAGTAATTTCTGAAAAATAAATTCAGAACTTGACTAGTTGAGTTACATCCATATATACAAGTGGTCGCGGTCAGACTTGGAGTCCAAGCACATGGGGTTATAATAAGAACAAGACGAGGCACCCTGTAGAAGGAAACACGCATACACGCAGAGGGAGAGAGAGATGGAAATGATGGAGGATGTGGTGATAGTCGGAGCAGGAATTGCAGGGTTGGCAACAGCAGTGGCTTTGAAAAGAGTAGGGGTTCGAGCCCTGGTGTTAGAGAGATCAGAAGGGCTAAGAGCCACAGGTGCAGCCTTGACTCTATATCCAAATGCTTGGCTTGCTCTTGATGCTCTTGGTGTTTCTCACAAGCTCACCCCCATTTATGCTCTTACATCGATGTAATAAGTTGTTCCTCTACACTAATTCTATTCTTTTGATCATGTCTGTCCATCGTTTCTTGAATTTGAATATTATATATATTCTGGGTGATTGATTAGTTTCCTGTGCACTTCTCTTTTCCTCTTGTATGATTTAGGGGATATGTAACCAATGTTAGTGCTGGAGATGTTCAACAAGTCCACTTCCGAGTGGCCAATAATGGGTAACCTTTTTGAACCTCAATAAAATAATTTCTTGATTAATTTTTTAGTACAATTTCATGCAAGGATCTGTACTATGAATGGCTGTCGGAATCATAAAAGAATTTTATAATCGGTTCAATATTATAGTTATACTGATGTATAATGGACAGACCGGATTCCTTCATGTTTATGCCGACAAAACTTCACCCTCATCAACATCCGCTTCCTATGACGTGCTTCTGGGTGTGAATTAATGCCTTGTGTTTTGTGTGAAATAGGGGCGATGGACAAGGAATTAGGACAATTCACCGCAAAGCACTGTTAGAGGCACTGGCAGAGGAATTGCCGGTTGACTCAATTCAATTCTCTTCCAAGCTAGCTGTCATTGAAAATGAAGAGCAAGGCGGTGCTTCCATTGTTGTTATCCATTTGGAAGATGGAACTACAATCAAATCCAAGATTCTGATAGGCTGTGATGGGGTGAACTCGGTGGTGGCACGTTGGCTAGGACTGGCAGAACCAGTCCATTCAGGGCGGTCTGCTGTGCGAGGTTTAGCAGTTTTTTCTCAAGGCCATGGATTTAAGCAAGAAGTTCATCAGTTTGTGGATGCGGGCAAAAGAGCTGGTTTTGTTCCTCTTAATGACAGAGAACTTTACTGGTTTTTAACCTACAACGGTTAGCACTAAACCCTTCCTTCTTTCTCGTTTTAGCTGGACACAAATGATCGTTCGTGTCAGATCATTAATTGCAGGGAACATTTATTCTGAACTAATTTTCAATTCAGGAGATAACATGCCAGGAGATCCCGAACAAATACAGAAACAAGTACTTGAGAAATATGCAGAAAAGTTTCCTTCATCATACCTAGACGTGGTACGGCATGCTGATCTTTCAACGTTAACATGGGCATCGTTGAAGTTTAGGCAGCCATGGGGGATCATATTTGGAAAGCTAAGCAAAGGAAATGTGACAGTAGCTGGTGATGCTATGCACCCCATGACTCCTGACCTCGGACAAGGCGGTGGTTCATCACTAGAAGACGCTGTGGTATTGGCAATTCAGTTAAAAGCAATGGAGGGCTGATTGTTCCAGGAGACATGGCTAAAGCCATAGATGATTATGTGAAGGAAAGGAGGTGGCGTGCTGCTTTTCTTGTCACAGGATCATATTTAGCAGGATGGGTGCAGCTCGGTGGAGATAAATGGTGGGTGAAATTCTTAAGGGATGGAATATTTTACAAGTATCTTTTTGGCAGGATCTCTGGACTTGTGCATAAAGATTGTGGCAAACTTCCTGCTATGTCCTTCGGTGATATGGATCACTCAAGTAAGAAGGACTAGATTCAATTTTGGCATATAGATTCTGCAGATGAGTGGTTTCAGACAATGGCTCACAATTACTAGTTAACGAGTCTTTTTTATATTATTTGATTACTGTCTCGAGATTAAAAAAACAAAAAACATGTCTTCCTGTGCTCTGTAATTTATAATTTGGATAATAAAAAATACTTTTTGTCTAAAGACACTACCAGAAATTCGCTTAATAGCAACGGAATCACCGACAGAATATTTATGTCGGTAATTACCAATCGAATTATGGACGGAAAGTTCGGAATTAAGAAAAAAAGGCCGGGTCGCTGACGTGGAGGTTTTGGTGGGTGATATTTCCGACAGAATCACCTACGGATTTAAAACGAGTGACCCGTACGGGTGACGGGACCGGTTCACCGTCAAAAATATAGACGGAATCACCGACGGATTTGAAATGGCAGACCCGTACGGGTGACATGACCGGTTCACCGTCAACAATACCGACGGAATCACCGAGGGATTTGAAAAGCAGGTTTGTGCGGTGACGTGTCTATTTTCCCGTCAGAATAGTCGGCGGATACACCGACGGATTAACCCCGTCGGTGAATCCGTTGGAAAAAGTTAATATATGGCCCCTCTGCCGACCCTCTCCTCCCCCATTTCTCCTTCTTCTTCCTAATCCTAACTCTCCCCATCTACAAATAACCAGCCCCCACTCGGACCCAAACAAAATTCTTCCTTATCTCAGCATAAAAAGTTGTATTTCTTGAAGTTTTATGGTCACAACATACGTGTTCTGATTTACCGACGAATTTTATCAATTTTTGTAAGTAATTCTATCTGTTTAAATTTTAACATTTAAATGTCAATTTTATTGTTTTTTTAGTATATGTATTTTTGTTAGTAGATGTAGTGTTTTATTATTATTTCTCAAACAAACTTGTAGTATATGAATGTATACTTTTATACCTGTTATGGTTTATTTTAGATTTTGTAAGATTGTATTTGTTTGTAAATTGTTAAAACTTTGTGGAATTACCGAATTACATGTTCTGTTTTGAAATAATTAATAGCTTACTTAATGGGTCCTTTTTAAGTTTTATCGATGCTATTGCAGAGTGGTAATTTCTGTTAATTTATATATATTAATTTGTATGGACGTTGATAAATGATAATGAATATTTAATATTTATGAGAAGTTGTGATTGGTTTGTTGGATAATCTCGAGGTAAAGTAATATTTTTGCAAGTTTATTTACCTAACTTAGTTAATTAATACATGATGTCATCATAATTTTATAGAGGTTCGATAGAAGTCATGGATGATCGTTCATGTATGTATCTAGATTCACCCCAAGGATTGCGGAGGATGGATTATTGTAACGGGGTTCAGGGTTTTATTAATTTCGCAACATCTATTCCTAGAAATTTTACTGGAAGCGGTATTAGGTGTCCACGCAAGAAATGTCAAAATAAAAGGTATCTGCATCTAGATGTTGTAATGATGCATCATCTACACAAAGGGTTTATGGAGGATTACCAGTGTTGGTATGCACATGGAGAGGTATTTGTTAGTAATAGAAGAATGGGAGAAACAGTGGTTGGGTCAACTTCTAGTGCTAGCAACGTGCATGAAGCGACAAATGACAACACTAATCCTTACAGAAATATGGTTATGGATGCAATGAGAATGAATCAAGGTAATGTCAGTCAATGTCCAATCGTAGAAGAAGAACCTAATACAGAGGCAGCTAGGTTTTTTTGATTTGTTGAGAGATTCTGACGAACCATTATGGGATGGTTGCACAAACCACAGTAAATTGTCGGTCGTGGCACAGGTGTTCACCATCAAGTCAGATCACGGGTTGAGTGAGGTCGGGTATGACAAAATTATTGATTGGGCAAGAAGCATTTTACTTGAAGGAAACAGGCTGAAAGAGAACTTCTATGCTGCGAAGTCCATGATGAAACCCCTCGGTTTAGGATACCAGAAAATTGACATGTGTCCTAACTTCTACATGTTATACTACCTTGAAAATGTTGAGATGACCGAGTGCATGACATGTGGGCATTCCCGTTACAAATCCAGAACTGGAAGGGGAAAGACTCTAGTGGCGAATAAAAAACTTAGATATTTCCCGATCACACCAAACACATGATGCGGTTGATGGTGTGATGGTGCATCCTTCTGACGGCGAAGCGTGGAAACGCTTTAACAGTGTGCATCCTGACTTTTCAGCTAAATCAAGGAATGCCCGTCCTGGGTTGTGTACAGACGGATTCAACCCATTTGGTTCATTTGCTGCTCCCTATTCTTGTTGGCCGTTCATACTCATAGTTTATAACTTGCCACCGGGAATGTGTATAAGGCCGGAGTTCATGTTTTTATCTACTGTCATACCCGGTCCAAGCAGCCCGAGGCGTAATATAGATGTTTGTCTTCGATCGTTGATTAATGAGCTGGCGTAGTTGTGGTCCTCTAGAGCTCTGACTTATGATATATCGAGGAAACACAATTTCCTTATAAGGGCGGCTTTGATGTGGACTATCAATGATTTTCTAGCTTATGGAATGCTTTCTGGTTGGAGTACACATGGGAAACTCGCATGTCCATACTGCATGGAAAACAACAAGGCATTCACGCTAGCAAACGGAGGTAAAGCTTCTTTTTTTGACTGTCACCGTCGCTTATTGCCACTTAATCACGGGTTCAGATAGAATAGAAAAGATTTCTTTGTTGTTAGAGTTGAAAAGGATGTTGCATCCCCGCGTCTTTTTGGTGAAGAATTGCATCATGTTGTATCAGAGTACGGTGACATTGTGTTTGGCCTTCAATCAGGTAAGCAAAAGTTTCATGGTTTTGGTTTGACCCATAATTGGGTAAAGCAAAGTATCTTTTGGGAGCTTCCTTATTGGAAGACCAATCTTCTCCGCCATAACCTTGACGTCATGCACATCGAAAAGAACGTGTTTGAGAATATTTTCAACACCGTCATGGATGTGAAGGGGAAGACAAAGGACAACATCAAGGCTAGATTGGATATAGCTTTATACTGTAACCGTAAAAATATAGAGTTGGTTTATGAGGAGTCACGGGTCGCAAAACCAAGGGCAAGCTTCGTGTTAGAGAAAAACGCACAACTGCTAGTCTACAAATGGCTTAAGAGTCTGCGTTTTCTGGATGGACATGCATCGAACATATCAAGGCTTGTTAACATAGAGGACTGCAGATTGTATGGAATGAAGAGTCATGACTGCCACGTGTTTATGCAAACACTCATCCCATTAGCTTTTCGTGATTTGTTGCCAAAGGGAATATGGGATACACTGACAGAGATCAGTCATTTCTTCAGAGATATATGCTCCAGCAAGTTGAATGTTGAGCACATTGAGAGTCTTCAAACGAATATCATCGAGACACTATGCAAACTTGAGATGATATTCCCTCCTTCATTTTTTGACTCAATGGAGCATCTCCCTATAAATCTACCATTCGAGGCAAAAGCTGGAGGACCGGTCAGTATAGATGGATGTACTCATTCAAACGGTTAGATATTATAGTTGCAATGGAATTCATATCTAAAAGTATTTTATATGTTTTTCTTAATTGGAAATACTTGAATTGTAATTCAATGCAGGTACTTGTTTAATCTCAAGAAAAAGGTTAAGAACAAGGCGAATGTAGAGGCTTCGATATCTGAGGCCTATATTGTTGAAGAGATCTCAATATTTATCTCATACTATTTTGAACCTCATCTGAGAACAAGAATCAATCGCGTTCCACGGCATGATGATGGCGGTGAAGTGCCTTCCAGTGGGAACTTGTCAATATTCTCCGATACTGGACGACCCACACCTAAAAATGTCGTAAGAGGAAGATATTTGTCGGAAATAGAATTCAAACAAGCACACAACTATGTTCTATTTAACTGTGATGAGCTGAGACCATTTATTCAGTAAGTTTATATATGTGTAATATTAATTAAACTTTGTCAGTAATATACTGCTAATTATATATTTTTATATCATACACTCATTATCACTTGCAGGCAACATCGACAATATTTGCTCTCCAATAACTCCGACAATATTTGCTCTCCAATAACTCGCAGCAGACCGACTCCCAGATCTTTCAATTACAAGATAAACAATTTGCTACATGGTTCAAAACACATGTAAGCACTATCACAAACTCATTCTAACTTGCAAAATTACTGTACGTATGCATGTCATTATAAGATTCTCGTTCATTTACCGTTTATTGATGTATATTACATGTATACAAGGTTTATCAAATGGGAAGGAGTGCGTCTAAGTCATTGTCTTCACTAAGCCTCGGGCCTGAAAGAAAAGTTAAGTGCTACAACGGGTATTTTGTCAATGGATATGTTTTCCATACTGAAGAATACGGGTAAGGAAGAAAAACATACAACTGCGGTGTTTGTGTTAAAAGATCCATAAGTAGTGAGTTAGAAGTTGACTACTATGGTAGATTAGAAGAGGTCGTCGAACTACAATATCATAGCGAGCAGAATAAAGTGTTTTTATTCAAATGCTATTGGTATGACACGACGGACAGAGGAACCAGAGTTGATACGCACCATGGTCTAGTCGAAATCAACTCAAAAGCTAGACTCCGCAACATAAACGATATCTTTGTTTTCGCAATATAATAATAGTTTAAGCTGTTAGATGATATCCTATAATATGATTTATATTATTTTCTAATAGGTTAAAGCTGCTTTTCTTAAAATTTTAATTTTTTTTGTTTAAAATTAATTTTTTTTCAGATTATTTTGATGTATCACTATTAAAAATAATTTTTAAAAAATAAAAATAAAATTATTTTAATATATTTTTAAATAAAACATTAAACCATAAGTATTATTATATTCTCAAACATCTCGTAAAATTTCAATACATTAAACGAGAAAAGATGTTAAGTTTTGTCTTCTTTAAATAATGCATGTTCACTTTTAATTAGGTGTCAAACTCAGCTTAGGTAATAATATTGAGAAATGCTTGGGTTGTTAGATTATTACGTCAATATATAAGTCATCAAAACATCTATATTTATTAAAACAGTAGTTTTTTCTCACAATATATTGGTTTGATTAATTTAAATCAGGTTTAATTAGATTAATAGAGTAATTAAAATCCTAATTCGATCAATGAATTTGATCATGTCATTATTTTATATCTAGTTAAATTTTAATTTGACCGAATAAAAAAAATAATTAAATTAATATTTTATTTAATACAATTAAAAATTTAGTATAGGTTACGTTTCATCTTATTTATGAAATCAATCAATCATGTTGCCTCAATTTAATAATTATGATTTAATTTGATATCATATATTTGAAATTTTTTCAAAATAAAACATGAAATGATTGCTTAAGTTTAAGGCTTAATCAGTTCTTTATTACTTTAATTTGTATGTGCTGTATGCTCTTGATGTTTCTTCCTAGAATAAAACTGCTCTGGCTTCGCTAATCAGTTTTGACCTTATCAATTTAAGGGTGTGTTTGGTATTGCGGTAGCTTTTGTGGTTATGGTTTGAAAAAAGTTGTTTTATAAAAAGTAGTTTTAGTTGAGGTTGGTTTGAAAAAATAGGTGTTTAGTTAAAACTGTGATTGAAATTGAGGTTATAAAATAATTAATATATATATATATATATATATTAATACTAATGATTTTTAATTTAAATATTGTAAATTTAATTACTTATATTACATCATGAAATAAAAAATATTTTATAAAAAATATTTTTTATTATTCCATTAAACTATTTATAATTCCATTATGTACAAAATTTATCTGATAAGAATTACAGTTTTCATAATTTTTTTAGCGTAGATAAAATATTATCAAGTATAAAATTAATATTACAGTGCGAGTGAATTTAATTCACTCTATACTAGTTTTTCGGGAAAAAAAATATTATTCACATCACAGTACGAGTGAATTTAATTCACTTTAAACTAGTGTTTTTTTTAAAAAAAAAATGTTAAAAAATTTAATACACTGAAAAAAAAAAGCGTGAACAGTGCATTAATGTGCACTGTTTAACTAGTGTTTTTTTTTTGAAAAAAAAATGTTAAAAAATTTAATACACTAAATAAATAAATAAATAAGTGAACAGTACATTAGTGTGCACTGTTTTACTAGTTTTTTTTTTTTAAAAAAATAAAAATGTTAAAAAATTTAATACACTAAAAAAACGTGAACAGTGCATTAGTGTGCACTGTTTAACTAGTGTTTTTTTTTTTTATATATATATAAAAAATAAAAATGTAAAAAAATTTAATACACTTAAAAAAAATGAACAATGCGTTAGTATGAGCATGAATTCATTGTTTTTCCTTACCTGAGGTCCGAACGTAAAAAACATGTGGGACCATGAACATCAATTTGTTTTTTTCCATTACCAAACGGCTGCCAACTGCGTTTTAAGTAAAACGCAGCCGCAACCGCTTACCCAAACATCATCTAAGTTTTAAGTTTTTTTACAAGAATCTTAGTCACAATCTTGTAATTGACATTGCAAAGGCCAATCAGTGTGTGATTTTATCAACAACATTTTAATGACAAGTCTGAAGTAGATGAAGTGAATCAGACTCATTTGGTTCTCATCCTAAAAGTAAATTCTCCAGAATATCTGTATCAATTTAAACCAATTGGCCTTTGCAATGTCAATTACAAGATTGTGACTAGGATTCCCGTAAAAAAACTTAAAATAATAATGCTAAAATTGATTAGCGAATCTCAAAGTAGTTTTATTCTAGGAAGGAACATCACATATAATATCATAGTGCTCAGGAAATTGTGCATTCCACGAGATAGATGAAAGAGAAAAAGGGGATGATGGCTATCAAAGTGAATATGAAAAAGACCTATAATAAATTACAGCGAGATTTTATTGGTGATACTCTTATAAAGACAAAACTGTCATCTGATGAAATATATAGAATCTACTTCTATCAATGTTTCATAGAATAATAAATCTACTATGGATTTTGAATTATCTCGAGATATAAGATAAAATTATTTTTAACATCAATTTATTGAATGGATTGAATACTTCAAAAAAAAAATTAATTTTAAATAAAAAAAATGATTTTAAAAAAAACTTCTCTTGAAAGCATAAAACCAAGCATGCTGCAAGGCAGCCGCCTCATCTGCACTCTCCTCGAACGTTCTTATCTACCCAACTCCAAAAGATACATGACCGAAGAGATTGCCTTTCTTCTTTCTTTCCTTCTTTTTTTTTCTTTTTATCTTAGATGCTGCAACTCTAGATTATCAAAAATTATTGTCCACCAATATTTATTATCCTTATTTTATCACGGATTATAATCTTTAATAAAAAAACAAATATAGCTCTTATAATTACAACAATAAATTTAGGATTGCTTCCTTGATCACAACAACAATAACATCTTCAATATAAACATATTGATGATTACTAATTCCTTGATTAATTTTTAGATTTGAAATCGCTATCTTATTTATTTAAATGTGATTATAGTTTGTTTATTTATTTAACTAGTTAAAAAAAAAATTAGTTTTATTAACTCGCAAATTGACTAGATATCCATGAAGAAAAACATTATATTCCTCTTTTTTTTTTAAGATTGATGCGGGTATTCGGGTTAACTTGCGTGTACCTCGACTAATCTCACGAATCCAAAATTAATGGTCATGTAACTCTCTAGTTACCCTAAAATTCATGAGACCTCAAACTGGTAATCTCTTAAAAACAAATGCAGAATCTGACCAATTGAGTTACATCTCTCATTATTATATTCTTAATTACCTGCGAGATAAGGTATGTATACAAGTGGGTCGCGGTCAGACTTGGAGTCCAAGCACATGGGGTTATAATAAGAACAAGACGAGGCACCCTGTAGAAGGAAACACTCATACACGCAGAGGGAGAGAGAGATGGAAATGATGGAGGATGTGGTGATAGTCGGAGCAGGAATTGCAGGGTTGGCAACAGCAGTGGCTTTGGAAAGAGTAGGGGTTCGAGCCCTGGTGTTAGAGAGATCAGAAGGGCTAAGAGCCACAGGTGCAGCCTTGACTCTATTTCCAAATGCTTGGCTTGCTCTTGATGCTCTTGGTGTTTCTCACAAGCTCACCCCCATTTATGCTCTTACATCGATGTAATAAGTTGTTCCTCTACACTAATTCTATTCTTTTGATCATGTCTGTCCATCGTTTCTTGAATTTGAATATTATATATCTTCTGGGTGATTGATTAGTTTCCTGTGCACTTCTCTTTTCCTCTTGTATGATTTAGGGGATATGTAACCAATGTTAGTGCTGGAGATGTTCAACAAGTCCACGCCCGAGTGGCCAATAATGGGTAAACTTTTTGAACCTTAATAAAATAATTTCTTAATTAATTTTTTAGTACAATTTCATACAAGGATCTGTTCTATGAATGGCTGTCGGAATAATAAAAGAAATTTTTTGTCGGTTCAATATTATAGTTATACTGATGTATAATGGACAGACCGGATTCCTTCATGTTTATGCCGACAAAACTTCACCATCATCAACATCCGCTTCCTATGACATGCTTCTGGGTGTGAATTAATGCCTTGTGTTTTGTGTGAAATAGGGGCGATGGACAAGGAATTAGGACAATTCACCGCAAAGCACTGTTAGAGGCACTGGCAGAGGAGTTGCCGGTTGACTCAATTCAATTCTCTTCCAAGCTAGCTGTCATTGAAAATGAAGAGCAAGGCGGTGCTTCCATTGTTGTTATCCATTTGGAAGATGGAACTACAATCAAATCCAAGGTTCTGATAGGCTGTGATGGCGTGAACTCGGTGGTGGCACGTTGGCTAGGACTGGCAGAACCAGTCCATTCAGGGCGGTCTGCTGTGCGAGGTTTAGCAGTTTTTTCTCAAGGCCATGGATTTAAGCAAGAAGTTCATCAGTTTGTGGATGCGGGCAAAAGAGCTGGTTTTCTTCCTCTTAATGACAGAGAACTTTACTGGTTTTTAACCTACAACGGTTAGCACTAAACCCTTCCTTCTTTCTCGTTTTAGCTGGACACAAATGATCGTTCATGTCAGATCATTGCAGGGAACATTTATTCTGAACTAATTTTCAATTCAGGAGATAACATGGTGGGAGATCCAGAACAAATACAGAAACAAGTACTTGAGAAATATGCAGAAAAGTTTCCGTCATCATACCTCGACGTGGTCCGGCATGCTGATCTTTCAACGTTAACATGGGCATCGTTGAAGTTTAGGCAGCCATGGGGGATCATATTTGGAAAGCTAAGCAAAGGAAATGTGACCG
The DNA here is from genome assembly GCA_030145905.1 of Populus davidiana. Lineage (NCBI taxonomy): Eukaryota > Viridiplantae > Streptophyta > Magnoliopsida > Malpighiales > Salicaceae > Populus > Populus davidiana. The sequence continues at coordinate 2,419,828 of CM057807.1, read as the reverse complement.
TAGCTGGTGATGCTATGCACCCCATGACTCCTGACCTAGGACAAGGCGGTGGTTCATCACTAGAAGACGCTGTGGTATTGGGCAGACACATTGGCAATTCAGTTATAAACAATGGAGGGCTGGTTGTTCCAGGAGACATGGCTAAAGCCATAGATGATTATGTGAAGGAAAGGAGGTGGCGTGCTGCTTTTCTTGTCACAGGATCATATTTAGCAGGATGGGTGCAGCTCGGTGGAGATAAATGGTGGGTGAAATTCTTAAGGGATGGAATATTTTACAAGTATCTTTTTGGCAGGATCTCTGGACTTGTGCGTAAAGATTGTGGCAAACTTCCTGCTATGTCCTTCGGTGATATGGATCACTCAAGTAAGAAGGACTAGATTCAATTTTGGCATATAGATTCTGCAGATGAGTGGTTTCAGACAATGGCTCACAATTACTAGTTAACGAGTCTTTTTTATATTATTTGATTACTGTCTCGAGATTAAAAAAAACAAAAACATGTCTTCCTGTGCTCTGTAATTTATAATTTGGGTAATAAAAAATACTTTTTGTCTAAAGATACTACCAGAAATTCGCTTAATAGCAACGGAATCACTGACGGAATATTTCTGTCGGTAATTTGAGGTTGAAATTACCGACGGACTTTTTCCGTCCGTAATTCGGTCGGTAATTGCCGACGGTTGTAAACCATACGGATTTGAAATGTAATATCACCGACGGATTCAAAACTAGTGACCCATACGGGTGACGGGACAGGTTCACCGTAAAAAATACCGACGGAATCACCGACAGATTTGAAATGGCAGACCCGTACGGGTGACGTGACCGGTTCACCGTCAACAATACCGACGGAATCACCGAGGGATTTGAAAAGCAGGTCCATGCGGCGATGTGTCTATTTTCGAGTCAGAATAGCCGGCAGATATACCGACAGATTAACCCTGTCGGTGAATCCGTCGGAAAAAGTTAATATATGGCCCCTCTGCCGACCCTCTCCTCCTCCATTTCTCCTTTTCTTCCTAATCCTAACTCTCCCCATTTGCAAATAACCAGCCCCCCCTCGCACCCAAACAAAATTCTTCCTCATCTCGGCATAAAAAGTTGTATTTCTTGAAGTTTTATGGTCACAACATCCGTATTCTGATTTACCGATGAATTTTATCAATTTTTGTAAGTAATTCTATTTGTTTAAATTTTAACATTTAAATGTCGATTTTATTGTTTTTTTAGTATATGTATTTTTGTTAGTAGTGTACGTGTTTTATTGTTATTTCTCAAACAAACTTATAGTATATGAATGTATAATTTTATACCTGTTATGGTTTGTTTTAGATTTTGTAAGATTGTATTTGTTTGTAAATTGTTAAAACTTTGTGGAATTACCGAATTACATGTTTTGTTTTGAAATAATTAATAGCTTGCTTAATGGGTCCTTTTTAAGTTTTATCGATGGTATTGTAGAGTGGTAATTTCTGTTAATTTATATATATTAATTTGTATGGACGTTGATAAATGATAATGAATATTTAATATTTATGAGAAGTTGTGATTGGTTTGTTGGATAATCTCGAGGTAAAGTCATATTTTTGCAAGTTTATTTACCTAACTTAGTTAATTAATACATGATGTCATCATAATTTTATAGAGGTTCGATAGAAGTCATGGATGATCGTTCATGGATGTATCTAGATTCACCCCAAGGATTGCGGAGGATGGATTATTGTAACGGGGTTCAGGGTTTTATTAATTTCGCAACATCTATTCCTAGAAATTTTACTGGAAGCGGTATTAGGTGTCCATGCAAGAAATGTCAAAATAAAAGGTATTTGCATCCAGATGTTGTAATGATGCATCATCTACACAAAGGGTTTATGGAGGATTACCAGTGTTGGTATGCACATGGAGAGGTATTTGTTAGTAATAGGAGAATGGGAGAAACAGTGGTTGGGTCAACTTCTAGTGCTAGCAACGTGCATGAAGCGACAAATGACAACACTAATCCTTACAGAAATATGGTTATGGATGCAATGAGAATGAATCAAGGTAATGTCAATCAATGTCCAATCGTAGAAGAAGAACCTAATGTAGAGGCAGCTAGGTTTTTTGATTTCTTGAAAGATTCTGACTAACCATTATAGGATGGCTGCACAAACCACATTAAATTGTCGGCCGTGGCACACATGTTCACCATCAAGTCAGATCACGGGTTGAGTGAGGCTGGGTATGACAAAATTATTGATTGGGCAAGAAGCATTTTACTTGAAGGGAACAAGCTGAAAGAGAACTTCTATGCTACGAAGTCCATGATGAAACCCCTCGGTTTAGGATACCAGAAAATTGACATGTGCCCTAACTTCTGCATGTTATACTACCTTGAAAATGCTGAGATGACCGAGTGCATGACATGCGGGCATTCCCGTTACAAACCTAGAACTGGCAGGGGAAAGACTCTAGTGACGTATAAAAAAATTAGATATTTCCCGATCACACCTAGACTGCTGAGCACATGACATGGCACCAAACACATGATACGGTTGATGGTGCGATGGTGCATCCTTCTGACGGCAAAGCGTGGAAACACTTTAACAGTGTGCATCCTGACTTTTCAGCTGAATCAAGGAATATCCGTCTTGGGTTGTGTACAGACGGATTCAACCCATTTGGGTCATTTGCTGCTCCCTATTCTTGTTGGCCGGTCATACTCATAGTTTATAACTAGCCACCGGGAATGTGTATTAGGCTGGAGTTCATGTTTTTATCTACTGTCATACCCGGTCCAAACAGCCCGGGGCGGAATATAGATGTTTGTCTTCGACCGTTGATTGATGAGCTGGCGTAGTTATGGTCCTCCGGAGCTCTGACTTATGATATATCGAGGAAATAAAATTTTCTTATGAGGGCGGCTTTGATGTGGACTATCAATGATTTTCCAGCTTATGGAATGCTTTCTGATTAGAGCACACATGGGAAACTCGCATGTCCATACTGCATGGAAAACAACAAGGCATTCACGCTAGCAAACGGATGTAAAGCTTCTTTTTTTTACTGTCACCGTCGCTTCTTGCCCTTAATCATAGGTTCAGATAGAATAGAAAAGATTTCTTTGTTGGCAGAGTTGAAAAAGATGTTGCATCCCTGCATCTTTCTGGTGAAGAATTGCATCATGTTGTATCAGAGTACGGTGACATTGTTTTTGGCCTTCAATCACGTAAGCAAAAGTTTCCTGGTTTTGGTTTGACCCATAATTGGGTAATGCGAAGTATCTTTTGGGAGCTTCCTTATTGAAAGACCAATCTTCTCCGCCATAACTTATTTCCTGAAAAATTTAGAAATGTCATTATTTGCTGATTATATCAAATTTGATCCTCAAACTTTTGATTGCTATATATATTTTGTTTTGAATATTTATTTTTCAATTTCATCTCTTAAAATTTTATTTTTATATTAACTTTGGTCTTTATTTTTATAATTGCTATTTTCTTTTTCCTTATCATTTTTTATTGAAATTTTTTATCTATCAAATTTGGTCCTCATTCTTTTGATTGTTACTTATTTTATTTGAAATAATTTATGAAATGTTGATTATTATTATTTTAATTTCTTCATCTTTAATTTTTTTTTTAATTTTTTAGAATTGATCTCTATTGTTTTGATTATTATTTATTTTATTTGAGATAATTTATGAAATTATATTTTTTTTTTCAATTTCATTCTCATTCAACTTTTTAATTTGTAAGATTTGTTCCTCATTATTTTAATAAACTTGAGAAAAATAAAAGATTAATAAGTTATTTTTCAGCTCATTTTCCATGACATAACTAAACACTAAAAAGTGTTTTCCAAATTATTTTTCATTATACTACCAAACATCAGAAAATATTTTTTCGGAATTCACTTTCCAAAAGAAAACTACTTTCCAACAAACAAACAAACAAGGCCTTATTGATTAAACTTTTCCATTTGCCTTTCTAATCCTGAATACATCTAGATGTATCATTAAAACCATCTTAAAAAATATTGAATGAATTAAATTTATAAAATATTAAAAATTAAATTAGTTATAATTATAATTATGAACTCTAACCCCACCTAGATATATTAATAAACACTTCTAGACACAACACTAAGATCATTAAGATCCTGTTTGGAAACGCGCGCCAACCCACATTTCTAAAAAAAATCAAAATTATTTTTTTGTTAAAAATTAATATTTTTTATATGTTTTGAATTGTTTTAATGCATACTTTTAAAAAAATAAAAAATATTATTTTAATATATTTTGGCATAAAAAACACTTTAAAAAGTAATTGCAACTACTTCTAAACAGGCTTTAAAGATCTTAGATGCTACCCTTAAAAAAATATAACACATGCGTTTAAAGTTAAAACACTGTAAACTTTAAGGAATTAAGGTGGTATTTGAGAATAGAATATGCTTATATCCAAAAATCAATTTAATGTAATAGTTTAAGTTATTAGATAGGGTCTCAATATATAATTTATATTATTTTTTAACACATATTTTCAAGTAAAAACTCTTTAGGGTTAAAATTTACATGGACCCGCACTACCTCATGTTTAATTTTTATCAAATAAATAGAAATAATGAGATTCAAACTTGTGATCACTCAATCATCAAGACTCTGATACCATGTCAAATAATCAACTCAACTAAATAGCTTAAGCTGTTAGATGATATCCCATGATATGATTTATATTATTTTCTAATAAGTTAAAACTGCGTTTCTTAAAATTTTAATTTTTTTGTTTAAAATTAATTTTTTTTTGGATTATTTTAATGTATTAATATTAAAAATACTTTTAAAAAAATAAAAATAAAAATAAAATAATTTTAATATATTTCTAAATAAAATATTAAACCATAAATATTATTATACTGTCAACCATCTCGTAAAATTTCAATACATTAAACGAGAAAAGATGCCGTTAAGTTAATTTTGTCTTCTTTCAATAATGCATGTTCACTTTTAATTAGGTGTCAAACTCAGCTTAGGTAATAATATTGGGAAATGCTTGGGTTGTTAGATTATTACGTCAATATATAAGTCATCAAAACATCTATATTTATTAAAACAGTAGTTTTTTCTTACATGATATTGGTTTTATTAATTTAAACCAGGTTTAATTAGGTTAGTAGAGTCATTAAAATCCTGATTCGATCAATGAATTTGATATATCTAATTAAATTTGAATTTAACCGAATAAAAATAATAATTAAATTAATATTTTATATGATACAATTAAAAATTTAGTTTAGGTTACGTTTCATTTTATTTATGAAATCAATCAATCATGTTACCTAAATTTAATAATTATGATTTAATTTGATATCATATATTTGAAAATTTATCAAAATCAAACATGAAATGATTGCTTAACTTTAAGGCTTAATCAGTTCTTTATTACTTTAATTTGTATGTGCTGTGAATTCCAACAACCACAAGCTTTTGGCATTATGCTTTTGATGTTTCTTCCTGGAATAAAACTGCTCTCGATTCGCTAATTAGTTTAGACATTATTAATTTAAGTTTTTTTTACAAGAATCCTAGTCACAATCTTGTAATTGACATTGCAAAGGACAATTAGAGTGTGATTTTATCAGAAATATTTTTAATGGCAAGTACTCTAAAGCAAATTCTCTAGAATATTTTTAATGGCAAGTACTCTAAAGCAAATTCTCTAGAATATTTATATTAATTTAGACCAATTAGCCTTTGCAATGTCAATTATAAAATTGTGACTAAAATTCTTATAAAAAAATTTAAATTGATAATGCCAAACTAATTAGCGTATCACAAAACAGTTTTATTTTAGAAAGAAACCTAACATATAATATCATAGTGGCCTAAAAGGTTGTGCATTCCATGAGACAGACGAAAGAGAAAAGAGAGATGATGGCTATCAAAGTAGATCTAAAAAAAACTTATAATAGATTACAATGAGATTTCATTGGTGATACTTTTACAAAGACAAAACTGCCATGTGATATGGAATCTTTGATTATGAAATGTATAAAATCTACTTCTATTAATGTTTTATATGGATTTTAAATCATCTTGAGATATAAAATAAAATTATTTTTAATATTAATATATTAAATGGATCGAATACTTCAAGAAAAAATAATTTTAAAAAAACCTTCTCTTAAAACATAAAACCCAGCGAGCTGCAAGGCAGCCGCCTCATCTGCACTCTCCTGGAACTTTCTTATCTACCTATAACTCCAAAAGATACGTGACTGAAGAGATTGCCTTTCTTCTTTCTTCCCTTCCTTTTTTTTTTTTTTAATCTTTTTATCTTAGATGCTGCAACTCTAGATTATAAAAAATTATTGTCCACAAATATTTATTATCCTTATTTTATCGCGGATTATAATCTTTAATTAAAAAATAATATAGCTCGGAATTTAGGACGGCTTCCTTGTTCACAACAACAATAACATCTTTAATATAAACATATTGATGATTACTAATTCGTTCATTAATTTCTAGATTTGAAATCTCTTATTTATTTAAACGTGGTTCTATTATTTATTTATTTATTTAAATAGTTTAAAAATAAAGTTTAGTTTTATTAACTCGCAAATTAGCTAGATATCCATGAAAAAAAATATTATATTTTTTTATTTTAAAATTAAGCTAAGTGTTCGAGTCAACTTACATGCACCTCGATTAATTCCACGAGCTTAAAATTAATGATTCTAAAATTTATAGTAATCATGATAATATCAATTCCAGAATTACTGAGTTCCACTTCTTATTATTATATTCTTAAGGTCACGGTCAGACTTGGAGTCCAAGCACATGGGGTTATAATAAGAACAAGACGAGGCACCCTGTAGAAGGAAACACTCATACACGCAGAGGGAGTGAGAGATGGAAAGGATAGAGGATGTGGTGATAGTCGGAGCAGGAATTGCAGGGTTGGCAACAGCAGTGGCTTTGAAAAGAGTAGGGGTTCGAGCCCTGGTGTTAGAGAGATCAGAAGGGCTAAGAGCCACAGGTGCAGCCTTGACTCTATTTCCAAATGCTTGGCTTCCTCTTGATGCTCTTGGTGTTGCTCACAAGCTCACCCCCATTTATGCTCCTACATCGATGTAATAAGTTGTTCCTCTACACTAATTCTATTCTTTTGATCATGTCTGTCTATCGTTTCTTGAATTTGAATATTATATATCTTCTGGGTGATTGATTAGTTTCCTGTGCACTTCTCTTTTCCTCTTGTATGATTTAGGGGATATGTAACCAATGTTAGTGCTGGAGATGTTCAACAAGTCCACTTCCGAGTGGCCAATAATGGGTAAACTTTTTGAACCTCAATAAAATAATTTCTTGATTAATTTTTTAGTACAATTTCATGCAAGGATCTGTACTATGAATGGCTGTCGGAATCATAAAAGAATTTTTTAGTCGGTTCAATATTATGGTTATACTGATGTATAATGGACAGACCGGATTCCTTCATGTTTATGCCGACAAAACTTCACCCTCATCAACATCCTCTTCCTATGACGTGCTTCTGGGTGTGAATTAATGCCTTGTGTTTTGTGTGAAATAGGGGCGATGGACAAGGAATTAGGACAATTCACCGCAAAGCACTGTTAGAGGCACTGGCAGAGGAATTGCCGGTTGACTCAATTCAATTCTCTTCCAATTGAAAATGAAGAGCAAGGCGGTGCTTCCATTGTTGTTATCCATTTGGAAGATGGAACTACAATCAAATCCAAGGTTCTGATAGGCTGTGATGGCGTGAACTCGGTGGTGGCACGTTGGCTAGGACTGGCAGAACCAGTCCATTCAGGGCGGTCTGCTGTGCGAGGTTTAGCAGTTTTTTCTCAAGGCCATGGATTTAAGCAAGAAGTTCATCAGTTTGTGGATGCGGGCAAAAGAGCTGGTTTTATTCCTCTTAATGACAGAGAACTTTACTGGTTTTTAACCTACAACGGTTAGCACTAAACCCTTCCTTCTTTCTCGTTTTAGCTGGACACAAATGATCGTTCGTGTCAGATCATTGCAGGGAACATTTATTCTGAACTAATTTTCAATTCAGGAGATAACATGGTGGGAGATCCAGAACAAATACAGAAACAAGTACTTGAGAAATATGCAGAAAAGTTTCCGTCATCATACCTCGACGTGGTCCGGCATGCTGATCTTTCAACGTTAACATGGGCATCGTTGAAGTTTAGGCAGCCATGGGGGATCATATTTGGAAAGCTAAGCAAAGGAAATGTGACAGTAGCTGGTGATGCTATGCACCCCATGACTCCTGACCTCGGACAAGGCGGTGGTTCATCACTAGAAGATGCTGTGGTGTTGGGCAGACACATTGGCAATTCAGTTATAAACAATGGAGGGCTGGTTGTTCCAGGAGACATGGCTAAAGCCATAGATGATTATGTGAAGGAAAGGAGGTGGCGTGCTGCTTTTCTTGTCACAGGATCATATTTAGCAGGATGGGTGCAGCTCGGTGGAGATAAATGGTGGGTGAAATTCTTAAGGGATGGAATATTTTACAAGTATCTTTTTGGCAGGATGTCTGGACTTGTGCATAAAGATTGTGGCAAACTTCCTGCTATGTCCTCCGGTGATATGGATCACTCAAGTAAGAAGGACTAGATTCAATTTTGGCATCTAGATTCTGCAGATGAGTGGGTTCAGACAATGGCTCTCAATTACTAGTTAACGAGTCTTTTTTATATTATTTGATTACTGTCTCGAGATTAAAAAAACAAAAAACATGTCTTCCTGTGCTCTGTAATTTATAATTTGGGTAATAAAAAATACTTTTTGTCTAAAGACACTACCAAAAATTCGCTTAATAGCAACGGAATCACCGACAAAATATTTATGTCGGTAATTACCGACCGAATTACGGACGGAAAGTTTAGAATTAAGAAAAAAAGGGCGGGTCGCTGACGTGGAGGTTTTGGCGGGTGATATTTCCGACAGAATCACCGACGGATTTAAAACGAGTGACCCGTACGGGTGACGGGACCGGTTCACCGTAAAAAATACAGACGGAATCATCGACGGATTTGAAATGGCAGACCCGTACGGGTGACATGACCGGTGCACCGTCAACAATACCGACGGAATCACCGAGGGATTTGAAAAGCAGGTTTGTGCGGTGACGTGTCTATTTTCCTGTCAGAATAGTTGGCGGATACACCGACGGATTAACCCCGTCGGTGAATCCTTTGGAAAAAGTTAATATATGGCCCCTCTGCCGACCCTCTCCTCCCCCATTTCTCCTTTTCTTCCTAATCCTAACTCTCCCCATTTGCAAATAACCAGCCCCCCTTCGGACCCAAACAAAATTCTTTCCCATCTCAGCATAAAAAGTTGTATTTCTTGAAGTTTTATGGTCACAACATCTATGTTCTGATTTACCGACGAATTTTATCAATTTTTGTAAGTAATTCTATCTGTTTAAATTTTAACATTTAAATGTCAATTTTATTGTTTTTTTAGTATATGTATTTTTGTTAGTAGATGTACGTGTTTTATTATTATTTCTCAAACAAACTTGTAGTATATGAATGTATACTTTTATACCTGTTATGGTTTGTTTTAGATTTTGTAAGATTGTATTTGTTTGTAAATTGTTAAAACTTTGTGGAATTACCGAATTACATGTTCTGTTTTGAAATAATTAATAGCTTGCTTAATGGGTCTTTTTTAAGTTTTATCGATGCTATTGCAGAGTGGTAATTTCTGTTAATTTATATATATTAATTTGTTTGGACGTTGATAAATGATAATGAATATTTAATATTTATGAGAAGTTGTGATTGGTTTGTTGGATAATCTCGAGGTAAAGTCATATTTTTGCAAGTTTATTTACCTAACTTAGTTAATTAATACATGATGTCATCATAATTTTATAGAGGTTCGATAGAAGTCATGGATGATCGTTCATGGATGTATCTAGATTCACCCCAAGGATTGCGGAGGATGGTTTATTGTAACGGGGTTTAGGGTTTTATTAATTTCGCAACGTCTATTCCCAGAAATTTTACTAGAAGCGGTATTAGGTGTCCATGCAAGAAATGTCAAAATAAAAGGTATCTGCATCCAGATGTTGTAATGATGCATCATCTACACAAAGGGTTTATGGAGGATTACCAGTGTTGGTATGCACATAGAGAGGTATTTGTTAGTAATAGGAGAATGGGAGAAACAGTGGTTGGGTCCACTTCTAGTGCTAGCAACGTGCATGAAGCGACAAATGACAACACTAATCCTTATAGAAATATGGTTATGGATGCAATGAGAATGAATCAAGGTAATGTCAGTCAATGTCCAATCGTAGAAGAAGAACCTAATACAGAGGCAGCTAGGTTTTTTGATTTGTTGAGAGATTCTGACGAACCATTATGGGATGGTTGCACAAACCACAGTAAATTGTCGGTCGTGGCACAGGTGTTCACCATCAAGTCAGATCACGGGTTGAGTGAGGTCGGGTATGACAAAATTATTGATTGGGCAAGAAGCATTTTACCTGAAGTCCATGATGAAACCCCTCGGTTTAGGATACCAGAAAATTGACATGTGCCCTAACTTCTACATGTTATACTACCTTGAAAATGTTGAGATGACCGAGTGCATGACATGCGGGCATTCCCGTTACAAACCCAGAACTGGAAGGGGAAAGACTCTAGTGGCGTATAAAAAACTTAGATATTTCCCGATCACACCAAACACATGATGCGGTTGATGGTGTGATGGTGCATCCTTCTGAGGCGAAGCGTGGAAACGCTTTAACAGTGTGCATCCTGACTTTTCAGCTAAATCAAGGAATGCCCGTCCTGGGTTGTGTACAGACGGATTCAACCCATTTGGTTCATTTGCTGCTCCCTATTCTTGTTGGCCGTTCATACTCATAGTTTATAACTTGCCACCGGGAATGTGTATAAGGCCGGAGTTCATGTTTTTATCTACTGTCATACCCGGTCCAAGCAGCCCGGGGCGTAATATAGATGTTTGTCTTCGACCGTTGATTCATGAGCTGGCGTAGTTGTGGTCCTCCAGAGCTCTGACTTATGATATATCGAGGAAACAAAATTTCCTTATGAGGGCGGCTTTGATATGGACTATTAATGATTTTCTAGCTTATGGAATGCTTTCTGGTTGGAGTACACATGGGAAACTCGCATGTCCATACTGCATGGAAAACAACAAGGCATTCATGCTAGCAAACGGAGGTAAACCTTCTTTTTTTGACTGTCACCGTCGCTTATTGCCACTTAATCACAGGTTCAGATAGAATAGAAAAGATTTCTTTGTTGTTAGAGTTGAAAAAGATGTTGCATCCCCGCGTCTTTTTGGTGAAGAATTGCATCATGTTGTATCAGAGTACGGTGACATTGTGTTTGGCCTTCAATCAGGTAAGCAAAAGTTTCATGGTTTTGGTTTGACCCATAATTGGGTAAAGCGAAGTATCTTTTGGGAGCTTCCTTATTGGAAGACCAATCTTCTCCGCCATAACCTTGATGTCATGCACATCGAAAAGAACGTGTTTGAGAATATTTTCAACACCGTCATGGATGTGAAGGGGCAGACAAAGGACAACATCAAGGCTAGATTGGATATAGCTTTATACTGTAACCGTAAAAATATAGAGTTGGTTTATGAGGAGTCACGGGTCGCAAAACCAAGGGCAAGCTTCGTGTTAGAGAAAAACGCACAACTGCTAGTCTACAAATGGCTTAAGAGTCTGCGTTTTCTGGATGGACATGCATCGAACATATCAAGGCTTGTTAACATAGAGGACTGCAGATTGTATGGAATGAAGAGTCATGACTGCCACGTGTTTATGCAAACACTCATCCCATTAGCTTTTCGTGATTTGTTGCCAAAGGGAATATAGGATACACTGACAGAGATCAGTCATTTCTTCAGAGATATATGCTCCAGCAAGTTGAATGTTGAGCACATTGAGAGTCTTCAAACGAATATCATCGAGACACTATGCAAACTTGAGATGATATTCCCTCCTTTATTTTTTGACTCAATGGAGCATCTCCCTATAAATCTACCATTCGAGGCAAAAGCTGGAGGACCGGTCAGTATAGATGGATGTACTCATTCAAACAGTTAGATATTATAGTTGCAATGGAATTCATATCTAAAAGTATTTTATATGTTTTTCTTAATTGGAAATACTTGAATTGTAATTCAATGCAGGTACTTGTTTAATCTCAAGAAAAATGTTAAGAACAAGGCGAATGTAGAGGCTTCGATATCTGAGGCCTATATTGTTGAAGAGATCTCAATATTTATCTCATACTATTTTAAACCTCATCTGAGAACAAGAATCAATCGCATTCCACGGCATGATGATGGCGGTGAAGTGCCTTCCAGTGGGAACTTGTCAATATTCTCCGATACTGGACGACCCACACCTAAAAATGTCGTAAGAGGAAGATATTTGTCGGAAATAGAATTCAAATAAGCACACAACTATGTTCTATTTAACTGTGATGAGCTGAGACCATTTATTCAGTAAATTTATATATGTGTAATACTAATTAAACTTTATCAGTAATATACTGCTAATTATATATTGTGATATCATACACTCATTATCACTTGCAGGCAACATCGACAATATTTGCTCTCCAATAACTCGCAGCAGACCGACTCCCAGATCTTTCAATTACAAGATAAACAATTTGCCACATGGTTCAAAACACATGTAAGCACTATCACAAACTCATTCTAACTTGCAAAATTACTGTACGTATGCATGTCATTATGAGATTCTCGTTCATTTACCGTTTATTGATGTACATTACATGTATACAAGGTTTATCAAATGGGAAGGAGTGCGTCTAAGTCATTGTCTTCACTAAGCCTCGGGCCTGAAAGAAAAGTTAAGTGCTACAACGGGTATTTTGTCAATGGATATGTTTTCCATACTGAAGAATACGGGCAAGGAAGAAAAACATACAACTGCGGTGTTTGTGTTAAAAGATCCATAAGTAGTGAGTTAGAAGTTGACTACTATGGTAGATTAGAAGAGGTCGTCGAACTACAATATCATAGCGAGCAGAATAAAGTGTTTTTATTCAAATGCTATTGGTATGACACGACGGACAGAGGAATCAGAGTTGATACGCACCATGGTCTAGTCGAAATCAACTCAAAAGCTAGACTCCACAACATAAACGATATCTTTGTTTTCGCAATATAATACTAGTTTAATATATTTTTAAATAAAACATTAAACCATAAGTATTATTATATTCTCAAACATCTCGTAAAATTTCAATTCATTAAACGAGAAAAGATGTCGTTAAGTTTTGTCTTCTTTAAATAATGCATGTTCACTTTTAATTAGGTGTCAAACTCAGCTTAGGTAATAATATTGAGAAATGCTTGGGTTGTTAGATTATTACCTCAATATATAAGTCATCAAAACATCTATATTTATTAAAACAGTAGTTTTTTCTCACAATATATTGGTTTGATTAATTTAAATCAGGTTTAATTAGATTAATAGAGTAATTAAAATCCTAATTCGATCAATGAATTAGATCATGTCATTATTTTATATCTAGTTAAATTTTAATTTGACCGAATAAAAATAATAATTAAATTAATATTTTATTTAATACAATTAAAAATTTAGTATAGGTTACGTTTCATCTTATTTATGAAATCAATCAATCATGTTGCCTCAATTTAATAATTATGATTTAATTTGATATCATATATTTGAAATTTTTTCAAAATAAAACATGAAATGATTGCTTAAGTTTAAGGCTTAATCAGTTCTTTATTACTTTAATTTGTATGTGCTGTATGCTCTTGATGTTTCTTCCTAGAATAAAACTGCTCTGGCTTCGCTAATCAGTTTTGACCTTATCAATTTAAGTTTTAAGTTTTTTTACAAGAATCTTAGTCACAATCTTGTAATTGACATTGCAAAGGCCAATCAGTGTGTGATTTTATCAACAATATTTTTAATGACAAGTCTGAAGTAGATAAAGTGAATCAGACTCATTTGGTTCTCATCCTAAAAGTAAATTCTCCAGAATATCTATATCAATTTAAACCAATTGGCCTTTGCAATGTCAATTACAAGATTCTGACTAGGATTCCCGTAAAAAACCTTAAAATAATAATGCTAAAATTGATTAGCGAATCTCAAAGTAGTTTTATTCTAGGAAGGAACATCACATATAATATCATAGTGCTCAGGAAATTGTGCATTCCACGAGACAGATGAAAGAGAAAAAGGGGATGATGGCTATCAAAGTGAATCTGAAAAAGACCTATAATAAATTACAGCGAGATTTTATTGGTGATACTCTTATAAAGACAAAACTGTCATCTGATGAAATATATAGAATCTACTTCTATCAATGTTTCATAGAATAATAAATCTACTATGGATTTTAAATTATCTCGAGATATAAGATAAATTATTTTTAACATCAATTTATTGAATGGATTGAATACTTCAAAAAAAAATTTAATTTTAAATTAAAAAAATGATTTTAAAAAAAAATTCTCTTAAAAGCATAAAACCAAGCATGCTGCAAGGCAGCCGCCTCATCTGCACTCTCCTCGAACGTTCTTATCTACCCAACTCCAAAAGATACATGACCGAAGAGATTGCCTTTCTTCTTTCTTTCCTTCTTTTTTTTCTTTTTATCTTAGATGCTGCAACTCTAGATTATCAAAAATTATTGTCCACCAATATTTATTATCCTTATTTTATCACGGATTATAATCTTTAATAAAAAAAAATATATAGCTCTTATAATTACAATAATAAATTTAGGATTGCTTCCTTGATCACAACAACAATAACATCTTCAATATAAACATATTGATGATTACTAATTCCTTGATTAATTTTTAGATTTGAAATCGCTATCTTATTTATTTAAATGTGATTATAGTTTGTTTATTTATTTAACTAGTTCAAAAAAAAAATTTAGTGTTATTAACTCGAAAATTGGCTAGATATCCATAAAGAAAAACATTATATTCCTCTTTTCTTTTTTAAGATTGATGCGGGTATTCACGCTAACTTGCGTGTACCTCGATTAATCTCATGAACCCGAAGTTAATGGTCATGTAACTCTCTAATCACACTAAAATTTATAGGACCTCAAACTGGTGATTTCTGGAAAGCAAATCTAGAATCTGACTAATTGAGCTACAACACTCTGGTTACTATATTCTTAATTACCTGCAAGATAAGGTATGTATACAAGTGGGTCGCGGTCAGACTTGGAGTCCAAGCACATGGGGTTATAATAAGAACAAGACGAGGCACCCTGTAGAAGGAAACACTCATACACGCAGAGGGAGAGAGAGATGGAAATGATGGAGGATGTGGTGATAGTCGGAGCAGGAATTGCAGGGTTGGCAACAGCAGTGGCTTTGGAAAGAGTAGGGGTTCGAGCCCTGGTGTTAGAGAGATCAGAAGGGCTAAGAGCCACAGGTGCAGCCTTGACTCTATTTCCAAATGCTTGGCTTGCTCTTGATGCTCTTGGTGTTTCTCACAAGCTCACCCCCATTTATGCTCTTACATCGATGTAATAAGTTGTTCCTCTACACTAATTCTATTCTTTTGATCATGTCTGTCCATCGTTTCTTGAATTTGAATATTATATATCTTCTGGGTGATTGATTAGTTTCCTGTGCACTTCTCTTTTCCTCTTGTATGATTTAGGGGATATGTTAGTGCTGGAGATGTTCAACAAGTCCACGCCCGAGTGGCCAATAATGGGTAAACTTTTTGAAACTTAATAAAATAATTTCTTGATTAATTTTTTAGTACAATTTCATGCAAGGATCTGTACTATGAATGGCTGTCGGAATCATAAAAGAATTTTATAATCGGTTCAATATTATAGTTATACTGATGTATAATGGACAGAACGGATTCCTTCATGTTTATGCCGACAAAACTTCACCCTCATCAACATCCGCTTCCTATGACGTGCTTCTGGGTGTGAATTAATGCCTTGTGTTTTGTGTGAAATAGGGGCGATGGACAAGGAATTAGGACAATTCACCGCAAAGCACTGTTAGAGGCACTGGCAGAGGAATTGCCGGTTGACTCAATTCAATTCTCTTCCAAGCTAGCTGTCATTGAAAATGAAGAGCAAGGCGGTGCTTCCATTGTTGTTATCCATTTGGAAGATGGAACTACAATCAAATCCAAGGTTCTGATAGGCTGTGATGGCGTGAACTCGGTGGTGGCACGTTGGCTAGGACTGGCAGAACCAGTCCATTCAGGGCGGTCTGCTGTGCGAGGTTTAGCAGTTTTTTCTCAAGGCCATGGATTTAAGCAAGAAGTTCATCAGTTTGTGGATGCGGGCAAAAGAGCTGGTTTTATTCCTCTTAATGACAGAGAACTTTACTGGTTTTTAACCTACAACGGTTAGCACTAAACCCTTCCTTCTTTCTCGTTTTAGCTGGACACAAATGATCGTTCATGTCAGATCATTGCAGGGAACATTTATTCTGAACTAATTTTCAATTCAGGAGATAACATGGTGGGAGATCCAGAACAAATACAGAAACAAGTTCTTGAGAAATATGCAGAAAAGTTTCCTTCATCATACCTCGACGTGGTCCGGCATGCTGATCTTTCAACGTTAACATGGGCATCGTTGAAGTTTAGGCAGCCATGGGGGATCATATTTGGAAAGCTAAGCAAAGGAAATGTGACAGTAGCTGGTGATGCTATGCACCCCATGACTCCTGACCTCGGACAAGGCGGTGGTTCATCACTAGAAGACGCTGTGGTGTTGGGCAGACACATTGGCAATTCAGTTATAAACAATGGAGGGCTGGTTGTTCCAGGAGACATGGCTAAAGCCATAGATGATTATGTGAAGGAAAGGAGGTGGCGTGCTGCTTTTCTTGTCACAGGATCATATTTAGCAGGATGGGTGCAGCTCGGTGGAGATAAATGGTGGGTGAAATTCTTAAGGGATGGAATATTTTACAAGTATCTTTTTGGCAGGATCTCTGGACTTGTGCATAAAGATTGTGGCAAACTTCCTGCTATGTCCTCCGGTGATATGGATCACTCAAGTAAGAAGGACTAGATTCAATTTTGGCATCTAGATTCTGCAGATGAGTGGGTTCAGACAATGGCTCTCTATTACCAGTTAACGAGTCTTTTTTATATTATTTGATTACTGTCTTCAGACAAATAAAATAAAAACATGCCTTTCTATACTCTGTAATTTATAATTTATGTTATGAAAAAATAAAAATTCAGTCAAAACCGTTTCTTTTAGTGCTGTTATGGAGTGTTTGTACTTTGTAGGCTTGATCATACTCTAACTCGAGTTAGTGCAAATTTCAGCTTGGTGCCTATATGTTTATTGACTCGATCAAAGCACAGATAAATTAACAAAATGTATTTAGACCCATATTATTGTTCTTTTCCTAGGAGATCCAAAGGCTCTTGTATTACACAATGGAAGATGGCAATTTCCTATTTCATAATCTCTCGAAAAAACTGAAATTACCAAGATTGAAACTTATTTTGCTCAAGGAAGCTTGTTATCTTCTTGTATCCCATGTTATTGATCTTCTCTTTGAATTGGAGATCCAAAGTCTCTTGAATTACACAGAAAGAAGGAACAATTTCTCATTTCAAATATCTTGAGAAAATTGGAACCACTAGGATTGAACCTTATTTCTTAAAGAAGTTTGCTATATTCATGGATATAAGACCCACTATAAAATCACTCGATCCAAGATTTGAGTTCTTAGTCACCCAAGCAATGATTCTTTATAGGAAAAAAAAACCCAAAATATTATTTTCATAAAATAAAATCTAGTAGCAAAACAAAAAAGAAAAAGAAATGTCCAGTCCCTGAACTTTTTCAACCTAGGAGCATCAATCCCATTTCAGTATATAACTTAAAATCTCAATACAAGACATATTTGACCTGAGTGAATACAAAAGAAAAGAAGAAACAAGAAAAAAATTCTGTCAAAATATGTTTTTCATCTTCCCGGTATTGATAAAGGGATCCCTCCAACTCTCACTCCAGTATCCTTTTCTTTCCCTAGAACTACTCAACGAGCTCCATGTTCCTTAATGTTTAAAGGGAGCAAATACCTCCCCTACACCCCAAAGAATGTAAGCTTTCATTATTTTTGAACGTGGGATGGAGCGGAAGTCGAAGGGATACAGATCTCACACTCAAGGGAACTTCTCCACACTCAAAACCTATAGTTGAAGTCTACAGTCAAGACTGCACAGCTAACCTCTGAAGATGCTCGAAGAAAACTTGAAGGCTCACATCATCCGTGAATATTATATCTGACCCAGCAGCCATCTCATTGGCATTATTGTATGTAGCTGATGGGTTCAACTTTGCCAATAAGAACCTTGCCTGATAAGGTGACATGAGATAATGAGATCGAGCAAGTTTCTATGAAATAGCTAACCTTCCAGTTCACTAGTGCAACAGTGGACGCCCAATGTGGAATTAACAATTTTTTCTTTTTTTATAAAAAGGATCTTTTTGGGTCCCCAATTATAGAAATTGCTCTAAACTGACAGCTATTAATTAAACAATTGGAACAAGGGACCATTATCCAACTAATTTCAACAGCATAGCATAGGTAGAACACCAATCATGCTGCCCAGTTTTGCATGTAGAAGTCAGTTATGTATAGGTCCTTAGTCTCTTATGAATTCAATACATTGCATATCATGATATCAAGGTATTTTATTGTTTGTGGGCAAGGCCACAAGGGTTTAATTTTTGAAGAAGAAGAGGAGGAAGAGTGAGATAAAACTAACCTGGGATCCATGCTGATCACACACCACCAATCTAGGAACGGGAAAATGTTCATGAATGATCGCTTGGGCATCGTCTTTGGGTGCTTGCAATAGCTGTGCAAACACCTGCAGGAGGGAGAAAGCATTACATTTAAAAAGCAAAATTAACAAAAAGACGAACATAAGACACTCAAAATACAGCACAGCACCTTCCACGGAGCTGGCTTTGGGGCACTGGTTAGGGAAAGAATACTTAAGACTAGAGTTTTAGTACTCAGTAATTCTGCTAGAAACCTAGGGGCATAAATAATTAAATGAACATTGTAGGACAGTTTTCTGTACAAAAACTCCACAGGGAGTTGATGACAACTATATGATAAGGACTCGATGGGTAGTTGAAGCCTTATACACATGCATGTGTGTGCGCACGCACGTGCTCCTGCATGAGTGCAAGTTTGCAGGAGTGACTTCAGTGTGCAAAACAAAAGCTAAGTTTTCCAGTTGTTTCCCTAGAATTGCCAATAAATTCCCCAAAATTGCACTTGCAAACTTCGTTATCATGCCTCATCTAGCCCTACTTGATGCCTCTTACACCTTCAGTTATTTTTGGTATGACAGGAACGACCCCTTTCCCCCTATGTAGCACAAAATTCCCGAGTAGGAAAAGTTGAGGGTAACATTCAACCCCAAAAGCGTGGTTAAATGTTACCCTCCAAGGGTTGGGAGTAAAAAATTCATCAAGGCAGATTTATTTTTTTGTGCTTTCCCTCTCATTTTTAATTTATCATCTAATTTTCTCTATTTATCTTACACCTTGCATATGGGATCCATCTTTATAATTTTTATTTTTACAATAAGGTTTAATTCAAGAAGTGATTTAATTTTTAATGGGACCCCCTATTACTCATTATCTTTTAAACTTACCCCAAACACATAACACATCACCCCTTAACAAGATTTTACATCCATAACACTTTCATGATCTTCCTTAAAATTTCCAATCCAATTTTTTAACCTCATACCAGACACAACTTTACTGTAAACAAAATGGTTATCAAATTTCTAATGATTTTTTTTTTTTAATTCAACAGTTACAGGACCTCCTTACTAAGAGACACCAATTAGACAGAAGGTCCACTAGTAAAATTCTAGCAATATTGAACTTGAATAATCCAATTAAATACAAAGCAATTTTTTTAAGTAAACTAATCATAAAGGAAAAATTAAACATGATTAAGTCCATGCATTCCATCACATGCACTCATCCTAGTTTTGCACATGATAAGCATGATGCCAAATAATGGTAATTTGCAGATCCACACTTGTATCAAAAAGTAAAGCTATGGAGGGATTCATATCTTAGCATCTTCTATACATTTAGTTGGCATTATTTTTATGACATCCTTTCTAAAATGGGAGGTAGTGTCCTGTCAATAGTTGACAGAAAAAATTATCATTGGAAGATCCTCAAGCAACGAAGCTCACATAAGCATTACTGGTGTGTTGCTCCTAAGGAATCAAAATCCCACAAGTGCAAAGAGGTAATCCAAATGTCTGACATGTGGCTTGCAAGCCATTGTAGAATAAATAAACTTGGGATTCTAAATCCATCTCAAATTTAGATCCCCATGAAAGTGCCACAAAGCAAAAGCCCATACCTGGTGCTCTGGCTGATTCTGGTAACCCAAGTTACGCCATTGAGCTATTGTCATTCCATGAAATACGACAACACTAAAGTATGAATCCAGTAAGAGAATACGATCAGCTCCAATAGAAGCGACATCCAATAATGCAGGTTGAGGCAGTGAGTTAAATGAATATGATATTAGCGACGGTTGAATCATGACAGCAGCATTGGTAATGTTTTCACGGTTCAACAACATGCGGAAATAAGCTGTCTCATCTGGGCTGTTATTGAAAACCTGATGCAGCCAGATAAGGGAACATATAATAACACTTAACATGCACATGTTAAATCACTTCAATTTAGTGTAAAACCAAAAAGAAAGTGGGAATAGCAGATGACCTTCAAAATCAATTAGTTACCTGTACAAATTGTGATCTTCGCAGATTAAACATAAACTGAGGGAAGAAAGAGAAAAACGAGTTCAATGTAAAAGATGACGGATCATCCTTCCGGTATTCACCAAATTTGGAACAAAAGCGGATGAGATTTCGGTCTAGCCACCTAGTGGCATCAAATCCTTCCTGTGAGATAAATCCCAGAGAATCAGGAAAATATACAGAAGCTACATGCAAACAATTAAATCAACGCTTGAGTTTCAATGGAATGAACAAATAAATGTCAGTTCTATAAAGGGAGAAACAATTATCACCAAGGAAACTGTAAAAGAAAGATCATAAAAAGATGGCATTCCAAGATAAACATCAATCGAAACAAGAGCACATAAATTTTGTAACAATGCCAATATTTGGAAAAAAATTTCAACACAAAATAAGTTTCTTCCTTATTTAAACAACAGGTAATTATTTCAGTCAAACATGAAACAGTAACAAACTGACAAAACACATGACCAACAGCATTACAATTGCCAATCAGATACTTATTTTTAAGAAAAAGCGAAGTTTTGACATGAACAACACATGCAGCAAATGATAAGTAGAGATACTTCAAAAGAATTTTAAAAAAAAAAAAACAATAAGCACCTCTGACTCCATTTTCAGGGATGTGAATCTTGCCATTACCACAGCTGCGGTCTCTTGGTCAAAACCTTGTACTAATTCCTGCAAAAGTGGAAAAGTTCCTCCATATCAACACTAATTCATCGTTACAGTTTCAATAAATGCTTAGAAAATACACTAGACGAATAGTGCAAGACTAGCAATCCATAATGAGAATGGACAGGGAGAAGGAAGCTTAATCTAAATTTAACAGCAGAAACGAAGCATATGAGAGACCAGACAACATACATCTAAAGATACAGGTTATTGATCCTGGGAAACATTTTACAAATACTAAACTAAAAGGACTACATAATTAAAGGTTGCTCCTGCCTTAACAAGTGTCTTTGGGGATGTCTAACTGATGAACAGAACTGACAGAATGCATATCCTAAGCATGACAGCACAAGGGTACTGTTTTCATTTTGAACCGAGAAAACACCTTACACAACTAATATGCCATATATATTGGACATAACCAACCTCTGAGTTAACAGCACTATCTACCCATCTTCTAGTGACAGTTGTAACCCGAAGCAATGTCATACCCTCAGGATTTTGATAACTGCATCAAAACAAAAATGTCCATCAGTATGTGATTACTGAATGGATGTTGTCGAAAAAGGAAGTGGGTGTAGCATAAAGAATAAAAAAGAATTAAGACAGCATACTCATCAAACATCATACCTTGTAAGAAACTGCAAGTATAGCTGTGGATTTGCACTTCCAGGAGCATTTGATTTTTCACTTGATGAAATATCAAAGAAGACAGTAAAACAACTACTCTTGTCAAGGCCACACATCTTCCAAGCTGTTGTATTCCCCTCACCAATGACTGTATCAGCAACGCTAGGTCCTTTCTGCAAGGCTCTATAATTAGTACCAAATCCAATCTAGCTTTAATTGATGGAGAGAAGAGAGCAAAATCACATTTTATTCCCTAAAAATAAGCCAAATCCAAAATATATAAAGCAAACAAAAAGGAAATTTGAAGGCTGTAGATGGTTCAACCTTCTCCAAAGAGGTGCAAGGTCCAATAATCCCCTGAATTTTGATGTCCTTTGAACAGTTAATCTCGAGTGTTCCACTGCAAAGAAAGAAGAGAAATCATATCACAGCCTGCCTATAGTCCATGAAATGAAAGGGTATAGAAGAAGTTTCATGACAAAGGAGAAGAAAATTATGCATAGTATGCATCTATTTTCCCAGACCATGATCCAACATCAATTCCATAACAGTGAAAATTGCTTTTGTTTTGCAATGATGACTCACTTGAAACAGAGGCCAAGAGACTTTTCTCCTGTATCAAAAACACGCTTAAAGGAGTCCTTAAATACAGAATGTCCGAAACTTTCTGAGAGAACAACAAGACCACCAGTTCTTTCTACTGCAACTTTCATTTCTGCAACCCCAACCTAAAACATACAGCAATCACAGGTCAAATGATAAGCAAAACACTGCAATAGATGTGTTTTTAAAATGAATAAAATAAAAGAGCATGCTTAGATTCTTATTGGTCCCATCTAATAAAGTTTTGCTTTGTACTTAATGTAAGCAGAGATGGATTTCATTTGGAAACGACTGGAATGTCCAGGGGAAAAAACAAACTTTGTATCTTATCAACTGCCCTAGGATGCATTCTCTTCCAGTAGGTATATCACTGTATGTTAGTAGGCCCACTTTAAATTTAACGAGACAAGGAATGTAGATGTGCTTATAAGGTTTTAAAGACAGAACAAGAAATACCTGATCTAGAGCAGAGGCAAAAAGGTCCAAAACATGACCCTGGCTGACAAGCTGCTTTGCAAGACTATCATAAAATTTGACTGCTTTCTTAAAATATGGTGCTGCATCCTTATCAAGATCCTTGTGGGAACGTACAGGATCAGACAGATCTTTTGATATAATCTGCAACACTTCAAAATGATCAGTATCTTCATAATCACCAAGGAATGAAGAAACAGAAACTAGCAAATTTTTCATTCTGAAAAACAACATTTTGACTAAATGTTTTTCTTGCTCTAATCTAGCACCAGAGATTGCTAATAACACAGCAAACAAATGTAATGATGCCAAATAGAGGGCTAAGGAACCTGGAATGGCATCTGATCTATGTATTTTAATGTTAGGAAACATGGTTTGCTAATCAATATGGAACAAAATCAATATGTGATTTATTTAGGCCCTATTTGGTATTGCAGCGTGGCCGCGCTTTTCAAAAAATTTGAAATTTTTTTGGCTTCAAGTTAATTTTTTTTCGTGTGTTTTTGGATCATTTTGGTGTGCTGATGTCAAAAATAATTTTTTTTACAAAAAAGAAAAAACATTATTTTGATACATTTCCAAGTAAAAAACACTTTAAGAAGAAACCGCTACCACAATGCTAATAAACACTATATAAGCACACAAACCACTAAATGCTGGTCCAAACAGCATCCATAAGAGGTTTTAACTTTAGGCAGTAAAGCGTGATCCTATCAATAGTCATGAACACCAGAGGAAAGGTGGATGGAGATGGAGGGAGGGAAAGATAGAGCTAATAAGTTTACAATTAAACCATGCTCTATGCCATGAAAATCATTATTACAAATATATCTTAGCTTGACTTTTGATCCAATGTTGAGTGAATCAAGGAACAAATAAAATGTATTCTTCTAAGACAGTGCACAGTTGTTTTGATGTTAATAAAGGGCTCCTTTTCCCTCACGAAAAATGAAGCCTTATCTCAATGTAAAACCATATCACTAGTAAACAATGTGAAGCAATTAGGCAATGATTGGTGCACATTGATTTTCGATTAGCATACATTGATGGTATTTAAGAGTACACGGAAAGGAATCAACTCTATGAAAATAACACAACACTGCAGGTGGAGAGTTATCATCAATACAAAATTACCTAACCAACAACCTAAATCAAACTCAATTAAATAACAAAGAAAAGGAAAAATCAAAAGACAACACACAAAAGTTGGCATTACCGCTCCTGGCCCTTCGGTGCAAGGACCACCAACTAAAGCTACAATTCTAGCTCCGGTCCCAGGCAAACAAGCTCCCAGCAATCCAGCTGCAACACTCAATGCTACTCCAGTACATCTTGAAGGCCGATTTCCTGGTGCCACCGGCCACTGATCTGTTTGCAACTCATCCAAGAGCTAAAGACAACAACAACAACAAAAATTCCTCAATCAACAACACACAATCTACATCTCAAATCAAAACCAAACAGAAACAACAAAAGATCACAATTTTCCTCAATAAACAAGAAATAAAATTCCCAATTTTATTTTCCTAAAACAACAAACAACCTAAAACGGGACCGCTGGCCGTGCTTTTCAATAACTATGAAGAAAAACAAATTGCTTCAAATTAATTTTATTTTTATTTTTTTGTTTTTAAATCGTTTTAACACATATCAAAATTAAATTTTTTAAAATAAAAAAAAATATATTCCCATACATTTTCAAACAAAAAACACTTATCACTTGACAAACACTACCTTCAAATCAAAACACACTATAACAACGTACCGAATTGAGCGTAAATTCACAGTCAGAAGCTGGCAATAAAAACCGGCTCACACCCGAATTCTGCATTGGCATCCCCCTCTGCTGCTGATACCCACCAACACCAACAGCACCACCAGGAACATTCCTCCTGCCAGCACCACCAATACCTAACTGCTCCATAATCTGATCTTTACTAATCTCTTTAGTCCCTCTAAAAACATATACTTTGGACATATCACTAAACCCCAATTCATGAACTTGCACTTGTGTCCCAAAAGTCACAAAACCCACCATTGCATTCTCCGGCAACAACCCAACTGCCCTCTTAACCTCCGATTTGACATACTCAAACTCCTCCTCGATCATACAAGTATCCAAAACAAACACAAACGCCGACTTAACATCAAATTCCCCAACTGGATTATGATTCTTGTCACCAATAGTATACTCTATTGTCGTATACTGGCTGTACAACTCAGCAGGGAGATTGGTCTCCGAGATCATGGAATAGTGTGGAGGAAAATGGTTGCGCTGGAAGCAGAAAGGGCAGATCCAGATCTTGGCGGTGAAATCAACGCGCGAGAAGCAATTCATGATGGATGTGCAGGTTTTGCAACGGAGAGGAAGGTAAGGGAGAGTTGGGATTTCTGGGTTAGAACGAATAGGGGAGATTGATGCGGCTAAAGGGATGACGCATTTGGAAGCTTCGACTTTGGTTCTGGGCCAGTTGTTCCATGTCATACGGACTGAATCAATGCCTTCTGGATCTGCGTTTGGGATTTCTGACATGGTGGATTCGATTTGAAGTGATTGAAATTATGGGGTTTGGGAGAATTTTGGGTTTTGGGTGATTTTGGGTGGCGACCCCGGCGGAGGAGGTGGAGGGGGTCACCGGATAGGACGAGGGAGGTAACGAAGGTGGAGGAGAGGGAGGTTTTTGGAGAGAAAGGGAGGTTTGTTTGTTTTACGTTTTATTTTTGGAGGAAATTTATATTTAATTTTACAACAATAGGAGTAAGTAGATTGGACGGGATAGATTATTACTTATTACTTCATATTCAAGAAAATACAAATTATTGTTTGGTGAAACTACAGTTTTAAAACCTGATTTAAGCTGATTTGAGACAAGGTACGAGTAGACGATGATCCAAGATTTAAAAAAAAAAAATGATTTTATTTTAAAAAATAATAATAATAATAATAAAAGTTAATGGTTGATAGTTAGTTTTTGATTGAGTTACAGGTAAATTTTTACTTTTAACCAAGGAATTTTTTTTATAAAACAAATTGGATTCAAAATTTGATTCGAATCCGATCACACTTCAAATGTGGATTTCAAAAAATCAAATAATAAATTTTTAATGAAATATATAATTAATTAAGGGTAAGTAAAAAAACTGAAAAATCAATTAAATCGAGAAAATAAAAATAATAACTAAAAAAATCGAATCGTAAAGAAAACCGATTAAACTAATTAAAATATTTAAAATATTGATCGATTCGGTTAGGTTTTGGTTTCATAAACCTGAAATTGAAAAACTAAACCGAAATTAATAACCGAGCCAAACCCATTACAAATTACAAAAAAAAACTCAAAAAATATAGTTTTTGGTTTTTAATATAAAATAATCAAACCAAAACCGAACTTAATCCAAACCAATCGGTTGAATTTTGATTTTTGTTTTAAAATAACCAAACCGAAACTGGTCTGTTTGAACCAATTTCAATTTGGTTATTTTATAAATGATTTATTTTTTAGGTAAAAACTGAATCGAAACGAAAATAATCACCCCTATAACCAACCAACATTTATTGAATTTAAAAGAGACTCGGAATAAATGGTTCAATCGGTCTAGTCCTTGAGTTTCAAAAATATGAGTGTAACCAATGTTAAAACTTCATCTAGTGAGGGTGTGTTTAGCACTGTATTTTAAAAGTGTTTTTGAAAAAAATTAAAATTAATTTTTTTTTGCTTTGAATTAATATATTTTTGATGTTTTTAAATTATTTGGATGTGCTGATCTCAAAAATAATTTTTAAAAATAAAAAAAATATTACTGATATATTTTTCTGAATAAAAAACATTTTAAAAAGCAGTCACAACTATATTCTTAAATACACGCAGTCAGGTTCATTCAATTTCTAATCAAACCCAAGACTTCTCTAGAGAAATTGATTCATTTGAAGCCCTGTAACTCAATTTTATATAAAAATAATAAAAATTTTAAAATAATATTATTTTAATTTTTTCTTAAAAAAATCATGAAATAACATTAATTTAATTTATTAAGGTCAATTTGCTTGATTCATAACTCCAGTCTTTGGAGACCGGAGTTTAATAACTTTGGGTGTAGAGGTCAACTAAAACTATTTTTTTCTAAATGATATTAATAATATATCTCTAACATGTGCACTGATTTATCAAATGAATTTGATGTTAAGCTGTGTGGCTAAGCTCACGCCAATGTACTATTTTTTAGAGAGTTTATGTGTGTTTAATATTGTAATGTATAATAATTTTTTCAAGTATTTTTTAATTAAAAATATAATAAAATAGTATTTTTTTATTAATATATTAAAATCATCTAAAAACACTTTAAAAAATTAATTTAATACTTTTTTCAAATAAAAAAATAATTAAAAAAAATATAACACAGAAATGAACTATCACTTAGTTTCATGAGAATATTCTGCCAAAAATATATTTTTGTAGTCATTAAACACCCTCATGTACCCTCCTTGAAACCTACAAGTGTCTTTGAAGCACTCACTGATTCTAACTAGCGTGTTGTCATGTCCTTTAAATTGACTACGTTAATGTATCACAATACATGATACCTAATTTCACCTCCACCTAATTGTAATCTTTTGTAGTCACTAAACAACCTCTTCTATTTTCATTGGAACCTATAAGTGTCTTTGAAGCACTCATTAATTCTAATTGGTACGGTGTCATGTCCTCTAAATTAACTACATCAATGTATCACAATACATGACACTTAATTTCACCTCCACCTAATTGTAATCTTTTATAGTTATTAAATAACCTTTTTTTTTATCCTTCTTGGAACCTATGAGTGTTTCTGAAGCACTCATTGATTCCAATTGGCGCGTTGTCATGTCCTCTTAATTGACTGCGTTAATACATTACAATGCATGACACCTAATTTCACCTTCACCTAATTATACTATTTTTGGTTGTAAATGGGTGTTCTGGATTAAAAGGCACGTTGATGGTTTTGTTAATCGATTTAAGGCCAAAGTAGTGGCCAAATGGTTCAAACAGAGACCAAGATTGGATTGCAAAGAGACATTCAGTCCTGTTGTAAAACCAGTAACCATTCATACTGTCTTAATCATTGCCATTATACAAGGTTGGTCTCTCCGACAATTAGACGTCAATAATGCCTTTCTTGATGGGCATCTCACTGAAAAGGGTTATATAAAGCAACCACCTGGTTTCAAGAGTCTGGAAAAATCAAATCATGTTTGTTGTCTTACAAAAACAATATATAGGCTAAAACAAGCACCTCGTGCTTGGTATTCTGCTATCAAACTAGCACTATTAGAATTTGGTTTCATCAATGATAAATTGACTCTTATCTCTTTATGTTTTCTGATGATTTAATCATTGTCTATTACATAGTTTATGTTGATGATTTGATCCTCACCGAAAACAATTCGATATTTTTTGCAAGCATTATTGTACAACTTGGACATAAATTC
Organism: Populus davidiana; assembly: GCA_030145905.1. Taxonomy (NCBI): domain Eukaryota; kingdom Viridiplantae; phylum Streptophyta; class Magnoliopsida; order Malpighiales; family Salicaceae; genus Populus; species Populus davidiana. The sequence continues at coordinate 2,391,112 of CM057807.1, read as the reverse complement.
TCCATCAAGGATTTGGGGTCTTTACACTTTTTCCTTGTTATTAGGGTCATCTATACTGTAGGTGGCTTGTTTTTAAATCAACATCAATATATCCAAGATTTACTTACTAAGACAAGAATGGATAGAGCTAAGGATGTAACAACTCCGTTCTTTGTCTCAGTTTCTTTAAAGCAGGCAAATGGTTCCTCATCAGTTTATTTCGCATAACATCGACGAGTGACTGACGCATTGTAATACTTGACCTTAACTCGTCTTGATATTAGCTATGCAATCAATAAACTCTCACAATTTATGTATGGTCCCACACAGATTCACTAGACAACCACTAAAAGACTATTGCGTTACCGAAAGAACACCATTTTTCATGGCATCAATATCAAGAAAACTTTAAACCCAGCACTCACATTTCTCGGATGCTGATTAGGCTGGTAGCTTGGATGACAGAAAATCAACTTCAGCTTATATTTTCTTTTTTGGTCCCACACCCATCTCATGGAGCTCAAAAAAGCAACGTGTCATTACATGATCATCCACCAAAACTGAATACAAGGCTTTAGCAACAAATGCGGTTGAGTCATGTGGTTGCTCTCTCTACTTCACAAAATAAAGTTTCCATTACTACACTGACCTACACTCTTATGTTATAATTTGGGCGTAACATAGTTAAGCTTTAATCATGTCTAGCATTCTAGAATGAAGCACATTCAGATAAACATTCATTTTATGTGAGATTTGGTAGAGAAAAAATTTCTTCATGTTTGACATGTTCACACTAATGACCAACTCGCTGATTTATTCACCATACTGCTTTCTAGACAAAGAACAAAATATCTACGAGACAAGATCGACTTAACTGATGGTAGCCTGTTTTTGCATGGGCATATTAAGGAAACTAAAGAAATCACAAAAGTACCAACTCAAGCCTAGCTGTCACCATTAACATTAATACTAGATCTTGTGTATTCCATAATTCTAGTATCATTTTTCTATTTCTGTTCGTTACATATTTTTGAATATCTAAACTTATACTAAGATTGTATAAAGATACAAAGCATATACATAGAGACTATTGTGTGTTTTTATAATACTAACAACCATAACACTTCAAATCCTCTTTAGTCTGAATATGTTTTAAGTATTCTAAAAAATAAAGAGGTGCTGGTATAATTTTTGGTTTGATCTTTAAAAGATGAGGGCTTTGTTGTTTCTTTGTTTATGGATTTGAGTTTTTATTATCATTTGCTTTGAAAGGAAGGTTGGGTGATTTGGTTATTTAGCCCATTTTGCCCAGCCTGTGGGGTTTGGGCTAAGCTTTTAGATAACTATAAAGCTATATTAGGCTTGATAAAAATTTGTTAAAGAAACATGTATTTTGTATTTTTTTAGGTTATTAAAGTTTTTTTTCTTTGTAACATGCACGCCACAAACAAAATTTCAAGCTTTGTCTTTCTGCCCTTTCAGTGTTTTTATAAAACATGGTCTTAGTTTCGGAATGAAGAAATGGACATTTGTTTTTGCTGTATGGTTTTTATTTCACTCCCTTTGGACCATGACCCAGATGGAGTGCTTCTTCATGTCACTCCGTTCGAGCACTCGCCCATTTAGAATTGACTTTTATTTCACTTAGTTTAGTCCTCAGCCCATACAAGTTGATTTTTTTTTTTTTTAAGAAGAAGCACCGTCGCAATTATTTATTCCTTGTTTAATGTTTGGATGCCGTCTTAAATCTTGATAAATATTGGCGCCAGCGTTCAAGAAGAACCAAAGTAAAAATAAATAAAAAAATCATCTCTGGTTCTCTGCCATGGCAACACCTCCCACCCCCCTGGTGTTCAAGGTGTCTAGACGGGAACCAGTTCTGATCACCCCTTCTGAGCCAACTCCACATGAACTCAAACCTCTTTCAGACATAGATGACCAAGATGGTCTCAGAGTCCAAGTTCCAGTCATTTATTTTTACCCTTACGATCCTTCAATGCAGAGGAGGGATCCTGTCAAGGTCATTAAGGAAGCACTTGCTAAAACACTGGTGTTCTACTATCCATTTGCTGGTAGGCTTAGAGAAGGGCCTAAGCGTAAGCTCTTCGTGGAGTGTACAGGTGAGGGTATTTTGTTTATTGAGGCTGATGGTGATGTTACGCTTGAGCAGTTTGGTGATGCGCTCTATCCTCCATTTCCTTGCTTGAAGGAGCTCATCTTTGACGTGCCTGGCTCCAGCGGGATGATAAACTGCCCTCTGCTGCTTATTCAGGTTTGTCTCCTGTGTATGTTGCTTAGGGATCATCGATTCTGTCTTAGTCTACAAAGCAGGATCATCCTTCTGTGTTTTGTTTTTCACACAAAATCAGAGTTCAACTCATGAAACAACACCAGCCAGGCAACTTTAACTGTGTTTCTCGAGTATGGACTAGTTAAAATGGATGTAGAACAGTACGAGTAGTAAAACAAGCAGCAAAAGAAGAAGATTTGAAAGAGAGAATAATCCTATCCCAAAGAAGAGTCCAAGATGTTTATCAAGCAATGCTAGCCATAATTGCTTGGTAGAAAACTTATCCTTCAATTTAGTACTTAATGTTTGCAAGAAAAGGATTTAATATTTCTCTATTGTTAAATTTGGTCCACTAGCTATATTATCTTAAATAAATAAAATTATATTTAATTTTATGAAATCGAGCATCAAACAAGAATCCAATTTGTTTCTCGATGATACTACGAGTAGCCAATATCAAAACAAATAACAAATCACAATCTCAAACTAATCAAATAGAAAACAAAATTGATGATTGAAATGAAAAAATAAATTAATGTCCTTGTGTAACCTTTTTGTTTCTATTTTTTTTTTCAAAGGGAAGATTACATGTATCCATTATATATTTCCACTAGAATAATGTGTGGGGAAGGGGAGGTCTACATATAATTGAATGGCAGACTACAGAGCATCTGGAAGAGGGTGTTTTTTGTTTTTTTTAATCTTCGTTCGCATAATGAAAAGCAATTAATAGCATTTGACATAGGTTTACAGATATTCTTTTCTAATCATAGAGAAGAAATTCATAATGTACCGACAGAACCGATTGTTGAACATAGATTAACTACATGGATGCAGCGCTTGAGGTTGCATGTTATCGCAGTTAAAACAGATCAACAAGTTCCATGAGGAGTTGATTAAACTAACAGATTGTTTGTCTTTATAAAACGACAGGTGACGCGTCTCAAGTGCGGCGGAATTGTCTTTGCAATCCGTCTGAACCACACCATGAGTGACGCTACTGGCCTCAACCAATTCTTGTCAGCCATGTGTGAGATGGTGCATGGAGCACAGACTCCCTCTATCCAACCAGTTTGGGAAAGGCAAGTTTTAAATGCAAGGAACCCACCTCAGGTAACCTGCTTACACCACGATTATGATCAACTGGTTGATGACACCACTGACAACGTTCCGCTTACTAAGAAGACCCATCGTTCATTCTTTTTTGGAGCTGCTAACATATCTGCTATTCGTGGCTTTGCCTCACTACACCTTCGCCATTGCTCCACGTTTGATGTATTGACTGCGTTTTTGTGGAGGTGCCGAACCATTGCACTTCAACCAAACCCAAATGATGAGATGCGGATACTATGCATTGTCAATGCTCGCAATAGATTTAACCCTCCGTTACCTAGAGGTTATTATGGAAATGCCATAGCACCCTCAGTGGCAATGGCAACAGCGGGAGAAATCTCACGAAATTCTTTAGGCTTTACGTTGGAATTAGTCAGGAAGGCCAAGCCTAATGTGACGGAAGAGTACATGCGATCAGTGGCTGATCTGTTGGTGATTAAAGGTAGACCTCGGTACACAATGGTGAGGTCTTACCTGGTGTCGGATTTGACTCGTGCAATGTTTGCAGAGATGAACTTAGGTTGGGGTAAGCCGAAGTATGCCGGGCCTGCTAAGGGTAATGTGGCAAGCTTTCAGATACCATATAGGACAGAGAAAGGAGAAGATGGTGTTCTTGTGACTCTTTGCTTACCGACTCCGGCTATGGAAAGATTTGTGAAGGAGCTGGATAGCACGTTTAAGCAGCAGTCAAATGGTGGTGGCAATGCTAAATCCCCATTATCTTCCTTGTAGGGAAAATAACTATTTTTTCAAATGATATAAATGCATTCGTATTGTGTTCATTTGCTTTGAGTTCATGTGGACAATCTATCAGCTTTTTATATATTTATTTCAATAAATGCTTCTGTTGATTGGTCATGGACATATAACAAGGCCTTATGGACTTGCTTGAAGAGAAGAGGCATGGAACTTGTGTGTTTGATTCTATGGTGTAATGTATTTTTCAAAATTATTTGAGATGATATCATAATTTTATTGATCAAATATTTATAAGTTTAAATTTTACTAATATGTTTTAATTAATAAAAATTAAATATAGATAATATAATTCTATGCAAATTTCAAGTTCAAATGACTTTCATTTGAAGGTATGCATTAAAAAATTTTCTTTTATTTTTATGTTTTGACTCTAAAATGACTAGGGTTAACCCTTAAAAATATGATTTACTCTACTAAAGTAGACTGACTTTAATTATTAGATAAACCAACAGTTAGAAAACACAACAATACCTTAGTTTATATTAAAAAAATAAACAATGTAGCTTATCTTATATAAGGTGTATTAAAAGCGATACGTCCTTCTTATACACAACTAGTTCTCTTATCCAGACTTTAGAACTAGTTAGAGTTTTTAAAGATCAAAATATTAGGTGGCAACTCCATCTCTTTTTTTTACTGATAAAAAACAAGAATTCCTTGTTTTTTACATCTATTACCAGAAGATCCTAGTTCGGGAGGATATTCTCTACAATGCCATACACGTGTGACAAAAATGATAAAAACTTTTCTCATTTATACCATTGAATTTAAAACCAATTGAGAAATTTATAATATAATATCAAATCATTAAAAAATTTAAAATTGTTTAGTCCTCTAATGTGGACTGTGAGTTGTTTTACTATAGATTACAATAGTTAATTGATGATCTTATCCTTCACAATAAAGAAAAATGATCTTTTCTATAAGGTTCAATTATCATTGTCATATTGATTGGAGACACATTGGTCTTTTTATATTTTAGATGCGTCGTGAAATAATTTAAATACCCTTAAAAGTAAAAATATAAAGTTGGGTACATGGGCTTTTTGGTTTTTTAACAATTTGATTGCACGGTGTAATGTATTTTTTAACAAAATACTAGCATCCAGGGGCACATTTGTATTTTTCTAAAGGTTTTTAGTTATAATCAATTAAAATGAGGGACAATTCAGTTTTTCAACATATATGAATATAATTAAAAAATTAAAAGCAGCTAGTGCGTGTTATGCATACACTAGGGAGTAGAGGCATTTTGTTCTTTTGATTGTTATTATTTTTTTTATCATTTTCTTTATTTTATTTTTAGTTTCATTCCTCATTGTTTTATTTTATTTAGTTTTTATACTAGATTTAGTCATTTATTCTTTTGATTGATATTTGGTTTCATTTTAAATTTTGGATGATTGAAAATTTTGCTTCGTGATTTTTTTGGGTTCGTCTACTATAAGTTAACCTGGTCTCATGTTTTGAGTCATGGGTTTTAAAGATTAGCACGATTTGATTTTAGTTTTTTTTATGTTTTTATAAATTATTATTTTATTATTTTTATCATTTAACATTAGGTTAGTGGGCTTTCAACTTTGTAATTTTTGTCGCTTTCCTTTCTATATACAAATCTCAGGTTGTAGGTTAGTCGAGTTAACTAGGGTGGACTCAAGTTTTTTCATCAATTTTTTTAGTTTTGCCTTTCATTGTATTTTTTTAATTTTTTTTTATATGAGATTATCCCAACCTCACAATCAGACCATGAATTTGACATGTTGACTCGAGTCAGGTTATTTGATCTCTTTTAAAATTGATTTTTTAAAAAATTTATCCTTCAACACTTGAATTTTTTTATAATTGAGCTTTAGATTTTTTTAAAAGTTTTGTGAGGTTATCATGTTTTCATTTAATTTTTATTTTGTTATCAAATAAGATCGTTGAGATCTTTTAAAAATATTTATTGAGGATATTTCCATAACATTGACAAAAGTTTTTTTTTTTTATTATTATTATTATTCATTATCAATTTTTTTTTTATTATTGAATTTTTTATATAATTATATTATTAAATTAAACGAGATTATTGAATCAATGATCATCATGATCCAGGTCCTAAATTTCTCTTGTTGCTTTAGAAACACCATCATCATGTAGGCATTTATTATATATATATATATATATAACACATTGTCGTAACAATGGAGAATGGCAATCAATTTTAATTCATAAATCCTCTTGCTATGAGGGTGGATATATATTCCAACTATTTTGATTAAAAATGTTTGAATAAAATTTTCTTGCTACCACTCCACAACTGACATCCTCTCGTGTGGCTATTAATAATTGTTTCATAACTTTTAGTTAATGAAACCTTTTATTTTATCATCAACCTTGTTCATGATTGTATTTTTTTTAACAGTTAATAATTTTGAATCCTAAAATAATTAAGAAATAGAAAAAAAAATCTCAAAATATTTTATGAGCCACACATACATGTGTATGTGTTATTGTTGCCCGTTATGTAAACAAATCTTTTAATTTGGGTTTCAATTTTAAGGATAAACTGCAAAAAAAAAAAAAAAAAAAACTAATAGATACCTTGAAAATTTTAATCTCTATGCTCTGATTATTAAAATAAATAAATCATAACATTGCATTATTGGAAAATAAATTAAAATATTTTTTAACCTATTGAATTGATTAAAAGTTAGATGATGAAGAAAAAATTATTTTCATAAAAATTGCTTGAATAATAGATACATTAATTCGGTTTCATTAACCATAGATAAACTGAACTTCATTTTTTCCCTCTTTCTTTGAACATCAAACTTCATGTTAGAAATATATAGCTCACAATATTGTGAGCTACTCAAAACTTTTCCGAGTGATGCTAATTCAAAATACTTGGGACTAAATCGTACTCAATGAAGTACTTTTCCAATTGAATTGATAACGTGTTTGAAAGTGTAGTTGCAGTTGTTTTTCAAAGTGTTTTTCACTAATAAATATATCAAATAATATATTTTTTTATTTTTTAAAAATTATTTTTGACATTAGCGTATCAAAATGATCTGAAAACACTAAAAATATTAATTTAAAAAAAAAATTCAAATTTTTTCAAACTTTTCACAATTGATTTTAGTTTTCTTCTTTGCTGTATAGTGATAATTAATGTTCTCCAAGTTCAACATATTTATATATTTATGTTAGCTATAAATAGTGAGCCTTAAAGCTTGCTATATAAACAAGTCAAGTTCGAGCTTAACTAAGCTTGACTCATCAAAGCTGATGAGTCGATGCAATCAGATTTATAGACGGCAAGCTAGTTTAAAAGCTTGTAAATAAACTCATTTGTATGTTTGTGAAAAATGGAAAGAAAAATCAAACTCAATGCTTTTGTAAAATAAATTTTAGTAATAAATTTAGCAAGTGTTATATTTTAAAAATCATAAATTTAATTTGTTTAAAAACTCAAGAAATACACTAAGTTTATATAAACTTTTATGATTTCACAATTGTACTATAGCCTTTGCTGAAAAAATAAGTAGAGTTTTCTAATGAAATTGGATAAGAACTAAGATCGATCGAAATATGAATTTAAATATTTATGCTAATTATTTATTTAATTTATTTAGTTGAAACATACTCTTAATATGTCATGAAATAATTATTGAAAATAAACAAGTTTCAAATATTTATATATTTTATTAAATTCAATTTCTAATTATATTCTAAAAAATAAGAATTTTGTAGTATGGATACCAAAGTTTAAATCTAACTCGGTTATAATTTCTTTAAACTATTTAATTAAGATGAGTCCTAATTGATAGATGGAACAATTTCTGCAATGTTGTTGCACACATTTATTAATCAACCAAGCTGTACATATAGGTTTAAGAAAAACTAATCAACACCTAAATACAAGGAAGGATAAGACGAAAACTCCTAGTTTTAAGGAATTTTGAATTGTTGCCGAATACAAGGAAGTTTAAAGATGAATGATTTGATCTTTCATTATGATAATGTTGATCTTCATTATGATATACTCCCTTAAGATAGGCCACAGCTAAAGAGGCCAATCTTGCTATGTAAATTTTGAAATTGCCAGATTTTCAAGAAATAGGAGTGGTGCCAAAAATACAATGTAGCCACCCGTGGATTTTCAATCATCAATACTGCCGACCCAATCGACATATATAAAACCATGAAGAGATAAAACAGAGTCACGAGTAAGGAGGAGACCAAAGGAGGATATACCTTTTAGGTATCGCATGATACGCTTAACAACGACCCAGTGGCCTTTGGTAGGAGCATACATAACAGATATTAGGTCGAGTAAAGGTAAGATACTGAAGAGCACTAACAATTTGGTTGAAGCGAGTGGCATCTGAAAACAACTCAGTAGACTGCAAATTAAGCTTGGAAATAGATGTTGGTGTATCAACAGGTTTACACGATGACATACCAGCACGATTCAAAATATTAAGAACATACTTGTGTTGACTAAGCATAAGATCCATACTGGTGGGAGCAACTTCAATCCCCAAAAAATAACATGCATGACCCAAGTCACGAAGTTTAAACTCTAAACTCAGTAAGGTAATGAGGCGATGAATCAATTTAGAGTTATTACCAGTAATTAAGATGTCATCCACATAGACAAATAAGTAATAGATATCATGAGTCCCATTCATAATAAATAGAGAGGTATCAACCTTTGAAGCCCAAAAACCAATAGTCAGGAGGAAATCACTTAGTCACATGTACCAGGTCCGCGATGCTTGTTTTAAATCATAGAGAGATTTGTGAAGGCGACAAACATGAGTGGGCAAAGCAGTGTTGACAAAGTTTGGGGGTTGTTGCATGTAAACAACCTCACGATGTGAGCCATTGAGGAAGGCATTGTGAACATCAAGTTACTGAATTTGCCATCTTTTTGAGACTATAATTATGAGAACTAACCAAATAGTAGTTGGTTTAACAACAAGACTGAAGGTTTCTGAATAATCTATACCTTTCTGTAGGGTGAACCCTCACGCAACCAAGCGAGCCTTGTACTGGTCAATGGCCCCATCGGCTCAGTGCTTGATTTTATACACCCATTCGCAACTAACAATGTTCATAGATGGATCAAATGACACCAATGACCAAGTGGCACTGATATGTAAGGCTGTAATTTCATCCTTCGTAGCAGTATGCCAACACAAGTACTGGTCAGCTTCCTTAAAACTCAAAGGCTCAAGAGCAGAAGGGGACATTACCCGTGAAGCCGAAACTAGCAGAGAGGAAGTAGAAACAAAGACGATGTTGGTAGTCTCTGGCTGTCGAGGACGCAACACCATGGGATGCTGCCGAATGGGTGGCGAAGCAGAAGGCGAATCAGTGGAGGTTAGCTGTGGAAGAGATTATGTGGAAAGATCCACACATAAGTCTAAATCAGGCAGAGACCGAGTAGAGTGCCCAGATGGAGAAGACAATATTGATGAAGAGGCTGGAGAGGCTACAACAAAGGGTGAATCTGATAAAGATAAAGCAGGCACCGCAAAATCTAAACTTGCAAGATGATTAAGAGACATAAATGAAGATGATGGTGAGGGGACCGATAAGTTAGTGGGAAGGGAAGGTGGGGTTGAGATTGGTTAAGATGGAAAAATGGTGACGGGGGTAGGCTGGAGACCGTGACAGGCGGAGAGAAGGATGGGGATGGGAGGACAAACTCAATGAAAGGAAAACTTGTTCATGAAATCGGACATGATGGGAAATGTAGATGCGGTTAGATGACAAATCAAAACAACGATAGCCTAGATGAGACAAACTATAGCCTAAGAATACACATGGAGTGGAGCGATAGTCTAGCTTATGAGCATTGTAAGGATGAAGGAAAGGAAAGCAAAGACATCCAAAAGTACATAAAAAAGCATAATCAGGTGTATGATGAAACAAACAATCCAAGGGAGATTTGTTGCTTAAAATCAAGGTTTCAAACATAATTCTAGAATTTTAGAGATGCCTTACATTGGCCTAAAAGAGTAAGACTGGTTTCAACAATATAGCGATGATGACGCTCAACGGTACCATTTTGTTCATGAGTATGTAGACATATGAGACAATGGTGAATACCGATGGTTTTAAAAAGGAATTTAATTTATGATATTCACCACCCACTCAGTTTGAACAGTTTTGATTTTACAAGAGAACTAACGTTCAACAAGTACTTGAAATTGTTGAAACGCATTGGATACATCTGATTTGATGGCAATAGGATAAAACCAAATAAATTTTGTATGTGCATCCACAAATATGACAAAATAAAAAAAACCATTAGACGATAACATAGGGGTGGGGCCCCACACATCACTAAATATAAGTTCAAGAGGAATAAATGTTTCATGGCCCGTAGGTCCTAATGACAAACGAGAGGATTTTCCTAATGGACAAGCTTGACATTGAAAATTAAGATGACGAGAGGTACAAACAACCTTTTTATTGGAAGCTAAGAGACTCAGAATACAGGAACTGGGGTGACTGAGGTGATGATGCCAAATATCGGCAGAAGTGGCCGTGCTAGTGGACCAAAAAGGCTTGCGGTAGAGATGTGGCAGAAGACTCAGAAAGGACATAGAGGTCATCTTTACTCCAACCGGAAAGAAGGACTTCCTTGGTAATGAGATCTTTGACATAAAAAACAGAAGAGTGAAACTAAAAAAAGGCATAATTTTCACAACAAAATTATTGAGCAAATAATAATTTTTTTTTAATGTGAGGAACATGTAATATGTTGGACAAGGTGAAGACTCTTTTTGGTGTGTGCAGGAGATTATGTACGGTATTAGATATAACAAGTCCCTTACCATCACCAACATGCAATTGATCATTACCATGATAAGGTTATGTGTGTGTCATACTAGTAATGTTCGGAGTAACGTGGTGATTCGCACTTGTGTCAAGAAACCAAGAGGCAGAATCCTCGGATGATGTATTATTAAAGGAGAAGTTGGTCGAGGTGTAATTTCCGTGATGAATAAATTGAGAACACTGCTGTGCGGAATGGCCATAGATGTGGCAAAGCTGGCATTTTATTTTCTATCGTGGCCACTAATTTATTGCTGCATCACATTGTGGATGGTTATGCCACTGTCCACTGTGGTTGCGGAGCTGTTGCCAAGGAGAACCACCACCAGCATCACGAAAGAACTGACTGTAACTCAAAACACATCTTGCAATGAGACGCGGACATTCCCCATGCTGCAGTTGTCTTGGGATTGGCTAGGTTTCAAAGGCAAGACTTCGTTCGAAGAAGGAACTGATGCCACTAGCCACTCTTTTGTCCTCTGCCCCAATGAGCCATGAAACCACTGCTGTTTGACCTAGAAAAACCATGCTGGGCAGTACATACTAAGGGGGCCTGCACAAGGGTGGGCAACAGGGGTGTAATAGGTAGACTAGAGGATACCGAGCTGCGATGTATGAATTCATGTAAACAGGTGATTATAAAGCTTAAAGTATGACAGAGGATCAACTTTGGTTGACAGACTCGTAATAGGTAGACCAGAGGATACCGAGCTGCGATGTATGAATTCATGAGTAAACAGGTGATTATAAAGCTTAAAGTATGACAGAGGATCAACTTTGGTTGACAGACTCGTAACCAAATCATGAAATTCAACGCAAAGTCCCGAAACACATATAAGTTGAAATCGGTGAGAGAAATAGGTCTGTCAGCTGCAACCAATTCATCAAGTAAACCTTTTGCGCGTTGCAAGTAGATAGTGACAATATCATCACCTTGTCGAAGATCCTGAAGAGAGCCATACAATTGCATGATCCGAGAGTTGGATGGGGAGGCAAGAGCAAGAGCAAGTTCAAGGGTGCTCCAAACACTGACAAAGGTCGGATAATCAACCACGAGATGAAGAACTTCAATCGAAAGAGAGGATAGTAGAGCACTAAGGATGAGCTGGTCTTACTGTTTCTAAGTCAAGAACGCTTGGCAGGGTCCAAAATTGAAGGTAGCAGAGACAACAGAAGCTGTACTGGATAAATTATGCAAAGAGGGGTATGGAGTGAAGCCGTCAATAAACGAGAAAACTCTTTGACCAATCAAATACGGCTTCATTTGCAGACGTTAAAACAAAATTGTTATTGGTAAGTTTGAGATTAATAACCTGCTAGGTGTTGGAAAGGGGAATAAGAACTGCTATTGCAGCAAATGGATCCTTGGTTATGTTGGTTGCTATGGTGAGTCCAGGGACCGGGGAGGAAGAATTTGGAGAAGATGAGCTGACATTAATGCATGCAGCAGTACTAATTGTATGATCCATGACAATGACAGATGGATATCCTGCGAAGCCTTTGATAGAGAGGAGAAGGCACAACAATGTAGCAAACAAAATTTGACAGCAAAGAAATAACGAATTTGCAGGAAAAAAAAAGGAAGAGCAAAAGATGCAGCAGAATGGCGTATGCAACAGAGAACAGAGGAGCAGGGATGGTGGTAGGAAGAAAAATCTGCAGCAGAAAATATAAGAATCGATTTAAGATAGAGAGGTTCTGATACCAAGTTAAAGAGAGATTTGTAATAATTTGATGAGTGCCGTGGTAGGGCAGCTCCTCTACTATTTATATAAATAAGGTATTGTACATATGTTATGGTGTAACTTATTACACATGATAAAACTATACAAGTAAAAACATAATATTTCTTATTTTATAGCACATCCCATAATGATGCTTTTGTAAAATAAATTTTAGTAATAAATTTAGCAAGTGCTATACTTTAAAAATCATAAATTTATTTTGTTTAAAAACTCGAGAAATACACTAAGTTTATATAACCTTTTATGATTTCACAATTGTACTACAGCTTTTGCTGAAAAAAATAAGTAGAGTTTTCTAATGAAATTGGATAAGAAGTATAGAATTAAGATCAATCGAAATATGAATATAAATATTTGCTCAATATATGTTATTTATTTATTTAGTTGAAACATACTCTTAATATGTCATGAAATAATGATTGAAAATAAACAAGTTTCAAATATTTATATATTTTATTAAATTCAATTTCTCATTCTATTCTAAAAAAATAAGAATTCACATATTTTGTAGTAAGGATACCAAAGTTTAAATCTAACTCGGTTATAATTTTTTTTAAACTATTTAATTAAGATGAGTCCAAATGAGTTGAACCAAAGCCTAATAAATTTTGAATAAATTGAATTTAAATCAGGATAAACACTATTCTAACCTGAAACTTATTAAAATTGAACAGGTCAAGTTTGCATACACTAAAAAAAAACCCCTAAAAGGTGTGCTTTTGTCATCGTGGATGGATGTATTATAACATGTGATAGGGATTTTAGGCTGTAATGGTCTTTTTTGTTGTCTTTTGTTCTACACTTTGATTATCAAATTTTTTTCTACAAATTTATCCTTATAAGTTGTGTTGTTTTAGAATTGAAATTTATATATATTTTTTTAATTTTTTTTTCTATATAATTACTGTGGTGTCAAAAAAATTTCTAATATCAAGTTGATGTTAAAATTTATAAAAAGAAACTTGGTTTTAGTGACTATGAAAATATACAAATAGTGGACCAAATTTGGAAATGAGGCAAACAATGATTTGTTTTTAAGTATAGTTTTGAAATTAAACCTGGAAATCGGCTGATCGTAGGCTAGAACCAGATCAGGTTTTAAAAAAAATAAGGTAAAGAAAAACCTGATGTAATTCGTTAAGACTCGATCAAAAATCTAGTTTTAATTATTAATTTTTGTTTGTTTTATTTTACTAAAATAATATTATTTTAATTAAAAAAATAAAATTAACGCATCCAATCCAATAACCCAAAACAAATCTGGTAACTTGATCCAAACCCAAAACGTAAATCTTGAACCAAGGCAGGTACAAAAACTATATTTTTAATGGACTGTCTATTCAATACTTTTTCGGCATTTCTTGCTTTAAGAGTTAGGCAAATTTTGTATTGGTCTCTAGTTTGCTACTCTTTTTTTTTTTTTTTCTCAAAATTTCATTTCAGTCAATTTTTTTATACATAAATTTAGGGGAAACTTAAAAAAATTATTAAAAAATAAAAAGATAAAAAGTTATTGACTTAATATATTCTTAACATAAAAAAAATCAATTTTAGTATACCTATATTTTTTTTTCAATAAGAGAGGTTTTATTTGAGTTGAGAGAGAATTATTTTCTGATTTGATTTTGTATTTTTAAATAAATTTAGAGATAATTTAAGTTGATATATTTATTTATTAATATTATAATAATATTTATTATATAGTTTTAGATGAAAATAAATTTAAAATATATTTTAGATAAAAAAAAACATAATCCAAATTTTCAGCCGCCTTTCTAATAGCCATAAACTAGAAGACAAATGACGTCTTTTTTTTAAAACAGGGTTTCCTAGATAAAATAAATAAATAAAAGGCTAGGCGGAACCTTGTACTTTTCTTTTATTAGACTAGGGTTGGTGGTCATTTATTAGACTAGGGGTGGTAGGCCACCCAACCGGCGTTTATTTTTTAAAAAAACTTTTATCCTTCTATTTTTTTTTGTTACATTTATATTACATAAATTATTTAAATTCAGTTTACATATGGATTAAACAAGCATTCAATTTTAATAGATATTAATTAAGATAAATTATATTTTTAATAAAATATCTTTTAATTTTTCCTTAATTTTTTAATAACACTAATATTTTTTTAATATTAGTAGACATTTTTTTATCAACTTTATATAATATGTTTTTTTCTTGAATTTTATTAAATTATTTTCTTGTAATTGTTTAAATTTATTATCATTTAATGAAATAAAAAATTAAATAAATTTTGTTTTTTGTTCCATTCCACAGCAAAGTGTGAGTTAATGGCTAGTTAAAAGCTTTACTCAGTTCAAATAATTTTTTTTTTACGATGAAGTTGTGAAATATTTCACATAAACAATGAGCTTTTCTTGAGTTTTGATCCTACATCAAGTCATGAGCTTACTTGTAAACTTTGTATTTGGACTTGGTAGTTAGGACTCTTGAAAAAATAACTATCTTATGGAAAAAGGGATTCTTTGATGTTTCAATCAGTAAATGCATGAGAAAAATAAAAAACAAATATAAGAACAAAAATAAAATGCTGCAATCATCTAGAGATATGCGTTGGAGACGGGAGATTTTTGTGATTCTAAAGCGAAAAGGATAGGTCAGTGACTAAAAAATAATATATATTTTTTAAAAATTTAATGTTGATTAATATAGATGTTTGAGTAACTTTTATGTATTTTAATTAATTTAATAGATTTTAAAATTAATAATCATATATGTTTTAATTAATTCTGAAATTTATAAAATTTGAATTAATAATTTTTTTAAAATAAATATAAAATCTTACCCGCAGTTGAGTTATATATATATATTTTAAAAATACAATACTTTTGGACAGTGGGAGAGTTGAAAAGTGAGAGTAAAGAGAAGAGAGGGTGAGTCGAGGCCATGTATTAGTGGCCCCAAAATGGCCATAAAAAGGTCCATATCCACCTGGTTCTTGGCACTAACGACTAGGGGTGAACATTTCTGGTTCGGTCCGGTTTTTATCAAAAAAACTAACCAAATTGATTTATTTATTTATTTTTAAATTAAAATCAAAACTAAACCGAAACCGGTTCAAACCGAGCATTTTCGGTTCGGTTCGGTTAATTGAAAGGAAAAACCGAAAAAAATCGATTTCATCTTGGCCAAGCATATCAAGCAGGTTTTCTGAATCAGGAAGCCAAAAAGAACAAGATTCAAACAAAAATTTGAAAAAAATATTTATCACAACATCCATTACAGTAATCATAACATGAATGGCAAATCAACATTCTTGTAAATAAATATAGAAAATGAATACATAACAGATCTATAAAAAAAATAAAAATAAATAAATAGGGACAAAAATTAAGAGAAAGATTGAAGAAAGGGAGGCTCCCGAGCTTCTATTTGGTTGTAAATCCATGAGCTTAGTCGATTATGTTTAAAGAAAAGGATAAAAAAAATTGTGCTTAAAGCCTTAAAGAAAGGTTGAGAGAGATGAGAGATGAAGAAGGTTGGGGGATGAGAGATGAAGATGGGAGGGGGGGCTCTGCTTAAAGATAAAGATTGAGAAACATGGGCAATAAAAGTTGAGAGTGAAAATGATGTGAGGGCTGAGTTGAAAGGTAAAGATTGTGAAACATGGGTGGCGGCTAGGGTTTAGAAAGGAGAAGAAGAAAGCTGAAAAGTAGGTATTTATAATATTATTACTTTTTTTATTTGAATCGGTTCAGTTCGGTTCGGTTTGGTTTATTCGGTTTCAGCTTTTTAAAACCGAACCGACTTGTTTTATAAATTTTCTAATTGATTTGATTGGGTTTTTTTTAGATTCAGTTTTTTTAGTTATTATTTTTTGATTTTTTCGGTTTAATCAGTTTTTCAGTTTTTTTAATCATTCCTGCCAGCAACTCTATAAAGTGAGTGGCTGTTTGGGATCATTTATTTTTTAAAACTCTTTTCCTTTAATGCTTGTAAGATGGACTGCTTCTTCATTTCACTCCGTTCGAGCACTCGCCCATTTAGAATTGACTTTTATTCCACTTCGCTGAGTCCTCAGCACAAACAAATTGATTTGTTTATACGAAAAAGCACCGTCACAATTATTTATTCCTTATTTTAATGTTTCGATGCCGTCTTAAATCTTGATATCGTCTCCCGATAAACATTGGTGCCAGCGTTCAAGATGAACCAAAATAAAAATAAATAAATAAATCATCTCTGGTTCTCTGACATGGCAGCACCACCCACCCCACTGGTGTTCAAGGTGTCTAGACGGGAACCAGTTCTGATCACCCCTTCTGAGCCAACCCCATATGAACTCAAAGCTCTTTCAGACATAGATGACCAAGATGGTCTCAGAGTCCAAATTCCACTCATTTATTTTTATCCTTACGATCCTTCAATGCAGAGGAGGGATCCTGTCAAGGTCATTAAGGAAGCACTTGCTAAAACACTGGTGTTTTACTATCCATTTGCTGGTAGGCTTAGAGAAGGGCCTAAGCGTAAGCTCTTGGTGGAGTGTACAGGTGAGGGTATTTTGTTTATTGAGGCTGATGCTGATGTTACGCTTGAGCAGTTTGGTGATGCGCTCTATCCTCCAATTCCTTGCCTGGAGGAGCTCCTCTTTGACGTGCCTGGCTCCGGCGGGATGATTAACTGCCCTCTGCTGCTTATTCAGGTTTGTCTCCTGTGTATGTTTCTTGCTTAGGGATCATCGATTCTATCTTAGTTTACGAAGCAGGATCATCCTTCTCTGTTTTTTTTTTACACAAAATTAGAGTTCAACTCATGGAACAACACCAGCCAACCAAGTTTAACTGTATTTCTCAAGTATGGACAAGTTAAAATGGATGTAGAAGAACAGTACGAGTAGTAAAACAGGCAGCAAAAGAAGAAGATTTGAAAGAGAGAATAATCATATATATCCCAAAGAAGAGTCCAAAATGTTTATCAAGCAATGCCAACCATAATTGCTTGGTAGAATATTGGAAACTTATCCTTCAATTTAGTACTTAATGTTTGCAAGAAAAGGATTTAATATTTCTCTATTGTTAAATTTGGTCCACTAGCTATATTATCTTAAATAAATAAAATTATATTTAATTTTATGAAATCGAGCATCAAACAAGAATCCAATTTGTTTCTCGATGATACTACGAGTAGCCAATATCAAAACAAATAACAAATCACAATCTCAAACTAATCAAATAGAAAACAAAATTGATGATTGAAATGAAAAAAAAAATTAATGTCCTTGTGTAACCTTTCTGTTTCTATTCTTCTTGTTTTTTTTTTTTTTGTTTTTTCAAAGGGAAGATCACATGTATCAATTATATATTTCCACTAGAATAATGTGCGGGGAAGGGGAGTTCTGCATATAATTGAATGATAGACTACAGAGCATCTGGAAGAGGGTGTTTTTTTTTTAATCTTCGTTTGCATAATGAAAAGCAAGTAATAGCATTTGATATAGGTTTACAGATATTCTTTTCTAATCATAGCGAAGAAATTCATAATGTACCGACAGAACCGATTGTTGAACATAGATTAACTACATGGATGCAGCGCTTGAGGTTGAATATTATCGCAGTTAAAACAGATCAACAAGTTCCATGAGTTGATTAAACTAACAGATGGTTTGTCTGTATAAAACGACAGGTGACGCGTCTCAAGTGCGGCGGAATTGTCTTTGCCATCCGTCTGAACCACACCATGAGTGACGGTACTGGCCTAAACCAATTTTTGTCAGCCATGTGTGAGATGGTGCATGGAGCACAGACTCCTTCTATCCAACCAGTTTGGGAAAGGGACGTTTTAAATGCAAGGAACCCACCTCAGGTAACCTGCTTACACCACGAGTATGATCAACTGGTTGATGACACCACTGACAACGTTCCGCTTACAAAGAAGACCCATCGTTCATTCTTTTTTGGAGCTGCTAACATATCTGCTATTCGTGGCTTTGCCTCACTACACCTTCGCCATTGCTCCACGTTTGATGTATTGACTGCGTTTTTGTGGAGGTGTCGAACCATTGCACTTCAACCAAACCCAAATGATGAGATGCGGATACTATGCATTGTCAATGCTCGCAATAGATTTAACCCTCCGTTACCTAGAGGTTATTATGGAAATTGCATAGCATACTCAGTGGCGATGGCAACAGCGGGAGAAATCTCACGAAATTCTTTAGGCTTTACGTTGGAATTAGTCAGGAAGGCCAAGGCCAATGTGACTGAAGAGTACATGCGATCAGTGGCTGATCTGTTGGTGATTAAAGGTAGACCTCGGTACACAATGGTGCGGTCTTACCTGGTGTCGGATGCGACTCGTGCAATGTTTGCAGAGATGAACTTAGGTTGGGGTAAGCCGAAGTATGCCGGGCCTGCTAAGGGTAATGTGGCAAGCTTTCAGATACCATATAGGACTAAGAAAGGAGAAGATGGTGTTCTTGTGACTCTTTGCTTACCGACTCCGGCTATGGAAAGATTTGTGAAGGAGCTGGATAGCACGTTTAAGGAGCAGTCAAATGGTGGTGGCAATGCTAAATCCCCCTTATCTTCCTTGTAGGGAAAATAACTATTTTTTCAAATGATATAAATGCATTCGTATTGTGTTCATTTGCTTTGATTGGTCATGGACATATAATCTGTGATAGTTTCATGTATAACCTGGATAATGTCACTTGCTACAAAGGATGGGCAGAGAAGTTCTACAAGAACCTCCTAATAGACGCAGCAGACTGGTTTCATGAGGATATTCTTCATTTTCTGACTGAAAAACCTTACCTGTGTAGGATTCTTGTTTCATCTAGCTTGTCATGTGACAGTGAAATTGCCTACATACTCTTCCTTTTTAACAGCAAGTAGTTGTTATTCAATTTGAGCAAGTCAGTATGTACAATTGAAGGCGTTATGCTGGACTTGCTTGAAGCAGAAGAGGCATGGAACTTGGGTGACTGATTTTACAGTGTAATGTGTTATTTAAAATTATTATTATTTGTTTAAAACAACATTAAAATGAATTTTTTTCTTCAAAACTATGCATTAAGATGGCTTGCATGGCTTGGTTACCTGTTAAAGAATAATTTATTTATATCTTTGGATATTATAATAATAATATGGGGGGTTTTTAGATTAAGATGATTATTGGATATGATATTAGAGTCTTATTAATTAAATATATTATATTAAATAGTTATAAGTTTAAATTTCACTATTCTAATCTAATTAATAAAAATTAAGTATAAAATATTATAATTCCATAATAGTTTCGAGTTAAGATATTTTTTATTTAAAAAGATATATTTAAAAATAATATAAATAATTTAATACTTTAAATTTTACAATCTCTAGCAAAATATATATACATATATTCTTTTCACATACATATTTTGATTGCATGACAACATTTATGGCTATTATGGAAATAGTCCTATATATATATACTTTGTATAGAAATAATGATCATATATAGTACATTCCACCCTTGTATTCTATACAACCCTAAAGGTATAAATATCAAGGAAAGACTATTGTCATTAGCCTCCATCACATTATACATTAATTCAATCTCTTTACATAACTTAACTTGGTATCAGAGCAGCAACAAAATCTTCCTTCACGCTTCTAGTTTATTGTTCGATCGTCTCCTCCAGACTACTGCACTCCTCTGCTTCCATCTTCATTCCTTCCTCCCTCGCTTGTTTGTTCGCCTCTCCTTCTCCCTTAACAATGGACAACCAAGAACTTCAACATGGTGCTGTTGTTGCACCAATCTCTAAATCCTCTTTAGCGGTTGCTACAGCTAGCATAGTTCCTATGAACTCTTCTCTAGATATCGTGAACATGTATGCCATCATTCCTCTTCCTAATACGCAGTAGGTAATCTCCTTACGACTCTCCAATACCAACTTCTTGTATTGGAGGATGCATATGAAACCTTTTTTTAGGGCCAAGGTGTGTACTTCTTTGTTGATGGCACCTCACCATGTCCTCCCTCTCATCTTATATCTATTGCCACATCCTTACCATCGGTCAATCCTTCATATTTATTATGGAAACAACAAGATCACCTAATTATGAGTGCTCTTTTATCCTCACTCTCCACAGAAGTTTTGTATCTAGTTGTGGATTGTAAAACTTCTCAAAAAATCTGGACAATGCTAGAAACTGCCTTTGCTTCCCCTTCAAACTTATTGATTATGCAACTCCACGGTGTATTCCAAGATTTACGACAGCATAATGACTCTGCTAGCACTTATTTGCAGAAGGCTAAGGCCTTGTTTAATGAACTTGTAGCTGCTAGCAGACCAATCTCCATGGCTGAATTTAATTTCTATGTGTTTTAGGGGTTACACAATGATTTTAAAGATTTGGTAACCAGCCTGTCCATTAAGGTTGATCATGTCTCTTACACAGACCTCCATAGCCATCTCTTCACACATGAATTTTTCTATAAGGCTTCACTCCATCCTGCTGTAACAACTCCTTTGTTACCAACTCCATCATAGTAGCCATCTGCATTCTTTGGGCAGTGTCATTTTGGTTCCAATACTCAGAAAGGGTCGGTTTTGTGGGGGTTGGAGACAGAGTAATCATAGCTACAATCATGGAAATCATGGCTATAGTTCAGACTCCATCTTCAGCACTAATAGTTATGGTTCAGGTTCGAAATTTGGACAACAACAAAACCGGTTTTCATTTGGCTTTGGTCAGCAGTTTGGGCAGCAAGGAAACCGATTAGGAGGCTATAACCGAACTGCAAAGTGTCAACTGTGTTATGACTATGGACATACCGCCCAATAGTGCTCTCAATTGGCTACTCATAATCTACAAGTTAATGCCAATTTAGCATTTAATAATGCTCCTATAACTGCTCCTGTTACTTGGTTTCCTAATACAAATGCAAATCATCATGTGACACTGGACTTTGTGAGTATGACGAGCTCAAAACCTTATTGTGGTAATGATCATTTAAATGTTGGCAATGGTAAGAGCCTTACTATTTCTAATATTGCTCACTCTAAAATTCATTCACCCAAACACACATTTACCTTATCCAATATTTTACATGTGCTTCACATTGAAAAACCTCTACTCTCTGTTCAAAAGTTTTGTCTTAAGAATAACGAGTTTTTTGAATTTCACCTATTTCTATTTTATGTTACGGACCTCATGACAAAGTAGATGCTTCTTTTCGGTTGGAGTAGAGATGGTCTATATATTTTATCTGCATCGTCTGCAATGTCGTTGCCTCAAGTTTTCTCGTCTACATGTCTCTTTACTTCCATTGATGTTTGGCATTGTCAGCTTGGACATCCCAGTCCATGCATTTTGAATTTTCTAGTGTCAACTAAACATATGTCTTATACGTTAAAACAATTTAATTTTAATTGTCCAGCATGCCCTTTGGGAAAATCTTCTTATCTAACTTTAAAAACTAGGGGTCATCAAACTTAAGCTCTTCTTGATCTGATTTTTTGTGATGTTTGGGGTCCTTCCCCTATGTTGTTGTCTGATGGTTTTTGCTATTTTGTTATCTTTATGGACACCCATACCAAATTTATCTAGTTTTATCATTTGGTTGCAAAATCTGATGTGTTTGCTATATTTCATCAATTTCAGGCACTCGTTGACCACCAATTTTCTTTAAAAATTAAGTCTGTTCAAACAGATTGGGGTGGTGAATATCGCAAAGTCAATACATATTTTAAAACCATTGATATTCATCATCGTGTTATTTGTCTGCATACTCATAAACAAAATGGAATGGTTGAACGTTGTCATCGATATATTGTTGAAGCTAGTCTCATTCTTTTTGGTCAATGTAAAGCTCCGCTAAAATATTGGAGTTATACTTTTGAAAGTTCAGTTTATTTGATTAATCGCATGCCCACTGTTGTTCTTAATCATAAAACACCATTTGAATGTCTTTTAAAATCAACTCCTGATTATGCTTTCCTCTATACTTTCGGGTGTCTTTGCTTGGGTGTCTTTGCTTTCCATTTCTTCATCCATACAATGCTTATAAGTTAGATTTTCGCTCATCCCTTTGTATTTTTCTAGGATATAACAATTCTCATTTAGGATATTGATGTCTTGATTTGTTGTCAAACCGTATTTATCTTGCTCATCATGTTCGGTTTCATGGAACTGTTTTCCCTCTTGACAAAACTGAACAAATTGCAGATTCACCCATACAACCTCCTGCTGTTACTATACAACCCATGCCACCATCCTATTCAAACACTTACCCGACGCCCCCTACATATAACACAACCCTTTGGGCACCTTTACCATTACCTGCATATCACTGTCATGATCATTCCTTAGGTACAGGTTCAGACTTGTTGTTCTCTCTTGCTGGTTCACTTGCTGTCTCCCATGTTGTTCCCATCAGCAGTGACCAAAGTGTAGAGGTCACCCCTGTTGGTTCACCTGCCAGCTCCCCTGTTAGTCTTCCCAGAAGTGACCAGATTGTGGCTGTCTCACCTGCTGTTTCCCTGTCTTGGCGTGGCCCTGCATTGAGCTCCTCATCGCCAGGTTCTTCATTAATGTCCTTTCCTAGACTTAATTTATGTGTTGATTTTTCTCAATTTCCCCTTCAACAAGCCATAACCAGTGAGTCTGCCACTCCCCCTCTTGCTGCCCGCACCCACTCCATGGTACTTTGCCCACGTGTATCCAAGACAACAAATTTTATTGTCTCCCTTGCCTCTCGGGTAACTTCTTTACCTCAACAAGAACCATTTTCTTTCAAGGATGCCAACCGGTACTTGATTTGGCGTAATGCTATGAAAGAGGAAATCAAGGCACTTCATGGTAATCACACTTGGTCACTGGTGCCCTTACATCCATCCATGAATGCGGTAGGCAGTAGGTGGGTTTATAAGATTAAGCGGCATGCTAATGGTCGAGTTGACAGATATAAAGCACGGTTGATTGCTCGCAGTTTCACGCAGTAAGAGGGGATTGATTACTTAGAGACATTTAGTCAAATGGTTAAGCCTACTGTTGTAACTCATTTTTGGGTCCCCGCAAAAAAATAAAATAAATAGCCAAAGGAGGTTAGAAGAATAACAGGGGGGGAAGCGCTCAGAAAATGGTCAGAAAATTGGTCCAGGAGGTTAAAAATACAAAGATTGGATTTTTGGCAGTATATTCTTGAAGGATGAGAGCCCTATTTAGAAGGAAAATTTGAATTTTGAGGAAAAAAGCCTAAATTTGGATGTTTATGGACATGATTGGATTTTTAATGGGATTTTTTAGGGGTTTTGATTGCGAGAAAAATTGATTTTTAAATCAATTTGGGCTTTAATTAGAAGAAATTTAAGTTCTGGGGCCAAAATATATTTTTTAGGAATTTATTAGGCCAAATCAGGGGCTTAATTGCATGAATTTTGAAGTTTAATGGCCAATTAGGGGCTTAATTGCGAAAATCCGAAACCAGGGACCAATTTGGAAAAGGCGCGAATATAGAGGGAGCTGTATTGAATTGATTCAGGGGCCTAATTGAAGAAATTAAAAGTTTATTGATCAATTAAGGTCTAAATTGCATAAATCAGAGGCCAAGGACCAAAGTGAACAAAGCGGCCAACTATGGGGGCAGGGACCGAAATTGGTAGGGACGCAATTGAAAAGAAAAGATGATTGAGGGCTGATTTGGAATTTGGCGCGTTCTGGCACCATTTTTAAATGAAACGGCGCGTTTTATCCAAAACGACGCCGTTTCATACTTAAAAAAAAAAAAAAAAAAACAGAAAAGGGCTAAACGGTGCCGTTTTGAACGGCACTGTTCCCCTTTCTTCCCCGCCTAACATACAGCAGTAAAGAAGGAAAAAAGATGTATATTTAATGGCGTTGGTCCCTCCAGCCCACCGACCGCCGGTCCCTCTAGCCCACCGACCGAAGACATTGGCCGACCGCCTACCGCACCGCCGAAACTGAGGGAGGCACGCCTGGACAGCCACACCCGACCAGCCGCCACATGACCCCACGATGAAAAAAAACACATGCTCACTGGCTATAAATGGAGGAAGAACAGCAGGAGAAAGGGAGAGAAAAAAAGAGAAACAGAGGGGAGGGCTGGTAGTATTGTTGAAAGAAAACCGTGAGGGAGAGAGAGAACTAAGCTTTTTGAAGAGGGACCGAAAGGGAGAAGAAAAAGCTGAGAATAACGTGAGAGAGGGGTTGTAGAAAAGAGGAGGGAAACTGAAGAAGAAGATAGAGGAAGAAAGGGGAAACCAGCCACTGAAACAGAGAAGAGAAAGGGAAGGGACAAGAAAGGAGTACTGGAGAAGAAGAGCAACAGCAGCTGCCATCGCCATCCTGCACCATCGACACTGCCACCGCCACAACAGAACCGAAGAGGAAGAAGAGGAGCAGAACAGAGAGAGGGAATAACGGAGAAAAACTAAGAAAAGGTGACGGTGAAGAGAAACAGAGGAGAAGGCCGAGAGAGAGGGAACAGAAGGGAGAAGAGAGGGAGAAGACCAAGAGAAGAGAGGAGAGAAGGCAGAGAAGATAAAGGAAGAAGCAGAGAAGAAAACAGAAAAAAACAGAGGAGAGAGAGAGAAGGAAAACCGCCGGCCACCGCGAACCGCCAGCACCGCCACCACTACCTCTGCCGCATCAGCTGCTGCCAGCATCAACACCGTTCCAGGTAACTTTCTCCACTGCCATTTTGTTTGCTTCGGCTTCGTCTTCATCTGCATGCAGAACGTTTACGTTCTGCAGCAGATGAAGATTAATTAGCTAGTTACTGTGCTGTGCACAGTAACTGGCTAATTAATTCACGGGTTACTGTGTGCACAGTAACCCAGTTCTAATTAATTCACTGGTTACTGTGCACACAGTAACCCGGTTACTATGTGCACAGTAACCAGCCCATGCATTTGGGCCAGGTTCGGCCCTACCCATGTATTTGGGCCTGACCCAGCCCATTTCAAAGAAAAAATCAAAAATATTTGTTCCAGCATTTTATAATTTTTCCGCGTAACTTTTTATGTCATTTTGATTAATATTGGGTGATATTTTTTTTTATGTTGTTAAAAATACAAAAATCTGATTTTCAAATACCCGGTTTTCGTCAAAAAAAAAACTTCAACAAAATACAAAAAAAATTAAAAAAAAAGAGAAAAAAATGTTTTTGTGCATACGGCCAAGTGTCTCAAAGCTAAAAATTCATATTGTATTTTTCATACACAAAAAAAATGTTTTAGCATGCATTTTGGCTTTAATAACCAGTTTATTAAAGTCAAGAGAATATTGACCAATATTTCAAAAACAACAAAAAATTTATTTTTTGGACAATAAAACCTGGGGTATGACATTACACGTAATGCATATTCCGGATATTTAATTCTTTTTTTTTGGACAATAAAACCTGGGGTATGACATTACACGTAATGCATATTTCGGATATTTAATTCTCTTTTTTTGGACAATAAAACCGGGGGTATGACATTACACGTAATGCGTATTTCAGATATTTAATTTTTTTTTATTTGGACAATAGAACCCGGGGTATGACATTACATGTAATGCATATTTTGGACAATAGGAAACCACAACATGACTTAGATTTTATTAGACAAAACAATGCAGCCTACCTTAGGTAGGGCGTAGTTGGGGTGCTAACACCTTCCCTTTACGCAACCAGTCTCCGTACCTGATCTCTCAAGACCAGTAAGGGTTCCTAGTAACCAGAATGCTAGGTGGCGACTCCTGATCCACTTTTTAGCTTAGAGACAAAGAACTCCTTGTCTCACCATATTTTCCATGCCAAATAGACACATACAACACCCTCATGAAGGGTTGGGGTGGACAATCGCCGCGCCGCCGCACACGTGCGACACCTACCACGGTTCGACTTGTGATCACGATTGCTGTCACCCATGGTTGGAAAATTCATCAATTAGATGTCCATAAGGCCTTCCTGAATGGCATTCTTCAGGAAGAAGTGTACATGGAACAACCACCTGGCTTTGTTGATCCTACACTTCCATCTCATGTGTGTTGTCTTCATAAATCCTTGTATGGTTTCAAACAAGCACCTCGAGCATGGTACAACCGGTTAAGTGAGTTTCTCATCTCCATTGGATTTCAGCATCCAAGGTTGATACTTCTCTATTTATTCTCTCTTTCGGTGGTGCAATGATCTACTTGCTTGTGTATGTTGATGATATTCTATTAACTGGGAGTGACTTGGCCTTGCTTTAATGACTGATTACTTTGTTGAGTTCAGAGTTTAAGCTTCGGGACTTAGGGTCGGCTCACTTCTTCCTGGGAATATAAGTTAAATCGACTTCTATGGGTCTTTTACTCAGTCAACACAAGTAAACACTAGACATTATCCAATGAGCAGGTATGACTTCTTATAGACCAGTTGATACTCTGTTGTCTCCCTCGTCTAAATTGGGATCCGTGCCTGGTGCTCTTCACTTTACCCTTACATGGTATATACAGATTGTTAGTGCTCTACAATACTTTACTTTCACTAGACCTGATATTTGCTATGCAGTAAACAAGGTGTGTCAATTTATGTATGCTCCTACTAAGGACCATTGGGTGGCAGTTAAATGCATCTTACATTACCTTCAGGCTACAACCTCCTATGGTCTGCACATTACTCAGGACTCCTTCTTGTCTCTTCATGACTTTACTGATGCTGACTAGGCTGGCAGTATTGATGATTGAAAATCGATAGGTGGTTTTCTTGTGTACCTTGGTTCCACTCTTATTTTCTGAAAATCTGGGAAACAACGCACTGTTGCTAGATCCTCTATAAAAGCTGAATACAAAGCCTTAGCTAATGGTATTGCTGAAATCTTGTGGATTCGTTCTTTGTTGTCAGAACTACGACTTCCATCTTTATCCAGCACTATGTTATGGTGTGATAATTTATAGGCCACTTTCTTATCTACCAATCCAGTGTTTCACACATGTACTAAACATGTTGAAGTTGATTATCACTTCATTCATGATTGTGTTGCTAAGAAAGAAATTCAGGTACGATTCATCTCTTCCAAGGACCAACTAGCTGATGTTCTTACCAAGCCTCTTCCTCAAGTTTCGTTTGTTTTCTTTCAATCCAAGCTTCGGGTGGAGTCTCCACCTTCAACTTGACGGGGCATATTATGAAAAGAGTCTAATATATATATGTAAATACCTTGTATAGGAATAATTATCATGTATAGTACATTTCATCCTTGTATTGTACACAACCTTAAAGGTATACATATCAAGGAATGACTGCTGTCATTAGCGTCCATCACATTATACATTAATTCAATCTCTTTACATAACTTAACTATGAATACTCAGTTGTGCATTGCAAGCTTTTAATCATGAAATAAGCCTACAAAAGTATTTTGTTTCAGTTTTTATAAAGCAGAGTTGTTCAGTAATAGCAAATAAAGTTTTATACAACCACCTTTAATGATATTTATCTTCCTATTTGATGCTAGGTTTGTGATAATATAATTTAAATTATTTTAAGACAATATCATTTGCAGACACAGAATAGACATTAGACTAGTTGGATGCTTGCGCCACGCGGCGAACACACTTTTTATTTTGAATTTCTTTGTTTAAAATACTAGTATTTACAATTAAAGGAGTTATGTTGGACTTGCTTGAAGCAGAAGAGGCATGGAACTTGTGTATTTAATTTTATGGCGTTAGATGTTTTTTAAAATTATTTAATATTATATCAGAATCTCGTTAATCAAATAATCATGAGTTCAAATCTCACATTTATATTTTAATTAATAAAAGTTAAATACAAGATAATATGATTTTATGCAAGTTTCAAGTTCAAATAACTTTTATTAAAAGAGGTATGTTAGAAAATAATATAAATTATTTAATAATTTAATTTTTGCAATTACTAACCAAAATATATATATATATATATATATATTCTTTTCACACACATATTTTGATTAAATAACAGCATTGGGCGACTCAGATGTGCATTGCAAGCATTTAATCATGAAATAAGCCCCCAAAGTATCTTGTTTCAATTTTTACAAGACAGAGCTATTCAGTAATAGCAAATAAAGTTTTATACAACCCCCTTTAATGATATCTATCTTCCTGTTTGATGCTCTGTGATAATTTTTACGATTATAATTTTAATTTTTTTTTAGACAATATCATTGCAGACACAGAATAGACATTAGATAGCAGCACATCAGATCACATAATATCTAAGCAAGGTATGTTAATTAGAAGTCCAGAATATTTAATTTGGTACTGATTTTGTCGTTATTGGAAATGAATTTTCTTTACTTTCCGTCATTAAGTAAGATAATGCTAAATTATCTATAAATTATATTTTACTTGTTTCTAATTTGACAAAAAATGCATTTTTTTTAAGTCAGCTCACAAACATTAATTAATTTTTATATTAAGAAACATGAAACAAGATAAACACTAATAACAAGAGCACTTAAGGGTAATTTTTATGTCTTGCTAAGCTTGTCAGAACTACATTTTAATTATCTTTTCAATAGAAGTTTGATATCAACGGTTAGGATATCTTTAATTTTCAGTCATGCAATTATTAAAAAATAAATAATTAATTTACGTTATAAAAGCTATAAAAACCGGGCATCTTTATAATTTATATCGATTAGAAAAACTTTGCAAATTATATATTTTTTATTCTGAACAATTAAGTATTAGTTTTTTTGAGAAAATATATTGTGATAAAAACCTTTTTTTTTAATCAATTGAAAAATTCAGATATTATACATACTTAATAAATAATTTTCTTAATTTATATTTTTTAAACTATAATGATAAAAGTTATCACAATATTAAATATACATTTTAAGAGATTGTGACAATATATTTCCGTCACTTTCAAATTAAGAAAAAAGGAATATTTTTAGCAGTACCATTGCCATAACTTTCGTCATTATACTTTGTTTTTTCCTTCTATACTAATTTTCTCAAATAAATTTGCTGCGTATGTTAACCCTCTAAAAAAGCGAAGCAAACAAAAGAAAATCTTTTCCAATAGACACGACAGGAAAACGCCACCTCTTTTCTGATTATTTACAGTAATTATTATCACATCATTGTTAGTTATGGTTTTTTTAAAAACTAAATTTTTTAAAAAAATATATTTGATTAAATTACTTTGAGATGGGTTTTTTTATATAAAATAAATAAAAAATAAATCTTTATAAATAAAAATTATGTTATTTAAATTTTTACAAAATCAAGATTTGAAAGAAATTACACATGGGGTCAAAGCAAATACCAGAAACGATTTGTTTCTGCGGTTGGAAAAAAAAAACAATCCTTAATACCAAACGGTATTTAACTGTATGCTGTATGTCTTCTATTTGTTTCTTGTCTGTCTTTGCATCTATGAGCTGTTAAAAACTAGGATTTCTTTTAGTTCCGACAACCACAAACTCACATACAGAGAGGGAGAAAGAGAGCAGATAATGATTTGTGGCATGCACCTGTTTACTTTTGTACTCCTTATCCTCCAAGATAACTAGTTCCTCTTTGCCGAAAGCAGCAAAGGTTGAAATGAGAGAGAGAGAGAGAGAGAGAGAGAGAGAGATGATGGCTGAGCAAAGCAAAAGCAACTTGTCATTCGACCATGCACAGGTTGTAAGCACGAGTCAATTCATCAAGAAGCAGTATAAAGACAAAAGAAATGATGCAAAAGCAAAATTCCTCAAATGAATAAATTTCAAAGGTGTAACAGTTGTGCGGCGTCTCAGTGAATCTTCTTGGACGGGTCTGAAATTTCTTCTAGTTTGTTGCCTAGTATTATTGCTATGGCTACTAAAAATTATATTTGTTTTTTTTTAAAAAAAATTATAAGTACTGGAATTTTCGTGTAAAAAAGAAGATATTAAAGCTGTATTATTATTATTTATTTATAATTTAATAAATCAAGTTTATTGTGCTAAACAAGTTTTGATTTTTAGGTTAAGAACTCAGTTTGGAAAAATAAAATATCCTTAATTTTTTTTTTATCAAATTAGATTTAGTATTTAAATCTCTCAAAAAAGTTATTATGGATCAAGATATATATATTTTCTGTAAAAATATCTTAAGGTATAAGATAATAAATATTATTTATTAAGTATGTTTGTAATGAAAGAATTGCTTATAAACTATTTAAAACTTCATAGAGGTCATGAATATGAAGATGGTGATTAAGTTGATACGTAAGTGATAGTACTTTAAACTGATGCTCATTGATCATGGATTCACAAGTTAACCCACTCTGATTCTTGAGTTAAAGTTCGTAATTATATGCAGCTCTTATCAAATTAAAAAGAAGAAGAAAAAGAAAAAGAAAAAGAAAGAAAGAAAATCATAGAAAAAAGACGAACAAATTAAAGGTGAAAAGAAGCTTGCTGTCTCTCGGTGTATAATCTGTGGTAAAGTTGTTGCTTCCTTCTCACTGTAACAATCACTTCCACAATATCACATCTAGTCTACCATTGATTTTGCTTATTTCCCTCACCAAATTTGTTATTATTATTTTTTTCTTATGATCTCTGCTTCTTTTTCTGATTGAATCATCTGGAGCTCAACATCTTGCACATATCATCTTATTATACCATTCCCAGTTTTCCTTTCCCCCCTCAGTACGTACCATATCTCATTATACATTCTTCTCTGCTCTCTCTGTTTTTTTCCCTGAATACTGCTCAGGCAAATTAACCAGCACTCGAAGAACAACTCGAGTACAGGTAAAATATTTATACTTCATCTTCTTCAATTTTTTTCTTTTTATCATTTTGATTTTTCACCACCTAACAACATTCTGAAAATTACTGGAAACGGGCTCTTTGAATTGCCTTTGTAATATAAAGACTTGACAGGTCTTCGATCAACTCTTCGTGATGTCCATATATATATATATATATACACATATATTAAACAGATTCTGTCCTTGATGTCCATCTTCTCACGTCAGTGTAACTTTGCCTACCCTTTGCTTTCTCTTGTTTAAATTGATTATACTTTCCACTTTTCAAATTTATAGTCCTATGATTGTTGCAAGACACTGTTTGAATTTGAGTTAAATATATTTTACAATATAAATTATAGCATTACCATCCACTTTTGTTTAAAGTCGAATGTATTATTTTATATTATCCTTCTTTACTTCATGTAAAATTCTTAATGTCAAATGTGGAATTTTATAGTTATGATATATGAATTGCTCGTCTATCAATATATTTAAGTATTAATCAATAAAAGTTTTGACATCTTTAAGAGAATTAAATATGCACTGGATCCATCTTATCATGTATGGAACTATTTTTTATTATTTTTCAAATTAAAACTTTTCTATTCAATACTTTTATTTTTTTTCTACAGGAGAAAATGTTACGATCATATGATCCATTCTGGAACGATGTTGAAAAAATGGACGATGGTAGGATGGAGTGTAAGTTTTGTGGGCATTTATTTGCCAAAGGTACTTCCATTTCGAGGGTCAAATTACATTTGTCAGGAGTGAAACAGCGGGGTGTTAAAATCTGTAAAGATGTCCCAGAAGAAGTTCAAGAAGCAGCCCGTGCAGCAATTGATGGCCCTCCAGAAAAAAAACTTAAAACTGTAGCAGGCTCAGGAAGTAACGATGCCAGTAATGCAATTTCAGCTTCTGCACAAGAACAGAACAATGAAGGGAGACATGTAGAAATGGCACAGCAAGGAGAAGCTTTTTCCCCTGGAGCGCTCGAAGAGTGGGTGGATAGCATCACTGATAAAGAGATTGAGCCTATGTCGAGAACAGACCAAGTGCAGCATCTGGAGAGAGGTAGCTCTCTTGAGAGGCCATCAATTAATCAAGCTGATGAGCCTCGAGGAGATTCATTCCAACCAACAGATCCGTTGTGCCTTGACCATGGAATATATTATGATCAACTCTGGTCTCCATTAGTAAACAACGATACCATTGATGTGCAGAACATGGTTAGAGTGAGGACAGAACCAGAGGAGGGGAGGGAGGAGGAGGAGGAGGATGTGGAGAACAATAGTGGAAGATCAGTGCAGCCTGGCGTAGGAGCTAGTTCTTCCGGAGGCCTTAAATACGATGAGACTAGAGGAGATCTATTACCTATTGGCTCTACAGGGCTAGTGGGTCGAGCATTTGAAGAGAATATGCATGTGATACGGTCTTTATTAATAGATGATGGAGTCTCAACCATTGGCATTTATGGAATGGGGGGAGTTGGTAAAACGACAATGCTGCAACATATTCATAATGAACTTCTACAAAGACCAGACTTTTATCATTATGTTTACTGGGTGACTATGTCTCGAGATTTTAGCATTAATAGATTGCAGAATCTTATTGCTAAACGTCTTGATCTAGATCTTTCAAGTGAAGATGATGATGTGAGTAGAGCTGTCAAATTGTCAAAAGAACTAAGAAAGAAAAAAAAATGGATTCTCATTTTAGATGATCTGTGGAACTTTTTTAAGCCACACAAAGTGGGAATTCCTATCCCATTGAAAGGATGCAAGTTGATTATGACAACTCGATCAGAACGGATTTGTGATCGGATGGATTGCCAACACAAAATGAAAGTGATGCCACTTTCTGAGGGAGAAGCTTGGACTTTGTTCATGGAGGAACTTGGAAATGACATAGCATTTTCTCCAAAAGTGGAACGAATTGCAGTAGCTGTTATAAGGGAATGTGCTGGTTTGCCATTGGGGATTATAACAGTGGCGGGAAGCTTGAGGGGAGTGGATGATATACACGAGTGGAGGAATACATTAAAGAAATTGAAAGAATCAAAACTTAGGGATATGGAAGATGAGGTATTTCGGTTATTGAGGTTTAGTTATGATCGTTTAGATGATTTGGCCTTACAAAAATGTCTCTTATATTGCACATCATTTCCTGAGGATTATAAGATTGAAAGGGAGGAGTTGATAGATTATTTGATCAATGAAGGAATAGTGGAAGGAATAGGAAGGAGGCAAGAAGAACTTGATGAGGGCCACACCATGCTCAATAGACTTGAAGATGTCTGCTTATTGGAATGGGGTAGATTGTGTAATATTCGTAGATTTGTCAAGATGCATGACTTGATTAGGGACATGGCCATTCAGATACTACAAGAGAACTCCCAAGTCATTGTTCAAGCAGGTGCACAATTAAGAGAATTACCAGATGTAGAGGAGTGGACAGAGAATCTTACGAGAGTTTCACTAATGCATAATCATATTAAAGAAATTCCTTCCAGTCATTCACCAAGGTGTCCCTATCTGTCAACTCTATTACTATGTCATAATGAAAGGTTGGGATTTATTGCAAATTCATTTTTTAAGCAATTACTTGGGCTTAAGGTACTTGATCTGTCTTATACAAATATTGAAAATTTAGCAGATTCTGTCTCTGATTTGATGAGTCTCACTACATTATTGCTTAAAGGTTGTGAGAAGTTAAGACATATACCATCATTACATAAGCTTAGTGCATTGAAGAAGTTAGATCTCTCTAATACAACACTTGAAAAGATGCCACAAGGCATGGAATGTCTATCCAACTTGAGATATCTTAGAATTAATGGATGTGGTGAGAAGGAGTTTCCCGGTGGGATACTATCAAAACTCTCTCACTTGCAAGTCTTTATATTAGAGGAGTGGATGCCTACTGGATTTGAATCAGAATATGTCCCAGTAACAGTTAAGGGAAAGGAAGTAGGGTGCTTGAGGAAGTTGGAAACTTTAGAATGCCACTTTGAAGGTCACTCTGACTTGGTAGAGTATCTCAAATCTCGGGATGAGAACCACTCACCAAGTACGTACAAAATTTTTGTAGGTCTTTTTGAGGAGTTTCATCTTTTAGATAAGTACACGTATTGTAGAGATAAAAGTGTTTGGTTGGGTAATTTGACTTTCAACAGAGATGAGAATTTTCAGGACATGTTCTTAAATGACCTTCAAGAACTGCTGATTTATAAATGTAACGATGCAACAAGTTTATGTGATGTTCCATTCTTGATGAAGACTGCAACTGAACTGGAGGTCATCAGCATTTGGGATTGCAATGGCATAGAGAGCATGGTTTCATCTTCTTGGTTTTGCTCTGCTCCACTACCATCTTCATCTTATAATGGAATATTTTCAAGTCTTAAAAAGTTCAATTGTTATAGATGTAGAAGCATGAAGAAGCTGTTCCCTCTTGCCTTGTTGCCAAGCCTTGTAAACCTGGAACAGATTATAGTTTATGATTGTGAGAAAATGGAGGAGATAATATGGACAAGATCAGATGAAGAAGATGTTGTGGGTGAAGAAGAAAGCAGCAGCAACATCGAATTCAAACTCCCGAAGTTAAGAGTTCTGGACTTGTGTGACTTGCCAAAACTTAAAAGCATTTGTAGTGCAAAGCTGATTTGCGATTCTCTCGAAGAAATTGAAGTATCATATTGTCATGAGCTAAAGAGAATGGAGATTTTTCCCCTTGAAAATGGCCAGCCATCTCCTCCCCCTTCTCTTGCAAGAATATGTATATATCCAAAAGAATGGTGGGAGTCAGTAGTGGAGTGGGAGCATCCGAACACAAAGGATGTCCTTCTACCCTTTGTAGTGTTTTTATAGGAGATGACTCTATGCTTAATATTGAATTACAGGTAAGCATGGTGATTCCTCTCTCTCAATCTCTATCTACCTTAAATTTAATTTTAATGAATTAGCCTCAACCATAACAGCTTAATGATTGGTCAATCTAATGATTTTGCTGGTATCATCCTAACCTTTATTGAAATATAACAGAAAGAACGTAAATTGGTAGGGATAGCTTCTAATTATTGAGTTTTTATGCTACCGACAATATTTTCTTGCTTGTTTTTCTGATGGGGATCTTCAAGATGATATTGCAAGGCCAGTTAGATTTCGAGTCTAAGCCATGACCTAACATTTCAGGCAGTGCCAAGGATCTCTTAAGAACATGCATGAACATGATCCAAAGGAATGGCTAACAGTGCTATGTAAGTGTCTTCAATTTGCTATATGTAAGGAAGCATGTTAGGAGTATTAGGCTAAAACATGTTCTAGTGTAGTCATTACTGGTGGATCTTGCAATTTACTAGGTTCTGGATGACAGATCAAAAAGAACTCTTGACTCTGCTGTTTTGTCACCTTATCAACTGGTTTAGTATGTACTAATATTTACGCCAACTTTCTCAAAACAGGGCATCTCTTCCACAATACCCGGAAAGGCCTCCAGTTTCTCTTAGGCAGTAAGAAGCAGGGTGGCAATAGATTTCAATCTGAATCTGCTGAGTAGTGTTTGGAAAATCTTACAACATCAAGGCAAAGCTCCACAAAATCCTCAGAGGGTTGGGGTTTTCTAAATGCTTTCTAGCTAAAATGTAAGAGAGCATCACTGGGACATAGTTCCTCCACCTTGTGTAGTGTTTCCGCTCCGTTGGAAAACAACAAATGTTCATATCTTCTCGTAATAATGATTCTACTGTCTGTACCAAAGCAATCTATTCATCCAGCTGACATCATCAATGTCAATAAGAACCTTTTTAGTGCACAATCTGTCCCTTATCGCATCTATTCCTGGATAGAGATTCCCAGCAATAAATTTTCTCTCCTGTATCTGAGACAGAAGTGTTTCTTGTTGTTCAACAGCCCTGTTTTGCTTCGACATTTCTCTAACATTTGCAAGAAAGAAGCTGCTTTCAAATTGATTAGCAATTTTGTTGTAAATAGCTTTGGCAACAGGTGTCCCTGTTCGACCAATCCCCCTGATCCCTACCGTGCGAACATCATTTGACCCATTGCTTAACATACAGTATCCATGCATATGAGAATCTAACCCAACAGGATAATCAGCAACATGTAAGAATGTGCGTTCCAATAAATTCAAGACCTTGTCAACAAATTTGAACAATTACAAACAAAATAAATTTATAATATGATTGTTAAAGTCAGGTCGAATTTAAGAGAAATTTTATTTAATTTTCCTACAATATACTGAAATGAAAAAAAAACAGGGAGTTTAAATGAAAAATTCAAGAAATAATAACTCTAAAAATAATAAATTGAGATGTCATTTTCATCTACAAAAATTACTATAAAGAAGCATTGTCTAAATACCATCCTGGCAGAGTAGCTGCTTTTCTTAGAGCTTCCTTCCACTCCTACAACTTTTCCGTACTCACCATGCTTATAAATGCAGATATTCTCCAAAATGCTTCTTTTGTTCTTCCATTTCTGATGATCCACATTATAGAACACAGGTAAAACCACATTTCCCTTAATTTGATTCCTTACATCAAATCATCTTCACCAGCTCATCCAAGCAATAAGTAGAATTCCTTATATTTTTTTTTACTTATTTTAAATTATTGAATATTTTTTAAACAGCTTAAAAGTATCATAACTTTTCAGAATGGAACTAACTCAGCTTCTCATCAAGGACCAATTCTTACAATGATGATTCAGATTCAGACACACATCCAAGAAGGTATCGACCGTTAACTTATAATTATGATTCTTATAGTGTTGCCTTCTTTACTTGTGAACCACAATGTTTTTCAGTAACAAATTCTTTGTTTATCTGGCTTCTTCTATTATTTTCCAACATTTATTTCTTAATTAGTCATACACGTACGCTTCCTGCAAATAACAGAACTCTTTTGTGTGAATCAATTTTAGAGATCAAACAATTCGACAACTAGGTTTTGCGACAATCTAGTTATGAAGAGTTGATCAAAGTCTGAAAGGATGAATTATATTTCAAATAATTTTCACTTAAACCTTGAATAATGCATTACTGTTTAATAGGATTCGTGGGACTCTGAACAAAATTAAAATTATTGGTTTCGCAGCGTTTATGTTTTTTTGAGAAACTTAATAGTTAGCCACTTAATTTTCTTTCCTTAGTAATTGCATATTTGTCTCCAACGATTTGCAATCTCTTGCTTGTAGTCGCTTAATCTTCCCGTGGAATCTCTGAAATTTATCGAAGTTTCTTGCTTTCGGATAATTTGAGGCTTCTCAAGTTAGTGAACGTGGAAAATATTTGTGGGAGTAAAACTTGTTTCCTGAAAAATCCAGTTCCAAGAACATGGAAAATAAATTTCGACATTGTCAGGTAACTGATATCGATTAGACTGCAGTTTTGCAGATCCAGATATTTATATAGGACACCACAGCGAAGAAAAGCTGTCTATCCAAAACATTGCTTGGAGCTGCAAGTCTTCTTCGATAACAAAAAGGTTGGTAGCTGGATCCTGATGAACACTCTTAAGGTATTCAAAGACCTGGGGAAGCTTGAATGCTCCACGCTTGGTCCATTCACTGTAAACTTGCCAATTTTTGAGCTACCTTCAAGAAGATAACGCTCAAGATGACTTAGATTATAAATGCTGCCGGACTATTGGCAAGGTTATTGCAATATGTTGCAGTTAGGACTACAAGCCTCATTATATTTTCAATTGATGAACACATTAAATAAAGCTTCTCCAAGCATGCCATCTTTTCCACAAATTCTAGAAACACCTCAAGTTTTTTGCAGGGGGTAAAAAGAAGGGTGTCGAGAGATTTCAATTTGAAGCTGCTAGGAAGACTTCTAAGGTTAAAGCAGAATTCAAGGCTTTAAAATTGAAGTATACCAATAAACCCAACGGATTGACGAATCAAAAATAAGTTCATGCAAACTTCTAGATTCATCCTCTATGTGGTGCTTGAATAATCAGGTGTTTAGAATAAGTTTTTGTTAGGATTTACAAAGAGAAGCACCTAGAGATACAACCTTGAATCCCTCAAATTGCTTGATGAAACTATGCTGCATCTCGAGAACAACAAGTTCTCTTCCATGAAATGCAGGTGACGTTGACAATAAAGGACATCCAGGCCATTCAAGCCATCTTTACGAATTTGGGAGATTTACAGGAGCCATCCTTAAACAATGCCTTGCGGATTATTACTATCCGAAGACTTTTCACCTTCTTAAAAACCTCAGAACTCAAGTGCATGTCTTCTGGTTCTTGTAAATCTAGCATAATTCCTTCGATCTCCTCTGTCCCCTGACGTCTCAACGAACAAGTAAAACATACAACTGCATCAGAATGGGACTCTCCATCACCAAATTCACCAATGGCCAAGGTAGCAAGTTCTTCTCCTTCTGGAGACCTTCTTTCTTTTCACAGCATCACTCATGCTTTGTGTTCCATAAATTAACACCTCTTCATCATTCATTGATCTTTTTGACCAAGGGACGACCTTCTCTGAGCTGCCACTAGGAACATCTTCAGTGTTTGAGATATTAGAAGAAACTCCTTTTCTGCTTCATTCTTTTGTAGATCCTTTACCATCTCGGTTTCTCATGAAGGTATATATTTGTATCACTCAAGCCAGAGATTCAACATCAGAAATATATGTCTCATCTTTTTCAGTTTCATATTCTACTGCATCATGTTCCCTGATGGGACTCCTGCCAAGCTCATTAAAGAAATCAATTTTTTGCTGACTCTTTGGTTGAAGTTGAACCTTTTCCTCTAATTTCTTGATGCACATTGGATTCCAATTACTCACATCCATTGGCTGCAAAGATAAAGAAAGCCAATGCTCCAGTTGATGCTCCCCAGATTTGGATGCTATCAAAGGGTTACCCGGCTTCTGATCCATTGGCTGCAGAGAAAAAGAAAACTGCTCCCCACGCTGATCATCATCAGTTTTTCTTCTGCTCACCTTTGGATTCAAACTGAGTTCCAAGTCATCATTGTAGCATCCTTCAGTTAGATCTGATGATGCTGGCCGCTTCCTGTTCATACTAGGACTCAAAGCGAAGTCGGGGTCATCTACGTAGCAACTTGTCATGAGATCAAATGAAACAGAGTGGTCTGTGTGATAACTTGTGGATTGAGTGGAACTTGGATCACTCACTGTCTTATCTTGCTTGTATATAAAATAGATCCCACACATTTTCAACGCCGAACCCCTAGGTGCTCCGAGGACTTCAAATGAAATCTCAAAGCGAACTAAATCATTTCTTGCTTTACCCAAGGCTCTAGTATAGCAATATGGTTGGTAGTATAACCACATATGATCCGTCTCCAATGGAAAGAAATTTCTTGAGCACAAAATCATGCTTTTCCCATCCACAAACATTTCACACGATATATTTGCTGTCACTCGATCCTCTAAACATAAAATGGAGCAGATAACCAGTCCTTGGATTTTCTCGAAAACAGAGGAAGGTACAAGGTAAGTCAAGGAGCCCTGTTCACTGGTAAACGTGAACCATTCTGGAATTTTACTTCCAGGAAGGATAATTTCAACTTGAAATTGCTTATGAAATGCCTGTTACAAAAAAAAAAAAAAAGTTGACATATTAGTGGTTAGTGCTGTTCATGATATAAGGTGAATGCAACAATGAAATCTGGAAAGGTAAATTTGTTTGAACTTGACCATTTATCAACAAATTCAAATAGCAACCATACATAGTCACACACACATTTTTGCAGAGAGAGATAGAAACAGATGAAAGAGGACATAAGATATCAAAATTATGAGTTTGCAGGCAAGCCAACCTTACTAAAGAATGCATCCTCCAAATTCTTTCCCTGGTTTTTAGCTAGTTTGTGGCAGTTTGAGAAGTCAACAACGCGAAGTTTGGCTGGCCATTCACCTTCCTTCTCTAATGGTGAATATCTTTCCAACAATTCACAATCTCTTGCTTCTAGTCTCTTAATATTCCGTGGAAGCTCTGGAAGTTCTTGAAGCTTCTTGCATTTATGTAATCTGAGGCTCTTCAAGTGAGTAAATAGCGAGAGTGTTTCTGGAAAGATAGCAAAACTGTTTCCTGACAAATCTAATTCCTTCAACATGGGAAAGCAATCATGCATCTTCAAGAAATTGACATTTCTTAGACAGCAGTTTCGTAGATCTAGCCATCTTAACGAAGGAAATCCCAATGAGGAAGAGCCTTCAAGAGAATTCGCTTGAGCCGGAAGGAAGTCTGATCCTGAGGAATTTTCATAACAATTTGAAGATGTAAGGAAATTTGATGGTACCTCATTCTCCCCATTCACTGGAAACTTGTCAAGTTTTGAGCAACCTTCAAGAAGCAGACACTCAAGATGTGTAAGTTTATAAATGCTATTAGGAAGATCGGCAAGGTTTTTGCAAAATGTCAGGGTCAAGACTTTAAGCCCAGATATATTTTTGATGGATGAAGGAAGCGCTTTTATTGCAGTTCCACTCAAACAAAGTTTCTCCAAACATTGCATCTTTTCAACGACGTCAGGAAACGCCTCAAGCTCTTGACAGCCTGAAAGAAGAAGGGTGTTAAGAGATTTCAATTTGATTCTTCGGGGAAGACTTCTGAGGTTAGAGCAGAATTCAACATTCAAGAATTCAAGTTTATCAAGGTATCCAACAGACTGATGAACCTCAACCAAATTTGCGCACCCTTCAAGATTCAACCTCTCAAGATTCCTGATGGTTGAGAAGTCGGGTGTTTCTTTTAGGAACCCGCAACCACTGAAATTCATAAACTTCAAGCAACTGTAATTCTGTGAAACAGAAAAGGTATTATTAGTGTCTGATAAGTTGATGATCTAATTTGTAGAAAGAAACCTCTAATAGTTTAAAACCTTGAATCCCTCGAAGTGGCTGATGAAGCTATGCTGCATGTTGAGAACAACAAGTTTTCTTGCATGAAAAGTAGATGGCAGTGACATTAATGGACACCCAGGCCATTCAAGCCATCTCAACTCATTTGAGAGATACACAGGAGCCACAGTTAACAAAGCATTGCGGATTATAAGTATTCTAAGTCTTTTCATCTTCTTAAATGCTTTAGCACTCAAGTGCATCTCTTCTGGTTCATGGAAGTCTAGCATTATTGCTTCAATCTCATCTGTTCCCTGAAAATTCAAAGGATACGCATACAATATATCAGAAATCAGTCAAAGCATTCATATTTATACCAAGGAGAGGAAAAATGGGTTGCCTTCAAAGTATAGTTCATAAGATCATGCTCGCAAGTATACGCGACACTCACCATATTTTCGGTCAATACATGAACAATATCCTCATGAAACCACAATCTGCTGCGCCTGCCTGGTATATTGGGAGATTCTTGCTGAACAATTTGTCTGCCCATTAATTGTAGTAAATCATGCATCTGCAACTTATTATTCTCTATACTTATCAAAGACTTCTCAATAAGAACTTGGACTCCTATAATTGGCTTGAAATCGCATGCATGGAACACTTTCATCACATAGTCTTTGTCCATTCCTCTAAAGAAACACGCAATATCAAGGAAAATGGCCTTTTGAGTGTCATCCTCCAAGCCATCATAACTTATTTTGAGTATTTCATATATCTTTTTATCAGGAATTTGCTTCAATTTATCTAATTGACTTTCCCATTCATGTACACTCCTACCATACAGAAAAGAACCCAACACAACAAGAGCTAATGGCAAGCCTTGGGCATAAGTTACTGCCTCGCGTGAATGCATCATGAACTCCTCCTTGGGTTGGGAATTTCTGAATGCATGCCAGCTGAAAAGTTGAAAAGCATCACCTCGACATAGTTCCTGCATTCTATGCACAAATTTCACTCCATGGGAAACAAGCACATGTTCATCTCTACTCGTAATAATGATCCTACTCCCTGCACCAAACCAATCTGGCTCTCCAGCTAGTCTTTTTAACTGGTCCACATTATCCACATCATCAACAACAATAAGAACCTTTTTACTACACAACCTGTCCTTTATCACACTGATTCCAAAATCTATATTTCCAACTGACCAATTTTTATCTCCAAGTATCTGTGAAAGAAGTGTTTGTTGTAGTTCAACAACCTTGTTTTGCTTTGCCATTTCTCTAACGTTTGCAAGAAAGCTGCTACCTTCAAACTGATTAGCAATTTCGTTGTAAATAGCTTTGGCAACAGTTGTCTTGCCTATTCCACCAGTTCCCAAAATCCCTACCATGCAAACATCATTTGATGCAAGGCGCAACTGATAATTCAAATCTTGGATATGGGAATCTAGTCCAACAGGGTGATCGGCAACATGTAAGAATGCGCGGTTCAATATAGCCAAGACCTTTTCAACAATGCTCTGGATAGTTTTAGCCTCATTCCTGGATATTTAAATTGTGAGAATCATGTAATGAGCATGGCCGAAGCTAACCGGGAAGAGATTCAATACTTGATCAAACTTAAACAGGAGGATTTGTTGAATAACTATTACCGGAGGAGGTTGCAGAGTAGTACATGGTTAATAAGGAAGGAAACATTTTCTTGAAGAGGCTTTATTGTTGTTAAAAAATAATATGAATCATATCTTGTGATTTCATTTAAAAATTTAAGTTATTGTGTTGAGATGGTTCTTTGATATGGTATTAGTCTTGATGACCAAGCAGTCACGAGTTCGAATCTCATTATCCCTATTTATTCTATAAAAATTCAAGCACAAGATAATGTGGTCATGTGCAAGTTTTAAATCTAAAAAACTTTTATTTGAGAGATTATATTATAGAATAATATAAATAATATTTTAAACTTCAATTAAAAACTTAAGTTATCGAGTTAAAATGATTTTTTTGAATCAGGAAAACATTATAATTGAGGATTTTCAAAAGCAGGCTCCGTACAAAATAGACTAGAATACAAACCTAGTCTCAAGAAGCCTAACGAGCTGCAATGCTAGGTGGTAGAGTTGTTGGAGAAAGAGTATATTATAGAGTGTGTGAATCCCTGTATAGCTACTCCCAACCCTTTCTTGATCTCTAAGAAAGATGGCACGTACGTTGGACATGTCCTTAAACCAAATCACTAGGAAGTTCATGTATCCCATATCATGTTTGGATAACATATTGTCTTAGCAGACTGATTCTACGACTTTATCAAAAAAGAAAAAGAGTGGAAGATGACGTTTAAGATACAAGATGAGTTCTATGAGTGGATGATGATGCCATTTGGATTGTTCAATGCACCTAGCACCTTTATATTTAGTTCATGCACCAGGTGTTGAAACAATTTACAGGCATCGTCGTGGTGATTTGGAGCACCTGCAGGCTATTTTGGTACATTAAGGCATGCTAGTGCCTTTTCCTTACTAATAATGTCACCTTTAGGGTTTTTTTATTTTTAATGGTTCGTGGGTTGACGAAGCCAAGATGGTAACTATTATGGATATCAGGATTTTGGTAGAATAATTTTATTCAGAAAATAACTAGAAGTGTGGCTAGGGTTCTTAATTGGCCCTTTAATTTTGGTGAATTCTATCTTTCTGTGTTCTTAGCTACCCCATCTTTGTAATTGTGGCCTACTATCACAATCAAAGAAGACTAAAATCGATTTTTTACTAGTTTAAATGCTGGCGTGATTAATCAGTAGCTCAACTGTTTGTTTCTAACTTCTCTGGGTTGCCTCTTAAGAGTTTATGAGCATCACATCATATATTAATTCATGGTTTAAAATCATATTTTTATCCTAAGGTTTGAATTATCAATTTAACTTATTGTCTTCTAGTGAAATTAATTCATTTAATTATTACATTTGGGGTCAAAGTTTGATTGTCTATTAAAATACTCTCTTCAATATCTAAATATATAACATCAACAGGTTGAAGTTTTACTGTTATTTTTAATAGTTTTATCTAAAGAAAGAACTTAATTTATTATCTAGAAAATAACAGTTTAAAGACAAAATAGATCAAATTGATAAGTCATAGCCTAACC
Source organism: Populus davidiana (assembly GCA_030145905.1). Taxonomy (NCBI): domain Eukaryota; kingdom Viridiplantae; phylum Streptophyta; class Magnoliopsida; order Malpighiales; family Salicaceae; genus Populus; species Populus davidiana. The sequence continues at coordinate 2,346,675 of CM057807.1, read as the reverse complement.
TTAATAGTTTATTGTTAATAGTTCTATCTATATGTATGTTTATTTTTACATTTTAAAAGAATTTTTTAAAAAATAATTTAAATCTTTTTTCTTATTTTAAATTAATTATTTAGTGTTTTTAAATCATTTTGATATCTTAATATTAAAAATAATTTTTTAAAAATAAAAAAATAATATTATTTCAATATATTTTCAAATAAAAAATATTTTAAAATACAATCATAACCCTACAAAAAAAAGAATTTAATAAACTCTGCTAGAAAGTGTCCCTGAAACTTGAACATAAAAAGTCAAAGACGGAAACATACTTTCTTGATCACTAGATCAACCTCGTGAAATTAGGGACAAATAAAATAGCTAAATAGTAAGTTTGAAAAAGTTAAAAAAATATATTTTTTCAAAGAAAGAAAAGTTCAACAGATAAATTAAACAATTAATTTCTAGTATCCGAATGCTTCCGTTAAAATAAAAGTAGAATGGTGGGTGGAGGAGTAAGTAGAATTTACCCGTTGTCCAAATGCCACCCAGACAATCTAGCTGCTTTTGTTAGAGCTTCCTTCCACTCCAGCAACTTGTCCGTGCTTGCAGCAGCCATTGAAGCTGCACGAAGCACAGGTTCTCCAAAGCTGTCGTTCTGCGCTTCTACATCTGATGGATCCACGTTGTAGAACACGGGCAAAACCACTTGCCCTTTCGATTCCTTGCATTCAAGCGTCTTCACCAGCTCATCCAAACAATAGGAAGAGCATGCATAGGTTTCAGAGAAAACAACAATGGAGATCCTTGATTGCTCGATAGCTTGGAGGAGTGCAGGAGCAATCGCTTTTCCCCTCTCAAGCTCGTCATCAATGTACACATGAACTCCATTGTTGCACAGAGCTTGGTGTAGATGGCTAGTAAAAGTGTTGCGGGTGTCTTGGCCTCTGAAATTCAAGAATACATCATGCTTCCAACAATTAGTGGAAGAGGAAGAAGCCATTGGATCAAAACTTTCTGATGGCCAGAAGCTGGAGGTGAAATATAGAGAACACTTTAGGCCATCGGGTGCCCAGAGCATGATGTGAACGTAAATGTGAAAAAGTCAGAAAACTAAATAAGAAAGCAACAAGAAGAAAGAAAATATTGAAAATGGAACCCATTTTCATACTAGCAGTCAGTTTGCAAGTAATGTTGACCAAGTGCTTTTAGATGTTCTATGATTGAGAACGATAATAACAGCAATGACCAAAAGACTTGAAGAAGTCCTCGCCTATACGTTACATTGAAAAGACTCGGTGGTGGCTTGTTTCTCGGCAACTTTTTTTATTTTATGTTTTAAAAATGTTATTAATTTTTTTAAAAATTAATATTTTTTAGATATTTTTAAATTATTTTAATGTGCTAATGTTAAAAATAATTGTTAAAAAATAAAAAACATATTATTTTGATACATTTTCAAATAAAAAATACTTTAAAAAATATATAAATATAACTACACTCCAAACATACATATATTTAGTCATAAAACTTGTTATGGGACTAATCCACTCAAAATTCGGTAATGTGTTGAGAACATGTAGATAAAATTTTTATTTATTTATATTTATTTTTAAAATCATACAATTTTAAATAATAAAAAAACCTGATTTTTTCATTGTTGTTATGTTAGATCTTGGGTGGCAGATTATTGTATTAAGAATCCATTTAGAAATGTGGTAGCTTTGTTTTTAGATAGTTTTTAAAAAATATTCTGTCTTATAAAATAACATTAAATTAATATATTTTTTTAGTTTTAAAAAAAATTATTTAAAAAAATTATTTTGATTATATTTTTAATAAAAAAATATTTTTAAAAAACATTTTACAATACCAAATAAATACTAAGAGCGTGTTTCTTTTTTTTATTTGAAATTATTTTTTTTATAATTTGAAATTATTTTGATATATTAATATTAAAAATAAAAAAATAAGCATTTTCAAAAACAAAAATTTAAACAACTGCTAAATAATTCCTAAGCAGGCTTTAAAGCATCCTGGAATCTTGGTAACTTTGTGAATGGGACCATAGTACGGCTCTTACACTTGGCATCCACAAGACAGCAACTCCGTGTTTCTCTAAGATGACGACTACACTGAAAGTACGAGGAAATTTCAAAACCTAATTCCCAATTTTATTATTATTTAAAAAAAAATTATTTTTAATATTAATATATTAACTAACTTTATATTATTATTTTTTTCAAAATTTATCCAACATGTAATTCCAAATGGTTATTTATCTTTTCATTAAGGGAAAAATCTTAATTTAATACAGAAACTTATATACTCGTTCTCAATTCAATCCTAGATAATATATTTATAAATTTTGTCAATTTGATTCTAAACGGTACAAAGCTTTTTTATGAAATCATTATGTAATGTTCATCAAATTAACATTATTTAGAATTTATTATATCCACTATCAATATTTTATATAAATATATTACTTTTATTTTTACTATTTGAGTGTTTTTTTTTTTAATATACTTTTAATTTTAAAAACTAACAAATGTCCATCTTGCAATCTTATGTAGACCATATGAAAGGTTAGAAAAACAAAATGACCCTAATCTGGATGACAAATCTGTGTATAACTTGTAGATGTCCACAGGGGGCATTCATGTGGTGGTAGGAAATTAACTGGCTTCACTTTCACAATCTTCTTCTGCTGCGAAATAGTCCGTAGAGCTCAAACTAGCTCAGGAAGAGACTAAATTATGGATGCCAAACTGATGAGCTCTGAATTCGCCAATTTAGAAGAAATCTTTACATGAACATGAACACGTTCCTTTGCTGATATGTAAATGGAGTGATTTTGTGTCAAGTAGATTATGGAAGTACGCAGCAGTGACAGAGAGGGCGACATGTTCTTCATTGAAATCTTTAATTTCCAAGACAAGAACATGTTACAAGTTCATTGCAGATGCGTGATAGTGGTGACATACTGACATGTACTTCATTTAAATCTTTAATTTACAAGAGGAAAACAGTGTTTGAGTTCAAAGCATTTGCATGATATGTTGATAGCTTGCTATCTATCTCATTGCTGGCTTGATCCCCGAGGAACTTCATTATTACTTGGTGGAAAGCACGAAGAGTTTTGGAACCTTTTGGTACTTGTTTCTGGAATAGAGGAATCATGATCTTCACCGAGCTCCCGATCCCTTTTCGTGCTAATAGAATCCCTAGATCGGCAAAAAGAGTTCTGGTGAACTAGCTGAGCTATTGGAGAGTAAATGCTCCCAGGTGCGATCACAATCAAGCCTAGTTGAGTAGGTGGGAGTTTCCATTGAGGCAATGGCTGCCATGGGTGCCTCTCGAATTCCCCAGGATCACTGACAATCTATAGTGTTATGGCTTGAAAACCAACAGTCGTTGAATAATTTACAAAAAGAGAGATCTTTTTTCTGATGCAATTTTCCCTATATGCATCGAAGAAAAGCTTAAACTGTAATAAAATTATGTGTTAAGGATGGAACAAGTATATATAAAAATAAACCAAAAATAAAGAATTACACATCATAGTGGATTTTTCACGGTTCCGTGGAGAAATTTCACTAATATTGAAATTATTAAAAAATAATATAAAATATATATTAAAATCTTATTCAATACTTTAAATTTTTAATTGAAATAATTCATTAAATGATATTAGAGTATTTATAATCACATATTCAATTCTTATCATATCTATTATATTTGATAAAATTAAACACAAAATAATAATATATTTATGTAAGGGAGCTTTTATTTGAAGATATATTTTATAAATTATATCTGGAGTTCTTACTCAATAAATTAATTTGTCACTAAATATAAATTATATTTTATCACTAACGTTTTGAAGAGTAATTAATTTGTGTCATCAAACCATGCCAAGTTGCAGCATGCCAACTTTGATTAGTCTTGATGAGAGCTGAGAAGCTACAACGCGGGAAAAAAGGGAAACAAAAACACCGTTAACGACTTTTCCCACCTAATCTTAATTTACATGGTACTGCACAGCTACCCCTCTTTATTTATCTAACAAAAATAATTATAATTTTTTTATTTAATCATTGAATCCATTTAAATTTTGTTAGGAGATTCCACCGATTTTATTTTATGAAGATTGGGTTAAGCGGCTAGCATCACATAAGGTTGGAAAGAGCTTAAAATTATTTCTAGAAGATATATTTTTTGTTAGATTTGTTATTTTCTTGTTTAATTAATGGTTTTCAATTGGGATTTTGGATTTTGTTTTTATTTCTCATATCTCTTTATGAATTATGAATAGTCTAACAGGTATTTTCATAGGCCAATAAAATAGATCTAGCAAAATCATTTTAAAATAGTTTTAAGTAAAAAATTATTTTGAAAAATATCATATATCATAATCTCAAATACAAACCAATATTTATCATGATCGGAAGCTATTGATAATTAATGAGAATAATTGAGGTTGGAAATTTGAAAATAAAGGGTAAGATAACATGCATGTTAGGAGAATAATTTTTAAACTTGATTTAGGCAAATCTCATGTGATGAGATAAGTGGGTGGCTCAGGTCAACCAATATTTTTTATTATATAAAAAAAGAAAAAAATAATATTATTTAAAAAAAAACATGAAAAAAGGTCATTGAATTTTGACTATCTTTTTAAACTGATTATGTTTTTGATCAACCTGAATTTTTACTCGGGTCATATTAAATTAATTTTTCTTTTATTTGTATTCAAACTCGATCAATTTTACATCCTAAGTCACCTATCAACTTGTGAAATTAGGTTAGGTTTTAATACAATAATTATGAGTGCTTATCGGTCAATTTGGTTCGAACTAGACAAAAACACCAAACCAAAACATTTATTTTTTGAAAACTTTATTTATTTATGGGGTTACTTTACTCTTCCGTTAAATAACTCCTCCATTGCGGGAAAATTCCATTTTTTTTGGCGTTACTTTTGTAATTTTTGAATTGTATTTGATTTATTTGAATTTTTATTATGTTGTAATATGTAATGGGTGAATGTGAAAACATAATAAAAATGAATGTATGTTTGTTTTATTTTTTTATGGATGTTTATTTTTTATGACCGCAAAAATAAAGAAGAATTTAATATTTTGATTTGCTCATGGTTAAGAATTATGAACTTACACGTAAGTTGTATTTCTAATATCCGATGAAAAGATAAAATTTTTAAAACTTTTTTAACACATCAAAGCCACATAGCAGCTTACCTCAAGTAGAGTGCGTTAGAGGTGCTAATACCTTTCTTAACCACAACCAGTCTCTTACTCGTGAATCTCTGATAAGACTAGTACACCTGGGTTTTTTAGTAGCTCTCAATTAAATACTAGATGGCAACTCTCAACGAATCAAATCAAACAAAAGAAGATGAAAAATCGCCAAGCCGATGCCGCGCGGGTGACGTGCAACAAATTTTATATTTAATTATTCTTTTAAGTGTGTTAATTTTTTATTAGGTTTTAATCATGATGTTGACTCGGCAAAGGTAAAGGTTTACATCAATGGCACCCTTAAAATAGAGGCAGATGGCCGTGGGGGCACATCTCATGCCTTCAAATGTGGTGTTTATGCCCAAAATAATGATTCCTATTACATGGAGTCTCGTTGGAAGGGGATCAAAGTATTGAAAAAATGTGATTGATTATTATGTATCCTTGATTTCTCATGTTGAGAAATATAGAAATAAAAGGCAATATGTTCATCTTGCCGGCCAGAAATTATATATTTGTGGCTCGATTTTCATATGTACACGTATAGCCTAATTATCAATAATTGGAAGAGCAATATGATACTAAATTTTTGTTCTAGTTAATTTTCAAAGTAATGTAAGATTAATTAATACCAAATTACAAATAGTTTAAGTAATTTAAGGCCAATTCTTACCTTGGTTTAATCATCATGGAACATGAATTATTGAAGACATTTCAACTACTTCACATTAAATATTATTTGCTCTCCTCATTTCAAAGATTTTAATCTTTGTCTCTGTAATAGACTTAATTAAATTAATCTTTGATCAATATATATATATGTGCTCGAATCGGCAGTTTTGATTAATCCAATTGACTTAGTTAATTATATTATTTTGTTTTATTGAGGTCGACATATTTATAAACAAATTGCAGCAGCTATTAAGAGTCTCTTAACTAGAGCTTCTATTGCGAGCCCATCAGCTATTATCTATGACGACATTATAATAATTTATAGTTAACATGGGTATAATTAACAGTATTATTTGTGTTCATCCTGATAATATAAAAATAATCACAGTAGCCATTGATTTAAATTAATTTGGATGTTATCTAGTCCTAATCTATTTTCTTATGATTCCAATATATTATAGAAATTCATTCAGCTGAATACAAATATGAAAGATTTAGCAGTCATAATAGCATCCTCCATGCATTTGTCAAGGCAGGAAATCAATAGATCATAGATCAGAGTTAACAACAAACCAAAAACATAATTATGGAAAAGAGGAGGAAACTGTTGAATGTAAGGGTAAGAATATGTTATATTTATCCAGATTTGAGAAGAGGAAAGAGGAGGAGGAGAAGTAGATGAAGAGTCCAAAAAAGTAAGGGTTTGGTTTTGAACAAGTCATTGACTATTAGTAGTGGTTCTTTCAAGATTAAAGGTTGTGTTTTTGAAATTTATTTCTTACCTACTTTATCTAAGTTAATTGCATTATAGATAGAAGTATCAACATCAACATCATTATGATGATAATTTGATGTAACCAAGTTTGTAGATATTTAGTGTTTTGAGCAGTTATACGGTGATTTACCTCAAATATATTATATGAATAATCTAACAGATATTTTTATAAACCAATGAGATAAATCTAGCAAAATCATTTTAAAGCATTTTTAAGTAAAAAATTATTTTAAAAAGTATCATACACCACCATCTCAAATACAAACTAATATTTATTATGATTGGAAGCTATTGATAATTAATGAGAATAATTTAGGTTGGAAATGGAAGGGAAAGATAACATGCATGTTAGGTTAAACTTGAATTGGGATAATTCTTAGGTCACGGAATAAATGGGTTGACTCGGGTCAATTAATATTTTTTATTATAAAATAAGTAAAAATAATATCATTTTTAAATAACATGAAAAAAAATCATTAAATTTTGACTATCTTTTCAAATTGATCGTGTCTTTGATTAATTCAATTTTTTTATCAAATCAATTATATATATATATATATATTGAAATTCAGCTAATTTTACACCCTAAATCACCTATCAACTTGTGAAATTAGATTTTAAAACAATGATTATGAGATTACCGGTCAATTTGATTCCAACTAGACAAAAACACCAATCCAAAACATATATTTTTTGAAAACTTTTTAATTTGTTTTTTGTTTTTTTTTTATCTTATAACCGTTATAATTTTTTTGTTAATATTTTATGAGCCTTTTCAAATCAAATATAAGCCCAATCTCCCACACACTATTGGAAGGATGCAAGCCTCTTTACTTTCAGATCCTTAAGGCCCAATCCTGGCCCATCTCATGATTCTTCTCATCGGATCTCAACCACATATCTGAAATCTTCCATCCATAATCTAACGGCTAGAAATCTACTCCCACCCCCAATATAAACCCCTCCACACCCTATCTCTCTCACCTTTCTCATTCAAGAACTCAAAATCCCCGCCAAAACTAACTGAAGATCCCAACTACCTTAACAGAATTCTCTCTCAAAGAACTCCCTCTCTCTCTCTAGCAATGGGACCCCAGAACATGATGATCAACAAATCAACGGCCAAGATTCTCCTCCATCTCCTCCTCCTCTCTCTCCTCCACCAAATTACCACCGCTTCACTCACCGACCAAGAACTTGACTTTGCCCTCTCATCACTCCGATCATACGGCTACACGCTTTTCCCCAACGCCATCTCCACATCCGATCTCCGCCTCCAACTCCTCAACCAATCAAGTAATGCTACGTCAACTTCAACCTTCACTCTTTTCTGTCCGCCTGACTCCCTTCTCTTCTCTGTTGACCTCGCCTCCACTGCTCCTCACTATACGAAATCCCTCTTCCTCCACGTGTCCCCCTCTCGCCTCTCCACGTCAGACTTGAGAAACCTAACCGCCGCCTCTGGTGGTAACTACATTGATTCATTGGTGCCGAACCACCGTCTCTTGATTACTAACACTCTGGCTCAGCTAAACGGTACCGTTGATGGGTCCATATTGGTCAATCGGGTTCGGGTTTCAGTTCCGGATCTTTTTCTTGGGTCTGGCATTGCTGTTCATGGACTGGACGGGATTCTTGTTGCTGGATTCGAGGATAAAGTCGAAGACACGTCGTTTGAGGCTGCGACGTGGTCTCCTGCGAACGCGATTGGGCCTGCGGATCTGAATTCGTCGCTGGCTGGCAGGTTTCCAGCGAGGAGGAGGAAAGGAAGGAACCATAGGCAGAACGGCAGGAACGGTGGCATTAGAAGGAATAATCACCGAGGGCGGAGAATTAACGGTGGCCGTCGTCATCGTGGTGGTAGAAATGTCAACGGCGGCACTCGTGGTGATGGTGTTACGCATGGTGCATTTGCAATGTATAACCATCGACTTTAGTTTTCTGTTGTTCTTTTTTAAGGATCTGTTTGGATGTTGAGGGAATGATCGATTTTTCTTTTGAATGTTCTTGTGAATAGCCAAACAGAGCATATTTTCTTTTCTTTTCTTTTCTTTTCTTTCTTTGTAATTAGGGCCTGTTTGGATGCTGAGAAATTGGATGGAATTGTTTTCTTGGGATGTTTTTCTTAGGAACCAAACAGTTTATGATTGTGAAAATTAGTAGGAAATGTTGGCCATTCAGATTGTGCCATTAGATAAACAAAGAGAGCTTAATGTGTAACTTTTTTCAGTGTTAGTCAACAAAATTTTCAGTTTCAATTGCATGGAAAAAATTTATTATTTTTTTATTTTTTTTTCAGGAAAAAATACCTTGATTTAGATTAATTTATTATAATGACATTATTATCATTGTAAACCATTGAAGTGGTAATTAATCGTATGAATTAACATGAATTTGATATTATATTATAAGGAGAATTGATGAAATATTAGAATTAATTATTAACATAAACACAGATATAAAGTTTACATAGAATTGTGGCAGTAAATTGAAGACTTGTGACTGATTGAAGACATGGCCATTTTTTGCACCTGGTGAGGAACATCTAAGCCTGAAAATTGTTGGCTGTAATCTGTAATTTATTTTATCTGATAATGAGCTGTTTTACTCAAAATTTTCCTGTTAATTAAGATAGAATTATTTCACAATTTTTTTATAAAAGAATTAAGGAAAAATTAAGAAAAGTTGAAGCAGACGTTTATTCTTTTTTTTAAAAAAATTAATAATTAGTTGGAATAGTTTGAAAATTATAGATATGATATGATAGTGGAATATTATAAAACTATAAATGTCAAAATAAATTGTATGAACTTGTAGTTCAGTAACATTCTTTATTGTAAATATTAAAACAATTTTATTTTTGAAAATTGATTGAGTCCCACTTAAAACTATAATATTGGAACCTTGATTAAAAAATAAGTTATGGTTTGTAACTTTTTTTAAATCTATTTTTTGTGAACTGCAACAAAAATTGCCAAAGTATTTGAAAATGCAATAGCTTTTACGGTCGTGGTTTGATAAAATAGATTTTAAAAAAATATTTTTAGTTTTTTTTTTAAATAGGTTAAAAAAATTTATTTAGCTAAAATTGTTATAAGATAGATTTTTACATGTAAAGTAAATTAAATGTAGTTCTCAAAGCATGAAAAACATGTTATTTTAGTTTTTATAAAACCAAGATTTGAAATGCAATTGTATATTATAATGTAGATTTTTGCATACAAAATAAATAAATAAATATATTAATTTAGCTTCTACAAAACTAAAATTTAAAACACAATTATATATAAAATCCTGTAAAAAATTAGAAGCTATTTGATTATCCAAATAGTTTTTTTCTTCTACAATTAGATAAAAAATATAAACTACCATATTATCTAACAATGATTAAATTTCCCATGTTATAACAATTCTAAAATCCTAGATTGGTTAATTGTCGTCGACTTAGGCAACCTATAAACATTAGGTATCGCTTATCTCCTCAAAAAAACCTTTTAAAGAAAAAACTCTCCATAGAATTGTGAGCCCAAATGTAAGACAATATATAATGGATTTGAGTCGTCATTATCAATATACATGGGGAATGTTCCACATTCTTGGGTGTTGAATTAATATTGTTTCTTTCTTCTTGTTTTTTCTTGAATTATTGTACGAAATAGGGCTTGATAATATATATGATGCATGCTTATTGAAAGCCATGATGAAGTGCCCCGTTTTACCATATGAAAGCTCAAAGCAAAATCTATGGAACAAGGGGCCACGCAAGAGCCCAAGTGGTGGACCTGTACAGCTGTCAAACTGTGTCTGATTGGCGAAACGATGAGGGGGGGTCAAGACTTGACTTCACCATAATATTTTGTGGTGGTGAAACGAGCTGAGCAGGAAATATTCGAGTGGGTTGCGTTCAAGACCAATAAGTCTTTTTTTAAAAAAATATATTTTTTAATATTTTTATATTATTTTGATTTCATGATATACATTAATATTTTTATATAAAAAATATTATATTAATATATTTTTAATTAAAAATATATTTTAAAAATAATCACTATCACACTTTCAAATACATCAAAAACACGCAGCTCTTGGATGCTTGTCGGCAGAGGTTCTTGCTAAAGCCTTCAGATTTCAGTGGGAAGATGCTAAGTGGATCAAGTTTGGAAGGGACGTTACAACTTTGACTAGCCCAAGTTGTCGGGCCGGCTCAGATAGTATTTCAGTACATGAGCTCTATACGCAATGAAATGGAACAAAGTGTGTAACTATAATATATGTGTACGTGTTCTGAACCTTAATGCATAAATGTTTTAGTTTGTCTAAGAATTTATTTGGAAAAATTATTTTATGAGACAATAAAGTGCAGAGACAGCGATGAAGGAAAATTTCTCAAGGAAAAGGAAATAAGGGAAACTAAATCGGTGGGAGAGTTTGTAAAGGTAGAGAATAGAAATTATATTTTTCATGGGGGGAGAGAGAAGAAAAGAAAATTAAAATTAAGAATTTTCAATTAAAATCAATAGAATTAACAAGAGAAATTTTATTTTTGAGGAGGTGAAGGAAGAGATTGATGTTTTGGATGTAATTTAGAAGATATTAGCGTATAGTTAGTAATAAATTGAGTATTTCCTTGTTCATCAATAGCAAGCAAAGAAAGTTACTCTAATATTATAATTTATAACTTTTTTTTTTCAAATCACAATTATAATAGTTACACAATATTATAATTTAGTGATAATTAAACAAAGATAATTAAAATTTATGAAATTGATGTTAAAGAACTATCTCAACCCAATAGTTTAAACTAGTAGGTAAAGTTCTTATATATGATTTATATTATTCTCTAACATACCATCTCAAGTGAAAGTTTTTTGGGCTTGAAACTTGTACAGACCCACATTACCTTGTGTTTAATTTTTTTATCAAATAAATAAGAATAATAAGATTCGAATTCGTGACTACTTGGTCATTATAGCTTTGATACTATGTCAAAAAAACTATCTTAACCTAATAGTTTAAGCTGTTAAATGAGATTTCAAGATATGATTTATATTATTATCTAACAACTGTTTATGATCATGTTCATGATATTTTTTTTAAGATTTGGTTTAAAAGAGGGTGTTGGAATAAAAACAAGTTGGTATTAATCTTCAATCCTCATGGCCTAAGGATTTGATCTTGGATGTGGATTTGATTTCCTACTTGACATGATGGGACTTGTTAATGATCTAGGATTTGTTATTAATTTATTAATTAGAGATTTTATAAATATAAGGTTTAATCTTGTTTTAGATGTGGCTGCTAGTTTTTTTAAAATATATATATTATTGTCATGTGTGGTTTAGAAAAAGTTGTGTTATTTGTAAGCTAAGCTGCATCGATCTTAATTAGATTTTAAGCGAATAAATGGTTTTTGAGTAATAAATGGTTTAGATTCTGGTGATGTTTTTAGATTTGTTTTTTAGATTAATGCGAGTATTTAAGTTAGTTTGCATATACCTCGATTAATCCTACGGGCCTTAAAGTTAACGACAATGTAAGTCTCCAATAACCTCGAGATTTGTGAAATTCGAACTATTGATTTCTGGAGAGTAAACCCAAAACTTTACCGGTTAATTTATATTTTTCAAAATTAATTTTTTTTTATATCTACAACTTGATAAAATTCCTTTTCAGCCCATAATCCAAAAACCTCAAAAGGTGTAAGATATTAGATTAGGGAGGACTTCTCATGCAACCTCTTATGTGCTAATCACTCCCGTACGTACCTTATCTACAATTAAGGCTAGCTTTGTTTATATATTTATATTATATGTGGATCCATTCTTCTTGTAGAAAAAACTAATTTATTCTACACTAGGCCTGCCATTCCAACACACCCTGATTTTGTTGAAAATTCCACCAATCTTGCGGGAAAATGATGAAATAACTCCTTCATTGTAGGAAATAATGTTTTCACTTGAGACAATAAATAGATAAAAAGAAAAGGAGCGTGAATGAAGTTTCTTTATAGCTACCTTGTACGATAAAAGAAATGGAGCTTTTTAAAGCCTCAATATTTCTTTTAAAAAAACAAATTTAAATTGAAAAAGATAAATCTAATATGATTTTATTATGAGTTTTTAATTTTTTTTAGGTATTTTGAATTGATAAATTAGTTTATGAGTGTTCTAAAAATATTAAAAAGGTGTTATTTTTGTTAAAATGACTTGAAAATAAAGTTTTTTGGTCTAAAAAAACACTGCCGTAATTTCTTAGGCACCATAATAATGGCTGAGGTTGGGCTCATAGATGACACATTATCTATCATTACATGTGTTTTTTTTTTTTTAAATAAAAACAGGTGATATATTGTTTACCCTTTTTAAAAAATAAAAAATATATATAAAATCAAGACTAGACAAGCAGGTCTGGGCTTGATGGCCCACCCACGCCTCTTTTGGCCCTTTTTTGTTTTTTGTTATACTATATATATATATATATATATAAAATTAACTTGGTTGAGTTTATTGATTGGATCACATGTTTGATAAGTTATAATACCTGGGTTATTTTTTTTTTTAATTAATACTTTTTAAAAAATTTATTATTTTTTAAAAAATTTAAATTTATAGTTCAATTAATATTGTTCATCTATGATTTATTTTATTTTAATCTACATATATTTTTTGATTTTTTTAGTTTTATTTTTAGTTATCGGTTATATGTTTTTTCATTGATTAACATACATAATTTTTTATTTATTTAATTATATATACATAAAAAAATTTATTTTCACTAAGAATTCTTCAAACTTCTAAAACACGTAGAAAAAAATCTACATATAATTTTTTAGAAGAAAACATTATTTAACCCGTGCAAAGCTCCATTAATATGTGATATCTAATCACCAACTGTGCACGAAAAGGATGGGTAGAAAATATGTTAGTGAACTTTTAAAGTAAAAAGGTAAAATTCATCATTGAATATGAAAATTAAGGTATCTCCACTTAATTTGAAGCCCCACGAAGGAAATGAATATGAGAGGACGAAGAAAGCATGTTCAAAAAAGTAATGGACATTGCATTAATTTGTTTTCTTTAAGTGCTCAAAATATTGCTGTGGAAGGTGACTCCCAAAATTCCATATTCTCTTGGAAAGGTGTCTTATACATGCTTCGGCAACATTGTAGGGTTAATATAAACATGTTTAGTAGAGAATTAATTACTTGGAATAAATTTAAATAATTTTAATTAATCGTTCCTATATATACTTGTGAGCAATGAAATCAAGACTGAAGAAAAGCAATTAACAAAGCTTCTTAATTTCTCACGATGAAATTAGATGCAATTAAGGGAGAAAAACACAGAAGGTTTTGTTTTTGAGACTTCTCCTTGACAAGCTAAACTCTTGAAACAATCCAACTAAGTGTGTACTACGTATTAATTTGTGGGAGGAAATTGTTGCTTCAAAAACAAGAAAGAGAGCAAGGAAAAGAGATTAGGGAGAGCCTGAATAGTGTAAGAACACACCAATTGTCCTCGTTTTTCTTTTTTGAGTACAAAAACACAAGACAGGAGTGTTGTTGATGCTTGACAGAAGCATCTTGATCCCCTCATTAACTATATATTTAACAAGAAATTTAGCTTCGGTAATAAGTATGTAGAAACTATGTATATGTGGTCACTTGGTTTCTACATAAAATCAACAAGAGTGAAAAGACAAGGAGCCAGGAAGGTGCTGATGAAGGTTACTGTGGTGGCTGTGATGGCTAGACTCTCTTTCAATCCTCCACCGGAGATGAAGAAAATCATCAACGGAACACGGTAGCCATAGCGGACCTGTAGTGTGGTAGCCGTAAACTTCATGAGCTTTCTCTAAAAGTCGCTTGAAAAGAGGGTGGTATAGATATGAAATTGGAATCACAAATCTCTGAAACCCGCCATCTTCTTCCTCTAAACCAACTCGAACTGCAAGCCATCCTTTCTTTACCTTCTTCTTATCTTCCTGCGTATTGCTCATCTTTCCAGTGTGAGAAATTATGGAAGTAATAGCTGCAAGATTGGTATCGAAAGTACTGGATAAGAGAGGGAGGAAGTTCTTGTTCTTGGTTTGCCTTGGAATCCTTGTGCTAGGAGCTTATATATATATAGATCCATTGGAGGAGGAAGCTGCAAGAAAGAAGAGGGGCATTTTTGGGTTTATAATAAATTCCTATTTTTAGCTTGGAAAAGCCTGTCAAATGGAATCTCGATACTCTTAATTTAAAGAGAACATGACCAATTGAATTTCAAATTGTAATATTATTTTGAAATTGTATTACTTAAATTAAGTGAGAGAGAGAAATAAGCTAAAAGGTTTTTTTTTTTTTGAATATCTAAATAAATGAAGGAAGGCTTTCTTTATGATATAGATAAGAGCAACTAGTTAGGTTGTTTTTATTTTTAAATACAAATTCAATTATTGAAATTTAGAAACATAATTAAATATATCATTAAGGAATATAAAAAGATTGACTTGAAATCTCAAAGTAATCTACATCAATTATAAGATGTATCTATAATATGGTAGTTTCTATTTTTCATGTATTTTAAAAATATTTCTTATTTTTTAAAAAAATATTATATTAATTTTTTTAGTTTTTTTTACCGTTTTAATATATTAAAGTAAAAAAAAACTATTTAAATATATTTTTAAATAAAAAATATTTTTAAAAAATAACCTTCGCCGCAATAACAAATATACATAAAGTTATTAATATCAACAATTTCAATAAATCAATTAGTTTCTTACATTCACAACAAATATTATAATAAAGTTACTATATCAATATGATGGCTAACATCATAACTTGTTAACTTTATTTTAAAATAATAGCTTTTATGAATTTTTTAAAACCTTCTAATGGATGCAGGAGCCCTACATCCCAAATTGGCGAGTCAGCACCACTATTCAAAGGTATCAGTGATGACCAAGTAAGATTATTATTATTATTATTATGACTGGGCAACTAAGATTAATAAAATATAATTAAAGTTAAAATATTGGTGTATCCAAGTAAGATTATTATTATTATGATTATTATGACTGAGCAACTAAGATTAATAAAATATAGTTAAAGTTAAAATATCGGTGTACGTGTGTCCCTTGTACTTTATACGGAATAAAAGTAACTTGGAAATGTGTACCATATTAGAATTTAGAAGGTCCCTGTGGAATTACTTTCATGTGCCGTCCCTTTACTTCGGAGGGTAACTCGTGTGGTCGGCGATGGAGACACTGAAGCTCCATGTTTCTCTCTCGAAACTCGTGTTGCTTCAAATTCAAGCCTCTTTTTTTTTTTTTCCCTTGTGATGATTTAAAATATTTAATTAATTAACATATATATTATAATCTTATAATATGTATCTCATTTGAATTTTTCTTTTATAATTTATATTTTTTTTAAAATTACAACCATAAAATCTACCGAACGCCAAACCTAGCCTAAAAGCTCACCTCACCTAACTTTTATAGCACAGAACATGGGTGCAGAAATTGTGGGTTGTCTGTAACATTATGGTAAGATTTGGATAAAGGGTTCATGGATTGTTTCAATCAAACAAAGAAAGGCATGGGTTCATTTGCTGTATTGTTTCTCCGCCGTATTTCTCTTTTTCTTTTTTTTTATTTGTTAAAATAATATTATTTTAATGTTTATTTTTTAATTGAAACAATACCATTTCATGTAATTTTTTAATTAAAACTCAAGTTAACTCATTAATTTACCAGCTAAACCTACCAATTCACTACTCGTCATTGCCTTTTATTGTACCTATAACTTACTTTGTTCCTCTTAATGGAATTAGAATGAACATAAAAGATACTTGTTTCATTTTCTAAACACAATTGAATATTGAAAAGATTTAGAATCAGTAACTCAAAGTAAAATTTTTTTAACAACAGTACTATAGACTATGAAGAGTTCTCTCAAGAAACTATCTTAGTCTAATAATTTAAATTATTTAATAAAATTTTAAAATATAATTTATATTATTATCTAACAACTTCGATTAATAGCTATTTTGCTAATGTATATTTATAAGATGTAGTTTTTCTTCTCTATGAACACAATTACTTTCAGTATTCGAGATGCAAGAGAAAAGATTGAAAATGGACAATTTAAAACACAAATTTGAGGATTTTATCCAAAAAAAAAAAACACGATGCTGCCACTTACTGGAGATCTCCATGCCACAGCTGGTGATCATATCAGAAAAGCTTTCTAAATTATGGTTCACAGGCCGACCACACAAGTGGCTGTGAATGACAAGGACGCCTTTAACCTGTTCTTAACCTTTGTGAATTGCTTCTTTTTATTTTCTCATCATTTTATAGTCAAGTGGTCATTATTGTGGTCTCCATCTTCGACGAGCACTTTATATTTCTTTCCTCATAAAAGAACAAAAGAGACCAACCAGTTATTGGGACAGGTGGTAGCAGCCTCTATCCTCCGAAGAGTAAAAATACTTGTTTAATCCTCTAAAAGCGTATTTGTTAAAAAAGGTTTTATCTCTATGTTCTCGGCTAGAAAAGAATCGGTCTAAAGTTAAATAGTTTTGAGATATCATGGATAAAAAATAATAAAAAAAAAAGGGAAAGAGATTAAATTTTGGTAGTATTTGATTTTATGATATAACTATTCATTTGAAAAAAAAATTAATTCAAATTAATTATTTTATTGTATTTTTTAAGTTTTTTAAAATACTGATATCAAAAATAAATTAAAAAAATATTATTTTAATATATTTATAAATAAAAATATTTTAAAAAATAACTTCTACATCAATAAAGTCTTACGTTTTCTAATTGCTTATGTATTAATGACGTATTATCTAGGGTTAAACTAAGATTAATCATGATTAACGACAAATTTAGGGCATTATAGTGGTGGGGGACACAGCAACACGATTGGAATTTCGATATCTTTAACCGTTGGATAAAAAGAAAAAAAACAAATTGCACTCAAAGTAGCACTGAAACACCAAAGGGAATCGTTCGAGAAGTTGTATTCATAGTCATCATCAGTACGGATGTCCTTGCTTGTGCGTCCTTCCGGTTTCCAGGCTCCTCTTATTTTTTTGTTTTTATATTCATTTCACTGAAAGTTGCACAGAGAGAGAGAGAGAGAGAGATTATGTTTTTTTTTCCCGAAGTTTGATTAGTGAATGGTGATAGAATCAATATTAAGAAAAATAGAAGTGGTCAGCTAGGTTATATTTTTCATTATTTCTTCTCTTACCTTATAAAATTCAATTCTTTTATCTTTAAGATAAATTATGTATACAAGAATCAGTACATTTAAGAGAAATTATTTCTAATAACTTACATGATCTTGAATTTAGAATATGTTTAAGTGAGTGTTTGGAAACGCGGGTACAACCGCGTTTCTAAAAAAAATTAATTTTTTTTTGTTAAAATTAACTTTTTTTATGTTTTAAATCATTTCGATACGTTGATTTCAAAAATAATTTTTTAAAAATAAAAAAAAATTATTTTGATGTATTTTAATATGAAAAACACTTTGAAAAGTAATCGCAACCACATTCTCAAACAAGCTCAACTTCAAAAAATGAAGTTTCTATTTGAGATCTTAAAAGTATTTTCATATTATTTTTTTAACACACATTTTATATATATATATATATATATATGTTAAAACATTTTAAGATAACAACTTGAACAAATTAATCATTATTTTATATTAAATTTTGTTGGAGAAAATAAAAATGATGAGATTCATTTGATTATAAATGTTCTACTATTATATTAAGAAATTATCTCAATTTAAAGATTATATTATTGGATGTCCGTTATTTTTTTTTTAAATATTAATAATAAAAAATAAATTCACAAACCATTTAAATCTATCATTTCAAGAGACTTTTCTCATGAGAAGCTCTGAAAGACAATATTGCTAAAGCAAAAAGACCTTGCCTCGAATGGTGGAAGACAATATTGGCTATTATAAGGTTAAGTTTCAATTCTACATTCCACCTTCCTTTAAGATCGTGCCCTTTACAAATTGGTGAACTCGAGTTGTATACATGGTGTCGTAGGAAATTGATGGAACTAAAAGTTACACTGTTGCATCCTACCTAAATCACAAGAAAAAAATATATTTTATTATAAGAAAATAGCAAAGTTTTGATATCCAATTGAGATATGACCCATTGAGTTATCTTTAATAAAAACTATTAATAACACACACATATAAAGGATTATAAAAAAGTGAGGATTATAAAAAGGTAAGTCATGGATAAAGAAATTTTTTATCAAACACATAAAATATTTAAATACGTAAAAATGAAATTACAGAAATTTAAATAGGATATATAATGAAAGAAAAATTTAAAGGAACTTTAATAAAAATTTGTATTGAATTTAATATACGAGATAATAGTTTTAGAAGTTTGGATCCAAGAAGCATGGATCTCTTTACAGGATAAACAATAATACAGAATATTATAATGAATTTTGAGTATGTTACAAGATGATAAAAAATTAATGCCTTCTATAGAGAAACTACTCTATATAGTTCTGTCTTCAAAGGTTGGGAGGGATATCCTTATATATACCAGGGCAAGGTTGTAATCTTTGAAAATTTTATAAAGCAAGTGATAATTAATACAGTGGCTTGTTATATATTTATACTACTACAGTAAATCTTTTATTTTAGGATGTACATACTCAGTTCCTATAATTATGCTATTCTAAGATGAAAAGATATAATATCTCCTATTTTTTTTGTCTCTGTTACTATAATATTTGTTATTACACGTGTTACAGCTGCTCACATAAATAAAAATGTATGTTAATGATATTTTTTTTAAAATTATTTATTATATCAACACATAAAAATAATTTGAAAACATTAAAAACATATTAATTAAAATAAATAAAATAATAATTTTTTTTTATTTTTGTAAAAATATTTTAAAAAAAAAAGAAAAAAAAAGAGTGTAACTATATTCCACTGTAAATTTTTATTTGGGTCTCCCTTTTCCTTTTTGTCCTAGACTGCCTAGTCTATTTATATACCCTTCACCAAGTATGTTTTCACCCATCTTGATCCTTATAGCTTTTTATCTTCCATCTTTTCCTGTTTATCCTTTTATCTCCTCATCTTTTTATCTCAAATTCTCTTTTCCAAAGGACTCAAATTTTTGTTTCGCTATTTCTTCACTTAATTGTTGTTTTGCTCCTCATTCTTATTTTTTATTTTTTAAAAACATTTCTTCTTTTCTAATCAACAAGTTTTTACTTTACTAATACTCTTGCAAAGCAGGAAGAAGGTAGTAACATTACCTTAGATAACAGGACTAATAAAACAAAGATTGCCGAAATAAAACCGACTAGCTTTTCAAGGTATCGAACTTGCACCACCGAATCAGGTGTCACTATCAAACCAAAGATTTGGGTGATTTCAAAAGGCAAAGAGAAGAGTTGGAGTTATGGGGACCATGCTCTCGATCTCTGGCTCTATATATGCTTTACATTGTTGTTCCTTTGTATCAAAGACTTGATTCTAGCTCGCAGGCTATTGGGCGGTGGTGGCGCACGCCTCCATGTCTCTGGCATGCTTATCTTCCACCACCGTCGCCTTTACCACACAAATATTTGCCCACCATTATTATCTTCAGATGTAACTGCTACATTGCCCTAGAAAAGCTCTCTCTTTTTAATGATATGAAGTGCTTTGCTCGTCCCATCTTTTTTCACTATCTGCTGAAATGTTATGCTATCTGACTAAATTCAGATGAAAAGCAGAGTATCGTGCGATGAAAAGATCGCCAGTTACTGTTTCTAGTATTTGGTCGGTGCCTACGAATTTTTATTACCTTAAATTTTTTTAACTAAATCCCGATTGTTATTACCTAATTTTTTATCTATTTTTTTGATAATTTTTTTTTAAAATCTAAAAATAGTGAAAAACAACGAAAATCTAAAAAGTATGTTTTTTAATATATTTGCATCATTCTTAGCAATTTCAGTACCGTCTCAAAAGAATTTAAATTTTCAAAGATTTTTGGAAAGCATTCGACTTTTAACGCGTTATAATTTAAAATCAATAATTTTCCTTATTCGAGTCAATGTTGATAAGAAAAATCAAAATTTATTAAAAAAAAAAAGTTGAGGGACCAATTTTAAGTCCCAAGCAACATTTTATCTATGAATATGGATTCACAACTCAGACAAAAAAGAAGGGGTAATTTTGAAACATCAGGAAAAAAACAAAAAAAAAACCCTAAACCTAATTTTTTTCTCTCGAAGCCAAGACAAGTCGCGCCCCCCACCCTTTGTCTTTGATTTTTTTTTCTCCACATCGGCCGCCCCCTTTCTTTACAAAAAATACCCAAAGTCACTGTCCCTAGCCTCTCAGCCGCCCCTGACTTCCCCTTTGCCAAAAACAAAACTAAAGAGCAGCCGCACCCCCCGGTTTAGGGGATTTTCTTCTTCCTTGGCCGCTCCCCTTCTCTGGCCACCACTCTCCTCTCCCAATCCCAACACTGCTCTTCTCCATCCCCACATTTTCCCCCTCTGGTTTGGATTATTCTCACCCAAACTAGCTGCTCGAGCCATCTTCCCCCCTCACCAGACCGACCCTAGGCTTCTCCTTTTAGCCGCAAGCCTCCCTTTCAACTACAAGGCGACCACCACACATTTTTCTTTCCCCTAGCCTCTAGTCACCGCTCCCTTTTCCTTCTCTCCCTTTAACCAACAGACCCATAGCCTCTCAAACTCCGTGCGCACAGCTAGTTCTTTACCCGTGAATCTCTGACAAGACTAGTACATCTGGGTTTTCTAGTAGCCTTTAATTAAATACTAGGTGGTGACTCCCAACGAATCAAGCAAATAAAAACGAAAAAATCACCAGCCGACATTGCGCGGGTGACGTGCAACACCGGTATATAGAAATCCACTGAACCTCGACTAATCTAGTCGAGCTCGATCGATCCATTAAGAGATAAAACTCTCCCATCAATAATATACTTTATTTACAAAACTCAAATTCAAGATTTTATTTAAAAAAACAATCGTCAAACTACTTGAACCACCTACTTTTGTTGGTGTTAACTTGGTGTAGCTTTTGGTAACAAATTCTACAACGTCTTGGGATGTTTCAAAGGCATAGATCTTCCAATAATATTTTTAAACAATCAATCAGAAGTGTATACTAACAATCATAGGGGATAAAAGCTTAACGTGACTAGAGTTGATTGGTGGTGTCTTTCCTTTGAGCTTGTAGACCTACCTTGAAAGTAGAATTAGGGGGTGGCAAAGTCTGGAAAGTTTTCAAAACCCCCTTTAAACTTGATATTTTTAAACAACTTTTCAGGTCTCCGGCCAGCAAACCAAACAAAAAATCAAATTAGTACCTACCCACAGCTTCTGTGAACGTAAACTATATATAATTGTTCTTACTACATCATCATACATAAAATGTCTTCTCTATGATTTTCAATTACAGGAAAAAAAAAGAATTATATGTTGGCCCATTAAATATGTTTAGATATGATATTCGTTCCACCAATAAATTAAGGGCTTTGTCTGGTTTTTGGTAGTTTGCAACATTTTTGTCTCATAAAAAAATGAAAAAAATTATAACAAAACAACTATGATTAAGAAAAGAATTCATTCCTAACATTAAAATGAGAAAAAAGTAATGAAAAACTTGTAGATTCTGACACGTCCAACTCGGAAGAACAAGATGAATTGGAAAGTGTTTATCAAGTACAGAGGTTGCCATAATCATATCCTAAAATAAAAAAATTAGTGGAAAAATTGGTTGGAACCAGCCACGATCTAGGTCAAAAGGGGAGGAAGATCCTCCCTCATTTTCAAAATCATATAGCTTTTAATATATAGTTTTGAAATTCATTGCACATGGACCAAACCACTTTCCTGCAAAAATATTGGTTAGCAATTGATAGATGATGATCAGGATCACATCAATAGTGATAGTGAGTTTTTCCAACTTGTTCTTCACCACTTGAGTCTTGAGCTTGAACTCTTCTCCCTAGCTTGAATATGAGACTCCACTTGGCAATTTTGGCGGTGGAGAATCTAGTACGTAGCAGTGTTCTTTCTCAAAATAAGAAAGCCCGTTGACAAAAGTCTCACAAAGTTGACTTCAGTAAACATAATTATCTTGTTTATTCCTTCAATTATTCCTTCAAACTTCCTGTTGTTATCTATTTGGAACTATATAAACAAAAAAATACAAAAATAATTGAAAAAAAACATTAGAAGAAAATTAAAAAATATATCAATAGAAAAAATATACTAGAACGCCTAGGAAATTATTGAAAACTAGTTGAGATTGATCAAAATATACAAGATTAAAAAATTTAATAGATTGATGAAGGTCTTTTTAGTAAGGGAAAACTCATTTCGAGAAAAGAAATTTAAAATTAAATGTTTAAGAATTCAATTGGAATTTTTCATGAATTTTAATAGCATTTAGTTATTGTACCATGATTAAAAAAACAGAAGTAGTTGAGATTCTCAAAAGAATATAATTAAATTTATTTAATAAAATAATTTGTTTTTATATGTCTGTTTTCATTCCTCCAACCAAAGTTATCAAAATTTCTTTTATTCTAAGACACTAACTAAATATATACTATAAAATTATTTACATCAAATATAAAAATTATTGAGTATATATAGATTGTATATTATATCTAAGGACACCATATCTTTTTGTGGTGATTCTACTCAGTGAGGATTAAAATCCTTGATAGTTTTTCGAATTTATATTATTCCAATATTATTTTGAAATTTCCATAATTTCTTCACTGAATACAATATATATATATATATATATATATATATATTATTTTCTGGGTAATTTTATTAATCTAGCTCCTTACCCAAACTTTTATCATCACCTAATCAGCATAATGCATTAGCTCCTTGCTTAAATCCATCTGCTTATTTCACTAATCAAACAGAACATGGAAATTAATCAGTCTGTTGAAATTCAAGAATTCCCAATCACATGCAAGAAAATCTTGGAGGGACTATTTCTCCCCCCACCCTCTGTCTTTTCTATCAAATTATAAATCTTATGCTTTCTTATCATTTTGTGTCTTTCATCAATCTTCTATATTGTCTCATCTAATTTTCTAAATTTGATAATTCATAATATTTTAAAACCAATTAATATATTAATCAAGTTTGAGAATTTATTTTGAAGTGTTGTAACTTTTATTTTTAGATACTTTCTAAAAATATTTATCTTAAAAAAATATCAAAATAATTTTTTATAATCCATATTAAATAAAAATATATTTTTAAAAAACATCACAAACACACAACTTAGTACAAAGTTTTATTTTGAAACAATCTTAAAAACTATTATCCCTCTTGAAGCATACATTTTTGTATATTTTCAGGTAAATTCAATGATGTGAAAATCTTTTTGATTAATATGAGGTTGATTTGTCTGGGAATATGATTGTGGTTAAATTTTAAAATATTTTTTTATATTAAAATATATCAAAATAATATATTTTTTTATTTTATTAAAAATTATTTTTGAGATCAGCGTACGAAAATAATTTAAAATATAAAAAAATTAATTTTTAATAAATAAAAATTAAATTTTTTAAAGACATGAGTTAGCCACTCATTTTCAAAGGCTTTTTAAATTGTGATAGTGTTAATGGTCTACTCAAGGGAATCAAGCCCCGGCCCCTACAAATCAATGTACCTTATACAGAGCTAGAAACTACTGTGGGCAGCATCATTCCTATCCCACGAAAATGCTTCGAAGGACTTTGGCAATGGTTGAGCCACCACAGACCACCCACCATTTTCAATGGACCAAATCAATTGGACTCAGACACATCAAAATATCTGAAATAGCTTTTTTGTGTTTACTTTCTTCCCACTGGATTCCTAATAATCTCTGGTCATAAATTATTTGCAGATACGAATATAATAATCTCAGATCCATGTAAGCATCAAGAGGAGTTTAGTGACTCTGGTTGCCTGATTGCTTCTCTAATCACTACGTGTCCAGCATTTGTGTTGTTTAATGGTCCATTTCATCACTGTAATTTGATGTTTTTTGCTGGGTATGATAGGCTGTTGAATTTCCACGTATACAGTTTTTTTTTATGAGAAAAAATCACGGCTTGAATTTTATTAATTAAGGGGTGTGTATTGTATAAAATAATTTTATAGAAATTTTTTTTTACTGATTTCTCTATGTTTACTTTTATAAAATCTTTTTAAGTTTTCCTACAATTTAAATTAAAATCGTTTATTCAATTCATGTCAATACTGAAAGTTTATCATATGTTATGCCAAGTGGTAAATAAATCTTACCACTATTTTAAAGGTAAATTCTATAGCTTCCCGCTTTTTAGAATAGTAATATTTAATAAAAATTATTAGATAAATAAAAGAAAAAAAAAACTTTGGAGACACATTGAAACTCTAATTATAACATTACCATAACCATCAAAGAGATGAATTAAATGATACAAAAAAAAACTCAATAACAATAATATAAATTGGTCACACTTGTCTTTCAATAGTGGAGGGTGCCTCGCTTCTTTTTGAAGGTAAGTGTGAACCACTCAAGTCATTGTTGGTGATATTTTTTTGGTGTCGTTTGATTCATCTTGTTAATATCTTTTTAATTATACTGATGATGTCGTAATTATAATTTTAATTAGTCTTTGTAATCTATTTATTTATTTATTTCATTTTTCTCTCTTCTCTCCTTTTCATTTAATATGTTTTATTGGATGTCGCTGTTTTAAATAAAGATAAGCTATAAAAGTCATGTTTCTCAATCATAATATGTATAAATTATGTTATCTTGTTCAACTTTGTTTTTTTATCAATGTTTTTTTATATATATAAATAAATATGTCAAAAGCTAAAAATAGTTGTTTTGTGAAGGACGGGCGGAAAAAAATGTATACACGTGTTTGCTTATAGGAGTCAACATGACAAAAATCTCCATGGTGTTATCTTCAAGGTTCCTCTCTTCTCCAAGGAAAGGTAAGGGAAGAAAAAAGAAAAGAAAAGTTAAGTTGAAAGGCGATAGGAAACAATAGTAAAACATCACATAAGAAGGGCCATGGTCAACCCACCATATAATTAATTGTAGCTATTTAGATGTGGATCAAGCTCAATAATATCATTACTCTTCTCGAAATGCAGAAGCCCAGTATTAAAGAAGCTCAAGAAAGTCAAAAAGAGCTAAGATTTAAGATACTAAACCTAGCAAGACCCAACATGTTAATAATGATCTTGAAGCCCGTGTTGTTTATTGTTTGCCCCAAAAATCACATCATTTCCGACTTCATTTAGGTTCGGTTTGGGGGAGATCTTTTGTGAGCCTTAAATATTTCTTGTTGATCAGCTGGAGAGGTTTTCTTTTTTTTTTTTCATTTTGGTATTAACGTTTTGATGTATCATCCTGTACTAGTTAATGGTTAATCCTTTATTTTTCAGTCCCCTGTAAGTATATGTGTTTACATGGACAAGGATATCGAGCCCTGATAGCATCATAAACTGGATAGGTGGCTCGCAAAATGTTTCTCACCATAAACAGATATTAAGATGACCAAAGTGTTTCTAAACAAGGTAAAAACAAAAATGAAATTTGCTTTATTAACTTAATTGGGTTCAATAAACTTGCATAATTGTGTTAGCACAAATAAAAAAAATACAATGACAATAAATAAATTTATAAAAAGATTGGAAATGAAAAAAAGAAGATAAAAAAGAAACAACCCAAACCTATTCGGATTAACATATTAAATTTACTACTTAGTCATAATACTAGGATAACTTCGTTGAAAGCAAGTTGAATAAAATAATGAAATATAATTATCAAACAATCATATATTGAAGGGTAAAACAAAAAAAAAAATTAGAAAAAGCAATAGAAAAAATATATGAGTTAATCTTGGTTGACCAGTTTATAATCCTATAACCATAGACATGGGATATTTGGGATAACACTATAGACAAAAAAGAAAAAAAAAACAACACAGACTAATTTTCAATAAAACAAACATTGAGGGATGATAATTGAAAAAATCATATTTAAAAAGAACTTAAAAAAAAATCCAATTCAAAACATGTTAAATATTCCAAATTCATGACCCTTGTGATGAGTCCGAGACTAACACTATAGAAGGCAAACTATAAAAAGAACAAAGTAAAATTCTAAACTGTAAAATGTTGAGGGATAAAGTTGAGAGAAAAAAAGAACATTAAAAAAAAGATCTAAAACAAAATGAATAGCAATTAAAAAAATAATATCAAATTTGACATAAAAATAAATAGAAATCAAATGTTAATGGATGAAATTGAAAATAAAATTCAATTAGGAAAAGGATAAAAAAGAAATAAATAGCAATCAAAAGAATTAAAATTAAATTTGATATAAAAATTAAATGAAACTAAATAATAAGGAAGTAAATTGAAGAAAACAATTAATAAAAAAAATCAAATAACAATAACAAAAAATGAAAATTAACATTTGACTATCACATGTCATCAACTTGACTATTAAAATAAAAGCAAAAAGATGTGGCCTTGGACATAAGTTATAAAAGCTTTTTTTTCAAGATCAAATGAGTCATTTTATTGTTATAATCCATGATGTTTTGTGATTTTATCTACGGTGAAAACCTAAGCTTTTATAGTTTTTTATGTTAATAATTGATAACATGATATAGGAATACATGGCTAATTAAGGTTGTCTATAAGGTGAAGTTACGTACCTTGCAATATTGTTTTTTTTTAAAACAAAATGTTATTTTTTAACAGGTAGCTAAGAAGTTGAGCAACTATTCTCATAAAAAAAAATAATAATAATAATAATCATGTGTTAGCTAGCTTTTCCTTACGTTTTGTTTTGTTTGTGTATTTTTAATCTAACCCTATGTTATAGCTAGCTGAGCTGAATGAAAGGAATGTTGCATCTTAATTAAGTGCAAGTAACCAAGGAGGTTAATTAATTAAACAATGCAATTTCTGTAAACACACTCAAGCAAGCACGCGAAGGCATAACCTAATTAGAACACAAGCTCATAGTTCATCACACTGTGTTGGAAGGAATGACAAGGTTTCCTTCTCAAGATCATGGAGCACTAACATGTTCTGTTGCTGAATATTGCCGAAAATAGACATGCCACTTGAGCTCCCCATGGCCAAGCAAGCTACTCCCATGCTTGCGTCAGCAATCATATAGTTTTCCGCTGGCAATTCCAAGTCTGCTCCATCAAAGTGGAATACCAACTTAGGCACCTCTATATCGGTCGAGCCTGACGGCAGTGTGAAGCAAACTTCGAGCCCCGTCGAGCCGGAGTTGTCCACCGGGAGATTAATCTGAGAGGTGAACTCTTTGGCTACCAAATCAAAAGCACTTTGTTCTAAATAGGTTATTGTAGTGCCGGAGTCAATAATAAGGCCACCGCTTCCATCTTCTTGGAGTGAAAAGGTGGATTTCTTGATCGGTAAGCTAGTGTCACCCACTGATATTCCTTCAAGAGAAAGATAGTAAAATGATGGCTGTGCTGAGTTCTGGATTAAAGGTGTGGTCTTGATTTCACTGTCTGATGCTTTCACACTTGCTAGAGATCCCATCAATAGGGTGCTGGCTTTTGTGTCATCAACAGAGGTTAAGCAATATGAGAACTTGGGCTCATCGAGTTGAGAAACCAATGACAAGGGTCCACGGCCAAGCCCTACGAGGCCAGAACCCTGGCTGAATCCACTTCCCTCGTTATCTTCTCCGCAACCGAATGCAACTTTAGGAACTGAAACCTTGCCAAACGTGAGAGTTTCGCTTGCCAGAATTCCTTGTGTTGAAGAATAATCGCCATAACCATACAGATATTCGCAGCCATCGCTGCAGGTGGACTGGGGTAATGCTTCACATAATTTGCTAGAACATGATAGCTTGGAGAAAGAAGAGGACTTCTTTGGATCGAAAATAGGAGTGGGTTGATCAAAACACTGTGTGCAAGGCTTGCACTGAGTCCATATCAAATCGCTACCTGTGTCCATTATTGCAGAATAAGTCTCCGGTGGCGTGCCAATAGCTAGCTTCATCAAGAACTCACCATTCCCTGGAAGAACTGGAGCGTCAATCTCAGAATTAGAAGATGCTACCAGTGCCATTGCTTTGAATCTTTGCAACCTGTGTCTTCCACGCTTAACCCCGTGTTGAATACGCTCGAATTTCGTTAAGTTCTTACCCGAATCAACATGTTTGAGCTTCACTCGGAAGCCATTTCGCACCTTTGGATGCTCTAAAACTCGCCGTGATGTAGAAAATGCATGAGAGAAAACAAAGGCGAAAATTGCCAGTGCTACGACTAAAGACAAAGAAGACATATTAGCCATGAGTATTGCAATCACCTTGAGATGAAAACAAAGTCTAAGTTCGTTGAAGATAAAAGACGACGAGGTAGTGAAAATGGTCTTGTCTGATGGACTTTGGCCTCTATAAAAATGGGAGAACAAAATGGAGAGAGCGTGTAGGGAGAAGACTTGGAGAGATTACAGGAGATTAGAGGGTTTAAAGTGGAAACCAAGGCATCTCGACTTGTAGTGGAGGTTGAGATATCATCGGGCATGAGAGTGAAACTACAGGCCAAGTCATGCGTGGTGGTTGGGAAAAATGAGATTGAAAACTCACAGGTTTGCTACAACCTTTTTGAAAAAGAAGGGCTCACACCTAGAATTAAGTAATTTGCAAGGCTTGTAGATAAAAAAAAATAAAAATGTTTGGTTCAAGAAATAAAAATCAAAATATTATTGAATTTTTATACTCTTATAACACATAATTAAGCATAAGAAAACATACCCTTATTATATTTTTATATCTTTTATTCTTTGAATAACCATGTATTTTTGAGCTTACATCATAACATTTGTATTCATTTACTTTGACCAATTCGTGCATAATTGATCATCATTGTTGTTAAGGCTAAAATCATTTACTAGTTGCTTGAGATCCACAACTTGATGATCGAATGATGTACATATTGCATTATAAACAAACCATAAGGATTTCTTTTTCCCCATAAATTTGAAAATTCATAAAAACTCTCCGTTGATATATAGAATGGAAGGATATTTATCATAACAATTAATCTTTTATCCTTTATCCACATATTTTAACTCATTGATTCTCTTTCTCTTGGCTTCTTTCATCGTATAATTCAATATATTTAAAGAGATTTAAAATAATTGTGCTGACGTCTGGTGAGCTAACAGGTGAACAAATTGTAATTAGGTATTGATGGAACAAATGTAGTTGGTTTGATGGTTCTATTACAGCAGATGTATGTCATCTCTGTACTTTTACATATCTGTCTTCTGTTTTTTCTCCTTCTGGTTTAGAAAAAATCATAGTTACAAGATGTAGCTCTTAAGTAGATTTGGCGAATTAGGAGATTTAAGTCGCGGGTTAGGAAATCAACTTAATCTATCATTTTTAAAAAGAAGAAAAAAAGACAAAATAATATCATTTTAATAGGTTTTAAAAAACCGAACATTTCATGGATTCCTCTCATCATCGGAATAATACAACTAGTTGAGCTAATTAATCTATGTATACCCTCCATTTTATACTTACAAGAAAACAGAACATTTCATCGTTTTCTTCTTAATTATCAGATATTCTAAGCATTTGATTCTAAGGAAATTGAGACAACGTAACCTATCATGTTATTCTTGATATTAGAAGATTTCCAATTACTCTTCATCTAATATTGTGAAGGATGATGGACGGTGTTTATATAATATTAGTAACGTATTCATCTGAGAAAAAATCCCAAGAAATTATCCATCAAGGAAGAGAAAACATCACTTTCTTGATCTAATCTCCAAACCTACTTTGGAGCTTACGTGGGGAGAAAGTAAGCAAACTCAAGTGTTGAATGGAAAGGGTATAAGTACATCATACATCTAGAAGTATATATTCGAAATTAGTTTTCTCGAATAATATCATCCATTGATGGAATGGACTCCGCTGATTGGTCCCAGAATACACCAATCATCGAATGGTAAGAATGATTCAAAAAACCCTTTCATGATAGATATTTCAGGATCAATAGCATTCTGTTCTTGATTTCATGAATAATGCTATTACTTGATTTCATGTATTCTTGACTCAAATAATTTCAGCAGAATTGCTATTACTCTATGCAAGTTTTTGTTTTTTCTCAGTTGGATTTCTTGTCAGTAAAAGGTGTTCTAAGCTTGTCTCCCTTCACCGATTCCTTAAAGGATGAAACATTTGAGGTGGGGCCCAAAGGTAGGAGCTTGAGTGAAGATACCTCATACTCGATCCTCATTCAGTCACTCTCCATGAGGACTGTAAAGAGAATTGCTGACCCAGAAGAAAAAGAAACATTTTGAAACAAAGTTTCTAATACGTGACGGACATGTATGGGATGTGCTTTACAGCTTTTAACATATCATAACTTTAGTCAAGAAATACAGAAGCTTGAATATGAAGAAATTTGATGTTTGAAGGCTGTCTAAGGTGCAAAGAACTCATGACATTTTATATGATGATGCGAACACAGCAAAAGCAAATCTTCAGATGAGAAAGACAGCCCTACAGTTCCAACATCCTTTTATCTATGGAATATCACAAGTTTCAGTCAAGACATTGAAATTCATAGAAAAATCGAGGGGAAAAGAGAAATTTTAGCCGACATATGTAAGACAATCGGATGAACCAAAACAATAATTTAAGTGTTAAGAGATAATCTAGAGCATTTGTGGTTAAATATTAGGGAGATCGTAGTAATTTTCAGCACCATGCAAGAAAATGCGTGGAAGCAACAAGTGAATCCTTGAGAAATGCATATTAGTGTGATTGACAAAAATTCAACAATCTTGCTACTTATAATTCTCTTGTAAAAGCTCAGTCATTACTTCCTACTTGCATGGATACAACATACAGGCATTGAATTGATGTCATCAACCAATTCCAAAAGGTCGACTCTGTCGAGATTTATTCTTACCCGACGGTTTCATCTGGTTTGTATGATCTTCTTCCACTTCCAGCTTTTTCCTCCAAGCAACCTCTTCCTTTTGTCTTTTAATCAGCTCTAGCTCACAAAATCGTTCCTCATCTTTCCTTTGTTGCTCCAAGGCTTCTCTTCTCTGTGACTCTTCCACCCTCCTACTATTCTCTTTCAGCATCTTATCCAGCTCTTCTCTTTCTTTTCGAGCTTGTGCCTGATTGGTCATATTTACATCAAAATGTGCATGAGGCCAAAATCACAGAAACATCTAATGAACTGGTTTCAGAGAGTGACAAATATCTGATACTTCTAGCTTATTAATATGCATTTAGCAATTAACTTTCAATTGCTAGCAAATTCCATATCAGATGGGACACTGTTGGGCACAGATGAAAAAGGAACTGATATGAATTGAAACAATTAACTATGATGCAGTTCCCTTAAATATGACAGATAGAGCAGATAAATCCATATCTGAGATGGATCATGTAATAAGGCAGAAGAGAAGAAGTGATTCCGCACAGTTAGAGGTAGGAGAAACTTTTTAGTAGGGACCAATTCAAATACCTATCTAGGTGCACAGTTCAACTGATAAAAATTGTGGCTTCTGGCTTTGTACCTGTAATGATATGAGTAAATATAGACAAGTATCTTTTCCCAATGGATGTCCAACCCTAACAGTCTTTGCTCTTACAGCTATCCTCTCTAGTTTCATGTTTGAAAACTACCAGGCTTTGCTGTGCTTTGAGGCTCTTCTATGCTGAGACTTCACTCACCCATGATTTTGCTGAATAGTCTGACATTTATCTCCTTTAGAAAGAAGTGAAGTCCTAAATTTACGGAATAAAAGAGAAAACTACAAGCTCTACATGCTCGGTGAGGTAATAAGAAAAATTTAATGGAGCACCTGCCTCCTCCTGATCAGTCTTGCCCACTGTAATAACCTCCTATTACTCGAAGTCTCAGTTCCAACCCAACCTTAGTTTCCGCAAAGTATGATGACACAACAAACCAAGTCTTTTGTGTTTGAATAGTATAACTGACCAAAGCCCCTATTACCCATTGCCTCAGTTCCATCCCAGCCCTAAGGTGCTCTGTGGACAGTTGCCACAAGTGATTAACATTCCAATAACTATATCACAGCAAACCCAAGTCGTTTGTGTGTGCATAGTATGATGATAAACGTTAGAAAACGACAGTTGAATGCTGGGAATTTGGTTAGTTCTCCATTATCCAGGGGCTTCACACAGACAGCTAAAGATTACTTGTGCCACATAAGGGACAACAATATTGACTTTGGCAATGACGAGCGCCAACAGAAACAATCAACATTCCTGACAGTCACAATATTGATGAAGAAAGATACAATGACTGGTAATTCAAGTAACTTCTCAAGCTATCTTAAAAGTAGAAATCCCAACTAAAGACTTGAAACTCATTATGATTTTTAAACATGGTGATAAAGCATGAAATACATGTACAAGACTCAACAATCTATCCCCACCACTACAAGAAGAATAGAACTCTTAGTATTAACAAGCTGGCTTCAAATCACAATTGTCAATGCCACAATTTTTTTCCCTTTCAAAAACTCCTTGCAATCTAAAAATAGACGTTAAAAAGAATGATAACTATATAAATAGGTCCACTTACTTTAATTATTTTACATGTTAAGGTCCCAATTTTTTATGACCATGAATGAAGTACCCAAAAGACAGGTGGCAGGCGGAAGCTGGTAACCAATACTTTATCGCAGATAAATTTTTTATATTCAAGCCCCCCACAATAAGAGACCAGTAACTAGTGAGAGTTCAAGATTCTTACTTCTTTCCTTCTTTCCTCAACAAGAGCAGCTTCCTTTTCCTTAAGCAGTTGAGCTACAACATCATCAAACAATTTCTTCTGACCTTCTTCTATCCGCCGCTCTATTTCTGACTGGACTTCCTCAGAATTTAATTTCTCTTCCACATTTTTCCGAATGGATTCCTCCAGTCTCCTAGTAGTCTCTTCCTCTAATAGGTTTAGTTCAGCCTCTAGTTGACGCCTGATAACAATCACAGTAAGAGTAATTTCATTAAGCATGCAAAAGCTCTCCTAAGTAAACTGCAGATTTCCACTTTGAGGTTATATTGATGACAAGCGAACTCTGATGTGGAAGTACAAATAAACAGGGAAATAATTGTTCATCAAATAATGCATGTTAGAATATGTGGTAGCTTATTAGTTCAAAAAACCCCCATAGAAGCTAACCTGTCACTCGTCACAACTACAGATGAACTACTCATTGAGAACCGGCAAAAACCAAATCGAGATAAATCACAATGGCTAAAAATTGAAGAAATTATGCTAGCAATAATAATAAGACATTGGTGGAAACATGCATAAGATATTTACCTCTTCTTCTCTTCCTCCTCTTTCTTTAATTTCTCAACAGCAATTTTGGTAGAAGCAATACTTGTACTTCTTGACCTAGACAATGGAGACAATGATTCAGTCCTACTTCTACTTCTATGTCTTCTACGTCGCCTAGAAGGTGTCGGAGACCGACTTTTACGCCTCCTGTAACTCGGTGAACGACTTCTCTGATGGCGCCGAGGGGGTGGAGAATCAGAATCACTTTTCCTCCTGCACTAAAAAAATTTACAACTTTACAACATCACAACACATCCTTTTGAAAGTAATCGAAAACCCACCAATGGGATCATCATTTCACCTTCATATTGCCCCAAATTGGACTGTAAGTTTGCATTTAATGACGAAAAATTAAAAAAACAGAGCAATTACAAGATTGAATAAAAATGACTAAAAATCACAACTTTAGAACATCACAGGAGACCCTTTAGAGAGTAAAACAAGACCCACGAGTTGGATTATCAAATCAATTCCATAATTTACTAAACCAGATTACAAGATTGAATTTTTAAGAACAGGAAAACAAAGAACTAAAGTGTCATAGCTATTGATGCAAATAGTATGTGACCTGGAGTGAGAATTGGAATAAGAAGAGCGGATGTGGTCAGCCCTTCTGCTTCTTCTTCTATGGGGGTGGTCTGACGGCGACGGTGAGCGCCTCCTCCGGTGCGACGGCGAGCGAGATATGCTTCTAGCCATCTATCTATCTTAAGGTAAATCTACTGGTCATAAAGCTTACTTGCCTTTGTAAGAAATCTACTGGCAATTTTTTCAATGTGCCAAGTTGGCTTTAGTTGCTGTATCAAATTATCAATTAGTCCAGTCCACTTGCCTGTCTTAATTTTCTCTTTTGTTATGAAGCATATTGTTATGGTTCAAACTTGAGGAACTGAAAAGATATATTGCTCTAACTTGAAGTACCTTAAATTGTAGTTACGTTGGCTTTGAATCCAACATAGCACTCTTATACCACCACCACAAGTATGATGAGGGTTAAATTGAGTGTTTTTTATATATTATTATAGCGTATTTAAAGTATTTTAGTTTTAAAAAAGATTTGAATGGGTTTTTTAGTGTTTTTTTTTGTGATTTTATTATAATAATAGTAAAAAATATTATTTTGATATATTTTTAATTAAAAATATTTTTAAAAATTATTATGTACCATAATAATAAACTCACAAATCGGATGAGTATTGATTTAAATGAATTAGCTAGAACAAAAGTTTAATTAAATTTATTTTTTAAAAAATATAATTGAACCAAATTAAATAAGAAATCAAATCAATTAATTTAGCCTAGTTTAGTTTTATATTTGTTAAAATCAAAAGTTTTTAGTTGAGTAAACAAAGCCGATTTTTTTTATTAATTTTTTTAACTATAATTATTAAAAAAATCATTTAATTTGATTAATTTCAGATAAAATCTTTATGAATATTCTAGATAATTCAGTAAATTTATTCACCCCTACTTTAAGTTTACCTGCTAGATTAGATTGAGTACAAATTCCAAAAAGAGGATACAAGAAAATTAATTAACACATCAGTTTCGACATGTGAAAGCTGGTTTGAGGATGTGGTTGATGTTAATACCCAAATTAAAAATAAATAAATAGTGCATCTGCATGTTACTTTGATCATGTTTTTTTAACTGATATTATGGAAAATCATTTTTATTTTATTTTATAAATCTATCAACATAAAGAAATTTAATCAGCAATATTCAAACAATAGAGTCTTGTCTCCAATCCTTTCTTCTTTGGAAATGGAGGAGGCGAAAGGGCTAAAAAGTAGATAATTCCCTGAAGAGAAATCTCAGAGGCAGACCATTCCCAAACCATATATCCCATATATCCTCATGCAATTGTAACAGGTACAAACATAGAAGATGGACCTGGCATTTTCTGTATGCCAGCCACATGGTATAGTATATTTTTCAAGTAATTTTCTTGCTTATGTACAAAATCTATAGCATAAAATACAGTAACCATGCATTAGTTTGTCTAAAAATTGATTCCATGCATGTTGGAGAAGCTCTATCTTGCCCTGGACAATTGTATAGCTTCTTGGTCAATACTTGAATCTTCAGCCCAGATATATTGTTGAGACATGAGCACTGCCAAGTCTTGGTTCATAGCATCCTCCAGCTGCTCCCACTTCGCCCATCTCTCGGCCAGGCCTATGCCTCGCAGCATTTTCACCACCTCTTCCATTTTAGGGCGGCCTTCCGGTGAGCTATGAGTGCATAGCAATGCCACCTGGACTATAGTCTCGACTTCTTTGCGGTCGTAAGTTTTCAAATTTCCATCCACGATGTCATCGAGCCTGTTTTCCCTCAGCAACTTCTTGATCTGTACATCATATTTCCATCATTTTAAGTCAAGCATAACAGAAGCTAGCACGCAGGAATGTGTAGAGTGAGATTCATACAAGCAAAAAAGAACATTCTGCGAGCAGGAATTTTGATGTACAGATAGATATATCTAGTATAGATTCTGTAATGGACCAGGAAGTTTTAGAAGTCTTACATGGTCAAGCAGAAGAACTTCCTCTTCCTCCTCGAGACGAGAAAGGTCTATTGCACGCTGACCGGTCACCAGTTCAAGAAGTGTAATGCCATATCCGAACACATCTGTCTTTTCTGATGATTTTCCGGTAGATAGGTATTCTGGGGCAATGTGACCCATGGTACCACGAACCTGAGTAGTAACATGAGTGAATTTCGTGTCAACTAGTTTTGCTAGCCCAAAATCTCCTAGAACTGCTTCAAAGTTGTCATCTAACAGGATGTTCGCAGCCTTTAGATCGCGATGTATAATCTTAGGGTTACAATGCTCATGTAGATACTCCAATCCGTGCGCTGCACCGAAGACAATTTTTTTCCTTGTTGGCCAGTCCAAGCCTTTCTCACCAGGCTTTAATTCTATAATGTAACATATGTCACTGTCATGGAGCGATTTCGAAGAAGAAAAGAATTCTATTTATAACATGAAAATCTCAAAGATGGATTGAGACATGGTGGTATTCGAAGAAATACCTCTCAAGCGGTATGCAACGCTAAGATTTTGCATGTATGGATAGACCAGGATTCTCTCAGATGAAGTTGTACAGAATCCAACCAACCTTAGAAGATTCTTATGAACAGCAACACTGATGAGTTGAACTTCTCTCTGAAATGCAGCCTCTCCACCAGGACTGTAATAATCTGCAAGTCGTTTCACAGCAACCTTCATGTTGTCTGAGAGGATACCTTTGTAAACTTTTCCAAACCCTCCTTGACCAATTATGTTGCTTTCACTGAAATTGTCTGTTGCAAGTTGAAGCTCACGCCAAGAAAACCTCCGAAGCTGCCCTAATGAAATTTTGCGGTCGTCTTCACCTAAAGTCATGTAAGAGCTGGAGTTTAGGCACCTTCAATCAACAACAACATTGAAACGAATTCAACTACAAGAGGAAAAGAAAAATTACCAGCAACATCAACAAAGATATCATTTTTCTCTTTGTGAAATTGATGATATCGGTATGCCAGAACAGCCACGAGTATCAGAAGAATGAAAGCACCACAGCTGGCAGAAGTTGCAATTACTTTGAGTCTTGACTTGCTGGTTGAGACTGCAAAGCTCTCATGTTTAAGCTCCATCTGGAGATTAATGTCAAAGAAAAGAATAGTGAAAACTTCAAGAAACTAACCTTGAAGAGGAGACCCCGAGACGCAAGGTTCTTCCAAGCGCAGGCCACAAGCAAGATGAGTTGCTGTAAAACTGAAAAACAAATAACAGTTA
Organism: Populus davidiana; assembly: GCA_030145905.1. Classification (NCBI taxonomy): domain Eukaryota; kingdom Viridiplantae; phylum Streptophyta; class Magnoliopsida; order Malpighiales; family Salicaceae; genus Populus; species Populus davidiana. The sequence continues at coordinate 2,308,758 of CM057807.1, read as the reverse complement.
ATGACAAGCAAGTCAAGCTTGATAATTATGTGCCTAAAATTAAAACAGACAATAGGATTTAATTAACTTATGATATAACTGTTTGGAGATTTCACTCGACCAAGTGATGAGATAGAAGATGAAAAGATATGGTTAAAGGATAAAAACCAAACAAAAGCTGGAAGAGTTGAAAATTATAATGAAATTTACTTGAACATTGCAACAGAAAAGAGTTTCCCCGGTATTCTTCCAGTTAAATTGTTAGATGAGAGATCCCTGTCAAAGAAAAGGTATCGTAAGTAATATGAACATAGTCAACAGCAGAATTATGATCTTTGCAAGAGCAAGACTGCGGAAAAGCCTTGTAGAACCAGTAAAATGATTGAAATTTAAAACAAAGCCATGTTCTAAGAAACTTTCATAACAAAAACGATTGCTTCGTGCATATACGAACAAAACAAGGAAATATGACTCTTCAGGAGGCGTTAAAGGAATCCTTACAAATATTTCAAATTGGATAGCTGACCCCATGTGATAGGTATAGAGCCACTGAATTTATTGCTGGCAAGATTTAGATTTTGCAGATACACCATGTTGCCAAGATAATCAGGTAAGGGCCCCGACAGACTATTGTTCTGTAATTCCCTGCATGGAGAATTTTAGGTTTTATGAACATGGGCATAATTCAGCACCATCATACATCATGGAACAATAAAAGAATACAAGATTACAGGGTTGCGTTCGGTTAATGTCTCAAGACAAAAAAAACAAGACAAAAGCGACCAAAACGTGTTTGGTTAGAGAGATAGGGAAGGAGACATAAAAATAAACGTGCTTGGTTATTATACTTTCAAAATAGAAAGGATTGGAGACGTTTCCCCACTATCTCAACTACTTCCGTCTCTTCTTTGACTGATTGTTCTCCCAAATTAGTATCAATTTCAAATTCATCCTCTATCTTCAATTGCATCAATTTTAGTCCCAAAACTTTCTATACATGCTAAAACAGAGAAAGTGCTAGGTTTGGTTGATGGTGGATCTTATATTCTGAAAAATGAAGTTATTGCCATCAGTATTTCCACATGAAATGAGAATATTGGATCAGGATATCAATTCGTACTAGAAATACTTTGGTTCAGATTTGCGTTTGCAAACTGTCTAAATTGATAAATAGACGAATGCTTATGCAAATACATACTGAAAATCCATGTGACCTCCAAGCTAGCCAGAAACTTACAGGGTAACCAAAAACTTTAGTTTCGTAATTGCAGGTGAAAGAGTTCCCGAAAATCCAAGTGAATTCAGGCTCCTGCAAATTAGAACATTCAGAGAGTAAATGAACAGCAAAATTAACCCACGAAACCACTATCAATTAAGGAAGATTCGAATAAAAATGCATCACTCCTGCAAGTAAAAATCCCGCGTCCATCCCTCTTGATATCAGAAGTGTGTTTTTAAAATAGGCAAAACTGAAGTTTATCTCCAAATACAGGCACTTACAGGGATTCAACATGTCCATTTCTGCAATTGACATGAGTCCAACTAAAGCAAGGACTCACTAAATTTGTATCCCAATTTATCTGTCTGTTTGAATCATTGAGTGCCAGCATAAGATCTATTAAAGCATTACCTAAACATTAGAGAAAGTTTAAACTTGTCAGTAGAAACAAATGACATTTTCAAATTTTAGCCTGTATCTCAAAGCCTTGTATTTTCCCACCAACATCAGCATCTGGTGGGAACAGATAACACGGTATTAATGAAAATCGTAGATAAATACTGTACCTTCAGTGTCAGGTTCCTTGGTTGAAATAGTGATTTTCAAAAAATTTAGCAGAATAAGACAGTTGATAACCAGCTTCAGGGGATTCCAGAGAGAAAAGACTCCGAACATGTATCTGTATTTGGTGTAGCAGAAAGATTCAGTCGAAGACGTCTTGCCGCCGCTTGGATGTCCTAATAAAGAAATAGTTTTATGAGTTTACATGAGCAGATCATAAGATCAAAATTTGACCCTTATCTCGCCCAACATGTACATCAAATTCTCAATAAAATGTTGGAGCTTTAAAACAAACTAAAATTAGCTTAGGATTAAAGTGTAATAATCATGACAAATACGTTAGAAGCAAGAAGGATATCAGCTTTTCTGGCAAGCATATGAAGCACAAATAAAGTATAGAAAACCAATGTTTACATCATTATAGCATATTAACATTCTGTCTTGAGTAATAGTGCTGTCATCAATCATTTTGGTGCCTGACTTCTCCATTTGTTAAGAACAGTTAGCAACTTCCATTTCAACTGAAGACTTAAAGATGTTTCTTGGTGTGTTCAAAGCACCAAACAACACAACTAATGTTACTGTTTAAGCAGAGGCTGTTCACTTTCCCTGGAGTTCAAAATCCAAAACACACTGATTTTCTGTTTTTTCTTTCTTTCTTTCCAAAATCAGTGACTGGTGTGGTCAACGATTAGCATGCTGCTAGAAAGAGCTGTGAAACCATGGTGATTCCATCACTTTTAGGTCTACTAAACTATAACTTTTTTCAGAATTTTTATCGACAGCAGGATGCTCCAATCATTTAAAGTAAAAGACCAAAGCATTCACAATTCTGATTTCCCAGGCATGGTACTATACATGATGCCTCCTCCAACAAAATATAACTTTCTATCTTAAGATCATGCACTTTTGGTTTTTAACTTTTTTATATGCAAAGGTTACCTTTTTCCTTTGCATCAAGCCTCTAGGAGACCTTCTAGTTCTACCTCAATCACCTAGCCTAATGTTGCCTAAGATTGTCAAAAGGGGAAAAGGCGAGCACACCAAAACAGAAAAGCTAAAATTCAATCACCTACTTAAACATGCTGTGGGAAGTTCAATCTAAGCTTATCCACATTCCATGAAGAAACTATCTAACATAAAAATGTTCCATTATCCTCATCCTCCACAAGGTTGAAACCATTTATCACCCGCCACACACCATAATGAGACAAGGCAAATTCTTCTCCCACTACTGCCACCCCACAAACTTTGCAGGATCATAAATGGTTAATGGTCAATGGAACAAGAAAATATTCTGTCTTCTATCTTCCTACTTCACATTAGTAGTGAAAAACAGCAGATTTGCTTACTGAAACTCATAACCAATTCATCCAAATGAACATCAACAGAGTCTACTATCCCTCAGCATCACTAACAAATTCAACCAGCAAGGGACCCCCCACCACAGACAAACACAAAAATGAAATATATACTACTACTAGCCTGAAGAAACAAAAGAGAGAAGCTTTGAAATTGACAACAACCCAGAAAGAAATACACCAAAATTAATCTTTTGATGTAACAAGTAATATAAAATTCACATTTAAGAACACGCCTTCCATGACTTTCCCGCTTGAAACTCTCGTGTGTGTGTGTGATCAAGAAAGCAGAGAAAAGAAAAGAAACATACCTCTATTGTCCTTAGCCATGACAAATGCAGCAAACGATGAGTGAATAAAAAAAGGTGGTGGCACAAGAAGAAGAAAATGAGGAAGCTGAACACATTCATTATTATGATTATCATAAGGAATAAATTATGATTAATGCAGTGGACCCACAAAGCATTTTGATATGCTAGAAAGGGATTCTTTGAAAGGCCAATAGCATAGAATATGAGAGGGACTAGTGGTATTATTGGTGGAGGATGAGAATGAGAATCCCACTAATTGAACTTTGCTTTGCTTTTGCTTGCAATTGGATTGCATTAAAGATAATGACGAACACTTTTTTGCTGGTATTGTTGCTTCTAAGATATCCAGACCACATGAGATGCTTTTTGGTTTAGCCCATAGTGGCAATGGCATGCATATCCATGAGAAGACTACAAGTATGTGTTTTTAGAGAAGCTTCCAGCCTGAAGGTAACCATGCTTTATTGAGTAACTTATTTACTTGGTCCCTGGGTTTTAAACACAGTTTTAACTTAGTCCTTCGTATTTAGAATAACTAACTTAGTTTCTTTTCATCATAGTTGTTATACATGGCTTGTGGCCTTTACCCAATTAAGACTCAATCTGCAGGTAACCGAAGTAATCTAAATCAATATTTTTTTACAATTAAAATTATGTAATTTTTATTTTTTTAGTTTTGGCTTTAATTTGATCAAATTTATACTGAATTTAACCAAGTCAATTTAGTCACGGATTAATCTATTAAATTACTTGAATTTGATCAAATTAATGTTAAAATCGGTTCATATCAAAACCAATTCAGTATAGGCTCTCAATATATTGTTTTTTAGATTAATTTGGTAGGCAAAACCAAGTTTAATAACTATATATTTTATATTTTTATATAAAAATAACTTAGTCTCTTGGTTGTTGATGAAGTTGGATTTTTATAAGTGTTGATTTCTCCTTAAAGTCTCACTCTCAAAGTTCCTCTTCAATAATTTAAATTGTCAAACGTTGTGCTTGCAATTATTGCAGGAAATTAAAAACTGAGAAATGTTACAATTTTTAATACATGAAGGATTAAGTTATAATATTGTTTACAATGCAGGGACTGGACAACATTTTACTCATGCTCCTTTATACGGAGACAAGAAGCCCACTTAGTGCACACTTTTGTCAGAGGAAGAATCTATCTATCCTCCGAATGTCTTTGCTTTAACAATGTGATGCACATGTAAGGGCTTAACTTTAACTTTATTTGTTATATGGACATTTTGTGTCCCCATGTCAACATGATTGGTCTGTCCCGTGATGAAATTCAATTTTTTAAAATATTGAATCATATTATTTTCAAAAACATGTTTTATCTATATTTTTTCAAAAATAAAAAATAAAAACTCATTGTATAATTATCCCGAATGTTTCAGAAATGAATTTACATTAATATTTTATCTTTTATCTCTTTAAACCATAATTTTAAAATTGGGACCCGGCTAACCCAGGACTGGAACTGGATCGGGTTGAAAAAAAAATAAAAAAATAAAAAACATGTGTAATCCGGTCAAAAATCCATGTTGCAACCCGTTAATTTTTGTTTTTTTAATTAAAATAATGTCATTTTAATTATTTTTTAATAAAATTGACTTGAATGACAATAACCTGATTAAAACTCAGAACCGAGCCTTGAACCATACTTGTTCTAAAAACTATGCATTTAACATTCAATGCACACTTCATAGGTATTTATCCATCTGAGTGATGTCTTGCTTTAACAATATGATGCACATGTAATGGCTTCACTTTAGCTGTTAAAAGGACATTTCGTGTCCGCATATCAACATGATTGGTCTTCATTTTTTATTTTTTATAAAGCATAAATGATCATTTGGTGCTTCATTTTTAAATTTGAAGTTTATACCACTACTTTCGGTTTTCTACGTGGATAAATCACAGAACATTGACTTTTTGATAATTTATTTGATTAATTAATTTGGAGAATTTAATGTTTTGTGGGAAGAGAGAAACATAAGAGAGTTTTATATTACAAGTTTCATGATTTTGGGTTCATTATAAAATTTCTGTCCTCAAAATTTTGTAAAATCACCATAAGATTTTTTTTATTTTTATTTTTGGCTTATAAAATCACTCTCAACTTAATATGTGTTTCCTAATGCGATGCAAAATATTTTTATAAAAATATTTTTTAATTAAAAATACATAAAAAATAAAAATATTTTTTTATTTTTTATATTAGTACATCAAAATCATTAAAAACATATAAAAAATATCAATTTAATATTTTTAGTCGAAAAACGATTTAAAAATCAAGTTGAACCACAAATATAAACAAGTTAAAATATAAAAATAAAAACACCCTTAGACTTAGACTGATCATTGACACGTTACATGATCAAATCATCATATTAGTTTGTGTTTAATATTATAGTAGTTTGGCTGCAGTCTGAACAAATAAATTTTAAAAAATTATAAATTATAGTTTTTAACCAAAATTACATAAAAAACAAATTCAGTAGAATCCAGGGAAATATATGATGTGTCTTGATAAATTAAATATTTTTTAAAAAAGTATTTGGTGCATAACTTCTTTTCTTCTAATATGTACCATTCCTTTTTTCTTTTTTCACTGTGAGTCAAACTTGATAGAAGATTCACTACTCAAAAAAGATAAACTATAGACCATCATGCATATAACGCAAAGAATATCAGAGATCACCAAGAAATTCTTCATTGTTTATGGTCGCAAAAAGGAGCATCATGTACGTAAAAAGCAACTCTTCTACTACTAGCTAGTTCCATAACGTGACAAAAATAACAAAATTATTATGACATTGAACTAAACGACTTGAGAGAAAACCCTAGATGTTATATAAGTTTCATAATTGAAGATAAAATTTTAAATTAAACACTGGATGTTCAAAATAGGGTTGAAAATTTTACCAAAATATAAATTTTGGTAGCTCAACACTTGGACTACTGTTTCCAATGTACCCGTTAAAACTAGTCCAACACCTTCAACTCCATAGATGGTAGCTCAACACTTCTAGAATCTCCTGCGTCACAAAAACCCTTTATTACACAGGCATAATGTATAGATCATTATGTTGAACAAAACCTTCAACGAAGACAGCATTGAAAACGCCAAAACCTGAAGGCTGAAGCTATGCCACATCCATGTTTTCGTCAATGTTCTGCGGACTAGTCTCAATTCTCAATCTTTTTGCTAGAACTAGGTTATCACAGCTTGATCCTGCCTCGTCATCACTATCAAGACCTCTCTTAGCTTTAAGCGTTGCCTCATCTTGCTCATATACTAGGTATACTCCAGTCTTCTTCACAGTCATTGTATTTCTACAGTCTACAATGAGTTCCACTTCATCCTCACTATCAAGTTGGAAACTCTTATTTGATATATGGCCCTGCCAGAGGTGATCTTCACAGGATTTTACTAAGTTAACAGCTACTTTCCGACAATCCTTGGTAAAACCCTTAGTATGATTAGTCAATCTGATTGTAATACTTTTAGTTTGTTTTTTCTCTAAATGAGATGAGCAAACAATGCACACGTTCATGCCCTTCAAGTTCCTGCCGTCGAATTCAGGTAGTTTAAACAATATTGAAGCACCCTCATTCTTATAGTTGAACAAGGCAGGAATCTCATTTCCAGGAAGTACCAAACCAGAAAAACATCCCTGCACAAAGAGTACCATTTTTATTTTATATATTTAACAACAACATAGTATAATATGTTTAACAAGTAAAGAGAGACAGAGGAAGAATACCTTGTGCAAGCTATTTTTTAAAGTATTTGAGATATCGTAGCACCCTTCCATGTCAATGTCTGTAATGGACTTCGATTTATCCAATCCTGGAGCCTCAATCAGTTTGGGGCAATTAGCAATATACAGCAAACGCATACGTGAAGCTACTGATATGTCTGGTAATCTTTCCAATGATGTGCAGTTCGAAGCTTGCAAGACATCCAAATTTCTAGGTAAAGCTGGAATTGTTTGTAGCCTTGTGTTATCGTCCAGTCTTAGACCTTTAAGCCTCAAAAGACTACTCAAGCCAGCTGGTAGACTTTGAAAACTGTTACGGTCCAATTCCAGTTTGGTTAGTGAGGGTAAGCTCCCAAGATCTCTAGGAAGCGCATCATCAGATAGATTGCAATCACTGAGCAATAATGATGTGAGTCTGTTTAAGCCATGAAAAGAAGGTGGCAACAGGTTGGTTGGATTGGGACTTTTTCTTGGCAGAAGCCATGACATCAAACGTGAAGGCAATGTTGCGGAAGTTGAACCTTTACAGCCACAAAGTGATAAATCTTTGAGGTTCTTTAGTTTAACTATTGTACTTGGTACCTGTCTTATGGCAGTGTCATCTGCATGGAGAATTGTCAAGGATTCCAAATCTCCCAAGTCCTCAGGCAATTCATCAAATTTTGAGCAGCCTGAGAGGTAAAGAATCTCGATAGACTTCGACTTCCAGAAGCTACTCGGGAGCCTCCTAAGCTGCTTGCAATCTTTGAGATTTACCAAAACAAGTCTATCAAGGTATCCAATAGAATGATGAACTTCAACCAAACTTCTGCAGTCTTTGAGTTTTAACTTCTCCAGATGTGGAAGTCTGGAAAAGTCGGGAGTCCGAGATAGGTAATGAGAATGACTGAGATTAAGAAACTTCAACTTCAAAAGGAACTGAGGAAAAGAAACAAGATTCAGGAGTTGGAAAGAAATTGTTATTGTTTGATAGCATACTAAAGTTTAGATAAATATTTGATAGTCTTAGCATACCTTAGAATTCTTAACCTGTCTGAGGTTGCTGTGTCGCATATCTATAGCAACAAGGTTTTCCCCATAGAGGCCATCAGGTATGAACGAGAGTGGAAATCCATGCCAACAGAGCCAGGTTAATTTTCTCAAAAGATATTCACAGCCTCCACCAAGCTTTACATGATTGAGCTGGAGCAGCCTTAGGTTTTGCAGATTGCAAAACACATTTACATCAACTTTCATGTCATTCACTTTCAGCAAGTTTATGGCCATCCCTTGGATTGCTTCAGTTCCCTGTCAATAAACCACGTCAAGAGGAAAGGATCAGATATTTTCAAAACATGAATTTATACGATGATAAGTTTGAATGCATTCACCATGTTTCTTCTCAATATGTCACCAACTTCTTCACGAATCCATAATCTACTCCGCCTTCCTGGATTGTTCGGTGACTGCGCACGAACAATTTCTCTCCCCATATCTCTAAGCAAATCATGCATTATTAGCTTGTTCTTTTCATTAACAGATACAAGGCACCTCTGAGTGAGGACACTAAATCCAATGTCTGCGAAAAAATCACAACCATTTAATATTGGTAACACATATTCCTTGTCCATCCCAATAAAGTAACAGGATATATCGAGGAATATATCTTTCTGCGTGTCATCATTCAGGCCATCAAAACTTATTTGGAGCTTTTTCTGAATTTGATCATCAGGAATTCTTCTCAGTTTTTCCAATGCACTTTTCCATTCAACTATACTTCTACCAAATAGAAAAGAGCCTATTACTTCAAGTGCTAGTGGCAATCTTCCACAGTAGTCAACAATTTGTTCTGACAACTCCTTATAATCTTCGACGGGATGGCTTGTTCGAAAGGCATGCCAGCTAAAGAGCTCCAAAGCTTCAATGTCATTCATTTCTCTGGCCATGTATACTCGATCAGCTCCAAGAACTGCTAGAACATGCTTATCTCTTGTTGTTACAATGATTCTGCTTCCTGAACCAAACCAATCTCGACTCCCCGCTATCGCTTGTAACTGATCTAATTTATCTACATCATCGAGTATGAGAAGAACTCTTCTACTGTGAAGTCTTTCCTTTATCATATTCATTCCTCTGTGAACATTGCCAATCTTAATCTTGTCTGTCTTCAGGATATCAAAAAGAAGTTGTTCTTGCAGTTTGACATGACCATTTGGCTGCTGTGAAATTTCTCGAACATTGGCAAGAAAACATTTCCCATCAAAACTATGAAACAACTCATTATACATGGCCTTGGCAATGGTTGTTTTCCCTATGCCTCCCATTCCATATATTCCTACAATGCAGACCTCGCTTGATCCAGCATTTAACAAGAAGTTCAATTGTTGCACACGAGGATTTATCCCAACTGGATAGAAGGCTACGAACAAGTATGTGCTCCTCAGTTCTCTCAAAATCTCCCCAACAATTTTCTTTATAAATTTTGCCTCATGCCTGCAATTAATTGTCAACAAAATAGTGAGACTTTAAGCATAAAACAGCCAATTAGAATATATTATGTAAACCACAATCCAAAATATTTTATAATTTGTAGTTTTCCTGAAGAAAATCCAGCCCCAACCAAAACATCTCATATTCCTTGGATCACCATTTAGTTCCTCAACCCTGTATTATCTGCTGATAATGTACTTCTTCTCAGTATATATCATTACCTAAATTATTAAAATTATTTATTTATTGAAATCTTTTTAAAAATAAATTGGATAGTGATGCATGATATCCATACACCATATCGATCACTCCTCACAAGCCAAAGAAGTGATTTATTGACAAATGCTGCATATCGAAAAAATCCCTAAGATTCAAATTTCGTTGTGTTCTTTCCCGGCTTTTGTATTTATCAGGACTTCAAAACAAAGAAAGTGATTGGATAGGGTAAGATGTAGGATGGAGCCTATCAATGATGTTTTGGAAACTCTTTAGTAGCTCATACTCACTGTAATTGTGATTTGGATTTAAAAAAAATCAAGATGATAAAAAACTGTATAAAAACTAAATTGAAACCAATTAGTCCTATAAAAATTAGATAAAAAATAATTAATCCTACAAAAACTAAAACAAAATATATCATGAAAATCAATTAAAAAAATAAAATGCTTAAAAAAATTCTTCAAATGGCTTATTTTTTAAAAAATTTTAAAATGATAATATATTTAATTGATCTGAGTTTCACGGCATAACAACAGTATGACAATCATGTAAAAGTATTTATTTCAACAAATAAATCCCACAAAAAAAACATCACAAAGAAAAATTCAAAATTAACCAAATGTTTTTTTAAAAAAAGAAATTATTCAAACAACAAAATATTGGATCAACCCGAAATTTTTAGATTAACTTGTCAAACATATGACACAGGTTATGGTCTTAACTAGATTTAATAAATTTTAAAAAAATTTATTTTTTACCTTATATAATATTTAAAAAAAAAACCTGAAAGAAGCTAGATATGTGACCATGGTAGACCAATATACCTAGGCCATCTAAAAGAAAGAGCCTGACCTACACACTTGGGCTTGTTTTTATTTATTTTTTTAATTTTTTAAGGGACAAACGATCTGTCATCCGTCTCTTTTCTTTAAAAACTAAATGGATAACACGTCAACTGCTATTAGCAAAATTTTGTGACGGGAGGGTCACAAGAAAAACATGGCTTCAATTTTTTTTTGCAAAAGACCTTAGTTTTTACTCAAAATATCTAGAAAACACCCTCAACCTATTTATGGCCTCAAACCCCTTAAAAGCAGCTCAAAAACCCGAAATCAATCTAAATCCAAAAATCTTTCAATAGGCAGATCTACCTCCTCGTGAAAGGAGAACGAAGAAAAACACCTAGATCAAATTTTTATTATCAAATGGAACCTATTAACACTAAAATTGATCATTTTGTGGTTAAAAGTGGTGTCTCTGATGGTTTTTTCTCTATATATCGGAATCCAACTAGCCTCTCATTCCTCTCACAAGAAAAGGATCAAAAAATAAAAAAAAATAAAGTTTGATATCAAAATTGAATTTCTATCAACTAAAAGACCTATTATCTATTAACATAAAAATATGAGGGACCAAACTAAACTTTTTTAAAGAAATGGTTAATAGTTAATAATCAACATACTTCTTAGAATAATGTGATTTCTACGAAATTTTTTTTATTATTATTATTTCACTCTTAGCCGCTACGGGATTGTAGTATCATCAAATGGTTAATAGACAACACACTTCTTATAATTTTGTGATTTCTACAAAAGAAAATTGTTTATTAATTATTTTCTTCCCATCTCAAGTTATTAATTAATAAAGTGAATGATCACAGATCACAATCTCTCTGTTTTGAAATTCCCAAGCAGAAGGTTTCGTGTTTCCGCCTGAGACTCGCACGTTAAGGACTCCTTTAATAATAACATGTTCATCCTTGATAGCTTTGTATGCCTGCCCCAATCATACGATTTCGGATGGTAGAAAAGAAAAACAATTTAAATGGTTCAATTTTTTATTTGTTATTATTATTATTATATACAAAAGGTTCAAATTTGAGAATTTTATCACTTAGATCATATCATTGATAACATAAGAATTACTATTAATTCAAATTATAAAGTCAATTAAATTAGTAAGGATCGATGGTTAATTTTATAGTGCTTACCCGTCTGCAACATTCCTCAAATCCCATCCAGACAAATTTGCAGCTTCAGTCAAAGCCATCCTCCACGTCGCCACCATGTCCTTGTCCATCTGGAGCACAAGCCTTTCTTCATGTCCAGCAAAGGCCTCGGCAAAACTTCCAGTTTGTTCGCTTACATCAGATGGATCAACATCATAGAATATAGGAAAAACAAGTTGCCTACAACTTCTCCTACACTCCATGATCTTCACTAGTTCCTCAAGACACCATCTTGAATTTGCATAATTTCTTGAGAACACAATGACTGAAACCCTGGACTTTTGGATAGCTTGTAATAGCTCCGTCGAAATATCTTCACCCCTTCGGAGCTCATTGTCGTCTCTAAATGTGTTGATTCCAGCATCTTTTAAGGCAAAGTAGAGATGGTCGGTGAAATTTTTGCGCGTGTCCTCACCTCTGAAACTCAAAAACACATCATAAATCCACGGTTTTGAAGATGAAGACGCAGATGAAAATGAAGATGTCATTGTAACATGAAAGCTATGGTGGTTCGAGTGGAAGAAAGATAATGACCATAAATGTTTATGTGAAGGACACTTATACAGTGAGAGAGACTTGAGTTATCGCAATTGGAGTAATATATTCTTTCGTACTCTGATAGATTTATTTAAAAAATAAAAGATCAACCAGACATTTCTATAATTTAGTTGTTTTTTTAAATTCCCTCTATTCCTTAAATAATATAACGTTCGTAGATAACATTTTATATCATCACTCTGAATTTAATAAAATAAATAAATTATTTATAAAATTATCATTATATTTTATTTAATTTAAAACTCAATCAATTTGTCCACTAGCCAAGGTCAGATGCAAAAACAAATTAACCTAAAGTTGACTTAGTTTCGTAAATTCAATTAAAAGCTGTTTTTGTGATATCATTTTGATTTAATCAACTCAATATAGAATAACTAGAGTCTTGAATAGAGTTATGGGCAAAGTTAAGTCTAATAATATTAATAAATACTAATTATTAGTTTTAATGGTGATAAATTTGAGTTTTTTCAAAGCTATTAGAGATTTATATAATTATTAATTTTAGAGTTTGTAGGATTACTTGATGTGTGCGTGCAAACTGATTCGGATACCGACGTTACTAAAAAAACAAATATTAATTAATGAGATGATAAATATTAAATATTAAGATCGTTTAGTATTACAATAACAATTATTTTTTAAATATAATTTTTTAGAAATGACTGAAATCTTGAATTTGCATAGTTTCTGGAGAACACAATGACTGAAATCCTAGACTTTTGGATCGCTTGTAATAGCTCCGTCGAAATATCTTCACCCCTTCGGAGCTCATTGTCGTCTCTGAATGTGTTGATTCCAGCATCTTTCAAGGCAAACTAGAGATGGTCGGTGAAATTTTTGCGCGTGTCCTCGCCTCTAAAACTCAAAAACACATCATAAATCCACGGTTTTGAAGATGAATATGAAGATGAAGATGCAGATGAAAATGAAGATGTCATTGTAACATGAAAGCTATGGAAGGATTAATTCTCCCTCATACTCCGACGACCAATGAAAAGTCGTGTATATATACGAGTTATCTTTTTTTGTCCCGAGAATATTAATGCAGGAGGCAAGATTTATGCATGTGAAAGTGTGAAACCAGTTTTATTTATTTTTATGTTTTATAAGTATTTAAAAATATTTTATTTTATTTTTTATTTAAATTTTTATTTTTATGTTTTTAAATTATTTTAATGTGTTGATATTAAAAATAATTTTTTAAAAATAAAAAAAATATTTTAATATAATTTCAAGTAAATTTTTTAAAAAAATACAATCGCTATTGCACTTAGTTTATCTGTAATTATTAAATTATTCTCAAATATGAAAAAGTCAATTAAAGTAGATAGAACTTGGGAGAATGATAGTAATAATAGATTTTTGGATTTGATTATTTTTCTTTTTTTATTTTGATTGTTTGAAATGCATTTTGGGGTTGAAATTAGAATTTAAGAGGCTTTTGAAAGGATTTTGAAATTAAATAAATTGTTTGTTTTTTTTAAAAAAAAAATCTTTCAACCCTAAATTTTTAATGAGCTTTTGGTCATGAAACATCATAATAAACAATTCGTCGGCTTAGAATGAGCGATGCATTGCCCTCACCTACCCCCAACCCCCCCCCTTTTTTTTTTTTAAGTGCTTGGGTCAACTTTCCAAATACATACTTGTGAGCTAACTCACTAATCGAGGTGTACCGCCACCTAGGCCTAGCACAACCTATCTCGATTCTTTTTAATTTATCCTTTCTTTTCTTAATTTTTTTGATCCCAAAAATTAATTTTCATTTTTATAAATATTAAAATATTATTTATATGTGATTTTTTAGCCAAATTAATAAATTCAAAGTTAAAATAAAATAACTGCTTGATAAGTTTTACCAAATATAGGTGTGTAGGAATTAGATAGAGTTTTTCTTATGTTTCTTTAAAAATATATTTTAACTTAATTTAACATCAAGATATGATCAAAATTTGTTATTAATTTATTTGGGAAAACTAGAAAATACAAGTTTTAAATTAACACATTTAAAAAATATAAGAATTATTTAACCAAATTGACATAAATATAATAGTAAATTTAAGGATTTTGATTTTTTTCCCTCAAAATGCTTACATAAAATCTTTATATTTCTCTCATAAATTATAACTAATGATTCAATATTTTTTTGCACTATTCAAATCGACATAAATATAATAGAAAATTTAAGGATTTTGATTTTTTTTCCCTCAAAATGCATACATAAAATCTTTATTTTTCTATCATAAATTATTACTAATATCAGAAATCCATTCTTTTTATTGAATAAGAAATATTTTTAAGATCTTTGTAATATCGGGTGTGACAACTAATAATTCAAATTTGTTTTTTCACTTTTCAATGACAACTTACCATTCAATTTATTATGGATATGCTAACTCTTACCTCTTTAAAGGCTATCTTTATAATTATTGCTTATATAATAATTAGGGAGCAGCATTATTCGATTCGTTGAAGCTACCATTAAGGCACCATGGTGATCCCCTAAATCAATTAATTATTCGAGCAATTATTTTATTGAGCGGTCGTCTCTTCTTTTGCGTCAACTACTTGATCAATTTAACATTGGGTTTTTAATTTTATAAATAATTTGTTTTTGTATTTTAAAAATATTTTTAAAAAACTTATTTTTTATTTTAAATTAATTTTTTTAAGATTAATTTGATATATTAATATTAAAAATTAATTTTTTAAAAAAAAATTCATAAATTTTCAAATAAAAATCACTTTAAAAAATATTCATTATTATAATATCAAATATATTTTAAAAAAAAAAAACAAAACAAAACACAAGGTCAACTGCACCGCACGAGACGCATGTGCCGCGTGCATCTTGCGAGGGCATCGCTCAAATATGCTATATTTTTTTTTTTTCTATTGTTTGAAAAAAACCTCTCTTGAGTTCTCTTGTTAATAAACAACATATATGCTGTCAATGTCGGCCACAAAGATGGCAACTTGCAGAGAGAGATATAGAACACAATCCAAATCCCTTTAAAAAACATTTTAGTTATACGTTACTGGAAATAAATAATTTTTTTATTTTAATTATATTATTTGAATAAAACAAAATTAAAACTAGAGTCAATAACCAATTTTATATTCTTACAATGGTTTTTACATAAATATCATGTTAATTTGGTATTTGACTAAACATAAAAGAATAAAATAAAAAATCATAGTGTTGCTCAATTGACTAGAAACAAATAATTTTTTTTTTCATTTTAATTATAGATAGAAACAATGAACATACTGGCAGAATAAAAAAAATTAAAGCTAGAGTCAATGGCCAATTTTATATTTTTATATAATTATCTTGATCAAATAAGGGTTAAATGAGGGGAGGGATAATTTGATATTTGACATTTTTTATAATTGATTTTTAAAAAAAAATTCTTTCAATATTTAATTAATTAAAAATAAAAAAAAAATTCTAGAAGAGATAATTCAAGTCTATAATAAGAGGCCTACGGAATTTAGGGCACAAAACCACCCCAACAAATATTGTTGGTTGCATGCGACGTGCAACTCGTAACAAAGGTTATGGCGAAAATACAGAGAGGCACGTAAAAAATTCACAAATCAGACTCCGACTATCCTTGCGCTGGACTGTCCTGTCAGAATAGTATAGCACTTCCAAAATCTCCTCCATCACAAATACCCTTTACTACACAGGCATAATGTATAGATCATTATGTTGAACAAAAGCTTCAACAAAGACAACATTGAAAACGCCATGACCAGAAGAGTGAAGCTATGCCACATCCATGTTTTCCTCGACACTCTGTTGACTGGTCTCAAACCTCAATCTTTTTGCTTGAGATGGGTTATCACAGCTTGATCCCTCCCCATAATCATTATCAAGACCTCTCTTACCTTCAAGCCTTGCCTCGTCTTGCTCATATACTAGGTATACTCCATTCTTCTTCACAGTCATTGTATTTCCACAATCTACAATGAGTTCCACTTCATCTTCACTACCAAGTTTGAAAAACTTGTTTGATATATGGCCTTGCCAAAGGTGATCTTCGCAGGATTTTACCAAGTTAACTGCTACAGCAAGAAAATCCTTGGTAAAACCCTTAGTATGATTAGTCAATTTGATTGTAATACGTTTAGCTTGTTTTTTCTCTAAATTAGTTGAGCAAACAATGCACACATTCATGCCCTTCAAGTTCCTGCCATCGAATTTTGGTAGTTTAAACAATATTGAAGCACCCTCATTCTTATAGTTGAACAAGGCAGGAATCTCATTTCCAGGAAGTACCACACCAGAAAAACATCCCTGCACAAAGAGTACCATTTTTATTTTATATATTTAACAACAACATAGTAAAATATGTTTAACAAGTAAAGAGAGACAGAGAAAGAATATTATACCATGTGCATGCTATTTTTTAAAGTATTTGAGATATCGTAGCACCCTTCCATGTCAATGTGTGTAATGGACCTTGATTTATCCAATCCTGGAGCCTCAATCAGTTTGGGGCAATTAGCAATATACAGCAAACGCATACGTGAAGCTACTGATATGTCTGGTAATCTTTCCAATGAGGTGCAGTTCGAAGCGCGCAAGATATCCAAATTTCTAGGTAAAGCTGGAATTGTTTGTAGCCTGGTGTTATCGTCCAGTCTTAGACCTGTAAGTCTCAAAAGACTACCCAAGCCAGCTGGTAGACTTTGAAAACTGTTACGGTCTAATTCCAGATTGGTTAGTGAGGGTAAGCTCCCAAGATCTCTAGGAAGCGCATCATCAGATAAATTGCAATCACTGAGCGATAATGATGTGAGTCTGTTTAAGCCATGAAAAGAAGGTGGCAGCAGGTTGGTTGGACTGGGACTTTTTCTTGGCAGAAACCATGACATCAAACGTGAAGGAAATGTTGCGGAAGTTGAACCTTTACAGCCACAAAGTGATAAATCTTTGAGGTTCTTTAGTTTTACTATTGTACTTGGTACCTGTCTTATGGCAGTGTCATCTGCATGGAGAATTGTCAAGGATTCCAAATCTCCCAAGTCCTCAGGCAATTCATCAAATTTTGAGCAGCCTGAGAGGTAAAGAATCTCGATAGACTTCGACTTCCAGAAGCTGCTCGGGAGCCTCATAAGTTGCTTGCAATCTTTGAGATTTACCAAAACAAGTCTTTCAAGGTATCCAATAGAATGATGAACTTCAACCAAACTACTGCAGTCTTTGAGTTTTAACTTCTCCAGATGTGGAAGTCTGGAAAAGTCGGGAGTACGAGATAGGTAATGAGAATGACTGAGATTAAGAAACTTCAACTTCCAAAGGAACTGAGGAAAAGAAGCAAGATTCAGGAGTTAGAAAGAAATTGTTAATGTTTGATAGCATACTAAAGCTTAGATAAATATTTGATAGTCTTAGCATACCTTAGAATTCTTAACCTGTCTTAGGTTGCTGTGTCGCATATCTATAGCAACAAGGTTTTCCCCATAGAGGCCATCAGGTATGAACGAGAGTGGAAATCCATGCCAACAGAGCCAGGTTAATTTTCTCAAAAGATATTCACAGCCTCCACCAAGGTTTACATGATTGAGCTGGAGCAGCCTTAGGTTTTGCAGATTGCAAAACACATTTACATTCACTTTCATGTCATTCACTTTCAGCAAGTTTATGGCCATCCCTTGGATTGCTTCAGTTCCCTGTCAATAAACCACATCAAGAGGAAAGGATCAGATATTTTTGAAAACATGAATTTATGCGATGATAAGTTTGAATGCATTCACCATGTTTCTTCTCAATATGTCAGCAACTTCTTCACGAATCCATAATCTACTCCGCCTTCCTGGATTGTTCGGTGACTGCGCACGAACAATTTCTCTCCCCATATCTCTAAGCAAATCATGCATTATTAGCTTGTTCTTTTCATTAACAGATACAAGGCACCTCTGAGTGAGGACACTAAATCCAATGTCTGCGAAAAAATCACAACCATTTAATATTGGTAACACATATTCCTTGTCCATCCCAATAAAGTAACAGGATATATCGAGGAATATATCTTTCTGCGTGTCATCATTCAGGCCATCAAAACTTATTTGGAGCTTTTTCTGAATTTGATCATCAGGAATTCTTCTCAGTTTTTCCAATGCACTTTTCCATTCAACTATACTTCTACCAAATAGAAAAGAGCCTATTACTTCAAGTGCTAGTGGCAATCTTCCACAGTAGTCAACAATTTGTTCTGACAACTCCTTATAATCTTCGACGGGATGGCTTGTTCGAAAGGCATGCCAGCTAAAGAGCTCCAAAGCTTCAATGTCATTCATTTCTCTGGCCATGTATACTCGATCAGCTCCAAGAACTGCTAGAACATGCTTATCTCTTGTTGTTACAATGATTCTGCTTCCTGAACCAAACCAATCTCGACTCCCCGCTATCGCTTGTAACTGATCTAATTTATCTACATCATCGAGTATGAGAAGAACTCTTCTACTGTGAAGTCTTTCCTTTATCATATTCATTCCTCTGTGAACATTGCCAATCTTAATCTTGTCTGTCTTCAGGATATCAAAAAGAAGTTGTTCTTGCAGTTTGACATGACCATTTGGCTGCTGTGAAATTTCTCGAACATTGGCAAGAAAACATTTCCCATCAAAACTATGAAACAACTCATTATACATGGCCTTGGCAATGGTTGTTTTCCCTATGCCTCCCATTCCATATATTCCTACAATGCAGACCTCGCTTGATCCAGCATTTAACAAGAAGTTCAATTGTTGCACACGAGGATTTATCCCAACTGGATAGAAGGCTACGAACAAGTATGTGCTCCTCAGTTCTCTCAAAATCTCCCCAACAATTTTCTTTATAAATTTTGCCTCATGCCTGCAATTAATTGTCAACAAAATAGTGAGACTTTAAGCATAAAACAGCCAATTAGAATATATTATGTAAACCACAATCCAAAATATTTTATAATTTGTAGTTTTCCTGAAGAAAATCCAGCCCCAACCAAAACATCTCATATTCCTTGGATCACCATTTAGTTCCTCAACCCTGTATTATCTGCTGATAATGTACTTCTTCTCAGTATATATCATTACCTAAATTATTAAAATTATTTATTTATTGAAATCTTTTTAAAAATAAATTGGATAGCACGTTAAGGACTCCTTTGGTATCATTGCCATTTGCAATTTTTTTTGTTTCATAGAAATTGTTTTTAAAATTTATAGCATTTTTGTACATGCAAGTTGTTAGTTCTTCTACCAAAATTATACTTTTTTTAGTTTTTTTTAATAATAACATCTTCATCCTTAATAGCTTTATCGTACGATTTCGGATAATAGAAAAAAAAAACAATTTAAATGGTTCAAATTCGAGAATTTTATCACTTAGATCATATCATTGATAACATAAGAATTACTATTAATTCAAATTATAAAGTCCATTAAATTAGTAAGGATGGTTATTTTAAATAATTGAGTCAAGTGCTTACCCATCCGCAACATTCCTCAAATCCCATCCAGACAAATTTGCAGCTTCAGTCAAAGCCATCCTCCATGTCGCCACCTTGCCCTTGTTTGTCTGGAGCACAAACCTTTTTTCATGTCCAGCAAAGGCCTCTGCAAAACTTCCAGTTTGTTTCCTCACATCAGATGGATCAACATCATAGAATATAGGAAAAACAAGTTGCCTACAGCTTCTCCTACACTCCATGATCTTCACTAGTTCCTCAAGACACCATCTTGAATTTGCATAATTTCTTGAGAATACAATGACTGAAATCCTAGACTTTTGGATAGCTTGTAATAGCTCCGTAGAAATATCTTCACCCCTTCGGAGCTCATTGTCGTCTCTAAAGGTGTTGATTCCAGCATCTTTGAAGGCAAAGTAGAGATGATCGGTGAAATTTTTGCGCGTGTCCTCGCCTCTAAAACTCAAAAACACATCATAAATCCACGGTTTCGAAGATGAAGATGAAGATGAAGACGCAGATGTCATTGTAACATGAAAGCTATGGTGGCGAGAGAAAGAACGAGAAATGGTACAAAATTAATGACTCCAAAAATTAATGCGAGGGACACTTGAAGTACTGAGGGAGACAACCAAAGCCTTTAGCTATCGCGATAAGAAAAGGGTCTTTTTCGTACTGTGATGCTCACTGTGCTTGTTGATAGCAAAAGTTATGGAAGGATTTATTCTCCCTCGAACTGCGATGACCAATGAAAAGTTGCGTATATATACGAGTTGTCTCTTCTTCTTTTTTCCAGAGAATATTAATGCAGGAGGCAAGATTTATGCTTGTGAAAGCGTGTAATTATATCTTCAATAGATAGAATAATAATTTTTATAAAATATTTTTGAAACAAATTAATTTTTTTATTTTTTAAAATTATTTTTTTAATAATTATAAATCATATACTAATATTAAAAATAATTTTTAAAAAATATTATTTTAATATATTTTTTAATAAAAAAATATTTTAAAAAATAATCACTATCTTACTTGCGTTTCCTTCTAAATCACTTTATATAATAGGTTGAAAAATTATTTAAAAAATAATAAATTACTATTCATTATAATATATTCTCCCATGATTACACTATTTATGATTTTATAGGTTAGTTTGCAATTAGATTCTATAATTTTTCAAACTTTATATCTCGGTAAACTAACTTTATTTTCATAGTATTTTTTAAAAAAAAAAAGTTGAGAGAGGAGAGAGTGCATGGTGCCAAAGAAAAAAGAACAAGATGAGAGAGAAATTTTCAACAAATTATATTTCTGGATGCAAAAATCATCGACATTGATCTTTGAATTTGTTTTGGAGAGAAAAGTTTGTCCATGGTTATTAACATATTTTCGAATCTCAAAAGGTCAGTTAAAGTATATGAGAGAATAATAGTAATTATATATTTTTCGATTTGATTCATTTATTTCTTTTATTTTGGGTGTTTGAAATTCATTTTGGGGTTGAAATTAGATTTTCAAAAGCTTTTGAAAGGATTTTGAATAAACATATGCTAAATAAATTGTTTATTTTTTTTTATATAAAAAAAATCGTCAAAACTTTTAATTAATCATCAAAACTTTATAATAAACAATCGTCAGCTTGGAATGTGCGATGCATTGCTTTTTTTTTTTTTTTTTTTTTTTTTTTGAGTGCTTGGGTCAAGATTCCATGGTCCTAATACATAAATATGAGCTAACTCACTAACCGAGGTGTTCCGCTACCTGAGCCTAGGGCAACCTATCTCAATTCTTTTTTATTTATCTCTTTTTTTCTTAATTTTTTTCATACCAAAAATTAATTTTTAATTTTATAAATATTAAAATATTATTTTATATTTAATTTTTTATTCAAACTAATAAATTCAAAGTTAAAATAAAATAAGTGATGGATAAGTTTTACCAAATCTCGGTGTAGAAATTAGATAAAGTTTTTCTTATGTGTCCTATGTACCTCTTTAAAAAAGAATGTCCATGACCCAAGATACTAGTGTAGATATTCAAATCAAATTATATATATATCTTAATTAATTTTATGAAACATAAAATCAATAATCATGACTCTAAAAAAAACTTAAATTTATAATTATTAAAAAAAAAACCCATGGATTAACCTATCCTAACTTATTTATATTTTGCCTGTGAAAGAGTTGACTGTAAGTGAGAAGCCGGCCATAAATCCATGCTAATTCATTATTTTATTATTATATTTTATATGGTGGGAATTGTTTTATTGTTTTTTCAAGAGAGGTGCATGTACCGCGTGCATCTTGCGAGTTCTCTTCTTAATAAACAGGATATATTCTTTGTCAATGTCGGCCACAAAGTTGGCAACTTGCAGAGATATATATTTAACAATCAAAATACTTTTAAAAAACATTTCAGTCACGTGAGTGAAAATACTATTTTAATATTTTTATTATATATATTTTTTTATATTTTTAGATTATATTGATATTAAAAATAATTTTTTAAAAAATATATATATATATATATTATTTTGATACATTTTTAAATAAAAACACTTTAAAAAATAACCACAACAACATTCTCGAACAACCTTACTAGAACCAATGGTTCATTTTATATTTTTATAATAATTTTTATATAATTTTTATGTCAAATAAAAAGTAATTTGTATTTGACTAGACATAAAAAATTAAAAATTAAAAATAAAAGTGTTGTCAAATTGATTGGAAACAAATATATTTTTTTAATTATATAGAAAAACAATGAAAATACTCTTAAAATTAAAAAAATAAAATTAAAGGTAGAGTCAAGAGCCAATTTTGTATTTTTACAATAGTTTTTACATAATTATCATGTCGGGATAAGTTGATATTTGGCTAGAAATAAAAAGTTTTAAAAATAGTGAAGTGTACTACTCCACCACTTTGTGAATATTATACGATGATGGTGAAGAAGTATTTTTTTCTCTCTTATTATTTTGCTTCTATCAAGTTTTCAAATTTCTTACTGTTCATAGTGAATGTTTTATTGGGTTTTGTTGTTGTTTCTTCTTTGATTATTGATGACTGGGATGGGTTTGCCTTGATGGCAAAGACACTTTTGTCTTGATGAGTTTCTGTTTGATGGACTGACCTCTCTTGCCTCATGTTTTGCATCAAGAAAACACCAGGACGTGTTATTTTTAAAGATATCATGATGGGTAATATAGAATTGTTTTGTTTTATTACGGGTAAAATAATTTTTTATTTTTTTAGTTTATTTTATATATAAGTTTTTTATATTTTGGTTAAACTAAAATTTTCTTAAATATTTAATTTGTATTATGCAGTATAACCCTAGCTTCTTTATTTTTTTTATTTTTTTTATTTCTTTGGATTGTTAGTATTGAGAGAAGGTTGAAGATGGCGGAGGGAGTTCTGGGTTTTGGCTTTTGAAACTATAAAGACTGACCTCGTAGAAATAATGATAGCATTTTGGTTACAAAAACAAGTTTTTTTCCCGACGAGGTCCACTTAGCCACAAGCTAGACATTATTTGAATTATGGGATTCATGAGCTTGGATAATTACAATATAAATACGAAAAAGCTCCTCAAACCACATGTTTATTTATGCTAGATCTTTACTTTATTACAATCATAGACATACGGATGCAATTTAATCACATCCAGATGGTCTATAATTATTCATGATTCAATGCCAAAAAAAGGGCCATATAAAATTAATTAGCCCAAAGGAAGAGGAGAGAGTGACACCATGACATTCCGGTTTCTAGAAAAACCTAATTAATCTCCTAATGCTTTAAGCATGATAGAAAAAAAAAGAAAAAAAGAGAAAGAGACCAGATTTGAAAACCTACATTAACCTAAATATAAAAGTTGTGGAATACTAATCTCCAAAGCACATGGAAGTCTATTTAATCTCTGGTGATTGAAAAGAAAAATATAAACATATTAAGGCTCTGGTTTTTCGATGGGGATGAAGGCTGATATTGGTTTTTGTGGAATTCTAGAGGTTGATGTTCATGTCATGGCTGATATATTGAGAGGCTACTGAGTTCATTTGGGGGATGATGTTTAGGGTATGGTGATCTCGGGTAAAGCCTGGTTGTTTCGGTGAAGGCTGTTGAATCAAGGGTTGAAGAAGGGATGGTTTATGGCTTGAGGTTTCCGTTTGATTTTGGTGAAGAATTGGTGGTGGTGTAAGGCAATGCAAGGCAGTGATGGTATTGAAGGAAGGTTGGGGGCTGGTAATGTCTTTTCTAGTTCTCTATGCTCTCCCTGTTAGAGAATAATATAAATCATATTCTAGGACCTTACCTAATAGCTTAAGCTATTAGGTTGAGATGGTTCTTTGACATGGTATCAGAGCCTTGGTGATCAAGTGGTAATGAGTTCGAATCTCACAATCCTCATTTATTTGATAAAAATTAAGCACAAGGTAATGTGGGTCTGTTCAAGTTTCAAGCCCAAAAAGCTTTCACTTAAGGGGATGTGTTAGAGAATAATATAAATCATAACCTGAGACCTCACTTAAAAGCTTAAGCTATTGGGTTGAGATGGTTCCTTGACATGGTATCAGAGCTTTGATGACCTAGTGGTCACGAGTTCAAATCTTACCATCTCTATTTATTTGATAAAAATTAAGCACAAGGTAATGTGGGTGTGGGCCTGTACAAGTTTCAAGCTCAAAGGGCTTTCACTTGAGGAGGCGTGTTAGAAAATAATATAAATCATATCCTAGGACCTCACCTAACAGCTTAAGCTATTGGGTTGAGATGGTTCTTTGACATGGTATCAGAGCCTTAATGACCAAGCGGTCACGAGTTCGAATCTCACTATCCTATTTATTTGATAAAAATAAAATCAAGCACAAGGTAATATTGGTATGTACAAGTTTCAAGCCCAAAGGGCTTTCACTTGAAGGGGTGTGTTAGAGAATAATATAAATCATATCCTGGGACCTCACCTAACAGCTTAAGCTATTGGGTTGAGATGGTTCTTTGACACTCCATGTGCTGGTGTTGGTTCTTGTGGAAACTGCACCTGTTCTTCGTCCTTTTTAAGTTTTTAAGGAGAATCTAAAATTAATTGTAGTCTCAAATGATTTTTAGGACTTGATTCCTGGAGATTTGATTGTAGATTTGGACTTAATATCAACCAAGCATTAATGTTTTCTTTCCTTCTTTCTTAACGTGTCTTTTTTATATTGTGCTCCTTTCAAGTTTTCAATTCTTTATTGTTCATACTCAATGTATTGTTGAAATCACACCGAAATTCTAATAATAACATCAAAGATATTATTAGAAAGATCTTGACAAAATAAATTCAACGATACTAAAAAATATCACATATAGTGAATAGAGTGGGCTACAATTTAGGTTTTAGAGTAATTAAGATTTAGCAAAATAAGATACAGATTTCCTCACAAAAAAAGATATACCTTGGATCTTAGCTAAAACCACGACTTCCACGACCTTTTCACAATACAGGGAAAGATCTGAGATGATACAATTAGTTGAAGGGGATTGCCAAAATCAAGGTTGACAAATTACTGCACATAACCAAAGTACACTACTCCATAGACAACATAAGAAAGTTAGCGTCAATTCTAGGGTACATAGATGAGAATTTGTTTGAGAAAAAGTATAGGAAAATTGCTCATTTAATAAGAATTCTCATTCAAATTTCAACAGTTAAAGCTTTGATACACATCTTGTAACAGTCTGACTGTACGACTCAATCAATGTTAAAAGATCACAACATATCCTTTTTATTTAAGGGTGAATTTTTTTTTTCTTTCAAAAATTCGGCAAAGCTTCTTTTGCATTTAGGACATCCCAAGTTATCGACTACTATCAATTTACTTAATCAACCCATCATCACAAGGTCCCATAATTTTGGACCTTATATCAACCCTCATAATTCCACACAGTATATATATCCTACGAGTACGATCAATATGAACATAGTCCAAACATCATATCATAAAATTTAAGAGAAAAGGAATACTAACATGCAAAGAAAGTATTTACAACATAATAAGTGTTCCTAAATACTTCAAAAGGGTTAGTTACAAGATAACTAAGATACTAAATGTTAAGCTGAACTTTTATAAATACATCAAGTTTTACAAATATATACTACATAAACACGTTAATTCCCTTTTGTTTAAGTTAAATATTTACATAAGCTTCATAAAATGGAGTCCTAAACTAATGATCTTCCTGGATGTTTGATGGACCTATTACATAAATAAATATACCATTATGTTGATAAAGAATATATATATATATATGCTCATGTAATAAATACAAATGAAGTATTAACTTTCTATCGAACCTTAAGAATTCTAACAGAAAACTTATATTTTACTTGTAAATCTTTTAAATCCAATTAACACTCATTTTTATATTCTTAGTTGAATAATCTTATTCACTTGCATAAACTGGGTGACCTTGCAAGGTCAAATCTTGTAATCCATTTCCCGGCGATCCTATCATGGATGCCATTAGCCGAAGCAAATATTGTAATTCATATCCCGACAATCCTATCACAGAAGCCATTAGCCGAAGCTAATCTTGTAAATCATCTCCCGGCAATCCTATCATAGATGCCATTAGTCGAAGCAAATCTTTGTAGTTCATATCCCGGCAATCCTATTACGGATGCCATTAGCCAAAGCTAATATTTTAAATCATCTCCCCGCAATCCTATGACGGATGTCATTAGCCGAAGCTAATCTTTGTAGTTCTTATTTCGGCAATCCTATGACGAATGCCATTAGTCGAAGCTAATCTTTATAGTTCATATCCTGGCAATCCTATCACGGATGTCATTAGCCGAAGCTAATCTTGTAAATCATCTCCCGGCAATCCTATCATGAATGCCATTAGCCGAAGCTAATCTTGTATTCATGCTAGATTTTATTTATATTGAACATGACATTTATTGTAATTGCATTCACCAAACGAATTTTAAATTATATAAGTGCAAATATGAGGAAAATCACGCACCTGTTTCACCTGTCTCATGACCTCCCTTAACAGAAGATTTAATCCTGGTTGCTCCTCCTGAATCACAAGGAAGTTTTTTTGTTATGATTCCTTCAAACCGATATTATAGAGAATTCATATTCATCCATTACTTATATGTTACTTTCTATGCATGTTCATTTCCTCATAATAACATGCATACATATATCATGTATATTTTCAAAGTTAGTATCTCAATTTGTAAGCGTTCGTATAACTCAATTCTTTTATTTTTTTTATAGTATTCACGTGAAAGTCTACCGTTATTGTCCAAATTCCAACTGTTACTGTCTAATTTTAAATTGTTACTGTCTAAATTTCCAACTGTTACTGTCTGACTTTGAACCGTTACTGTCTGACTTTGAATTGTTACTGTCCAATTTCCAACTGTTACTGTCTGACTTTGAACTGTTATTGTCCACATTTCCAACTGTTACTGTTTGACTTTAAACTGTTACTGTCCGAACACTCATCAGGTTTTTAACTATATCTAAAGTTCTAAAACTCCATGTTAAGTGATATTTATCTTGTTAGTAAGCTAAGACACGAGACTACCTGTTCTTTGAGGAAGGAGAACCCAGTTCTGCCTCTAAGATAGTCAAAATTGCTTATTAACTAATCAGTCTTGCTGCCCTACATAATCAGTCACAACTCAGTTTCGGTTGGTAACCCATAACTGGAGTTCTACATCTCCAAATTGAGCAAGACCAGTTTTCTTGGTTAGCTAACATTTAAATCTACAATTTCTATGAGGAATCCAATCTTAATTCCCTCATCCTCCTATCCAAAATCTCACCGAAAGTCAGGAGACAAGTCTATCCAGAGTTCTCTCCCCCTCCCCTTCACACAATACTTTCATAAACTACATACCACACACATAAATTAACTTAATCTCAACAATAAGTACTTTTTCCCCAATTTATGTCTAAGAACCCTAATCTATGATTCAATATCAAGGCATCAATTCTTTATCGAATTTAAAAAAAATGATTTTTTTTAAAATCAGGTTTAGAATACCTTACCTGGTACAAATTAAGATCTTGATCTTTAACCAGTTGAAGATTTTCAACTCCCTCTTTTCTTTTCTTCTTGTTCAATTTCTTGGTAATCCTTTGCTCTCAAGTGTTTATCCCATCTATAAGCTCTAAATCTTGGATGGGTTTTTGAAATGTTAGCTTTTCTCTCTTGATTTCTCAAGAATGGGTATAAAACTCCCTATCCTCTCTCCTTATGGTTCCTACCGATTTTGTTTTGGTGAGGAGAGAGTGTTTATACTCTATATTTTCATTTATTTGCATTTAGGCCCTCTTTTTCCTTTAAGTGTATTATATTTTTTTCTCTTCAATTAAATCCAACCCTCAACAGTACCGGGTTCATTATAATATCTCGAATTATTTCACCCGAAAATTCTTATTAAAATTTTTTTGAATTCCTATTTTTTTTTATTTAACCATATGCATGAATTTCTTCACTTTTATTCATTTATTTTTTTTTCTTAGGGTTTACATTCTCCCCTCCTAATAGAAATTTTGTCCTCGAAATTTGAGTGATGTACCTGAATTTATAAACAAGTCGAGGAATTTTCATCTCATTTCTGATTCTCTCTCCCATGTTTCTTCCTTGATTTGTGAGCTTCGCCATAAGACTCTGATGATGGGAACTTTCTTATTATGAAGTTCTTTCTCACCCCAATCGAGTATCTTTATCGGTCTTACCTCAAGTGTTAAGTCTTCTTTTACCTCTACTGTACTTGAGGTAACACTCTCGAAGGGTCTACATCGGCTTTTCGCAGCAAAGAAGCATGGAATACATTGTGAACCTTGGCCAACTATAAGGGCAAGTTTATTTCATATGCTACAGGTCCAATACGTTTTCGGATTTTAAATGGTCCAATGAACCTCGAGGCTAACTGTCCCTTTATGCCAAATCTCAGCATGTGCTTCCATGGTGCTACCTTCAGAAATACTTTATCTCCAGGACAAAATTCAAGTGGTCTTCTTCAAATATCTGCATACTTCTTCTGTCTATCCTGAGCTGCCTTCATTTGATCTTTAATAATCCTCACTTTTCAGTAGTGATTTGCATTAATTCTGCCCTATACAGCTTTTTGTCCCCAACTTCTTCTCAATACAAGGGTGTCCTACATTTTCTGCCATAAAGAGCTTCAAATGGGGCCATTCCAATTGTTGTCTGATAACTGTTGTTATACGTGAATTCTATAAGTGACAGGTGCTCCTCCTAGTTTCCACCAAATTCCAAAGCACATGCCCTTAATAAATCTTCTAAAATTTCAATAACTCTCTCAGATTGGCCATCAGTCTACGGATGAAAGGCAGTACTGATACTCAAATTTGTTCCCAAAGCAAGTTGTATGCTCGACCAGAGACGTGAAGTAAATCTTGGATCTTGGTCTGAAACAATTGATGTTGGGACTCCATGAAGCCTTACAACTTCATTCACATAAATCTTAGCCAACTTGTCTACTGGATCTGTCATCTTTACTGGTAGGAAAAGGGCATACTCAGTTAGTCGATCCACAATGACCCAGATTGCATCATTTCCCTTCTTTCCTCTGGGTAGTCCCGACACAAAGTCCATTGTGATCATCTCCCACTTCCACTCAGGGACTGATAATGGTTGTAGTAGCCCTGCCGGTTTTCGGTGTTCTACTTTTACTTGTTGGCAAATACTACATTTTGCCACGTAACTAGCCACTTCTTTTCTCATATTTGGCCACCAGTAGTACTGTTTAAGATCCTGGTACATCTTAGTACTACTTGGATGTATAGTGAACTTAGACTCGTGAGCCTCTCGTAGTAACTTTTGTTTAAGGGTTTTGTTGTCAGGCACATAAATACATCGCCCCAACATCACTATTCCATCATCACCCATTTGAAAAAGAGTTTCACCCCCCGATTCCAGTTTGATTCTTACTTTTAACACCTCATCATCAAGTTGTTGTGCCTCTAATATTTTCTCTCGATATCCTGACTTCACCCTTAGTTGAGCTATTAAGGATCCTTCCGGACTAACACTGAATACTGCTCCCAATCTCTTTAGTCCAATCATGATTTCCTCATTCCAAGTCGATGGTCCACCCCTAATTGCCTTGTCTTTACGACTGAGAGCATCCGCGACTACATTCGCTTTTCCTGGATGATAATCTATAATACAGTCGTAATCTTTAATTAATTCTACCCATCTCCGTTGTCGCATATCCAACTCCTTCTGTGACATTAGATATTTAAGGCCCTTTATGATCCATGAATATTTGAACCCAAGATCTGTATAAGTAGTGCCTCCATACTTGTAAAGCAAAAACTAATGCTGCCAATTCTAAGTCATGAACTGGGTAGTTGACTTCATGAGTCTTCAGTTGTCTCGATGCATAGGCAACTACTTTTTCATGCTGCATTAGAACACAACCCAGTCCTTTTCTTGAAGCATCACTATAGACTACAAAGCCTTCTGTTCCGGATGGAAGGATTAGTACGAGGGCAGTAGTAAGTCTTCTCTTTAATTCTTGAAAGCTCTCATCGCACTCCTTTGACCACTCCTATCTTATGTTCTTCCTAGTAAGTCGTGTCAATGGAGTTGCTATCATTGAAAATCCTTCGATAAATCTTCTATAATACCCTACCAATCCGAGAAAACTACGAATTTTAGTTACCGTAGTAGGCCTTTCTCATCTCAAAACTGCTTTCACCTTCTGAGGGTCCACAAAAATGCCTTTTGAAGACACCACATGCTCTAAAAAGGTAACTTTTTTTAACTAGAAGTCACATTTATCCAACTTGGCATACAATTGGCAGCTCCTTAGAGTCTGTAGTGTATGTCTCAGGTGCTGTTCATGCTCCTTATAGGATTTGGAGTAAACCAAGATGTCATCAATGAATACGACAACAAACTTATCAAGGTATGGTTGGAATACTCGGTTCATTAAATCCATAAAAAGTGCTGGAGCATTAGTTAATCCAAAGGGTAGCACTAAGAACTCAAATTGTCCGTAACGAGTTCTGAAGGCAGTTTTCAGCACA
Organism: Populus davidiana; assembly: GCA_030145905.1. Taxonomy (NCBI): domain Eukaryota; kingdom Viridiplantae; phylum Streptophyta; class Magnoliopsida; order Malpighiales; family Salicaceae; genus Populus; species Populus davidiana. The sequence goes on along the minus strand of CM057807.1, from coordinate 2,277,760 downwards.
TCTTGCCCCTTGATTCGCATTTGGTAGTATCCTGATCTTAAATCAATCTTTGAGAATGCTTTGGCACCCTTCAACTAATCGAACAAATCATATATCCGTGGAAGTGGATATATGTTCTTTACCGTCACTTTATTCAGCTAACGGTAATCTATGCAAAGCCTCAACGTTCAATATTTCTTCTTCACAAATAATACAGGTGCCCCCCAAGGTGAGTTGCTTGGTCGTATGAACCTTTTGTCTAAAAGCTCATGCAATTGAATTTTCATCTCATCAAATTCTTTTGAGGCCATTCTATACGATGGTTGGGCTATAGGAGACACCCTAGACAATATATCTATGGTGACTTCAACTTCTCTTTCTAGGGGTAGTCCTGGCAATTCTTCCAGAAATACATCCGGAAATTCCCTCATAATTAGAATGTCAGACAATCCTATTTTACCCTTTCTGATTTTATCATATAAGCAAGGTATGTTGTACAACCTTTCCTTAGTAGTTTTCTCATAACTATACCCGAGATCATATTTGTAAAGTTAGAAATTCTCTCCCCTTTAAAGACCATTGTTTCACCCTTAGCCCCTTGGAAGGTTACCGTTTTTGTAAAGCAATCTAGACGAGCCTTATTTTTGCCCAACCAATTCATACCTAGAATTATATCAAAATCACTTAATTCTAGGGGTATTAAATCTACTTTTGGTTCACACCCATTAATGTTAATTCCCACCCCTTCAAATACAACATTTGTTTCCACAGTTTCACCTAAAGGTGTCCCAATAATAAATTCTTTTTCTACCCTTTTTGTTTCTTTACTTAATTTGGTTACACTTTTATTTGCTATAAAGGAGTGAGTCGTACCAGAATCAAACAAAACATGTATTTGATAATCATTCATTTGAAGCATACCTGCCACCACATCTGATGCTGCTTTGACATCCTCCTGGGTCATATGGAAAACCCTTCCTTGATCCCTTTAAATTTGCACTCTGGGTCGTCCCCTATTTGAGTTAGCTCCTAACTGAGTCGACCTTCCCGGTCTATTTACTGTGATGGACTGCTGATGACTCTGGCTTTGTTGCCTATGTCTCTGAGGTTGTTCAATGCTTAATGCTTAAATGGAGGCATTTTCTTTTAAAATGACCCTTCTCACCACAATGATGACATCCTCTTTATTTTTTTTAAGTGCTTGGGTCAACTTTCCAAATACATACTTATGAGCTAACTCACTAATCGAGGTGTACCGCCACCTAGGCATAGCGCAACCTATCTCGATTCTTTTTAATTTATCCTTTTTTTTCTTAATTTTTTTTATCCAAAAAATTAATTTTCATTTTTTATAAATATTAAAATATTATTTATATGTGAATTTTTAGCCAAATTAATAAATTCAAAGTTAAAATAAAATAACTGCTTGATAAGATTTACCAAATATTGGTGTGTAGGACTAGGAATTAGATAGAGTTTTTCTTATGTTTCTTTAAAAAAATATTTTAACTTAATTTAACATCAAGACATGATCAAAATTTGTTATTAATTTATTTGGAAAAACTAGAAAATACAAGTTTTAAATTAACACATTTAAAGAATATAAGAATTATTTAACAAAATTGACATAAATATAATAGTAAATTTAAGGATTTTGATTTTTTTTTCCTCAAAATGCTTACATAAAATCTTTATTTTTCTCTCATAAATTATAACTAATGATTCAATATTTTTTTTGCACTATTATTCAAATCGATATAAATACAATAGAAAATTTAAGGATTTTGATTTTCCCCCCTCAAAATGCATACATAAAATCTTTATTTTTCTATCATAAATTATAACTAATATCAGAAATCCATTCTTTTTATTGAATAAAAAATATTGTTAAGATCTCTGTGATATCGGTGTGACAACTAATAATTCAATTTTTTTTTTCAATTTTCAATGACAACTTACCATTCAATTTATTATTGATACGCTAACTCTTACCTCTTTAAAGGCTATCTTTATAATTATTGCTTATATAATAATTAGGGAGCAACATTATTCGATTCGTTGAAGCTACCATTAAGGCACCATGGTAATCCCCTAAATCAATTAATTATTCGAGTAATTATTTTATTGAGCGGTCGTCTCTTCTTTTGTGTCAACTACTTGATCAATTTAACATTGGGTTTTTAATTTTATATATTTTTTTATTTTAAAAATATTTTTATAAAGAATTTATATTTATATTTTAAATTAATTTTTTTCAGATCAATTTGATATACTAATGTTAAAAAAAAATTTAAAAATAAAAAAATATATATATTTTTAATAAATTTTCAAATAAAAAATCACTTTAAAAAATATTTATTATTATAATATTAAATATATATATAAAAAAAAAAAAAACAAGGTCAACTGCGCGGCACAAGGCGCATGTGCCGCGTGCATCTTGCGAGGGGCTCGCTCAAATATGCTTTTGTTTTTTTTTTTTCTATTGTTTGAAAAAAACCTCGAGTTTCTCTTGTTAATAAACAACATATATTCTATGGGTCCGTTTGGTAATAAAGAAAAACGATTTACTGTGCATGGGGCTCACATGATTTTTGCGTTTAAAACGCTGAAAAGAAAAAGCTACCGAAACATGCTTTTCATTCTCTGCGGGTTAATAAAAAATAAGGAACAGTGCAATTCACTGTACTGTTCACAGGTGAATTGCACTGTTCACGTGAACAGTGCAAATGAATTGCACTGTCCGCATGGCTTTTTTATTTTTATTATTATTTTTTTTAATGTGTTAATTGTATTGATTTTTTTTTAAAAAAAATAAAACTTGTTTGGAGAATTAAATTCATTCGCGATGTGAACAATATTTTTTTTTCGAAAAACTAGTATAGAGTGAATTAAATTCACTCGCACAATAATATCAATTTTATAGTTTTTATCGAATGAATTTTGCACGTAATGGAATTATAAATAGTTTAATGAAATAATAAAAAATATTTTATATAAAGTATTATTTTTTTCATGATGTAATAGGAGTAATTAATTTTACAATATTTAAATTTAAAACCATCAATATTAATATATATATATATATTTTAATTAATTTATAACCTCAATTTCAAAAGCATTCTTAACCAAACACATTAAACTACTTTTTTTTCAACCTCAATTTCAACCACAGTTTTAACCAAACACCTATTTTTTCAAATCAACCTCAACTAAAAGTACTTTTTATAAAACAATTTTTTTCAAACCACAACCACAATAGCTACCACAATACCAAACAGACTCTATATCAATGTCGGCCACAAGGATGGCAACTTGCAGAGAGATATATATAACACAATCCAAATCCTTTTGAAAACCATTCATGTGAGTGAAAATACTATTTTAATATTTTTATCACTCAATCAAAAAATTTAAATACGTTACTGGGGAATTGAATTTTTTTTACCAGGCTGGTTACCAAATTAATTGGAAATAAATAATTTTTTTATTTTAATTATACTATTAGAATAAAAAAAAAATAACTTTAAAACTAGAGCCAATAGCCAATTTTATATTCTTACGATGGTTTTTACATAAATATCATGTTAATTTGGTATTTGACTAGACATAAAACAATAAAATAAAAAATCATAGTGTTGCTCAATTGATTAGAAACAAATATTTTTTTTGTCATTTTAATTATAGATAGAAACAATCAAAATACTGGCGGAATAAAAAAAATTAAAGCTAGAGTCAATGGCCAATTTTATATTTTTACAATGATTTTTATATAATTATTTTGTTAAATGAGGAGTAATTTAATTTTTGACCTTTTTTATAATTGATTTAATAAAAAGAATTCTTTCAATATTTAATTAATGAAAAATTAAAAATTTTTATTTTTTTAGAAGAGATAATTCAAGTCTATAATAAGAGGCCTACGGAATTTAGGGCACAAAACCACCCCAACAAATATTGTTGGTTGCATGCGACGTGCAACTCGGAACAAAGGTTATGGCGAAAATACAGAGAGGGACGTAAAAAAATCACAAATCAGACTCCGACTATCCTTGCCCTGGACTGTCCTGTCAGAATAGTATAGCACTTCCAAAATCTCCTCCATCACAAAGACCCTTTACTACGCAGGCATAATGTATAGATCATTATGTTGAACAAAAGCTTCAACAAAGACAACATTGAAAACGCCATGACCAGAAGGGTGAAGCTATGCCACATCCATGTTTTCCTCGACACTCTGTTGACTGGTCTCAAACCTCAATCTTTTTGCTTGAGATGGGTTATCACAGCTTGATCCCTCCCCATAATCATTATCAAGACCTCTCTTAGCTTTAAGTCTTGCCTCGTCTTGCTCATACACTAGGTATACTCCATTCTTCTTCACAGTCATTGTATTTCCACAATCTACAATAAGCTCAACTTCATCTTCACTATCGAGTTGGAAGCTCTTATTTGATATATGGCCCTGCCAGAGGTGATCTTCACAGGATTTTACTAAGTTAACTGCTACTCTCCGAGAAACCTTGGTAAAACCCTTAGTATGATTAGTCAATTTGATTGTAATACTTTTAGTTTGTTTTTTCTCTAAATGAGATGAGCAAACAATGCACACGTTCATGCCCTTCAAGTTCCTGCCGTCGAATTCAGGTAGTTTAAACAATATTGAAGCACCCTCATTCTTATAGTTGAACAAGGCAGGAATCTCATTTCCAGGAAGTACCAAACCAGAAAAACATCCCTGCACAAAGAGTACCATTTTTATTTTATATATTTAACAACAACATAGGAAAATATGTTTAACAAGTAAAGAGACACAGAGGAAGAATACCTTGTGCATGCTATTTTTTAAAGTATTTGAGATATCGTAGCACCCTTCCATGTCAATGTGTGTAATGGACCTTGATTTATCCAATCCTGGAACCTCAATCAGTTTGGGGCAATTAGCAATGTAGAGTAAACGAATACGTGAAGCTACTGATATGTCTGATAGTCTTTCCAATGATGTGCAGTTCAAAGCGTGCAAGACATCCAAATTTCTAGGTAAAGCTGGAATTGTTTGTAGCCTTGTATTATCGTCTAATCTTAGACTTTTAAGTCTCAAAAGACTACTCAAGCCAGCTGGTAGACTTTGAAAACTGTTACGGTCCAATTCCAGTTTGGTTAGTGAGGGTAACCTCCCAAGATCTCTAGGAAGCGCATCATCAGATAGATTGCAATCACTGAGCAATAATGATGTGAGTCTGTTTAAGCCATGAAAAGAAGGTGGCAACAGGTTGGTTGGAGTGGGACTTTTTCTTGGCAGAAACCATGACATCAAACGTGAAGGAAATGTTGCGGGAGTTGAACCTTTGCAGCCACAAAGTGATAAATCTTTGAGGTTCTTCAGTTTTACTATGGTACTTGGTACCTGTCTTATGGCAGTGTCATCTGCATGGAGAATGGTCAAGGATTCCAAATCTCCCAAGTCCTCGGGCAATTCATCAAATTTTAAACAGCCTGAGAGGTAAAGAATCTCGATAGACTTCGACTTCCAGAAGCTACTCGGGAGCCTCCTAAGTTGCTTGCAATCTTTGAAATTTACCAAAACAAGTCTATCAAGGTATCCAATAGAATTATGAACTTCAACCAAACTTCTGCAGTCTTTGAGTTTTAACTTCTCCAGATGTGGAAGTCTGGAAAAGTCGGGAGTCCGACATAGGCAATGAGAATGACTGAGATTAAGAAACTTCAACTTCAAAAGGAACTGAGGAAAAGAAGCAAGATTCAGGAGTTAGAAAGAAATTGTTAATGTTTGATAGCATACAAAAGCTTAGATAAATATTTGATAGTCTTAGCATACCTTAGAATTCTTAACCTGTCTTAGGTTGCTGTGTCGCATATCTATAGCAACAAGGTTTTCCCCATAGAGGCCATCAGGTATGAACGAGAGTGGAAATCCATGCCAACAGAGCCAGGTTAATTTTCTCAAGAGAAATTCACAGCCTCCACCAAGCTTTACATGATTGAGCTGGAGCAGCCTTAGGTTTTGCAGATTGCAAAACACATTTACATCCACTTTCATGTCATTCACTTTCAGCAAGTTTATGGCCATCCCTTGGATTGCTTCAGTTCCCTGTCAATAAACCACGTCAAGAGGAAAGGATCAGATATTTTTCAAAACATGAATTTATACGATGATAAGTTTGAAAGCATTCACCATGTTTCTTCTCAATATGTCAGCAACTTCCTCACGAATCCATAATCTACTCCGCCTTCCTGGATTGTTCGGTGATTGCACTCGAACAATTTCTCTCCCCATATCTCTAAGCAAATCATGCATTATTAGCTTGTTCTTTTCATTAACAGATACGAGGCACCTCTGAGTGAGGACACTAAATCCAATGTCTGCGAAAAAATCACAACCATTTAATATTGGTAACACATATTCCTTGTCCATCCCAATAAAGTAACAGGATATATCGAGGAATATATCTTTCTGTGTGTCATCATTCAGGCCATCAAAACTTATTTGGAGCTTTTTCTGAATTTGATCATCAGGAATTCTTCTCAGTTTTTCCAATGCGTTTTTCCATTCAACTATACTTCTACCAAAAAGAAAAGAGCCTATTACTTCAAGTGCTAGTGGCAATCTTCCACAGTAGTCAACAATTTGTTCTGACAACTCCTTATAATCTTCGACGGGATGGCTTGTTCGAAAGGCATGCCAGCTAAAGAGCTCCAGAGCTTCAATGTCATTCATTTCTCTGGCCATGTATACTCGATCAGCTCCAAGAACTTTTAGAACATGCTCATCTCTTGTTGTTACAATGATTCTGCTTCCTGAACCAAACCAATCTCGACTCCCGGCTATCGCTTGTAACTGATCTAATTTATCTACATCATCGAGTATGAGAAGAACTCTTCTACTGTGAAGTCTTTCCTTTATCATATTCATTCCTCTGTCAACATTGCCAATCTTAATCTTGTCTGTCTTCAGTATATCAAACAGAAGTTGTTCTTGCAGTTTGACAAGACCATTTGGTTTCTGTGAAATCTCTCTGACATTGGCAAGAAAACATTTCCCATCAAAACTACGAAACAACTCATTATACATGGCCTTGGCAATGGTTGTTTTCCCTATGCCTCCCATTCCATATATTCCTACAATGCAGACCTCGCTTGATCCAGCATTTAACAAAAAGTTCAATTGTTGCACACGAGGATTTATCCCAACTGGATAGAAGGCTACGAACAAGTATGTGCTGTTCAGTTCCCTGGAAATCTCCCCAACAATTTTCTTTATAAATTTTGCTTCATGCCTGCAAATAATTGTCAGCAAATTATAGTGAATAAGTCAAGCATAATTATACAAACAAAATAGTGAAAATTTCAGTAATTTCAATAATATTTTAAATGGTTCGAAACTTATTATTATTATTATAAAGAAAAGGTTTGAATTTGAGAATTTTATCACTTACATCATATCATTGAAAACAAAAAAAATTACTATTAATTTAAATAACTAAGTCAAGTGCTTACCCATCAAAATGCCTGCAAATAATTGTCAACAAAATAGTGAGACTTTAAGCATAAAACAGCCAATTAGAATGTATTATGTAAAGCGCAATCCAAAATATTTTATAATTTGTAGTTTTCCTGAAGAAAATCCAGCCCCAACCAAAACATTTCATATTCCTTGGATCACCATTTAGTTCCTCAACCCTGGATTATCTACTGATAATGTACTTCTTCTCAGTATATATCATTACCTAAATTATTAAAATTATTTATTTATTGAAATCTTTTTAAAAATAAATTGGATAGCACGTTAAGGACTCCTTTGGTATCATTGCCATTTGCAAATTTTTTTGTTTCATAGAAATTTTTAAAAAAATTTATAGCATTTTTGTACATGCAAGTTGTTAGTTCTTCTACCAAAATTATACTTTTTTTTAGTTTTTTTAATAATAACATCTTCATCCTTAATAGCTTTATCGTACGATTTCGGATAATAGAAAAAAAAACAATTTAAATGGTTCAAATTCGAGAATTTTATCACTTAGATCATATCATTGATAACATAAGAATTACTATTAATTCAAATTATAAAGTCCATTAAATTAGTAAGGATGGTTATTTTAAATAATTAAGTCAAGTGCTTACCCATCCGCAACATTCCTCAAATCCCATCCAGACAAATTTGCAGCTTCAGTCAAAGCCATCCTCCATGTCGCCACCTTGCCCTTTTCTGTCTGGAGCACAAACCTTTTTTCATGTCCAGCAAAGGCCTCTGCAAAACTTCCAGTTTGTTTCCTCACATCAGATGGATCAACATCATAGAATATAGGAAAAACAAGTTGCCTACAGCTTCTCCTACACTCCATGATCTTCACTAGTTCCTCAAGACACCATCTTGAATTTGCATAATTTCTAGAGAACACAATGACTGAAATCCTAGACTTTTGGATCGCTTGTAATAGCTCCGTCGAAATATCTTCACCCCTTCGAAGCTCATTGTCGTCTCTAAATGTGTTGATTCCAGCATCTTTTAAGGCGAAGTAGAGATGATCGGTGAAATTTTTGCGCGTGTCCTCGCCTCTAAAACTCAAAAACACGTCATAAATCCACGGTTTTGAAGATGAAGATGAAGACGAAGATGAAGACGAAGATGAAAATGAAGATGTCATTGTTACATGAAAGCTATGGTGGTGAGTGAAAGAAAGATCTATGGTACACAATTAATGACCATAAAAGTTTATGTGAAGAGAGACGGCGTCTTCCGCAATCGGAGTAATATCTTTTTCGTACTTTGATATATTTATTAAAAAATTAAAAATAAACCAGACATTTCTAGCTATAATTTAGTTTAAAAAAATATATAAAGTTCATAAATTTTAAACATTTTATATCCTCACTTTAAATTCTATAAAGAAATCAAATTAATTATTTATAAAATTATTATTATATTTCATTTTATTTAAAACTCTATCAACCTGTACACTAACCAATGTCTTATATTAAAAAAAAAAAACAACCTAAAATTAACCTAGTTTAATCTACTTAATCTAATCAAAATCTATTTTAATTTAAAAATTAAAATTAAAATCATATTATTTTAATTTTAAAAAATAAAATAATTTCAATTCAATTTAATCAAGCTATATTAATTCTTGAATGTTAGCTCGGTTTAATAATATTGATAATTACTAATTAGTGAAACGAGGTAGTTTTGATTTAATAATAGTGACAGACGTACATCATTAATTTCACTGGTGTGATCATTAGTTGAGAAGCGCATTCCACTGGTGGCTTTCAACGCATTTGCCGATAATTGACAAACTCTATGCAATTTAGCTAACCTGACAACAATCAATAATTCAAGTCTTGAGAGTCAACTAAAAAGACAAAATATCTTTAATTTAATTTTTATTTTTGTATATAATTAAATTAGGAATATTTAGTTTGTGGGTTATTTTCCCAATGCTTGGATGTTGGAAAAATAGCCCCTCATAATATATATATATATATATATATATATATAAGAGTTCACGAACTCTCTTAGATTGCACTACAAAGGGTATACTTAGGATTATTTTTTTCCTATCTATATTTTGAATAAAAAATTAAAATATTTATGAAAATTTATTAACCCTTAAAACAGAAAGGACCGAATATATTCTTTTGGTTTTTAATTCATATTTTATATCAATTAAAATATCAAATTACATCATAATAAATTTTATTATAACTAAAAAACCATGATAAAAATACAAAAAAAAAAAAAACCTTAGACTCCAATTCAAGAATTTTTTTTATAAGTAATTTGATTATTTTATAATATTGTGAAAAATAAAAATTTGAAAAGACCCCTAGTTGTTACTTAAATAAATTTTATTTTAAAGAATAATTTAATTATTTTATTATGCTTTAAAAATATAAAAAGATAAGTTCTTCCCTTTTAAAATTGGTGTTAGTGATAATTTTCTTTCTCTACATCGTAATCTAACTAGCTTCTTTCTCCTTTTATAGAAAAAAAAAATTTTAAATAAAAAATAAAATTGATATTAAAATTGTTTTTGTTGTTTAACAATGAAAGAACTGATAACCTATTAACATAAAAATATGAGACCCGAACTAAACTTTTTTAAAGAAATGGTTAATAGTTAATAGTAAACATACTTCTTAGGATAAAGTGATTTCTACGAAAACATTTTTTTTTTTATTAATTAACTCTTAGCCGCTACGGGATGGTAGTAATAGTATCATCAAATGGTTAATAGACAACACACTTCTTATAATTTTGTGATTTCTACAAAAGAAAACTGTTTATTAATTATTTTCTTCCCATCTCAAGTTATTAATTAATTAAGTGAATGATCACAGATCACAATTGAAATTTCCCAAGCAGAAGGTTTAATTCGTGTTTCCGCCTGAGAATCGCACGTTAAGGACTCCTTTGGTATCATTGCCATTTGCAATTTTAATGTTTCAATGAAATTGTTTTAAAAATTTGTAGCTTTTTTTTGTACCAAAATTATACTTTTTTTTAGTTTTTTTAATAATAACATCTTCATCCTTAATAGAATATAGGAAAAACAAGTTGCCTACAACTTCTCCTACACTCCATGATCTTCACTAGTTCCTCAAGACACCATCTTGAATTTGCATAATTTCTTGAGAACACAATGACTGAAATCCTAGACTTTTGGATTGCTTGTATTAGTTCCGTCGAAATATCTTCTCCTCCTCGAAGCTCATTGTCGTGTCTAAACGTGTTGATTCCAGCATCTTTTAAAGCAAAGTAGAGATGACCGGTGAAATTTTTGCGCATGTCTTCGCCTCTAAAACTCAAAAATACATCACAAATCCATGGTTTTGAAGATGAACATGAAGATGAAGACGCGGATGAAGATGAAGATGTCATTGTAACATGAAAGCTATGGTTGTGAGTGGAAGAAAGATATATGGTACAAAATTAATAACCATAAAAGTTTATGTGAAGGACACTTATACAGTGAGAATAGTGATGGAGTTAGGATTTTTTAAATAAAAAGATAAATTAATAATAAATATTTGATATTATATATATATATATATATATAGAAATTAATTTGAAATATATGTACCAACTTAAATCAAGTAAAATTAATTTAAAAATACTTTTAAAATGAAAAAAATTATGTTATAATTATTTTCTTTGAGATTTTATATTTTAAAACTGCTTAATAATGATTTTATTTTTAATCTCATTAAAAATAGACTTCTCAATATATACAACAAACTTTTATTTATCTATTTCTAAATCTTCCAAAGACTAGGAAAGTTCTTGGCAACAATTCTATGCTGACATGTGGTACATAACATCTAAAATCATGGCTTAAAAGAATTGTTATAAATTGATGATATTCTTGCTGACTTATTGTTTTGTACAAGTAGATTAAACATAATATTAAATATTTTTTTAATTTATTTATTATGTCCCTAATTGTTTTAGTTGTCTTGCACTTTATTTGTATTCATTAGTAAATTTATTATCATCATTTTTCATATGAAAATTCATAAGAAAATACTTATTAATTCATCAAAATTCATATATATTAGCATATAGTATTTTTGGAGCTTTGATATCTAGCTGACCTATCAGGAAGAGATGAGGTCTCTAACAGCACAAGGATAAAAAAATATAACTGTTAAGCAAGCCAACTCTTTTCTCAAACCCATCAGCTATCTCATTCTATATATATCAGACCATACATAAAATTCTTGGGCGCAAAACCCTGTATTAAAAACAAAAAAGAGAGATGAAGAAATGAATTTCCTTCTTGTATCTGATTTTGGAAGGGGGTAATTGCCCTCTCATGCCCCTATGTGGCTCCGCCAATGAGTGAGAGAGACTTGAGTTATCGCAATTGAAAGTAATATCATTTTTGTACTCTGATAGACTTATTAAAAAAAATAAAAGATCAACTAGACATTCCTATAATTTAGTATATATTTTTAATTTCCCTCTATTCTTTAAAAAACAATATAAGGTTCATAGATAACATTTTATATCATCACTCTGAATTTAATAAGAAAAATAAATTATTTGTAAAATTATCATTATATTTTATTTAATTTAAAAGTACTTAATCAATTTGTCTACTACCCGAAGTCAAATATATAAAAACAATATATCCTGAAGTTAGCTTAGTGTCAGTTGATCCAATTAAAATATGTTTTCATTATATTATTTTGATTTAATGAAAGCAATTTAAAATAATTAGGATCTTCAATGAATTTACTGGTAGAGCTAAGTTTAATAATATTAATAAATACTAATTAGTGAGATGAGATATATTAAATTTTAAGATAATATTTGATATTATAATATTAATGACACGCGTCATATTTTATTTTTTATTAATATAAGTGTTTAGATCAGCTGACAAGTATCTTAATTAAATTTAATCTTAATAATTTTAAAATTAATAATTATATAAAATTTTAATGTTTTTTAAATTTATAAAATTCAAATTTATAATTTTTTAAAAATAAATTTAAAATCTAACGTAGAGTGTGTTTGTTTGCAAGAAAACAAATTCCTGGAATTCACTTTCCTTGTTTTCCCATGGTTGGTAACAATTTGGAAAAGTAGTCAACGAAATCTAAATTCCAGTTAAACTTAAGAAAGCAACTTTATTAAAGGAAAGTGTTTTCCTTCTCTTAAAAAAAGGAAAACACTTTCCTTTTCTTTTTTTTTCTCCGTTCATTTTCTCAAATACTATAGTCTCTCTTTCTCTTTTATTTCATCAAAATCAATTGCAAGCTGAGCAGGAACAAGAGCATTTTTCTGGAACAAAGTATTTTTCTGGACCAATTAATTTCAGGTATTTTTGTTTCCTCTGTTTTTTCTTTATGTTTTTATCTTCTTCTTCTTCGTAGATCTGTAAAAATTATGGCATAATTTCTTAATATTCTTGGATAAATCTGCTGCCTGTCATATTTTTCCCTTAAAATTTTCAATACAGAATAGTTTTCCTCTTCATCAATTCTCGTCACATTCCACAATTAAAACTAACCAAAAATTAATCAAGCAACCCACAAAAAACACATTTTTTCTTCATCAATCACAATCGGCAGCTGAAATCATCTAACCAAACAAGGGGGGAATCCAAACAGAGAGACAAAACCGGTTGAGGGGGCAGATTACTGTGACAAAGAGAGGCAAAACAGGGGGCACCATTTTTGTGAACAGAGGGGGGGCGCCATTTCTGTGAACAGAGAGAGGCCAAAGCGGGGGGGGTTTCTGTGAACTTTACTGTAAAGCAGCCCCTCCCTGTCCCCGGATCCGACCATCATATCCTTAGCAACGATACCATAGCAAATAGTCGGGGAAGAGATGGAGGAGAAACCGAGAGTGAGAGGGAACAGGGGAATGGGGGAATGAGAGGGTGAGGGAACATGGGAATTGGGGAAACCGAGAGCGTGAGGGAAATGAGAACAGGGGAATTGGGGGAACCAATTAGACCCGAGAGGGAGAGGGGAATGGGGAGAGGGGAAGTTGTACCGAGAGGAGACGAGAATGAGAACTGAACCGAGAGGAGAGGGGAATGGGAACAATGCATTTGGGTAATGTTAATGGGGAATTATAAAACCGGTTAGGAAAATGGGGAATGAATTATATAAGAGGGAAAATGTTATAGAAACCGAGAGGGTAAGGAGAATGGGAGAATGAGATGAGAATTATAACAGAACCATCTAATAAACATAAATTTGTGTTTTATTTTTCTTTGATTAATTTATGATTAGTGTTTGATTATATTTGTTATATATGGATAAATTTGTGGGACTATACCGGTAATTATATGGATTTCATTGCGTAATGTCTATTGATCGTTGTGAACTTACGAAATGAATAATTTTCAAAACGATTTTATTATCGAGAAACTGAGTGTTATTGTCTTAAATAATATATTTTAAGACCTTGTTTGTTTAGAAAATTAGATATTATTGCCATAACTATTATACATTGTCCGCTTCTTTTAGCATAATTAATTCATTAATAAATTATTTTCTAGTTTATTTTTTATAATATAAACAAACACTGGAAAATATTTTCCAGTTTATTTTTCATAACACTGTCAAAAATTAAAAAATACTTTCCTGGAATTTACTTTTCAGAAATTTATTTTCCAGAAATTCACTTTTCTCGGAATTTATTAAAAAAAAATAAAAAACTTTCCTAAAAAAAAAAAAGGATCCGTAAATTCAGGATCCCATGTCATACTTGACGTGACACACGTCATACTTCGTTAATTTCACTGGTTGTGATCATTAGTTGAGAAGCGTGTTCCATTAGTGGCTTTCAAGTTTCAACGCGTTTGCCGGCAATTGACAAACTCTCTCCAATTTAGCTAGTAGTTCATACGTTGTATTTTTTATTAGAAATTTTTTTATTTGTATTTTTCAACTGACATGAATATATATTATTTAGTAGAGATCTCAAGTTGACAAATTATTTTCCGTGATCATTCACTCATAAATCATGTCTTAAAATATGTGCATAATATATATATATATATATATATTAACTATTTTATTTTATTGAATAATAAGTAATAGTAAAATAATAATTATTTTATAAATATTTAATCCTAGTATACCCATTGTAGTGCAATCTAAGAGAGTTTGTCAACTCTTTTAACTTGATATATTACATGTTGACTAAAAAATTTAATATATTAATATTAAAATATCTATATATCAAATTGTATAAAAAAAATATCTAGATGATATACAAATATACCTATATAATATAAATATATATTTCAAGTTAGGTTTTGGTGAGTTTCTAGTCGGGTTTGATAATATTTATACCCTATCTATTATTTATCAGGTAAAGTAACTATCTAAAAAAAATCATCCACTCGGGTCAAGATGGGTTGTTATCCATCTAGTTCAGATCAAATTGTCTTCCTTAGTAGTACATAGCTGGTCCACACTATACTGTGAATTAGGTTAATTTTTTTTAACTTAAAAAAAATACTTATTTAATGATTGATTTTTAAAAGGAACAAGAAAAATATAAGACCTGGATATTGATACAAATTTTGTAATAAGTTTTATTAATTTAATAATATGAGTATAGAAAAAGCCAACAATATTTATATAAAAAAAAAGACAATAACTAATGAAAGAAAATAAATACTTATCAATATTATGAAAAAATATCATTTAAATATTTTTTAAAATATCTTAATAATTTTATTTGATAATAAAATAAAAATTAAATGAGAACGGGATAATCTTGGATAACTTCATATAGTATAGAGGAAAGTAAAAAAAATCTAAAGTTTAATTACTAGTAAATCAAACATTAAAGAATGAACCAAAAACAAAAATCAAAATATTTTTTTTAAAAACATCATGACTCAAGTTTCAATGCTAAATTCTATACAGTATTTAATACTTCTAGAATCTCCTACGTCACAAAAACCCTTTATTGCACAGGCATAATGTATAGATCATTAAATTGAACAAAAGCTTCATCAAAGACAGCAATGAAAACGCCAAAACCTGAAGATAACATCAAAACAAAATTATAACATCTTGATCCTTAATAGAATATAGGAAAACAAAATTATACTTCAAAATTCCTTGGTCCTAATACCTTTTTTTTTTTTTTTAGAGTGCTTGGGTCAAGATTCCATAGTCCTAATACATATTTATGAGCTAACTCACTAACCGAGGTGTTCCGCTACATGGTTCTGGGACAACCTATCTCAATTCTTTTTTATTTATTTATTTTTCTTAATTTTTTTCATCCAAAAAATTAATTTTTAATTTTATAAATATTAAAATATTATTTTATATGCGATTTTTTTTATTCAAATTAATAAATTCAAAGTTAAAATAAAACAAGTGATTGATAAGTTTTACCAAATCTTGGTGTAGAAATTAGATAAAGTTTTTCTTATGTGTCCTATGTACCTCTCTAAAAAAAAATGTCTATGACCTTAAAAAACTAGTGTAGATGTTCAAATCAAATTATATATATCTTAATTAATTTTACTAAACATAAAATTAATAATAATGACTAAAAAAAACTTAAATTCATAATTATATATATATAAAAAAACCCATGGATTAACCTATCCTAACTTACTCATATTTTGCCTGTGAAAGAGTTGACTGTAAGTGAGAAGCCGGCCATAAATCCATGCTAATTCATTATTTTATTATTTTATTTTATATATATGGTGGGAATTGTTTTATTGTTTTTTCAAGAGAGGTGCATGTACCGCGTGCATCTTGCGAGTTCTCTTGTTAATAAACAAGATATTCTTTGTCAATGTCGGCCACAAACAATCAAAATACTTTTAAAAAACATTTCAGTCACGTGAGTGAAAATACTATTTTAATATTTTTATTATATACCTTTTTAATATTTTTAGATTATGTTGATATTAAAAATAATTTTTTAAAATATATATATATATATATATATATATATATTATTTTAATATATTTTCGAATAAAACACAGTTTAAAAAATAATCATAATAATATTCTCAAACAGCCTTACTAGAGCCAATGGTTCATTTTATATTTTTACAATAGTTTTTATATAATTATTATGTCAAATAAAAGGTAATTTGTATTTGACTAAACATAAAAAAATAAAAATAAAAAATAAAAGTTTTGCCAAATTGATTGGAAACAAATATATTTTTTTAATTATATAGAGAAACAATCAAAATACTCCTAAAATTAAAAAAATTAAAATTAAAGGTAGAGTCAAGAGCCAATTTTGTATTTTTACGATAGTTTTTACATAATTATCATGTAGGGATAAGTTGATATTTGGCTAGAAATAAAAAGTTTTAAAAATAGTTAAGTGTACTACTCCACCACTTTGTGAATATTGTACGATGATGGTGAAGAAGTATTTTCTCTCTCTCTCTCATTATTTTGCTTCTATCAAGTTTTCAAATTTCTTACTGTTCATAGTGAATGTTTTATTGGGTTTTGTTGTTGTTTCTTCTTTGATTATTGATGACTGGGATGGGTTGCCTTGATGGCAAAGACACTTTTGTCTTGATGAGTTTCTGTTTGATGGACTGACCTCCCTTGCCTCATGTTTTGCATCAAGAAAACACCAAGACGTGTTATTTTTAAAGATATCATGATGGGTAATATAGAATTGTTTTGTTTTGTTAAGGGTAAAATAATTTTTTATTTTTTTAGTTTATTTTATATATAATTTTTTTATATTTTGGTTAAACTAAATTTTTCTTAAATATTTAATTTGTATTATGCAGTATAACCCTAGCTTCTTTATTTTTTATTTTTTATATTTCTTTGGATTGTTAGTATTGAGAGGAGGCTGAAGATGGCGGAGGGAGTTCCGGGTTTAGTGCTCAATGGTGATTTCTGCTTGTGTTGGCTTTTGAAACTATAGAGACTGACACTACAAGATTTCACAGTTTTACCGACGAAAATATTCCGTCGGTGTGTGACAGAACGTTCGTCGGTAACGTATTTACCGACTATATTACCGTCGGAATACCTTTTGTCGGTGATTCCACATTCCGTCGCTATATCCGTCGGTAATAAAAAAAACTCATTTACCGACGGCCCGTGCGCGCCAAAAAAAAAAAGTTTCCCGCTTGGAATATACCGACGGAATACATTCCGTCGGTGTTATGTAAATACCGACGGACTAACTCCGTCGGCAAAAGTGTCGGTGATATTTCATACCGACCGAATAAATCCGTCTGTAAATTCGTCGGTATTTTTATACCGACGGATTATTGCCGTCGGTGAATATGTCGGTATTTGTATACCGACGGATTATTTCCGTCGGGGAGTATGTCGATGATGGGATGGCATACCTCAGACACTGTCCAATGCCGACGGATTTATTCCGTCGGTAAATCCCTGTGTAATTTTTTTTTTAATTATTTAGAAAAAATAATATAAATTAATAGTAATACAAACCAATTATGCAAATAAAATTTATATTAAGCAACAAAAACTCAAAGTTAAATAATATTCATTACAAAATGAATGTGTTTTAAAAAAAAACAATTAATATAAAGGTGGAGGAGGAGGAGGAGGAGGGTGGGGGTTAGGCGGCCAAAAAGGATTAGGCGCACATGTTCCGCCTTGTGTCATGTTCATGACCATTTGACGAAGCTCTTCATAGGCCGCTCTTTGTTGTTCAGACTCTGCTCTGCGTTGTTCGTCCGCCAATCTGTGTTGTTCGTTCGCCAATCTTTGCTCTTCTTTGAGTTGTGTGTACGCCTCTGATAGGTGGTCGCACCTTTGCTGCAAGGCCACAAACTCCTTAGATTGGGAGCTCGATACAGATTGGGAGTTCCCACCGGTTGAAGCAGTACCGGTCGACCGCAACTTGGCAGCGATAGTGTTGGAGAGCCCGTAAACCCGATTTTTATCGGGTCCACCTGACGATCCAACCTCCATCCACAAATCCGGATCAAATTCCGGATGGGTCGAAGGATCATCCCCGTATCTCTCCCTCAACCGATTATTATAGGTCTCCTGAAAAAAAAAATCATATTCAATACAATAAACATAATAATAACTTACAAAATAAAATGGTTAAACAAACACACCACAAACTGTTGAGCACGGTTGTCAACGAACTGTTGCGTCCCCTTTTGGCGGTCATGACTCCGCACGTGCGTCTCCACAAACAGCTCCATAGGGCTCGGCTCACGTCCAAGAGACGTAGCCTATATATAATGAAAAAAATGTATTAACAACAAATTAATTGAACGATATATTTCATTTAAATTAATCTTACCATCCGTTTCGCATGTGCAGCAAACGGAACGGAGCCGCCGGTGTGCGTTGTAACCGAGCCATGAATTTTCCGATTCCGGTTGCCGGCACCGGACTGTGAGCGTCGAGTGAACCGCTCAGACGTCACGTGCTGAAGATAGTGCGGCCATATATCTTCCGGGATGTATATTGGTTTGAAATCCCTCCAAACCGCAACATCGTTCCAGCCTTGTAACCCCTTATCCCTCGCTGTTTTTTTTGCTTTTTTCTGGGCGTCATACCAAAAATCACGCAACCTAATTCACGCACGAAAAAATTACATTTCAAAACATAAATAATTATGTAAAAAAAAGTCGTATTGTTTTCGATGTTACCTAATTGCCGCGTGATTTTCCCACACCCTCCTCACAACACTGTCATGTTCATCGTCCTAGCAGAATCGATGCTGTATATAAAAAAATAATTTTTTAAAATGTTAATAATTTATTTACAATTATAACATGAATTTATAATTAGAAATAAGCTGAAAATTATATATTAACACGAACCTCAAATCTACGAAACCATGCATTGATTTGAGGCATCCATTCAGGATGTCTGGATATCTGACTCCATTGAAACAATGGAATCTCCATCGACACTTTAAACGCCGATGATATTAATCGGGCGGCCTCAATGTTTGTGAACCTGAAAAGAAATGAAATTAATTTGTGATTACTTCATAAATTATGTTTTAAATTTGTTTTTTTTATATAAAAAAAACTAAAACATTAACAAACTTACATTGAAAGATCGTCCTTCCAATGTGCCTCAAACTGGCGGGTAAATTGATTCCGCTTCGAAGGCATGCCGCGTCTGCGATGTGAAACATCGCTGGAAGAGGCAGCATCGGTTGACGGCGCAGGTGGTGTAGGTGCCTCTTCTTGAGAGGCACCTAAGGAAACATCATCATCGCTGCTAGACGAACTTGATTCGACTGTACGACCAGCTCTGGTTTTCATTTTGCGCATCTAAACAATTTTATATTAATAATTGTAAAATAAAATTCAAAAGTTAAAAAAAAATCGGCAGCACCTCCCCTATACTGGATACTACCCAAATCCACAAACCTGCAAATATTAACAATAGCCACAACCAATCGAACCAATCTATACTAATTATTCCAACATATTCAACTATTAATCCTAAGATAAATTCAACGTTAACAATTACAATTCACAAATTAATCAATAATTATATTCAAAACAATAAAAAATATATAAAAAAAAAATTCAATAAATTCAACAAATTATACTTCAACAAATTAACAATTACAATTCAACATTAACAATTGTAATTCAACAAATTCAAAAAATTCAAAAAAATTAAAATATTCAACTTTAACTAATTCTAAGTTAAATTAACTAATAACAATTCTAACAACACAACAACAAAAAATATTCAATAAATTCAACAATTAAATTCAATTATTCAACAATTAAATTAACAAATATTCAACAAATTCAAAAAATATTCAAAAAATATTCAAAAAATTCAACTTTAACTAATTCTAAGTTAAATTAACTAATAACAATTCTAACAACACAACAACAAAAAATATTCAATAAATCCAACAATTAAATTCAATTATTCAACAATTAAATTAACAAATATTCAACAATTAAATTAACAAATATTCAACAATTCAAAAAATTCAAAAAATATTCAAAAAATTCAACTTTAACTAATTCTAAGTTAAATTACTTAATAACAATTCTAACAACACAACAACAAAAAATATTCAATAAATTCAACAATTAAATTCAATTATTCAACAATTAAATTAACAAATATTCAACAAATTCAAAAAATATTCAAAAAATACTCAAAAAATTCAACTTTAACTAATTCTAAGTTAAATTAACTAATAACAATTCTAACAACACAACAACAAAAAATATTCAATAAATCCAACAATTAAATTCAATTATTCAACAATTAAATTAACAAATATTCAACAAATTTAAAAAATTCAAAAAATATTCAAAAAATTCAACTTTAACTAATTCTAAGTTAAATTACCTAATAACAATTCTAACAACACAACAACAAAAAATATTCAATAAATTCAACAATTAAATTCAATTATTCAACAATTAAATTAACAAATATTCAACAAATTCAAAAAATATTCAAAAAAAAAAGGAACGAAATATACATACCTTAATAATGTGTCAAATTCAAAACTTTATCTACATTGCAACAAAAAACACCAACACAACAAAAATAAAAACAACTAAAAATAAAATAAAATAAAATAAAATAGAAAAAAAACACATACCTTTTAATATAATGAAGATTTACAACACCAAATCTTGCTAGAGATTAAAGGTGAAAGTGTTTAAGGATTGAGGGGGAAAAAAAAATGAAAAATCTAGGCTGAAAAACGGAGGAGAAGAGAAGAAGCGGCGGGGAGAAGAAGAAAAAATGAGGCGAAGCGGCGGGGGTGGAACTTATAGGTCAATTTTACCGACGGCATCACCGACGGAATTAACATCCGTCGGTAACAGGTCAAAAATCCGTCGGTAACAGGTCAAAATTCTGTCGGTATTTTTCGAATTTCGCCCCGAATTTTTAAAAGCCCTCCAAAATTTTCGCAGTCCGTCGGTGATTCCGTCGGTAATCTGACAAGTTCGGAGGCGCATTAATTAACGCACTTTGGAAAATGCGCGGTCCGTCAGTAATATGGGTAACCGACAAATTACCGACGGACTTACGCCGTCGGTAATCCCGTCGATGGTGGTGTTATGTTTTCGAGCTTACTGTGAGATGCCGACTGATTTTATTCCGTCGGTATGGGCGTCGGTGATTGTGGCATTTTGTTGTAAATATTTTCGAACTCTCTGTGAGATACCGACGGATGGTGATCTGTCGGCATGGCCGTCGGTGATTGTGGCATTTTGTTGTAAATATTTTCGAACTCTCTGTGAGATACCGACGGATGGTGATCCGTCGGCATGGCCGTCGGTGATTGTGGCATTTTGTTATAAATATTTTCGAACTCTCTGTGAGATACCGACGGATGGTGATCCGTCGGTATGGCCGTCGGTGATTGTGGCATTATGCAGGAAAGGTTGTCTTTGTATTGCCTGTTTACCTTCCTGCAATAACTTAACTGATAAACTGTCTATCACATAAAACAATAACCACATTGCTTAAACAATAAATATTTTGTTTTACAAAATACATCATCAATAATCTAAATTACATGAGACAAATGTTTTTACATAGGGCTTCATTTTCATAATTAGTCGGAATTTTCTTCTTCTTCCTCGTCAATTGAATTGTCATCATCTTCATCGCAATCTTCAATATGGATATCATCTTCTTCATCGACATTTGGTTGTCCGCTAGAGCTGAGAACAACATTCAACTCCTCTCCGTCAATATCAACAAGACTATCATCGAGAACTCGAAAATTTGAATTTTCTTCCAATTCAATCGAAGGAGCAACTCGATATGGTTCAACCAACTCACGAACTTGAAAGACTTCATCTCGCACACTTGTGTCTTCGTTCTCATCCTGAACAACCTCGACACGACCCCGTGGTTTCGTTTTTAAAACGGACAACCAATCAACTCTTGAACGATCCTTTCTAAATGAAGGGGTGTATGTGTAATAAACTTGTTGACATTGCTTTGCGAAAACAAAGACATCGTTTATGTTGCGGAGTCTAGCTTTTGAGTTGATTTCGACCAGACCATGGTGCGGATCAACTCTGATTCCTCTGTCCGTCGTGTCATACCAATAGCATTTGAATAAAAACACTTTATTCTGCTCGCTATGATATTGCAATTCGACGACCTCTTCTAATCTACCATAGTAGTCAACTTCTAATTGGCTACTTGTGGATCCCTTAACACAAACACAGCAGTTGTATGTCTTTCTTCCTTGCCCGTATTCTTCAGTATGGAAAACATATCCATTGACAAAATACCCGTTGTAGCACTTAACTTTTCTTTCAGGGCCGAGGCTTAGTGAAGACAATGACTTGGGCGCACTCCTTCCCATTTGATAAACCTTGTAAATATATGTAATTAAATGTACATCAATACACGGTAAATGAACGAGAATCTCGTAATGACATGCATACGTTAGAATGAGTTTGTGATAGTGCTTACATGTGTTCTGAACCATGTGGCAAATTGTTCATTTTGTAATTGAAAGATATGGGATTCGGTCAGCTGCGAGTTATTGGAGAGCAAATATTGTTGATGTTGCCTGCAAGTGATAATGAGTGTATGATATTACAATATATAATTAACAGTATATTACCGACAAAGTTTAATTACTATTACACATATATAGACTTACTGAATAAATGGTCTCAGCTCATCACAGTTAAATAGAACATAGTTGTGTGCTTGTTTGAATTCTATTTCCGACAAATATCTTCCTCTTACGGCATTTTTAGGTGTGGGTCGTCCAGTATTGGAGAATATTGACAAGTTCCCACTGGAAGGCACTTCACCGCCATCGTCATGCCGTGGAACGCGATTGATTCTTGTTCTCAGATGAGGTTCGAAATAGTAGGAGATAAATGTTGATATCTCTTCTACAATATAGGCCTCAGATATCGAAGCCTCAACATGCGCCTTGTTCTTAACCTTTTTTTTTAGATTAAACAAGTACCTGCATTGAAGTACAATTCAAGTATTTTCAAATAAGAAAAACATAGAAAATACTTTAAGATATGAATTCCATTGCAACTATAATATCTCACCGTTCGAATGGGTACATCCATCTATACTGGACCGGTCCTCCAGCTTTTGCCTCGAACGGTAGATGTATAGGGAGATGCTCCATTGAGTCAAAAAATGAAGGAGGGAATATCATCTCAAGTTTGTATAGTGTCTCGATGATATTCGTTTGAAGCATCTCAATGTGCTCAACATTCATCTTGCTGGAGCATATATCTCTGAAGAAATGACTGATCTCCGTTAGTGCATCCCATATTCCCTTTGGCAACAAATCACGAAAAGCTAATGGGATGAGTGTTTGCATAAACACGTGGCAGTCATGGCTCTTCATTCCATACAATCTGCAGTCCTCTATGTTAACAAGCCTTGATATGTTCGATGCATGTCCATCCGGGAAACGCAGACTCTTAAGCCATTTGTAGACTAGCAGTTGTGCGTTTTTCTCTAACACGAAGCTTGCCCTTGGTTTTGCAACCCGTGACTCGTCATAAACCAACTCCATATTTTTACGGTTACAGTATAAAGCTATATCCAATCTAGCCTTCATGTTGTCCTTTGTCTTCCCCTTCACATCCATGACGATGTTGAAAATATTCTCAAACACGTTCTTTTCGATGTGCATGACGTCAAGGTTATGGCGGAGAAGATTAGTCTTCCAATACGGAAGCTCCCAAAAGATACTTCGCTTTACCCAATTATGGGTCAAACCAAAACTAGGAAACTTTTGCTTACCTGATTGAAGACCAAACACAATGTCACCGTACTCTGATACAACATGATGCAATTCTTCACCAGAAAGATGCGGGGATGCAACATCTTTTTCAACTCTACCAACAAAGAAATCTTTTCTGTTCTTTCTGAACCTGTGATTAAGTGGCAAGAAGCGACGGTGACAGTCAAAAAAAGAAGCTTTACCTCCGTTTGCTAGCTTGAATGCCTTGTTGTTTTCCATGCAGTATGGACATGCGAGTTTCCCATGCGTGCTCCAACCAGAAAACATTCCATAAGCTGGAAAATCACTGATAGTCCACATCAAAGCCGCCCTCATAAGGAAATTTTGTTTCCTAGATATATCATAAGTCAGAGATCCGGAGGACCACAACTGCGCCAGCTCATCTATCAACGGTCGAAGACAAACATCTATATTCCGCCCCGGGCTGCTTGGACCGGGTATGACAGTAGATAGAAACATGAACTCCGGCCTCATACACATTCCCGGTGGCAAGTTATAAACTGTGAGAATGACCGGCCAACAAGAATAGGGAGCAGCAAATGACCCAAATGGGTTGAACCCGTCTGTACACAACCCAAGTCGAACATTCCTTGATTCAGCAGAAAAGTCAGGATGAACACTGTTAAAGCGTTTCCACGCTTCGCCATCAGAAGGATGCACCATCACACTATCAACGACATCGTGTGTTTGGTGCCATGTCATGTGCTCAGCAGTCCTTGGTGACATAAATAACCTCTGCAGTCTAGGTGTGATCGGGAAATATCTAAGTTTTTTATATGCCACTAGAGTCTTCCCCCTACCAGTTCTGGGTTTGTAACGGGAATGCCCGCATGTCATGCACTCGGTCATCACAACATTTTCAAGGTAGTATAACATGCAGAAGTTAGGGCACATGTCAATTTTCTGGTATCCTAAACCGAGGGGTTTCATCATGGACTTCGCAGCATAGAAGTTCTCTTTGAGCCTGTTCCCTTCTGGTAAAATGCTTCTTGCCCAATCAATAATTTTGTCATACCCGGCCTCACTCAACCCGTGATCTGACTTGATGGTGAACACCTGTGCCACAGCCGATAATTTACTGTGGTTTGTGCAGTCATCCCATAATGGTTCGTCAGAATCTTTCAACAAATCAAAAAACCTAGCTGCCTCTGCATTAGGTTCTTCTTCTACGATTGGACATTGATTGACATTATCTTGATTCATTCTCATTGCATCCATAACCATGTTTCTGTAAGGATTAGTGTTGTTATTTGCCGCTTCATGCACGTTGCTAGCACTAGAAGTTGACCCAACCACCGTTTCTCCCATTCTCCTATTACTAACAAATACCTCTTCATGTGCATACCAACACTCATAATCTTCCACAAACCCTTTGTGTAGAAGATGCATCATTACAACATCTGGATGTAGATACTTTTTATTTTGACACTTCCTGCATGGACACCTAATACCGCCTCCAGTAAAATTTCTGGGAATAGATGTTGCAAAATTAATAAAACCCTGAACCCCGTTACAATAATCCATCCTCCGCAATCCTTGGGGTGAATCTAGATACATCCATGAACGATCATCCATGACTTCTATCGAACCTCTATAAAAAGGACCCATTAATTAAGCAAGCTCTTAATTATTTCAAAACACAACATGTAATTCGGTAATTCTACAAATTAAATTTTAACAATTTTCAAACAAATACAATCTTACAAAATCTAAAACAAACCATAACAAGTATAAAATTATACATTCATGTACTACAAGTTTGTTTGAGAAATAACAATAAAACATGTACATCTACTAAAAAAAAATAATACATATACTAAAAAAACAATAAAATTAACATTTAAATGTTAAAATTTTAAAAGATAGAATTACTTACAAAAAATGATAAAATCCGTCGGTAAATCAGAACACGGATGCTGTGACCACAAAACAAATACAACTTGTTGTGCTGAGATGAGAAAAATTCTTGTTTTGGGGCGAGGGGGGGCTGGTTATTTTGCAGATGGGGAGGGTTAGGATTAGGAAGAAGAAGGAGAAATGGGGGAGAGAGTGTCGGCAGAGGAGCCATATATTCACTTTTACCGACGGACTTACCGACGATTTGTATTCCATCGGTGAATCCGTCGGCAAAACCGTCGGTAATTCTGACGGGCAATCAACACGTCATCGCACGGACCTGCTATTCAAATCCCTCGGTGATTCCGTCGGTATTTTTAACGGTGCACCCGTCACGTCACCGGTACGGATCTGGCATTTCAAATCCGTCGGTGATTCCGTCGGTATCTTTTGACGGTGAATAGGTCCCATCACGCGTACGGGCCCCAGTTTTTAATTCCGTCGGAAAAATCACCCGCCAAAACCTCTGCGCCACTGCCCGCCCTTTTTTCATTAATTCTGAATTTTCGGTCGGTAAGTACCGACGGACGTAGTGATATGGGCATGCCCCCTAGTATTTGAGTTTCTTGGGCTCTTTTGCCTTTTGGCTTTCTCACGGCTTTATCCTCTTTCTTGATCATTGAAATTTCACTTGCCCCCTTTTTTGTGATGTGGGCATGATCCCTAGCATTTGAGTTTCTTGGGCTCTTTTGCCTTTTGGCTTTCTCACGGCTTTATCATCCTTCTTGATCATTGAAATTTCACTTGCCCCCAGTGTAGGGTGTGATCTTAGTCGGGATTTTTTATGAAAGAAAAATTATTCAGGCTCAAAAAGGGTTTGCAAGGGATGTACTTATTTTAGAACGTGAAAGGAATAGCAAAGATGACCTTTCCTCATTTCAAGCGCAAGCAGCTATGATCAATAAACTTTGACCTCGTATAGTGTGATGGTTTATTCTTTGCAAAGATGCATTTCATAAGTTATGAGCAACAAGTTCACTACATACCATTATTGATACATTTAAAAACACATGATTCAAGAGTAATGGGGTAAGGGTGTTTATTCTTTCTTTTTTTTACAATTGTTTTTCTAATTTAGTCACCTCAATGATGGAGTTGCTTGATTCACTTGTCATTCTACAAGTAGAATGTCAAAAATATCGTTTTTGAATAAACATCAAATTATTTTTTTGAAATCAAAATGCTAGATCAATTTTTTTTCAAAACTCCAATAGGGAAACTGATTTTTGGTAAAAGAGATGAATTGCGTCTATGAGATCGCACAAGGCTTCAAAGATGTGTTTGTGAATCTTTATAAGAAAACTCTCTCAGAAAAAAAATGAATAATGCTAATCGTAAACACGATTGAATGACAAACTCATTATTTTTATTGAAACTTTAGAAAATAAGTTCAACAAGAAAGAACTTATGACAACATCTTGGGCTATGAATACTGGCATGATAACATATAAAGGGGCTAAACATTTAGCGATCATTGATTGGAATTTCTGGAATCTTTCAATCATTCATTCTCCTCGACAAGGGCATCTTTTCAATAGTCAATTGAAATCAAATGTAGATAATTCTCGACCTAATATCACCATAGCTTTATCTTCACGATAGTTGATTTCTAGGAGTCGATGTGAAGCAATTAGCTATAGAAATGATAAGTGTCTTGGCAACCACCTTCAGTGAAACCGTTCTTCTCAGTCGGGTTAGCAATCTTACCTAACCCAATGGCTTGTTCAATCCTCTCAGCTATAACAACCAGGTCAGTGAAATGTTGTGCAGAGCTTCTAACCAAGTATTCAAAGTACGGAGCTTTAAAGGTGTCGGAAAATAAAGTGATCATCTCTTTTTCCAACATGGGAGGGTTAACTTGTGCAGCTAACTCACTCCATCTCCGAGCGTATTCTCTTATGGACTCCTTGTTGTCCTTCTCCATAGCTTGCAAGCTTAAACGATCAGGTCCCACGTCGATATTGAACTTATATTGCCTCATGAAGGCATCAACTAAATCCTTCCATTTTTTAACCTTAGTATTGTCCAACCGCATATACCAAGTGAGAGCAACATTTCTCAGACTGTCTTGAAAGAAATGAATCAACAGTTTCTCATCATGAACCACCTCAGCCATTTTGTTGCAGTATGCTTTGAGATGAGTTATGGGGCATTGAGTTCCCGTATATTTAACAAATTATGGCACCAAACACATCTCAGCAGCCTTTATAGGATCATATATGTTAATTCCCTCAAATGCCCTCATCCTTTGTTCTAGGGTAATGAATTTGTTTAGCTCATCTTCTTTTACCATTTTGCCCTTTTGAGATTCATTCTTTGTAGAATCAATGGTAAACGACATTCTCGTGGGGTATGCTGGATGAAAATGCATGGCTTGTGGAAAATCAGACGACAACCCATTTGCCCCCAGATTCTGTAGATTAAAGGGATTTACAAGCATAGGTTCAGGCTGAGCTGTAAGTGTTGCTTTTCCGGATTTATCTCTCAAGGCCTGCTCGAGTAGACTAGTAAGCCTTGCGACTTCTTCTTTAAGATTGCCCACCTCTTTTTGATGTTGGGCTTCCAACTGGGCTCTTTCTTCGTTTTCCATTTGTCTTTTCTCGAAAGGGTTTATTATATGTAGGTTTCAAATGGGAACCTATATTTCAACCTGTAAATGTAAATCATGCAATTTATGCAAAAATGTTGATTCAATTAAAAATGCGTATGGAATGCAGACACGTCCTTCACGGGATGACAACCTAATAGGAAGATCCTAATTGCTGAGTGCATCAAAGGGTTGGTCATTATCTAGTTTCAAAGGGTCTCTCGCGTGCTCAGTGATCGTCCATGAAAGGTCGATATGAGGCTTACAAGTAGTGTGAAAATAGAGGCCCTGAGTAATATCAGTTTGGCATATCAACCACTTCCAAGTAAACAATCAAGCGAGAGTTGGATGGTTTCACGAGTCTTACCCAGACTAAAGCCATTGGGGTACCGTTACTCCCCCACTTATCTTAAGTTGTAACGTGTGTGCTCTTAACGTGATGCATGATAATATAAACGAGGATGCATGCTAAAGCAGTAAAATGCAGGAAAAAATAAACAAATAAACACAACGTAACAAACATTATAGCAATTTACAAACAAAAAGCAAAGCTTAGTCCATTAGTCCCCAGTGGAGTCGCCATTCTGTCGCATCTGACATCGTGGCGTCCTTAAAAAATTAATTTAAAAATCTTTGGAAAGAACGGATTTCTGGCATCCTGTTCTTTGATGGGAATATTCTTGTTTAAGGAGTCGCCACCTAGTATTATGGTCACTAGGAACCCTAACTGGTCAACAGAGATTCTATGGTTCGGGACTGGTTACGTAAAAGGGAAGATATTATCACCCCTTAAACATCCTGCCTGAGGCAGGCTGCATTGCTCGTTTCGTCTTAAATTGCTAAATGTTTATTTTTTTTTATGTTATGAAAACTTGCTTACAATATTCCTGATTCTGGCGCCAGTGAATATTAACTAAAAATATTTCCAACTCTAGCGTTGATAAATATTACGTAGCTAAAAAAAAAAAAACAAATTTAAATCAATATTTTGTATTACTGACTTTGGCATCAGTAAATAAACAAATAAAATAAATTTATTTTTACGCATGCACATTTTTTATTAAATGAAAATAAAATACAATGAATAATATAAATTTAAATCAGTATTTTTATTCCTGACTCTGGCGTCAGTGAATAAACCAATAAATTTATATTATTTTTTTCTTGCTAAATAAAAATAAAATACAATGAATAATATAAATTTAAACCGGTATTTTTATTCCTGACTCTAGCGTCAGTGAATAAACCAATAAATTTATATTATTATTTTTTTCATGCATACATATTTTTCTTATTTTTATTTTTCTGTTTTTTATTTTATTTTATTTTATTTTTTATTTTTTGCTACCTCTTTTTTATTTTTTATTTTTATATTTTTTTTGGGCCCAGCCCAGCCCCATGGGCTGAGTTAAGCCCAGCCCGACCACTGGCCCAAGCCTCTGACTTTTTGTTTAAATGTCATATTTAAACACAATTAATTCCACTAACAAAAGTTTCGAAGTCTCAATCATAACGTAAATAGAATGATTTTTTTATACTTCATGATCTTGATCCTTAATAGAATATAGGAAAACAAAATTATACTTCAAAATTCCTTGGTCCTAATACCTTCTTTTTTTTTTAGAGTGCTTGGGTCAAGATTCCATAGTCCTAATACATATTTATGAGCTAACTCACTAACCGAGGTGTTCCGCTACATGGGTCTGGGACAACCTATCTCAATTTTTATTTATTTATTTATTTTTCTTAATTTTTTTCATCCAAAAAATTAATTTTTAATTTTATAAATATTAAAATATTATTTTATATGTGATTTTTGTATTCAAATTAATAAATTCAAAGTTAAAATATCTAGATGATATACAAATATACCTATATAATATAAATATATATTTCAAGTTAGGTTTTGGTGAGTTTCTAGTCGGGTTTGATAATATTTATACCCTATCTATTATTTATCAGGTAAAGTAACTATCTAAAAAAAATCATCCACTCGGGTCAAGATGGGTTGTTATCCATCTAGTTCAGATCAAATTGTCTTCCTTAGTAGTACATAGCTGGTCCACACTATACTGTGAATTAGGTTAATTTTTTTTAACTTAAAAAAAATACTTATTTAATGATTGATTTTTAAAAGGAACAAGAAAAATATAAGACCTGGATATTGATACAAATTTTGTAATAAGTTTTATTAATTTAATAATATGAGTATAGAAAAAGCCAACAATATTTATATAAAAAAAAGACAATAACTAATGAAAGAAAATAAATACTTATCAATATTATGAAAAAATATCATTTAAATATTTTTTAAAATATCTTAATAATTTTATTTGATAATAAAATAAAAATTAAATGAGAACGGGATAATCTTGGATAACTTTATATAGTATAGAGGAAAGTAAAAAAAATCTAAAGTTTAATTACTAGTAAATCAAACATTAAAGAATGAACCAAAAACAAAAATCAAAATATTTTTTTTAAAAACATCATGACTCAAGTTTCAATGCTAAATTCTATACAGTATTTAATACTTCTAGAATCTCCTACGTCACAAAAACCCTTTATTGCACAGGCATAATGTATAGATCATTAAATTGAACAAAAGCTTCATCAAAGACAGCAATGAAAACGCCAAAACCTGAAGATAACATCAAAACAAAATTATAACATCTTGATCCTTAATAGAATATAGGAAAACAAAATTATACTTCAAAATTCCTTGGTCCTAATACCTTTTTTTTTTTTTTTAGAGTGCTTGGGTCAAGATTCCATAGTCCTAATACATATTTATGAGCTAACTCACTAACCGAGGTGTTCCGCTACATGGTTCTGGGACAACCTATCTCAATTCTTTTTTATTTATTTATTTTTCTTAATTTTTTTCATCCAAAAAATTAATTTTTAATTTTATAAATATTAAAATATTATTTTATATGCGATTTTTTTTATTCAAATTAATAAATTCAAAGTTAAAATAAAACAAGTGATTGATAAGTTTTACCAAATCTTGGTGTAGAAATTAGATAAAGTTTTTCTTATGTGTCCTATGTACCTCTCTAAAAAAAAATGTCTATGACCTTAAAAAACTAGTGTAGATGTTCAAATCAAATTATATATATCTTAATTAATTTTACTAAACATAAAATTAATAATAATGACTAAAAAAAACTTAAATTCATAATTATATATATATAAAAAAACCCATGGATTAACCTATCCTAACTTACTCATATTTTGCCTGTGAAAGAGTTGACTGTAAGTGAGAAGCCGGCCATAAATCCATGCTAATTCATTATTTTATTATTTTATTTTATATATATGGTGGGAATTGTTTTATTGTTTTTTCAAGAGAGGTGCATGTACCGCGTGCATCTTGCGAGTTCTCTTGTTAATAAACAAGATATTCTTTGTCAATGTCGGCCACAAACAATCAAAATACTTTTAAAAAACATTTCAGTCACGTGAGTGAAAATACTATTTTAATATTTTTATTATATACCTTTTTAATATTTTTAGATTATGTTGATATTAAAAATAATTTTTTAAAATATATATATATATATATATATATATATTATTTTAATATATTTTCGAATAAAACACAGTTTAAAAAATAATCATAATAATATTCTCAAACAGCCTTACTAGAGCCAATGGTTCATTTTATATTTTTACAATAGTTTTTATATAATTATTATGTCAAATAAAAGGTAATTTGTATTTGACTAAACATAAAAAAATAAAAATAAAAAATAAAAGTTTTGCCAAATTGATTGGAAACAAATATATTTTTTTAATTATATAGAGAAACAATCAAAATACTCCTAAAATTAAAAAAATTAAAATTAAAGGTAGAGTCAAGAGCCAATTTTGTATTTTTACGATAGTTTTTACATAATTATCATGTAGGGATAAGTTGATATTTGGCTAGAAATAAAAAGTTTTAAAAATAGTTAAGTGTACTACTCCACCACTTTGTGAATATTGTACGATGATGGTGAAGAAGTATTTTCTCTCTCTCTCTCATTATTTTGCTTCTATCAAGTTTTCAAATTTCTTACTGTTCATAGTGAATGTTTTATTGGGTTTTGTTGTTGTTTCTTCTTTGATTATTGATGACTGGGATGGGTTGCCTTGATGGCAAAGACACTTTTGTCTTGATGAGTTTCTGTTTGATGGACTGACCTCCCTTGCCTCATGTTTTGCATCAAGAAAACACCAAGACGTGTTATTTTTAAAGATATCATGATGGGTAATATAGAATTGTTTTGTTTTGTTAAGGGTAAAATAATTTTTTATTTTTTTAGTTTATTTTATATATAATTTTTTTATATTTTGGTTAAACTAAATTTTTCTTAAATATTTAATTTGTATTATGCAGTATAACCCTAGCTTCTTTATTTTTTATTTTTTATATTTCTTTGGATTGTTAGTATTGAGAGGAGGCTGAAGATGGCGGAGGGAGTTCCGGGTTTAGTGCTCAATGGTGATTTCTGCTTGTGTTGGCTTTTGAAACTATAGAGACTGACACTACAAGATTTCACAGTTTTACCGACGAAAATATTCCGTCGGTGTGTGACAGAACGTTCGTCGGTAACGTATTTACCGACTATATTACCGTCGGAATACCTTTTGTCGGTGATTCCACATTCCGTCGCTATATCCGTCGGTAATAAAAAAAACTCATTTACCGACGGCCCGTGCGCGCCAAAAAAAAAAAGTTTCCCGCTTGGAATATACCGACGGAATACATTCCGTCGGTGTTATGTAAATACCGACGGACTAACTCCGTCGGCAAAAGTGTCGGTGATATTTCATACCGACCGAATAAATCCGTCTGTAAATTCGTCGGTATTTTTATACCGACGGATTATTGCCGTCGGTGAATATGTCGGTATTTGTATACCGACGGATTATTTCCGTCGGGGAGTATGTCGATGATGGGATGGCATACCTCAGACACTGTCCAATGCCGACGGATTTATTCACCCGGGTTTGACCGGGTGGACCGTGTTCCTGGTCAACCCGCCGGGTTTCACCGGGCCAACTCCTAAGCGGGTTTTTACCTCCACCCGGACCGGTCCTAGGCCCGGGTCGGCCGGGTCACGGGTCGACCCGCCAAGCTGGTCCGGGTTTCAAAACACTGGTCTGGGCCAACTTGCGTGTACCTCGACTAGTTTCATGAGCCATGAAGTTAATAATCATGTAAGTTTCTAGTGGTCCTGAGATTTGTGGGATTTAAACTAGTGATTTCTAAAAAGCAAATATAAAACCTGACTAGTTGAACTAAGTTGTTAATTATGGAGAGAGAAGGTTATTGCCATGGTATGTGTTGGCTTTTGAAACTATAGAGACTGACCTCATATAAATAATGATAGCATTTTGGTGACAAAACAAGCTTTTTTTCGACGAGGTCCACTTAGCCACAAGCTAGACATTATTTGAATTATGGGATTCATGAGCTTGGATAATTACAATATAAATACGAAAAAGCTCCTCAAACCACATGTTTATTTATGCTAGATCTTTACTTTATTACAATCATAGACATACGGATGCAATTTAATCACATCCAGATGGTCTATAATTATTCATGATTCCAAGCCAAAAGAAGGGCCATCTAAAGGAAGAGGAGAGAGGGACACCATGACATTCCGGTTGCTAGAAAAACCTAATTAATCTCCTAATGCTTTAAAGCATGATATATATATATATATAAAGACCAGATTTGAAAACCTACATTAACCTAGATATAAAAGCTGCCGAATACTAATCTCCAAAGAAAATGGAAGTCTCTTTAATCTCTGGTGATTGAAAAGAAAAATATAAACATATTAAGGATCTGGTTTTTCGATGGGGATGAAGGTTGATATTGGTTTTTGTGGAATTCTAGAGGTTGATGTTCGTCTCCTAGCTAGCTGATTGAGAGGCTACTGAGTTCATTTGGGGATGATGTTTAGGGTATGGTGATCTCGGGTAAAGCCTGGTTGTTTCGGTGAAGGCTGTTGAATCAAGGGTTGGAGAAGGGATGGTTTATGGCTTGAGGTTTCCGTTTGATTTTGGTGAAGGATTGGTGGCGGTGTAAGGCAAGGCAGTGATGGTATTGAAGGAAGGTTGAGGGCTGGTAATGTCTTTTGTGGTTCTCTCTGTTCTCCCTGTGCTGGTGTTGGTTCTTGTGGAACCTACGCCTGTTCTTCGTCCTTTTTAAGTTTTTAAGTAGAATCTAAAATTAATGCAGTCTCAAATGATTTTTAGGACTTGCTTCCTGGAGATTTGATTGTAGATTTGGACTTGATATCAACCAAGCATTAGTGTTTTCTTTCCTTCTTTCTGAACGTGTCTTATTTATATTTTGCTTCTTTCAAGTTTTCAATTCTTTATTGTTCATAGTCAATGCATTCTTGAAATCACACCGAAATTCTAATAATAACATCGAAAAAATATTAGAAAGATTTCAACAAGATAAATTCAATAATATTAAAAAATATCACATATGGTAAATAAAGTGGGCTAAAATTTAGGTTTTAGAATAATTAAGATTTCACATAATAAGATAGAGATTTCCTTACAAAAAAAAAAAAATTTACCCATATCTTAACTAAAACCACGATTTCCATGATCTTTTAACAATACAGGGAAAGATTTGAGATGATACAATTAGTTGAATGGAATTGTCAAAAATAAAGGTTGAGAAATTACTCCACATAACCAAAGTACACTACTCCATAGACAACATAAAGAAGTTGGCATCAATTCTGGGGTATATAGATGAGAATCTGTTTGAGAAAAAATATGAGAGAATTGCTCATTTAATAAGGATTCTCATTCAAATTTCAGCAGTTAAAGCTTTGATGCATTTCTAGGATCCGACCTACAGATGTTTCACATTCGAGAATGTTGATATGACCCCTACCCTTGAAGAGTATGCCTAGATCTTGAGTTTTCCAAATGACCCTCACAAAGTGTATTTCAGGCAAAGATTTGAGAGGACAACTACAACGGTTGCAAAATTACTGCATCTAGACCAAGTTAATTAGTATAAGACATCTAATGGAGGGTTTAAGTGGAAGATGATTGAGAATAAATTGAAGATAGATAAAGAAAAAAGAAAAGTTGGGCAAAGAAAGGTATCAGATAATTGCTTTCACCATTTGTAGGTTGGTTCTGTCTCCTTCAAAAACTGTTGGGATTATCATCATTGAAGCTGCTAACACCTTCATTGAGTATGAATAGACAAAGAATAACCCCACTTCAGCTATCTTAGCTGAAACTTTCCTATCTCTAAGCCATTATAGGTTGCACGAAAAAGGAGTAATGTGGTGTTGTGTTCCTTTATTATTCAAATGGATAGTTAGCCACTTGAAAATGTCAAAACTAGTCTTTAATAATTTCTGGTGGTTTAACATGAGGCCTCTTAGGGTTGGTATTGGATGAAGAACGAAACGACATGGACGAAAAGGCATGGGTAAAGAAATACCAAGCACTCCCTCACAGTAATTTCAAATGAAAAGCTTCTTAGGTAGACAACTTGACTTATCTCATGAGTTATGGCGACAAAGCATGTGTTTCATTAATTGACTTAGCTGGTTATATTAACTACCAACCCTCATTAGTAGCCAAACAATTTAGTAGAGTGCAAGAACTTAGGGGTTAGCCGAATATACATGTCATACTTGGATATCGCGGCGACCAGTTAAAATTTTTAATGGAAAAAAAACATATATTTAACATCTTTTTCTTTTGAGAAATGTCTAGTTCAAGAAGTTACCACCTAGTATTATGATTATTAGAAACCCTAACTGGTCAACAAAGATTCTATGATACGAAACTGGTTACGTGAAAGGGAAGATACTATCACCCTTTAAGCGTCTTATCTAAGGCAGGTTGCATTGCTGGTTTTGTCTAAAATTACTAAGAATTTGTTCTCCTCGTTTTCTTATAATGTTTTTGATTCTGGCGCCAGTGAACATTTACCTACGAATATTTCATACTCTGGTGTTGATAAATATTGCACAAACCCAAAAAGTGTGATATTTCTGACTCTATGCTAATAAATAAATTTAAAATTTTTGGATTTTTAATTGAAGAAAAACAATTTTTCTATGCCTTTCTCTCTCTCTCTCTTCATTTTTTTGCTTTATTTAGACAAGAAAAAATAATGCATTGCATAACTAGTTTGTGTTTAACTGGAAAGGTTCGTTGATTTAGCATGTAGCAAAAAAAAAAAACAAAATGTGAGGGGTCATAACTAAATCAATAAAGATACCTCAATATTTTTAGAATTTTCTAGTATAAAAAAAAAAAAAAACTTTTTTGATCATATATCAAAATAAAAAATGAATAAAATACATGAGAAATTAAAGGCACATGTAAAGGGGCTCATTTTTTGTTTTTACTTGGTTAGATCTAGCCCAGCTATAGCTGGACCTAGCTGGCGCTGCATGATCACTGACCCCAATGACCCGACTATATGCACGCGTAAATTATTCACGCACGCCATGCATAGTGCAAAGTAATTATAATTCCGTTCACACTGTACCAAATGAACAGAATTTGCAAAGTGGGGAAGAGACTCACCTGGCGCTGTTGAATTAGAGCTGCAGTCCCAGAAAGAAGAGAGGAAGCTTACTCCGGTGGAGAAGAGCTTCTCACGACTGAGGAGCTGATGGACACTGGCCGGAGGAGCACGGTGGGGAGAGAGGTTTGCCTGTTGGAGCTTGCAGCTTGCTGCCGTTTACGGCTGGTGCAGAGCTGCTTGCTGGAGGAAGATCTTTCTCGGTGGTGACTGGTACTGCCGCTGCTGGGAAGAGAAGGTTGCTGCTGGTTCTGCCACTGCAGCTGAGGAAAGGTGTGGCTGAGGAGCACCTGCTGTCGCTGCTTCAATGGGAAAAAAAGACTCCAGATGCTGCTGCTACTAGGTATACTCCATTCTTCTTCACAGTCATTGTATTTCCACAATCTACAATAAGCTCAATTTCATCTTCACTATCAAGTTGGAAGCTCTTATTTGATATATGGCCCTGCCAGAGGTGATCTTCACAGGATTTTACTAAGTTAACTGCTACTTTCCGAGAAACCTTGGTAAAACCCTTATCTCTTGTGTGTTACAATGATTCTGCTTCCTGAACCAAACCAATCTCGACTCCCCGCTATCGCTTCTAATTTATCTACATCATCGAGTATGAGAAGAACTCTTCTACTGTCTTTCCTTTATCATATTTCATTCCTCTGTCAACATTGCCAATCTTAATCTTGTCTGTCTTCAGGATATCAAAAAGAAGTTGTTCTTGCAGTTTGACATGACCATTTGGCTGCTGTGAAATTTCTCTGACATTGGCAAGAAAACATTTCCCATCAAAACTATGAAACAACTCATTATACATGGCCTTGGCAATGGTTGTTTTCCCTATGCCTCCCATTCCATATATTCCTACAATGCAGACCTCGCTTGATCCAGCATTTAACAAAAAGTTCAATTGTTGCACACGAGGATTTATCCCAACTGGATAGAAGGCTACGAACAAGTATGTGCTGTTCAGTTCCCTGGAAATCTCCCCAACAATTTTCTTTGTAAATTTTGCACTACAAAGAAATGGAGACTGAAATGGATGCACTACAAAGAAACGGTACATGGAGCATTGTATCACTCTCTTTACGAAAAAAAACCACTAGATTGCAAATGGATGTTCAACCTCAAACACATAGCAAATGGGACAATTGATCGGTACAAAGCAAGGCTAGTAGTAAAGGGATACATGCAATCATTCGGCATTGACTATTAGGAAACTTTTACCCCAATTGCAAAGATAAACACCATCAGAGTCTTGTTATCTTTAGCAGCAATGCAATCATTCGGCATTGACTATTAGGAAACTTTTACCCCAATTGCAAAGATAAACACCATCAGAGTCTTGTTATCTTTAGCAGCAAATTTCAGTTGACCCTTGAAGCAATTTGATGTGAAGAACACATTTTCTCTGTGGAGATTTGGAAGAAGAAATTTATATACATCTTCCACCTGGGTTTAACTATCCATAATCTAGCGGAAAAGTGTGTAGATTACGAAAAGCATTGTATGGCTTTAAACAATCGCCAAGAGCATGGTTTGGAAGGTTCACAGAAGCTATGAAATGAATTGGTTATCACCAAGGTAACTCTAATCACACTTTATTCATCAAACGCAAGATTGAGAGAGTTACACTGCTCATTATTTATGTGGATGATATGATTGTAACTGGTGATGACGTAGACAAAATAAAAAGGCTACAAGAATGTTTGTCCACTGAATTCGAAATGAAAGATTTAGGAGGACTAAAATAGTTTTTGGGGATTGAAGTTGCAAGGACCAAAAATGGTATATACCTGTCACAACAAAAGTATATACTAGATCTTTTATCAGAAATTGGTATGCTAGAATGCAAACCAGTAGAGTCTCCTATTATTCAGAATCATCATTTGGCCATTTAACCAGATCAGGTACGAACAAACAAGGAAAGATACCAATGATTGGTAGGGAGATTAATTTATTTGTCTCACACACGCCTCGACGTTGCTTATGTTGTTAGTGTGGTAAGTCAATTTATGCATGCTCCAAGTGAAGACCATATGACAGTCGTAATGAGGATTATGAGTTACCTAAAAGGGGCCCCAGGAAAAGGACTGACATTTAAGAGATATAGACATATGGAAGTAAATGGATTTATTGATATAGATTGGGCAGGAAATCTCACTGACAGGAGGTCCCCCTCTGGCTATTTTACATTTGTTACAGGAAACCTTGTCACATGGCAAAGCAAAAAACAAAACATGACAGCAAGATCCTCGGCAGAAACAAAATATAGAGGGATAGTACATGGAATATGTGAACTCATATGGCTTAGGTCTCTACTCACCAAAGTAGGTTTTGAACGAAAGGAACCTATGTTACTATACTGCGACAATCAAGCAGCATGAGAGATAGCTAATAATCTGGTCCAGCATGATCGAACTAAACATATTGAGGTAGATCAACACTTCATCAAGGAAAAGTTCCTTTTAAAGTTAGTGGACATCCTTTTCGTTTGATCAAGTGAACAGCTAGTAGATATTCTAACCCATGCAATCCTTGTGGTAGCTCTTCATAAGGTTCTAGACAAGTTAGGATTAGAAGATATATTCGCACCAACTTGAGGGGAATTAATAACATGTAATTAGTCAAATTAAAGAATAAGAGTTCTAGCAGATATTCAGTAAGAGTTCTAAAAGAATACACATTAATGTATTCCTTTTGGAACATGAAATATATTCCTTGTAAAACAAGAAACCTGTAAACCACCGTATATATGTTTGTCTATATAAGGCATTCCTCCGAGAGAGAAGGATAAAAAAGCACAGTTAAATAAAACCTAAACTCTAGACTTTATCATAGCATACCTTAGAATTCTTAACCTGTCTTAGGTTGCTATGTCGCATATCTATAGCTGCAAGGTTTTCCCCATAGAGGCCATCAGGTATGAACAAGAGTGGAAATCCATGCCAGCAGAGCCAGGTTAATTTTCTCAAAAGATATTCACAGCCTCCACCAAGGTTTACATGATTGAGCTGGAGCAGCCTTAGGTTTTACAGATTGAAAAACACATTTACATCCACTTTCATGTCATTCACTTTCAGCAAGTTTATAATTATGGCCATCCCTTGGATTGCTTCAGTTCCTTGTCAATAAACCACATCAAGAGGAAAGGAAACATGCAACCACTTTTGATTTTTAATTAATATTTTATATTTATTAAAATACTAAATTACATCTTAATCAATTTTATTATAACTTAAAAGGACATTGGTAAAAATACAAAAAAAAAAGCCCTTTGACACCAATTCAAGAATTTTTTTGAAAAAACCTTTTAAATAAATTTTATTTTAAATGATAATTTAATGATTTTATTGTACTTCGAAAATATTAAAAGATTGAGTTTTTTTCTAATTAATCTGGTAATAACCAATGAACTTTGTGAAAAGATAATATTATTCTAAATAATGAGAGTATTGATTTTTTTTAAAAAAATAATAATAATCATTAGTATATTATTCAATCTATAGTGTTTTATATGCGCATCCCGAATAAATACTAAGCTATTTTAGTTTTTTTATTATTTTTATCACTATTGAAGAGCACATTCAGAATAGGTAGAAACATAATTGGTTTGAAGAAAAATAGATATAAATAAATCTATATGACAATTTTGAAATGAATTTTATCTACCTTTAAAACAGAAAGGGCATGAAGATGTCCCTTCCATCCCTACAATTTGTATCTTTTATGTTCCAAAACAGTAGCCATTTACAGCTCTATTACATGTTTTACAAATTTTCCTTTTTGTTAGTTATTATTCAGAAACATTTGCTTCAGTGGAAGGAGAAAGAGTTGGTCAGATTACAAAAACGCATTGATTTAACGAGTGAGAAGGGATGGAGAGGAGAATAACATTTCATGGTGTATTCGCGTCAGCTCTGGTAACATACTCCATCGTCTTCAGATCTCCTTTTCTGATCCTCTGTGTTAACTTCCCTGAGATTATATTGAAAAATTCACTCACCCTCTTTAATGGCTAAAACTTAGTTCTTGGCTCACACACAAACCCAATATTCTGAATTTTTTATACAAGTTATATATCTAACTTTTGCCAAAATATTACCCCTTTTTTTTTGTTAATTTAGTGGGCATTTGTTTTTTCTTTTATTTGTCTTCATTAGTATGCATTCTCTGCATGATAGAGCTTGTAAGGCATGGATAAGGTTCCTCAATTTTAAAAGTTTCACAGCCCTAAACTACAGGGAAGAAAAGGAGGGTTTTCAAGTCCTAATATTAGAGCCTTTAACTATAGAGAATTGTAGAGAAACCTCTTATTTATTCTTAAAAGTCTTCATTACATTAATTTTCTTGTGAAAAATAGCCTAGAAGATTGAAAGAAAAATAGCCTATAAGATTGAAACGTTTTAATTAGTAAAATTCAAATTAAATTGAAAGTCATCATCTAACTAGGAATCAGAATAAAAAAAAAACAACAAAAATAAAGAAAAAAAAAAAAACCAAAGCAGTAGCTTTCATGCCTAGTTCGGAGCTAAAAAAGCGAAAATAGATGATTGGTTTAATAGTTGGATTAAAAGTTAAGCTTATTTTTATGAGATTCTGCATCAGTTGGTGGCTTTGCATGCTGTTAATCAAATTAACTCTTGAGCCAGACTAGAGTCAGCGGATCACTAGTAAATCTCCAGGTCAGCCTGGTAGGATAATTATGCCAAAAAGAAGTCAACAATGCTTAAAATTAAGGATGTGGTTTGGTTGTTTTTTAAAATATATTTTATTTATTATTAAGAAAAATATGTTAATAATATTTTTTTATTTTTTAAAAATTATTTTTAAGATTAGAACATTAAAGATTTGAAAATATAAAAAATATATTAATTCAAAAATAATTAAAATTATTTTAAAAATACATTTAAAACACAGTGCTAAACACGCCATGAAACTGCCAGATGAGATGAAGAATGATACAGCACTCTATACACCAGAATCCAAGGCAAATTTCTTAAATTTCAGCTCCACAGGACCTGTGGTCCAAGTACAGCATGCTTTCAGTATATATAGTAGTGTATAAACTGTGATTCTTTCCATCATTACAGAAGCTGTAATGCCTGTTTATGCAGCCAGGCTTAGCCCAAATGCATAAGGACAACATGGCTTTCCCAGTCTATAAATTACTAGAATTTTCTTGTCACTCAATATCATGTATATCATTCAATAAGTTATCTGAGCACATCTACTATTAACATCCGATCGTTTCTCCTTGTCATCCCATAAGCCAATGGTGGAACCAAAGAAAGAAGGTTTTTCAAGTTTTGGCAGTAACAAGTCCAGGCTTTCCCTTGTATCTGAGCACATCAACTCTGTCAATCTTATCCAGTTCGTCCTCCTTGTCAATACCAATATCACTGATGGGAAGCACAGAAGGGACATATTTGACAGTAGCTGAGTCCTCGCTTTTCCTTCTAGGGGAATTGTTGTTAGTTGTACTCAGCCCGCCATCTTCTCTCAACTTGGTATCCACTGAGTTAATGTCCTGGCTCTTACTATTTTCTTCTATCTGGTTTTCCTCGCTTGCGTCCTGCAATATTTTTTGGTCTTCGGTGGTTCGTGGTGGTGCTTGCGTCCTGCAATATTTTTTGGTCTTCGGTGGTTCGTGGTGGTGCATTGGACGTTACAGCGTCGGGCAAGTCAGCTGCATTGGGTGACTCTTGCTCTTGTTTCT
Organism: Populus davidiana; assembly: GCA_030145905.1. NCBI lineage: Eukaryota > Viridiplantae > Streptophyta > Magnoliopsida > Malpighiales > Salicaceae > Populus > Populus davidiana. The sequence continues at coordinate 2,234,769 of CM057807.1, read as the reverse complement.
GATTCGACTTCTGACCCTGTGTGCCATTTGCAGACTTGGCAGGAGATTTTAAGCTAGCACCACTAGAAACACTCTTGGTTTTGCTGACAAGATGGTGAAGCCATAATAGTTGTTCAAGAATATAGGCTTCTGTTTTCTCCTTGTCCGCATGGTGGAGTGTTTCAATCTGGATTATATCAGCTGCTCCGGCAGCAGGTTTTCTGTTGGCCTCAGACCTGTACACACCACGACCAAATCTTCTTATACTCGGGCCATTCAGCTGACTTGTTGTTAACAAAATAAATTGCAAAAATGAAATTCTTAAAAACAATTGGAAGAAAGCAATGGACTCACCCGGAACTTGCCCACTCTCCAACCCAACCAAAACCGTGATGCACTCTGTTCCGAATCAATTAAAATTCAAAGAAAAATGTTAACAGCTAGGCAATGAGACATTGAAAATTAAGGATTTAAAGCAGGAAAAGTTACAGTTTTTGGGGAGGGAAAATAATGGCATTACATACTTGGCTGTGTTAGTGGACATTGGAACCAGCCACTGCAGTGTCTTCTCCATCGTATCTTTAATTTCTGTGATGGTAAGCTGGACATGCAAATCACAGTGGAGTAAACAGCTAGAGCATCCGCATGGATGAGAAAATAAAAGACTTTCTACCCTCTCTTCTTTGAGGAAAAAGTAGTACCTCATCTTTGACATTAAACGATTGCAGTTTGGAACGGAGAGCTGATTTTACACCAGGTGGCAAGCTCTGGTACAATGTGTCCTTACCATTTGGAGGCATGGAGCTCGATCTTGCCACCTGAGAGCATCTATTATTAGAAGGCCTTGAACCAACATTATAAGAATATGATTGCATACAAGAATGAGAAGAGTGTAATGAAGCAGAGACCTCGATTTTTTAATGCATGCTAACTTAAACAGTGAAATCAAGTGAGGTTCGGGCAAGGAAACTGAGAAACAGCTAAAACAAAGTATGGTAATCCAACAAAATTGAAGTCAAGTTCCAAGTCATTCAGTTTGGCAGGGGCATTGAAAGTCCTCAACCCAGTCTGTGTCAGAGCGAAATGGTTAGGTTGTGCATCTCTAACAGTTAAAATGTCACGTAGCAACCAATCTTGATTACGGATTGTAAAACTAATAATTACAAACTTTGAAGATGATTGTAAGACAAACATGATGGAAGTAGATGGCACTTACAAGATTATCAATCTGCATAACTACATTTGCATAATGTAAAGAAAGACCGGCAGGTCCCAATCTTGGATTATTGCTAACAGATTCTTCATCTTGTACGGAATCATCTGCAGTATACATCTGAATGCCATAAGAACTATTTTCATACATGAAATCAAGTTAGACAAGAGCTCCTTTGAGCAAAGGATGGAAAGTTAAATATACAGAAGCATGAATCCAAGAGGAAAATCCGGGGGCCAGTTTAGATGGAAGAATAACTTTTCTATTCCATCTTCATTTGTTAACTCCATGTATAATGCTCTTTTTCCTTATTCAATGTGGTTTCAAAGGTTCTGATTGTGGTTATTGGTTTTACTTGTTTCAGGAAAAAAAAAAAACATGAGAGTTATAACAGAGAAGCTGGTGACAAAATTTCAGACGAAAGAAACAATTTTTGAGAGAAGTATTTAGACTATAAAAAAAAATTCTTCCGAGTTAAGGTTTTAGGTTAGATAATTTTCCCTGCAATTGAAAGTTAAAACTAGGACTAAAAAGGGACAACACTAGAAGGAGCGATTTTCACACATCAAGCTTGCATGCTTTGAAGATGGAAGGAAAACATGCGCGCTTGGGGAGCATAATTACAATGTGGTAAAGACCTTGATCAAACACATACCACCACTACCAAAGGCATTGCCGATCTCGAGGATTAAGAAATGGATGATATCTACAAGCTTCTCCATCACCTGTATAAGATAATTTGGTCACTACAAGAAATATTCTAGTGATTGAGATTCTATTTACTCAATTAACAAGCTTGATAGATAATCGATACTGTTTGTGCTAAATAAAAAAAAAAAATCACAATCTCAATAATTTGCAGTTGCAAAAAGAAGCAAAAACATCAGTATTGCTACCTCTTCCAAACTTCTAGACCAAAGTGATTTCTTCTTTATATTTCGTATTCGCTTTTTTTGGCTTTTTAATTATGCCTTTAACATTGCAAGGCTTTCTCCTGAATTTCAGAGAAAGACACAAACTTAAATTAGTACCTCACTAAGTTCCCCAGGGCACTGGTTTGGGGTAGTTCCTGCATTAGTTAGACATTGATACATTATTGGAATTCTCAACTTAAATTATGTCAGGCCACCACACCTCAACTTTCAAAATTCTAAAAGTGTTTAACACAAATATTAACAATTTCCAGATAATGCAACACCACAAATTCCCTCAGGGGAATCATTAGAATAAGTCACAGGTAAATTATAACAAAACAATTAAAATAATACAATGATAAAAGCACAACACACTGCATGAGCTGAATTTTCCAATAATACCAAAATCAATACCCAAATTAACAAAAAAAGAAAGGCGGTAGCTTTTTTTTATTTCTTTGACAATAATATGACGACAAAAACATTGTGAAAGCACCATATCCAATCTTTTATCAAAAGCTATCCGAAGAACTAGCTTTCTTCGTCTCATCAAAATGTATTTACATTGATGTCTTTCAGTTTGTTTCAGCCAGCTTCGGTAACAAAGGCGATCTATTCAATCAATAACATCATTTGACCTGGTCTACAAATCTTTAATTCAAAAAGAAATTTCCTTTATGAAAAAAACAGTGGCATACTGGTTAGTAACTAAAAAGGATGTCATATATCACAGTTACATAGGTTCGGCACTACAGTCTAATCCTCAGTCACACAACACTCTTTTATGAAGCATGACTAGCTGCATTTATTAATCAAGAGCAGCACTTAGTTAACTACATAGGAAATCACAGAGAAGAGAATGGAGAAATAACCTCTCTGATTAGCTGCTGCACTACCCTCCCTACGTTGACATTCATGTTCCATTCTGTCCAAAATTTGCAATTCATGGTATAGCTCCTGCAAACCCAAGATGGTGCGTTTTTGTTTGGTCAAAAATAAAAAGGTTTACATAATACATCACGGTGCTCCAGCTATGCGAAGCATAAATCATCGCATCAGGAAGGTAAAAATAAAAAAATCAATGCAAAGCCATAGACTCCATGCATGTTTATCATAAATGTCAAGAATATTACTGTATTTGCAAACATAAGAAAATGCAAGCATACAGTCATTGGCATCAGGAAATGCAAGAATTATGTTACTGATATGACCTTACTAAGAACCCTTTGTTTATGCAAGGGTATTGACCTTGTTTTAGATATGTACAAGAAATATCAGCCTAAAGTTCCTTCACATTAATCTTTCTTCTTTTTTTCCCCGGACACAACCATATTAAAGTACTAATTAGGCAATCCATCCACCAATTAAATTCACCGAATTATAGTAAAAAAGAATATTGTACTCACAGCTGTAAACTGAACCAGAATCATTAAGAGTTCCATTATGGATTCTGCCTCCTCCTGCAATTGCCTACGAGGATTACGATCTCGGCTAATTCTGGAAATCAAACAAGCAATTTAAATCAGTATTCAATACTATATAAAGTATATTGTAAATACAATGGCCAAACAAGGTACCATGTTATATGTATTACTTATCAAAATAACGGTCCAAGTTGTGCCATTGAGGATCTTTACAACGATTTCCGAAACGAACCACTTCTCCTGAAAATATTTTCAGCTCTTCTCTGCAAAATAAGTAAATGAAAACTTCAAGATATTATTATAGAAAAAGGATGAGTTGGAAGAGGCCTGCCAATAGATACATTATGATGCTAATTCATCAGGTATTCACCTCTTGTCAGCAGCAACAATCCTCAAAAGCTCGTCCATATCTTTTGATATCAGATTTTGCACACCTTCTGAAGGAAGCACCTCTTCCTTCAAATGTCTTACACTTCGTACAGAAAGAGATTGCATGAGGTTGGAACCCTTGACAACCGTGTTAGCTACCTCAAAAGCTAGAATTCCAAGTTCATTGCCCTTAGTCGCTACACTAGAGGTGAAAGTCTGGGGGTTTAAATTTGTCATGCTACTCCCTAGCGTGTCCAGGACCTCCACTGCTTTCCCCAGTCCAACACTGCCAGCTCTACTTAAACGTGAACTAACCTCCGAAACCTGCAGATTATTGCACTCTGTTAAATGTTTTCAATAATATAATCAAATTGCTATAACACTATAGAATTTTAGTGGATTATTCTTACACGTTCAGCAGTGACTTCAACCGGCTAACATCACCGATTATTACATTAATAAGCTTTTGTAAAAGCTCCGATTGGATTACCGATGCAATGTGATCATGCTTATGGAGCTGGTTTATTACACAAGAACTTTCAATCATAACACCATGGAATGAGATTTAAATAACATTCCATCATCATTATTCCTTTCTCAACATATTATACAGGAAACTGTTACTATTTAGTCTAACAAGCCATCTATCATGTATCCTTTCACCTCATTAAAATTCTCACAATTACATGTAAATGACTTGATTTAAGGATTAACTAGTTTAGCGAATAAGAAATCAATAACTGGGATTAAGGGCTAATGCTAATTTTTTACCCAATTAACTTCAATTTAAACTACTCTTATCTAAGTTTCACGGCAATCCAAGTAAAGTGTCCCATCTAAAGTGATTTGTTTTCTGGGTCAATCCAAAACTTAACCAAAAACTTTCTTAATTACAAACAAAACATAAAAGAACACGTATTTAAAAAAGCCAAACTTAAAGTACTATTGCAAGAAAAAGAAATGCAAATTCAGTTGACCAAACAGGAAAAAAAAAAAACTTTGAAAACTTCACCTTGGCAACAGCTGCTTGTCTGCGAATTGATCTTGATTTGATTGATGATGATGGATATCTAGGAATCCCATCATAAAACTCTTCCCCAGTATCATTTTTCGAATACAAAAATGATTCCTTTGTTTCCTGCTTTAAATTTGCCACTTGCAATTCCTTCTTCTCTTTACTTTCCTTCACTTGTTGAGTACTTGAAATATGTTGCTCGTTGTAAGAAGAAACAACACCGTTCCCATTAGTCTTTCCATATGGATTGGCTTTCTTGTTGTTACCATTGGATTTCTTTGAACAAATCCCTCCCATGATCACTGTCTAGTGATCAATTAGCCCTGACACAAGCAGGGAGTCCAAAAACAACAAAAACCCAATTTAGAACACAACAAATGAAGCTAGAGAAGAAAGAAAGAAAAAAATTCAAAGATTGAAACTTTACAGGTAATCTACCAGAAGAATAAGAAGCGAAGTTTCCAGGTAGAGAGAGAGAAGGGAGGGTGTTAAAGTCCCACCCAGAAAGACATCCCGCCTAAAAAAGTAATGAGATATATTTCATGTACTCCTCATACTTTGAACTTTACCAAATCATATTCTATACTTTTGATTAAATCAATTTGGTCCTTTTATCTTAATGTTTAGAAAATAATATATATATACACACACACACCAATAGTTTCATAAATAAAAAATTGAATATATTTTAAAAAAGTGGATTGAACTATTTTGTGTACCTATAAAAAAATTTGGTTGAAAATACTCATAGTCCAATAAAATAAAGGGCTGAATTTTAAAAATAAAAATTCAAAGTTTGATCAATTAACTTAATAATCTATTAAAATAAAGGAAAATTATTTGTATAAAATATATTAATTTAATGATAAAATTAACTAAATTTATCAATTTACCATAATTTTAATAATTCATGGGAAAAGTTTGCCATTAAACCATCTAACTTTGGTTTCTTTTGCATTTATTAGTTTTATAGATAAATATATCATCTACTCTAGTTACCAAAATAGTTACCAAAAGATTACCTATATCATATTAATATTGATCAAGAGCATTTTTGAAATAATTTAAAAAAATTTATTTACTTTAAATTAATATTTTTTTAATGTTTTAAAATCATTTTGATGCACTGATGTTAAAAATAATTTTAAAAAAATAAAAAATATATTATTTTAATACATTTCCAAGTAAAAAATATTTTGAATAATAACCACAACCATATACCCAAATAAGCTTAAACATTCATAAAAATTTAACTTCTTATATTCTACTTAACATTTGTGTGATAGTGGCTAAAAAACTAGTTTTTTTATTTATCAACTTAAATAATTATTTGAGACGACATTTTCATTTCATTTAAACATTTTTAGAATTTTGACCTTTAAACAAAATAATCAATTTTTTTATCAATAGTTTAGCCCAATAAAAATAAATGACACATATCATTTAATAATCAATGGAGTGTCTAAAATTGCCTTTCATTGAAATTAGAAGAGTTGATTTGACTAGATACAAAATATAGTGGTTGTTTTGATTAAATGTTAAAAATAGAGGGACCATAGTGATTTTAGACATACCAAAGAAATTTATGATTGCCTATTATTTGTGCTGTGTTTTTGATTGGTTTCCAGCAATACGACAGATAAATCAAAGAAAAAGAATTGTTCAAAGCAGCAGCCGCTGGATATTATTTTAATATAGTCAAACCATGGGCTTTGACTATATGACCTGGTCAATTTTTCAAACTTCATATGCTGATGCCGTTTCTTGGCAGTAGCTGGAAGCATTGTTCTATATATCTGATTCGTCGTGTACTTATAATGGAGTGTTAGTTTTTATAGTTAAAACTGTTTTTTTAATGTATTTTTTTGTATGAAAAAAATATTTAATTATTTTCTAGATCTAATTAATTATATTTTATATTTTTTTAAAGTGTTGTTATTAGAAAATTTTTTAATATATTTTTAATTTAAAAATACTTTAAAAAACATATATATACCGCATGACTTTGAGTAGTTAGTTTAGCTATAGTTTTGAAATCTGATCCGAGGTAGAACTGGGTCGAGTTTAAAACAAAATAAGAGAAGTCACAAATTGGGGTGACCCGGTGATCCAGTTTACTCGGTCAAAAATCCGGTGGCAACACGTTTATAATTTTTTTATTTTTTTACTAAAATGACATCTTTTTTATTTATATAAAAAAAAGGATTAACCTGGGTGATCTGGACAAAACCCGTGACCATGGGCTTAAACCAGGTCAACTATCGGGCTAGGTTTAAAAATTAGTTTCCATGAGTTGGTTATTTTTAATTAATAAAATGGTAGTATTTTATTTTTTATAAGATATTAATCCAACTAAATGTAAATTGAATATGATTGTAAATTACTAAGAATATTGTGAGATCACATGGAAATTTATTTAATTTTTTATTTAATTCCACTAAAAACTAGGTGTGGATCAAGTTTTAGATTCTAGATTTTCCATGTCTAACTTACTAAGCAAAACATAATTTAATAATTATGATTGGAAATTTGGATCTAATTGAATATTGATCAGATTTTAGGTTGTTTTTATCTGGGTTACTTGGACGGGGTTGGATCAATTTCAATTTCTTTCATTTTATTTATCGTTTTGATGACAATGTTGTTTTTGTAAGAGCGGGAGGATATTGCTATTTATGTTGTTGGCATGTATCCTAAATAAACAAAATCTAATTCGTCTTGAAAAATCATTGTAGCTACAAATTCATTAGAATCGTTTACTACTAGAATTGTATAATATTTTTTTTTGTTTTTTTCATTTCAAGAGTATTGAAGTTTTTTTATATGGTTTATTTGTTATTTTCAAATTCACTAGGGATAAATACATATTTTTTCATATTAATTATATAATAAAACTACTACAATACCCTAGGAAGCAAAAAAAACTAAATAGGGTGTAAAGGGGTATTTTGTATTTTTACAATATTTTTTTATTATTACAATTTAAGCAAAGAGATAATTTGATATTTGAATCAATATAAAAAATAATAAACAATTATAATGCATTGTAATAACAAAAATATCCTTCAAATAAAAAAGTTTAAGCTTGAGATCAAGGAGTGTTTTCGGTTTTTCCAATGATTTTTGTTTATAATTAGAAAGTCAACTCAGAAATACTTTTGTGTTTAGCTAAGTAAGAAAATAATTTATTATAGAGTTAGTGTGAGGTGCCAGTGCTTTTTGGGCAGCACACACAACATCTTCTAGCATACAAAAATACCCTTCCACCTTTGTCGTTAGAAGCGTCGTTTTGTTATTTTCTTGCTGGTGCGGCATGTGTCTACAGTAAGGATCTCTTTTATCATCAATTAGCCTCTCTTTTTTCCTTCTTCTCTCTCTTCCCCAAAAAAAATTACAACTTGACTCTGTTGTTGGTATTTAAATTTTAGTCCCTATTCCATTGATTTCTCATTTGTGGTCTTAGTCCTTTTGCTGAAGTTTTATTTATTTTTAATTTCATCCTTGAATCTCAATTTATCAAATATTATATTCTCCAATTTGGTCTTTATTATTTGGATTTCTATTTTTTTTCCTTGACCCTTTTGTAAAGGTTTTATTGGTTTTTAATTTCATCATTCAATTCAAATTAATGGTATTATGTTTTTTAATCTGGTCCTCATTGTTTTTTATTTCTAATTTTTTTATTGGTCTTTTTGTAAAACTTACAAATTCTTTTCAATTTCACCATTTCATTATAATATTGTTTTTATTTTTTATGTCAATTTTGAGCCTCATTCTTTAAAAAATATTCCCTTGTACTAAATTAATTTTCTATTTCAATTTCACCATTCAAATAAATATAAAATTTATTTTATATTTTAATTTTGATCCTTATTCTTTTAATTTCAATTTTTTAAAATTATTGTGTATGATTGAAATTATTTTTTCAATTTCATCCTTCAATATATGATTGATTGGGTATCAGACTTTATGATTTTTCTAGATTGAGTACTGATTAGTACTTAAAAGTATAATTTTATCAAGGTTTTATATCATCATTTTACACTTGAAGTATCACTAACTCCTTAACTAGAGCATGTTTTATAATAACAAGTTTAATAATATAAGATACCTATAATTTATGGTAAATGTTCATTTTAAATGCATGTCTATCACATAAATCAAAGGATTGATTGATGAGTTTAACTACTGAAATTGAGAAAACAAAGAGAGGGTTAAGTTTAGAAAAGAGATGTTGATTCAATTCAAATTGGAATACTATTATGTTATTGGATCCTATCTAGAGTTGTAGACCTTGGATTTTAGTTTGGTTTATATGGTTAGAAAGTTAAGACATATGCCTAAAATATTCATGAGAGTCCAAAACTCAATTTTGCAGTTTGGAAGTCCAAATTGTAGCATCAAAAGAGAAGTCCGAATTTATCCTGCAACCCAAACACTATTCAATATTCAGCGTATATATCAAGTTCTAGAAGTCTAAATGACCTCATTTTTATTTTGTTGGAAAGCTGAGATAATTTTCCAGAATTTTCATGCAGACTATCTATTCAAATTCTGATGTTAACAATGATGTTTTATGCAGATAAGAAGATAAGGATTATTACCAAGTCAATAGGTGGTCACCCACTCAACAATTAGTTATCAAATCAATAGTTCTGAATTTTGGCCTATAAAAGGAGGTATTTGTCATGCATTTAGGCATCTTGGTGTTCAGATCAAGATCACTCTTTTTCTTTGTATTTTGTAATCTTTATTTTTATTTCATGTTTATACTCACTCTTTTTCTTTGTATTTTGTATTTTGTAATCTTTATTTTTATTTCATGTTTATACTTTTCATTTCCTTTACTATACTTAGTTAACTTATATCTTATTTATGTTCTTATCTTGTTTATTTATGTTTCTCTTCTTCATTATGTTTAGCTGAGTTTATTATGTTAATATGAAAAAGTTTCACTAATGGTGTTAGAATAGGTATAATATAAACTCAATATAGACTTCAATGCTTGAATCCTAAACAACTTGCTATTAACATGTCTTATCATTTTTATCATATTAATTCTTAATACCTTGCATGTCTTATCATTTTTATCATATATAACACTTAGTACAACAAATACTTGGCACTTTCATAGCCAACCGTATGGTATAAACTACACATGTGCTATGAAAGGAACTTGATTTGTTGTTAACATAAGTTAGTATCATGAATTCCTAACAATCTTTAAAAGTTCGGTGTTACTTAAATAAGATAATTAATATAATCATGTTAACAATTTATAATGCGCTATTAATGATAAATTATCCGATTGGAACCTCCTTTTTGTGTGGTTTCCAGTTGAGTAATAAAAAGAGTTTACATTGCATTTATTTTTAATACCATTAGTTGATCCTCTAACCTTGACATTTGTTTTTATCATTGTTTAATACTTACATTAATCTTACATCTCAAAGTCCTCTTTAACTTCTTGTTGTTGTTGTTGTTGTTATTTGTAATTTATATAGTTAGCCTCCCTATGGTTTGACCCTAGTCTTGTCGAGTTATTTATTACTTTGACATTCCTGCACTTGGGATAAAACATCAAATCTTTTGGTTGTGTCATGTACTTCAGATCTAACGACTCGGGTCATGAATTTGAATAGTTAATATGAGCTATTATTTTTTTTTTTTTTAAAAAAAGGCTTTGTAATTGTTTTTTTATCAGGTTATTCCAATAACATGATCTACGCTGCGGGTTTGGAGAGATATCCTGAATTGGCTCAGCCCTAATTAATGTGGTTACAAATTTATCAGGACTGGTTTTTTATGTCGTTTTTTTTATCCCGTTTCTAAACCTAAACATCATTTTAGACAAAAAAAAATAGTTCGACCTTGTGGCAAAATAGGGTCACTGAAACTAGTTATTACTAATAGGTCTCATTTGATGGATGCAAGGACTCTTTAATAATTAAGTCAATAATATTATAGAGAGAGAAAGTATAATGATATTTTATAGAGATAAACTCTTAAAATATGTATTTTGAAATTGTTAGAAATGACGAGATTATGAACCTTTGACTTGAAGGTTCATGATGTAGCCTAGAGTCTTGTCCTTTTATGAGAGGAGGGGCTAAAATATAATTTCATCTTTATGATATTTTGAATTGTATTCTACTCAAAATAATATGTATCGGATTAGTATAAAATATTGATGGTCTCAGGTAGGGTCTTGAAAAAACTCTCAACGGAGAGTTGGGCTCGAGCAAGTTGACATTTGGATTGTGTCCCCATGCCCAAATTCAATTGAAGTCCAGGAATAATGCTCGAACCCAGCAACGGGTGGTGGCGTGCCCATCATCACTAATGTTTGTTAGGCATGACTCACTTAGAAAGGTGTTGCACCCAACAAGCAAGGTTGGGCGTGGCAAAACACCCAACATGGCCTCGAGACATCAGGCTCGAGTCTATACATCTTGGTAGCAGTTAGGCTCTAGCGTGATAGCCCGAGCCTAAAAGAGATGCTTTTTGTGCTTTTGAGGTGTTTTGGGTTTTTTAGGGGGGTTTTTTAGCCTATTAAATTTGAATTCATAATTTCAATTTTTAAAGGATTTTTTTGGACCCGTTAAATTTATATTCATCAATTACAACATTTAATCTTTAGTTTTTGTAACTAAAATAGTAAGAATTATCTCACATGTGTGGTGTTATGATGATCATCCTCCTAAATCGGGATCGTCTGGAATGATGTGGGTGGAGAGGACAAGGAATTATTGTCCTTTATTAGTAGAAAAGAGAGAATGAGAGTGATCATTGGTCGCTAAGAACCTTAAATGGTCTTAGAGTCTAGGTAAGTGGACTAATTATATAAAGGGAATGTATTAATACCTCTAATACGCCTTACATAAGGTAAGCTGTATTATTTATTTGTCTAATATAAACTACGAAATTTTTGTATTTTTTAACTGCTGGTCTATCTAGGGTTTAAGAAAAGTGTTCCTTAATAAGGAAGTTTTTATCTTATCATATTAAAAACCTAAGTGATCTAATACTAATATATAAAAAAATAGAATATTTTTTTTAATTTAATATCAAGAATATGTTTTGTCATAACCCAATTCTGGGTTATTCCTAAAAAATCACTTCTTTTTCAAAATAAAAATTTAAAAATAAAATAAAAGCTGGCAACGTGGAGAAAGCAGACCTGGAAATCAAGCTAAAATTTTTGAAGGAAATTTAAGGCTTAATTGTACCCCATTATGTCCAAAAATAGAGAAAACAATGCAAATTCAAGGTCAAATTAAATGATTATTGGACGAATTTACATAAAAATTAAGCCCAGTGACATAATTAATTTTTTAATAGACCAATTTGATTTAATCATGGTCCAAATTAAATTTTAATTATGTTTAAGAATTAATTTGGGTCTAATTGAAGGATTTAATTAAGTGTGAGGACTTAATTATACTTTAAATGGGTCAAATCAATTTTATTTGGGCTTAATTGGTGAAAAATTAAGTTTGGGAGCCTAATTTGGACTTAATTGAAAATATTAAAATTATGAGAGACCAAAATTAATTTTTACCAAGCTAATTGATTGAAATCAGGGGCAAAATTGTAAGAAAATTAAAGTTTTAAGATCAATTATGGGTGCAATTAAATTAAATTTAAAGAGGGAGGACTGAAATGAACTTTGGCCAAAAAAAAACTTTGGCACTATTCATCTTCTTCTTTAAATCTCTGAAATGACAACTTAGGGAGGCTACTTTGCAGTTGCATTTAATGTATCTAACGTCCACCAAATTTGACAAAGCTTGCACGAAATTGATCCTCTATAATTTCTCTACAACCCCATATGGCCCGTTTAGGATATATGACAACTCATCGGCGGTGGCGCCGGCATAAACACGCAAACTCCGTCAGCTTTTTCCTACTGATTTGACAGTGCACCACGCCTACTTTGAGCCAACGGTTGGGATCCTTCCCAACAGAATCAAGGGCTGAAATGTTTTCCCAGTGTAGATAAGATTGCCCTCTTCCACCGTCTATAAAAAGAGGTGGATTTGATGGTCCGAGGGAGGAGAAAAACGGGTCCAAAAATCATAAAAAACCAGTTGTTCCCTTGTTTCTATTTCCATTTTTTTTCCCTTCAGCTTTCTCTGGCCTCGTCCAGAGTTGCCTTCTCTGGCGAGAATACCAACAAACCCAGCCTATACACCACCACGAACACCATCTCCACTATAGGAAGCCAACCGGCCAATAAGCAACCACTACAACTCTCTCCCTCTTCTCCTTCCAGCATTTCTCTCTCCTCTGCAACTTTTTTCTTCTTCCTCCCACAGCCGACTACATCCATCGTCACCTTAGTCAACGCCTCCTGAGCCACCGACCAACCATCTCATCACAATCGAGACCCCTATGCCAAGCAACTTCCTCCTCCCTGCTTCGCCTATTTCCTCCTCGTCGTGGCTGCTGCATGCATAATTCATTTCTGCATGCAATAACTAATTAATTAGCCCATGTTTTGGGCTAGGCCAGTTATGGCCAAGCCCAAGTGGCTGGGTTTGGCCCGACCCCTATTTTTTTTTTGAAAAAAACAAAAAAAAAATCAAAAATCATTTTAAAAAAATTTGTTATTTTCTCAAATATTTTTATATCCATTTTGCATAATATTGAGTTGTACATTTACACTACAAAATACAAATTCGGTATTAAAATACATGGTTTTCTCCGAATTTTTTTTTTTAAAATTCAAAACATTTTCAAAAAGAAAAAAATATTTTGTTGCATATGGCCAAATCCTAAAATTATTCCAAGTATATTTTTCATAAAAAACAAAAACTACATCTTTTTCATGTTAAAAAAAAAAAATCCAAAAATAGATATCATAACTAGATTATGATCATCCATTAGAGTTTGGCCAAAATATCAAAAACCTTTTTTTCAATTTTTGTTAGGGTCCAGATGTAGACTTTAATATTTGTGGGATGTAAAATTACACGATAAAGTACATCCTCAGGTATTAAAGATATAAGGTATAAATAAATGTGATGTTAATATTTAGATTTTATAACGGTTAGGATTTAACCCAATAAGGTAGAGACTTTCTCATGAAGAGATATCTATCTCGAACCTTAGAAAATACTAACGAATAGAAACTCGACCTAGAAAAACAATCAAACAACAATGCAGCTTACCTTAGGTAGGGTGCACTAAGGGTGATGTGTCTTTCCCTTGCACACCAGTCCCTTACCTAGACTCTCACAGACCATAGGTTCCTAGTGACAATAATACTAGGTGGCAACTCCTAAACATTAATCATAATTTTATGATTAAAACCAAAAGCCCTTCCCAACACACAACACCTCACACGGAAGGCATGATAAAGAGCCTCCGTCGTTGCCAAACAACGTCATGTCACACTCGAGCACCCCGCGATAGGATGGCAACTCCACTAGGGAAAGCCTTATATGGTCGAACTAAGCTTTGCTTGTTTGATTGTTTAATTGTTTGACTTTTGTTGGTCTTTAATTTTAGCTCGCATTTTTATTGCTTTAACATGCATTTTAATTTTGCTAATAAAACTCAATTCTAAGTTAGGTGGGGAGTAGCGGTCTGCCTTATGACTTTCAGTCGGGGTTCAAATTCGTGAAACATCTAGTTATAAGCTGAGTGTTTACTTGGTAATGGCGGTGAAGTTCCTTCCAACCAACCAGGTATTTTTGTTCAGCCTCTGGCAATGGCTCAACCCGAAGAAATAATGAGTGAACATGGTCAAGAACCTCTACACAATCTAGCGTTTGTGCACTCAATTCCATTGACACCAGCCCCTGCAGTCATTGATCCATTTGCCAATAAGTCCCACAAGACCAAGTCATCTGATGGCATTAATCAAGATAAGATAGCGGCATCGGAAGCTCGAATTAGAGCCATTAAAGGGATAAACTTGTACGATTTAGTACGGGCAACAGAAATGTGTCTGGTCCCAAATATGGTTGTCTCGAAAAAGTTATGTGTTCATGAATTCATCAAATATACTGGAATACAATACCCCATGACTTATCTCAAATCTTACTGCAATAAGATGGCAGAAGTATGACATAATGAAAAACTACTAATGCACTTTTTCCAAGATAGCTTAAATGGGGCGGCATTAAGCTGGTATATGAGATTGGACAACACTAAAATCCACAAATGAAAAGATTTGGTGGATGCTTTTGTGAAGCAATACAAGTACAATATGAACATCACTCCTAACAGAACCAGCTTGTTTAATCTAAAAAAAAAGGATAAAGAAAGCATAAGGGAATATGCTCAAAGATGAAGAGACCTAGCTGCTCAAGTACATTTCCCACTCTTGGATAAAGAAATGGGCACTCTATTTGACAACACACTCAAGGCGCCATACTACAAGCATGTGATGGGTAGTTCGGCCTAACAATTTACTGACACTGTGGCAGTAGCTAAGTGCATAGAGCAAGGAGTAAAAAGTGGTAGAATATTTGTGCCTACTAAGAAAAGAGGCTTTGAGGGTAAAAGAAAGGAGGTCGGCTATGTTAAAAGTAGTTATAGGGGTAGGAAGAACCCATTCTAAAAATACAACACTCCATCCTCTTCACCCCAAATCGCCAACATCAATTTCAACTCTTCTTTTCCTGCTAGAAAACCTGAGCCTCAAACCAAACAACAAAGAGTCAAAGAACAACTATCTCCATTACCGCTATCTTTTCTTCCCTTATTCTTCTTTGATTTGGGTTTTAAATGGGTCTTAATTGATCAAGGATTAGATTAAATCTGAAAGTAAATCGAACAATTATAAAAGAATTGAATATAAGTTTATAATCCGAGTCATGAACATGGTCCCATTTAGGCATAATAATTTTAAGCTAAATGATAAAAAATGATGAAATTGTATTTTTTTTTATTAAACAATTAATAAAAACAAAGGGTTAAATTGCATTTTTTATATATATAAAGGGAAAAGGCATCAAACAATACAAAAAAGAAAAAAAAAAGGTTCTATTATTTCAGCTTTACCAAACTCGGTCTAATATTTTGTTTTCTTAAATTTTTTACACACCAAAACAAAGAATATAAAAAATTGAACAAAAATATATAAGAAAGAGCCCAAAAGCATAGATATATGCCCTGGCATGTCTAGGCCACTAAAAAAAAAGCCCTACCAGTGCGCCCTAGCCTTACATTTTTTTTTTTTTGTCTTTTTAAGAGATGAACAATCATCCACTCCTATTTTTGTTATATATATATAAATAAAATAACTAACACATCACCTGCTAAAGTAAATGGCATGTCGTATGCTTGTCTATATTCTACTCACCATAATTATAGATGAAAGATTGGAGCAAACTCATTTTCCCCTTTAAACCCATCTTATAACCAATTTTAACAAAAATATTCCTTAGATCACCATTTAGTTCCTCAACCCTGGATTATCTACTGATAATGTTCTTCTTCTCAGTATATATCGTTACCTAAATTATTAAAATTATTTATTTATTGAAATCTTTTTAAAAATAAATTGGATAGTGATGATATCCATACACCAAATCGACTAGTAGTTTAGTCCCTCACAACTAAAAAGCTCTAGATACCAGCTCTCTTTTCAAAAGGCACGTTCTTATAACAAAACCCACTATGAAGTTATGAGTAAAAACATGAGATAATCCCTCTTTAAAGGTTAATTATATAACAGATTTGAGCCAACATCATCATTGATGTTGTATCTGTGAATCATGTGAGAATAATGTGGTTTGAATTTTTTTAAAAAAAATCAAGATGATAAAAAATTAAATAAAAAATAAATTTAAACCAATAAATCCTAAAAAACCAAATAAAAAATAATTAATCATATAAAAACCAAAAACAAAATATATCATGAAAACCAATTAAAAACAACAAAATACTTAAAAACAATTCTTCAAATCGTTTATTTAAAAAAAATAAAATTGAGATGACAACATATTTAATCGACTTGAGTTTCATGTCCTATCCACGCTATGACAATCATGTAAAACTCAAATTTCAACAAATAAATCTCACAAACAAATCATCACAAAGACAAATTCAAAATAAATCAAATGTTTTTTTTAATTCAATCTGACATAATTTTTTTTTAAATTATTCAAACAATAAAATATTAGATCAACTTGAATTTTTTATATTAACTTGTCAAGCCTATGACACAAATCATGGTCTAAACTAGATTTCATAATTTTTTGAAAAAAATCTATTTATTACCTAATATAATTTTTTTTTTAAATCCCTAAACAGAGCTAGATGCGTGAGCATGGTAGACCAAAATGTCTGGGCCATCTAAAAAAAAGAGTCCAACCCTCAAATCTGAGCTTGTTTTTATTTAATTTTTTAAGAAGCGAACAACCTGGCATCCATCTCTTTTCTTTAAAAAGCTAAACAGATAACGCGTTAACTTTTGTTTTTAAAATTTTGTTACTAGAGGGTCACAAGAAAAATAGGGCTTTTGTGGTCGAAATTAATGTCAGTGATGATTTTTTCTATTTACATTGGAATTCAACTAGCCTCTGTCCTCTCCTAAGAAAAGGATAAAAAAAAAAATTTAATATCAAAATTGAATTTCTATAAAATAAAAAAACCAATTATATATTAACATAAAAATATGAGGGACCAAACACAACTTTTTTAGAGAAATGTTTAATAGTTAATGGTAAACATACTTCTTAGGATAATGTGATTTCTACGAAAACAATTATATATATATATATATATTAATTAACTCTTAGCCGCTACGGGATGGTAGTTAGTATCATCAAATGGTTAATTAATAGACAACACACTTCTTATAATTTTGTGATTTCTACAAAAGAAAAATGTTTACTAATTATTTTCTTCCCATCTCAAGTTATTAATTAATTAAGTGAATGATCACAGATCACAATCTCTCTGTTTTGAAATTTCCCAAGCAGAAGGTTTCGTGTTTCCGCCTGAGACTCGCACGTTAAGGACTCCTTTGGTATCATTGCCATTTCCAATTTTTTTGTTTCATTGAAATTGTTTTTAAAATTTATAGCATTTTTTTACATTCAAGTTGTTAGTTCTTCTACCAAAATTCTACTTTTTTTTAGTATTTTTAATAATAACATCTTCACCCTTAATAGCTTTATCGTACGATTTCGGATAATAGGAAAAAAAAAAAACAATTTAAATGGTTCAAATTCGAGAATTTTATCACTTAGATCATATCATTGATAACATAAGAATTACTATTAATTCAAGTTATAAAGTCCATTAAATTAGCAAGGATGGTTAATTTTATGAGTGCTTACCCATCCGCAACATTCCTCAAATCCCATCCAGACAAATCTGCAGCTTCAGTCAAAGCCATCCTCCACGTCGCCACCTTGCCCTTGTCTCTCTGGAGCACAGACCTTTCTTCATGTCCAGCAAAGGCCTCTGCAAAACTTCCAGTTTGTTCGCTCACATCAGATGGATCAACATCATAGAATATAGGAAAAACAAGTTGCCTACAGCTTCTCCTACACTCCATGATATTCACTAGTTCCTCAAGACACCATCTTGAATTTGCATAATTTTTTGAGAACACAATGACTGAAATCCTAGACTTTTGGATAGCTTGTGGTAGCTCCGTCGAAATATCTTCACCCCTTCGGAGCTCATTGTCGTCTCTAAACGCGTTGATTCCAGCATCTTTCAAGGCAAAGTATAGATGATCGGTGAAATTCTTGCGCGTGTCCTCGCCTCTAAAACTCAAAAACACATCATAAATCCACGGTTTTGAAGATGAATATGAAGATGAAGACGCAGATGTCATTGTAACATGAAAGCTATGGTGGCGAGAGAAAGAACGAGAAATGGTACAAAATTAATGACTCCAAAAATTACTGAGGGAGACAGCCAAAGACTTTAGCTATCGCGATACGAAAAGGGTCTTTTTCGTACTGTGATGCCCACTGTGCTTGTTGATAGCAAAAGTTATGGAAGGATTAATTCTCCCTCGTACTGCGATGACCAATGAAAAGTTAAATATTTATCCTTTTTAATTCTTTTTAATTTATCCTTTCTTTTCTTAATTGTTTTCATCCCAAAAATTAATTTTTATTTTTATAAATATTAAAATATTATTTTATATGTGATTTTTTATTCAAATTAATAAATTCAAAGTTAAAATAAAATAAGTGATTGATAAGTTTTACCAAATCTTGGTGTAGGAATTAGATAGAGTTTATCTTATGTTTCTTTTAAAATATATATTTTAACTTCATTTAACATCAAAATTAGTTATTAATTTATTTCGGAAAACTAGAAAATACAAGTTTTAAATGAACACATTTAAAGAACATAAGAATTATTTAACCAAATTAACAAAAAAAAAATGATTGAAATAAATAATTGACATAAATATAATACTAAATTTAAGGATTTTGATTTTTTTTTCTCAAAATGCTTACATAAAATCTTTATTTTTCTCTCATAAATTATAACTAATGATTCAAACATTATTTTACTTGTAACTTATTTATTCAAGAGAGGTGCATGTGCCGCGTGCATCTTGCGAGGGCCTCGCTCAAATATGCTATTTTTTTTCTATTGTTTGAAAAAACCCCTTGAGTTCTCTCTGTTAATAAACAACATATATTCTTTGTCAATGTCGGCCACAAAGATGGCAACTTGCAGAGATATATATATATATATATATATATATATAACAATCAAAATACTCTTAAACAAACATTTCAGTCACTTGAGTGAAAAAACTATTTTAATATTTTTATCACGCAATCAAAAAATTTAAATACGTTACTGGGGAATTGAATTTTGTTTTACAGTGCTGGTTAATAAATTGTTTGGAAACAAGTATTTTTTTAATTTTAATTATAATATCAAAAAAAATTAAAACTAGAGCCAATGGCCAATTTAATATTTTTACAATGTTTTTTATATCATTATCATATCAAATCAGAGGTAATTTGGTATTTGACCAAATATAAAAAAATAAATTAAAAATCAAAGTGTTGCCAAATTTATTGGAAACAAATAAATTTATTTTTTAATTTTAATTATATAGAGAAACAATCAAAATACTCCTAAAATTCAAAAATAATAATAAAGCCAGAGTCAAGAGCTAATTTTGTATTTTTATAGTAGTTTTTACATAATTATCATGTCAAATGAAGGTAATTTGATATTTGGCTAGGCATCAAATTTTTTTTAAAATACATTTTTTTTAACATTTTATATAATTGAATTTTTTAACTTTTGATATTTTTACAGTAGTTTTTACATTATTATCATGTCAAATGAGGGGTAATTTTATATTTGACTAGGTATAATTTTTTTTTAAAAATGTATAATTTTTTTTTTGTTTTGAATGCTTTTATATAATTAAATTTTTTTAGCCTTTGATCTTTAATTGTTTTAATTTTAGTCAAATTAAGTTCTGATTAAGTCTTTTTTTCTTTAATTTCTCTTCAATCAAATCCTCATTTATCATCTAAAAATTTTCAAACTTTATTTTTGCATGTGATGCTCAATTAATAGTTCTATTTTAACCCCAACTATATTTTTAATTTATATATATATTTTTTATTTTATTTATTTATGATTTTTATTGTTTTTAACACAAAAAAATTAAATAAAAATAACAGCTATAATAAAATAACTAAATTCATTGAAAAGACTTTTTTTCTCACGTAATTTTGACAAATTATCGGAGTGCTCTGTATTTTAAAAAATAAAGTAGATCATAGCTTTTGGTTTGTTGGGACTAAAAAATTCAATTATTATAAAAAAAATATTATTTTTGTGTATTTTAAATCATTTTGATATGTTGATTTTAAAAAATAAAAAAAATATTATTTTGATGCATTTCAGCACAAGAAATACTTTAAAAAACAACCACAATCATACTTCCAAACACACAATTAACGCATTTAAGTGCTTCTCTCAAGTTTTTGCTTCTCTCAAAATTGTCATTTTTTTGCCTCTTTATTTTGCTTCTCTCATGTTGTCATTTTTTACTGTTCACAGTCAATGTTTCATTGGGTTTTGTTGTTGTTTCTTCTTTGATTATTGATGACCGGGATGGGTTGCATTGATGGAGAATGAAGTGTTAAGGTCAAACGTCCTTTTGTCTTATTGAGTTTTTTTTTTTTTGATGGACAGGCCTACCTTACCTAATGTTTTGCATCATGAAAACTCGACGTGTTAATTTAAAAGATATCATGATGGGTAATATATCATTATTTTGTTTTATTATTTATTAAAGGTAAAATAATTTTTTTGTTTTTTTAGTTTATTTTATATATAGTTTTTTATATTTTGGTTAAATTAAATTTTTCTTAAATATTTAATTATTTATTATGCTTCTTTATTATTATTTTTATTTTTTATATTTCTTTGGATTGTTTGTTTGAGAGGAGGCTGAAGGAGGAGGAGGGAGTTCTGGGTTTAGTGCTCGATGGTGATTTCTGTTTGTTTATATGGTGATGGTCATGGGTAGGAAGTCAATGGGAGAGGAGAGAAGGTTGTTGTCATGGTTTGGTTCTGTGATTATTGGAGATGGCTGTTGAAGTTAAAAATGATAGCTAACGACTGAGAACTGAAGCTGAATTACTGGGAGGATTTTGGATATTGAAGCTAAAAGGATTTTGGTTGTTGAAGGGTGTTTTGATGATGGTTTTTTTAGGTTGAATCTGGTTGAAAACTGTGTTGTAACTTTTATATATATATATATATATTAACGTGGGTGTCTGGGTCATAGTTTTAAAACCTGACCCGGTCAAGTGATCGGGTCACGGGTCAGATGGGTTGATCCGGGTCAACCCAAAAAATTAATTATAACCCACTAGCCCATTCAGTTCATCATGAACATCTTCACCAGCACATGAACTATACTCATAATAAAACCCCTTACGAGGAACCAAGGAATTTCCAAAATCAACATACTTACCATCCATGTTCAGTTTATTTTTACCTTGGCAACTACCACCAGCTTTTCCATTGGCTTCAATCGAGTAGAAAAGGAAAATGATTCATTCATTTAAAAATTAAAAAAATAATTAATTGAACATTGTCCTGTTCATAAAATTCTTAGCTGTCACTGAAAGGGAATACAAATACCCTTAGCAACAAGAATACAAAAACAAAGATAACAAAAATTCCAAAATCACTAATCTTTCTTTCTTTCTTTTTTGCTGTTTTTTTTTACAGTTATAGCTCAAATCTTACAACAACTAATCCATTGTACTTTCCTCAACAACCACAAAAGACAAACACGATTAGTACTTTTAAGCTAAGATTACCTGGATTGGGGGGTTCCTGGATCGACGCCTATTCTTCTTTTCGTTATCAACAGTATCATCACCCCCCCTCAACCACCGTTATTGCCGATTGCTCACTCAAACTTCTCATACCTGAAACCAAGGCACCTTCTGATTGTTAAAAAATATCATGGAAGAACCGATCATAATGGGACATAAAATTAAAAAGAAAATCAAGAAAGAAAAAAAGGGGAAAGAGATGTAGGTTCTTATAAAGAGACAGTGTGGGAAGCTAAAAAGGAAAAGAGGGACGTGATTATTGATCGACTGAGACAAACTCTTATAACGACGTCGTTTAATGGCTGCTAATATTAAAAAAAAATAGATCGGGTCTCACCCGGGTTTGACCGGGTGGACCGTGTTCCTGGTCAACCCGCCGGGTTTCACCGGGCCAACTCCTAAGCGGGTTTTTACCTCCACCCGGACCGGTCCTAGGCCCGGGTCGGCCGGGTCACGGGTCGACCCGCCAAGCTGGTCCGGGTTTCAAAACACTGGTCTGGGCCAACTTGCGTGTACCTCGACTAGTTTCATGAGCCATGAAGTTAATAATCATGTAAGTTTCTAGTGGTCCTGAGATTTGTGGGATTTAAACTAGTGATTTCTAAAAAGCAAATGTAAAACCTGACTAGTTGAACTAAGTTGTTAATTATGGAGAGAGAAGGTTATTGCCATGGTATGTGTTGGCTTTTGAAACTATAGAGACTGACCTCATATAAATAATGATAGCATTTTGGTGACAAAACAAGCTTTTTTTCGACGAGGTCCACTTAGCCACAAGCTAGACATTATTTGAATTATGGGATTCATGAGCTTGGATAATTACAATATAAATACGAAAAAGCTCCTCAAACCACATGTTTATTTATGCTAGATCTTTACTTTATTACAATCATAGACATACGGATGCAATTTAATCACATCCAGATGGTCTATAATTATTCATGATTCCAAGCCAAAAGAAGGGCCATCTAAAGGAAGAGGAGAGAGGGACACCATGACATTCCGGTTGCTAGAAAAACCTAATTAATCTCCTAATGCTTTAAAGCATGATATATATATATATAAAGACCAGATTTGAAAACCTACATTAACCTAGATATAAAAGCTGCCGAATACTAATCTCCAAAGAAAATGGAAGTCTCTTTAATCTCTGGTGATTGAAAAGAAAAATATAAACATATTAAGGATCTGGTTTTTCGATGGGGATGAAGGTTGATATTGGTTTTTGTGGAATTCTAGAGGTTGATGTTCGTCTCCTAGCTAGCTGATTGAGAGGCTACTGAGTTCATTTGGGGATGATGTTTAGGGTATGGTGATCTCGGGTAAAGCCTGGTTGTTTCGGTGAAGGCTGTTGAATCAAGGGTTGGAGAAGGGATGGTTTATGGCTTGAGGTTTCCGTTTGATTTTGGTGAAGGATTGGTGGTGGTGTTAGGCAAGGCAGTGATGGTATTGAAGGAAGGTTGAGGGCTGGTAATGTCTTTTCTCGTTCTCTCTGTTCTCCCTGTGCTGGTGTTGGTTCTTGAGGAACCCGAGCCTATTCTTCGTCCTTTTTAAGTTTTTAAGGAGAATCTAAAATTAACGCAGTCTCAAATGATTTTTAGGACTTGATTCCTGGAGATATGATTGTAGATTTGGACTTAATATCAACCAAGCATTAGTGTTTTCTGTCCTTCTTTCTGAACGTGTCTTTTTTCTATTGTGCTCCTTTCAAGTTTTAAATTCTTTATGGTTCATAGTCAATGCATTGTTGAAATCACACCAAAACTCTAATAATAACATTATAGGTAATATTAGAAAAATCTCGACAAGATCAATTCAACAATATAAAAAAAAATCACATATGGTGAATAAAATGGGCTAAAATTTAGACTTTAAAATAATTAAAATTTAGCTTAATACGGTAGAGATTTCCTCATAAAAAAAAAATCTACCTTAGACCTTAGCTAAAACCATGACTTCCATGACCTTTTCAGAATACGGGAAAAGATCCGAGATGATACAATTAGTTGAAGGGAATTGCCAAAAATCAAGATTGAGAAATTACCACACATAACCAAAGTACACTACTCCATAGACAACATAAAGAAGTTGGCGTCAATTCTAGGGTACATATATGAGAATATGTTTGAGAAAAAGTATGAGAGAATTGTTCATTTAATAAGAATTCTCGTTCAAATTTCAGTAGTTAAAGCTTTGAAGCACTTCTAGGATCCGACCTACAGATGTTTCACATTCGAGGATGTTGATATGGCCCCTACCCTTGAAAAGTATGCCTAGATCTTGAGTTTCCCAAATGACCCTCACAAAGTGTATTTCAGGCAAAGATTTGAGATGACAACTACAACGGTTGTAAATTTACTACATCTAGACCAAGTTGATCAGTATAAGACATCTAATGGAGGGTTTAAGTGGAAGATGATTGAGAATAAACTGAAGATAGATAAAGAAAAAGAAAAGTTGGGCAAAGAAAGGTATCAAATAGTTGTTTTCATCATTTTTAAGCTAGTTCTGTTTCCTTCAAAAACTATTGGGATTATCATCATTGAAGTTGCTAACACCTTTATTGAATTTGAATAGACAAAAAATAACCCCACTTCATCTATCTTAGCTGAAACTTTCCTATCTTTAAGCCATTATAGGCTGCACATAAAAGGGGTAATGCGGTGTTGTTTTCCTTTATTATTCAAATGGATAGTTAGCCACTTGGAAACATCAAAACAAGTCTTCAATAATTTCTTGTGGTTTAATATGAGGCCTCTTACTGTTGGTACTAGATGAAGAATGGAACGACATGGATGAAAAGGCATGGGTAAAGAAATATCAAGCAATCCCTCAAAGTAATTTAAAATGGGAAGCTTTTTGGGTAAACAGCTCAACTTATCTCATGAGTTGTGGCGACAAAGCATGGGTTTCATTAATTGACTTAACTGGTTATATTAACTACTCACCCTCATTGGTAGCCAAACAATTTAGTAGAGTGCAATATGTGCCAAGAACTTAGGGTTAGCCGAATATACATGTCACACACAGATAGCGGGGCAACCAATTAAAATTTTTAATGGAAAATAAACATATATTTAACATTTTTTTCTTTGGGAAAAGGTCTAGTTCAAGGAGTCATCACCTAGTATTATGATTATTAGAAACTCTAACTGGTCAACAGAGATTATATGGTACAAAACTGGTTACGTGAAAGGAAAGATACTATCACCCCTTAAGCGTTCTACTTGAGACAAGTTTCATTACTGGTTTTGTCTAAAATTGTTAAGAATTTGTTCTCCTATTTTTCTTATAATGTTCCTGACTCTGACGTCAGTGAACATTTACCTACAAATATTTTATACTATAGTGTTGGTAAATATTGCACAAACCCAAAAAGTATGATATTTTTTATTTTAACGCTAGTGAATAAATTCAAAAAAATTGGATTTTTAATTGAGAAACAATTTTTCTATGCCCCCCCTCTCCCGCTCCCCCTCCCTCCCTCCCCTTCCTTTTTTTGGCTTTGTTTAGACAAGAAGAAAAAATGATGCATTGCATAACTAGTTTGTGTTTAACTGTAAAGGTTCGTCGATTTAGCATGCAACAAATGCATCAGGAAAAAAAAAAAAACAATACGCTAATAAAACAATAAAACAAAGTATGAGGGGCCATAAATAAATTAATAAAGATCCCCGAATATTTCTAGAATTTTTTAGTATAAAAAAACACTTGTTTGATTAGATATAAAAACAAATAGACAATAAAATTCAACATGGATGTGTTTTACACGTACCTAGCTAAAAGGGCTTTTTTTTTTTTTTTTAACTAGACTAAATCTAGCCCAGCTATATAAATTAGGTTGGACCTAGCTGGCCCAGCCTGATCACTGGCCCAGCCATTGAACCGGCCAGGCAAAACTGCATGCATGCGTGAATTATTCACGCACGCAATGCATAATGCAAAGTAATTATAATTCCGTTCACACTGTATCAAATGAACAGAATTTGCAAAGTGGGGAAGAGACTCACCTGGCGCTATTGAATTAGAACTGCAGTCCCAGAGAGAAGAGAGGAAGCTGACTCCGGTGGAGAAGAGCTTCTCACGACTGAGGAGCTGATGGACACTGGCCGGAGGAGCACGGTGGGGAGAGAGGTTTGCCAGTTGGAGCTTGCAGCTTGCTGCCGTTAAATTACGGCTGGTGCAGAGCTGCTTGCTGGAGGAAGATCTTCTCGGGGGTGACTGGTACTGTGTTGTTGAAACCAGTACTGCCGCTGCCGGGAAGAGAAGGTTGCTGCTGGTTCTGCCACTGCAGCTGAGGAAAGGTGTGGCTGAGGAGCACCTGCTGTCGCTGCTTCAATGGAAAAAAAAGACTCCAGGTGCTGCTGCTACTAGGTATACTCCATTCTTCTTCACAGTCATTGCATTTCCACAATCTACAATAAGCTCAACATCATCTTCACTATCAAGTTCGAAGCTCTTATTTGATATATGGCCCTGCCAGAGGTGATCTTCACAGGATTTTACTAAGTTAACTGCTACTTTCCGACAATCCTTGGTAAATCCCTTAGTATGATTAGTCAATTTGATTGTAATACGTTTAGTTTGTTTTTTCTCTAAATGAGATGAGCAAACAATGCACACATTCATGCCCTTCAAGTTCCTGCCGTCGAATTTTGGTAGTTTAAACAATATTGAAGCACCCTCATTCTTATCTCTTGTTGTTACAATGATTCTGCTTCCTGAACCAAACCAATCTCGACTCCCCGCTATCGCTTCTAATTTATCTACATCATCGAGTATGAGAAGAACTCTTCTACTGTGAAGTCTTTCCTTTATCATATTCATTCCTCTGTCAACATTGCCAATCTTAATCTTGTCTGTCTTCAGGATATCAAACAGAAGTTGTTCTTGCAGTTTGACAAGACCATTTGGTTTCTGTGAAATCTCTCTGACAATGGCAAGAAAACATTTCCCATCAAAACAACGAAACAACTCATTATACATGGCCTTGGCAATGGTTGTTTTCCCTATGCCTCCCATTCCATATATTCCTACAATGCAGACCTCGCTTGATCCAGCATTTAACAAAAAGTTCAATTGTTGCACACGAGGATTTATCCCAACTGGATAGAAGGCTACGAACAAGTATGTGCTGTTCAGTTCCCTGGAAATCTC
Source organism: Populus davidiana (assembly GCA_030145905.1). Classification (NCBI taxonomy): domain Eukaryota; kingdom Viridiplantae; phylum Streptophyta; class Magnoliopsida; order Malpighiales; family Salicaceae; genus Populus; species Populus davidiana. The sequence continues at coordinate 2,207,386 of CM057807.1, read as the reverse complement.
CCCAACAATTTTCTTTATAAATTTTGCTTCATGCCTGCAAATAGAAATTAAATAAAAAAATTATAGGTTAATTTTCAAGCAAACTAAATGATAAAATACAATTTTTTTTTAAAAAAATCAATAATAAAAAAAATCTTAATCAATATAGGTTAACTCGATTAACCCGTGACTCAAGACATGAGATCTAGATAACTCTATTAGTTAAAGAAGAAAAAACAAAATCACAAAGTTTAAGCCTTAATAATCTAATGTTGAAGGATTAATTTTTTTTTTTTTAAAAGGATCAAATTAAAAAAAAAAGACCTAAAAAAAACTAAAATCAAATCAGACTAATTATTTAAATTAATGACCTAGGTTTTGAGAGAAAGATTGTCCCACATAAAACAAACACAAGAAAATCATGGAATAAAATTCTCAATCCTTAATTCAAATATCAATAAAATGAGCGAAATGCTAGTTGATGAAAGAGAAAAAAGGAAGGACAAGAAAAACAATATCATCAAAACTTAAGCTTCATTGTTGTATATATGCACCTGACCATAGAGAAGATCATATCAAGATTCTTCCAATGTTGCTTTTAGCCACCTAGAGATGTCTTACACACACTTGAATAGCATTTGTGTCTCATATCACATGCAATCACTTTTGATTTTTAATTAATATTTTATATTTATTAAAATATCAAATTGCATCTTAGTCAATTTTATTATAACTGAAAAGGACATTGATAAAAATACAAAAAAAATCCTTGGAGGCCTATTCAAGAATTTTTGCTTTGAAAGTTAATTTAGTTATTTTATTGTACTATGAAAAGTGAAAATTTGAAAAAACCTCTTAAATAAATTTTATTTTAAAGAATAATTTAATAATTTTATTGTGCTTCAATAATATTAAAAGACTTAAGTTTTTTTCTAATCAATCTAGTAAGAACCAATGAACTTTGCCAAAAGATGATATTATCCTAAATAGTTAGGCCATTGATTTTTTATTTTAGAGAAAAATGATGAATATACAATCCATTATGTTTTGTATGCGCATCCATTATTAAACACTAAATTATTTTAGTTTTTTATTATTATTATTAGGTTAGTATCATATCACTATAGAAGAACACATTCAGAATAGGTAGAAACATAATTGGTTTGAAGAAAAATAGGTATAAAATAAATCTATATGACAATTTTGAAATGAATTTTATCTAACTTTAAAACAGAAAGGACATGAATATTTCCCTTCCATCCCTACAATCTGTATCTTTTATGTTCCAAAACAGTAGCCATTTACTGATCCTCTATGTTAACTTCCCTGAGATTATATTGAAAAATTCACTCACCTTGTTTAATGGCTAAAACTTAGTTCTTGGCTCACACACAAACCCAATATTCTGAATTTTTTTATACAAGTTATATATCTAACTTTTGCCAAAATATTACCCCTTTTTTTTGTTAATTTAGTGGGCATTTGTTTTTTCTTTTATTTGTCTTCATTATTATGCATTCTCTGCATGATAGAGCTTGTAAAGCATGGATAAGGTTCCTCAATTTTAAAAGTTTCACAGCCCTAAACTACAGGGAAGAAAAGGAGGGTTTTCAAGTCCTAATATTAGAGCCTTTAACTATAGAGAATTGTAGAGAAACCTCTTATTTATTCTTAAAAGTCTTCATTACATTAATTTTCTTGTGAAAAATAGCCTAGAAGATTGAAAGAAAAATAGCCTATAAGATTGAAACGTTTTAATTAGTAAAATTCAAATTAAATTGAAAGTCATCATCTAACTAGGAATCAGAATAAAAAAAAAAACAACAAAAATAAAGGGAGAAAAAAAAAAACCAAAGCAGTAGCTTTCATGCCTAGTTCGGAGCTAAAAAAGCGAAAATAGATGATTGGTATAATAGTAGGATTAAAAGTTAAGCTTATTTTTATGAGATTCTGCATCAGTTGGTGGCTTTGCATGCTGTTAATCAGATGAACTCTTGAGCCAGACTAGAGTCAGCGGATCACCAGTACATCTCCAGGTCAGCCTGGTAGGATAATTATGCCAAAAAAAAGTTTAAAAAAAAAATTCAGAATGTGGATGCAGTTTTATTTAACTTTTATTTATTACTTAGAAAAGTATATTAATAATAATTTTTTATTTTTAAAAAATTATTTTTGATATTAGCACATCAAAATAATTTGAAAATATAAAAAGCATATTAATTCAAAAAAAAAAATTAAAATCATTTTTAAAATACTTTTAAAACGCAGTGCTAAACACGCCCTGAAATTGCCAAGATAAGAAAAAAAATGATACAGCACTCTATACACCAGAACCCAAGGCAAATTTTTTTAAATTTCAGTTCCACAGGACCTGTGGTCCAAGTACAGCATGCTTTCAGTATATATAGTAGTGTATAAACTGTGATTCTTTCCATCATTACAGAAGCTGTAATGCCTGTTTATGCAGCCAGGCTTAGCCCAAATGCATAAGGACAACATGGCTTTCCCAGTCTATAAATTACTAGAATTTTCTTGTCACTCAATATCATGTATATCATTCAATAAGTTATCTGAGCACATCTACTATTAACATCCGATCGTTTCTCCTTGTCATCCCATAAGCCAATGGTGGAACCAAAGAAAGAAGGTTTTTCAAGTTTTGGCAGTAACAAGTCCAGGCTTTCCCTTGTATCTGAGCACATCAACTCTGTCAATCTTATCCAGTTCTTCCTCCTTGTCAATACCAATATCACTGATTGGAAGCACAGAAGGGAAATTTTTGACAGTAGCTGAGTCCTCGCTTTTCCTTCGAGGGGAATTGTTGTTAGTCGTACTCAGCCCGCCATCTTCTCTCAACTTGGTATCCACTGAGTTAATGTCCTGGCTCTTACTATTTTCTTCTATCTGGTTTTCCTCGCTTGCGTGGTCTTCGGTAGTTGGTGGCGGTGCATTGGATGTTACAGCATCAGGCAAGTCAGCTGCATTGGGTGACTCTTGCTCTTGTTTCTGATTCGACTTCTGACCCTGTGTGCCAATTGCAGACTTGGCAGGAGATTTTATGCTAACACCACTAGAAACACTCTTGGTTTTGCTGACAAGATGGTGAAGCCATAATAGTTGTTCAAGAATATAGGCTTCTGTTTTCTCCTTGTCCGCATGGTGGAGTGTTTCAATCTGGATTATATCAGCTGCTCCAGCAGCAGGTTTTCTGTTGGCCTCAGACCTGTACACACCACGACCAAATCTTCTTATACTCGGGCCATTCAGCTTGCTTGTTGTTAACAAAATAAATTGCAAAAATGAAATTCTTAAAAACAATTGGAAGAAAGCAATGGACTCACCCAGAACTTGCCCACTCTCCAACCCAACCAAAACCGTGATGCACTCTGTTCCGAATCAATTAAAATTCAAAGAAAAATGTTAACAACTAGGCAATGAGACATTGAAAATTAAGGATTTAAAGCAGGAAAAGTTTCTGTTTTTGGGGAGGGAAAATAATGGCATTTCATACTTGGCTGTGTTAGTGGACAGTGGTACCAGCCACTGCAGTGTCTTCTCCATCGTATCTTTAATTTCTGTGATGGTAAGCTGGACATACAAATCACAATGAAGTAAACAACTAGAGCATCAGCATGGATGAGAAAATAAAAGACTTTCTACCCTCTCTTCTTTGAGGTGAAAAAGGAGTACCTCATCTTTGACATTAAACGATTGCAGTTTGGAACGTAGAGCTGATTTTACACCAGGTGGCAAGCTCTGGTACAATGTGTCCTTACTATTTGGAGGCATGGAGCTCGATCTTGCCACCTGAGAGCATCTATTATTAGAAGGCCTTGAACCAGCATTATAAGAATATGATTGCATACAAGAATGAGAAGAGTGTAATGAAGCAGAGAACTCCATTTTTTAATGCATGCTAACTTTAACAGTGAAATCAAGTGAGGTTCGGGCAAGGAAACTGAGAAACAGCTAAAACAAAGTATGGTAATCCAACAAAATTTAAGTCAAGTTCCAAGTCATTCAGTTTGGCAGGGGCATTGAAAGTCCTCAACCCAGTCTGTGTCAGAGCGAAATGGTAGGTTGTGCATCCCAAACAGTTAATGTCACATAGCAACCAATCTTGATTACGGATTGTAAAACTAATAATTACAAACTTTGAAGATGATTGTAAGACAAACATGATGGAAGTAGATGGCACTTACAAGATTATCAATTTGCATAACTACATTTGCATAATGTAAAGAAAGACCGGCAGGTCCCAATCTTGGATTATTGCTAACAGATTCTTCATCTTGTACGGAATCATCTGCAGTATACATCTGAATGCCATAAGAACTATTTTCATACATGAAATCAAGTTAGACAAGAGCTCCTTTGAGCAAAGGATGGAAAGTTAAATATACAGAAGCATGAATCCAAGAGGAAAATCCGGGGGCCAGTTTAGATGGAAGAATAACTTTTCTATTCCATCTTCATTTGTTAACTCCATGTATAATGCTCTTTTTCCTTATTCAATGTGGTTTCAAAGGTTCTGATTGTGGTTATTGGTTTTACTTGTTTCAGGAAAAAAAAAAACATGAGAGTTATAACAGAGAAGCTGGTGACAAAATTTCAGACGAAAGAAACAATTTTTGAGAGAAGTATTTAGACTATAAAAAAAAATTCTTCCGAGTTAAGGTTTTAGGTTAGATAATTTTCCCTGCAATTGAAAGTTAAAACTAGGACTAAAAAGGGACAACACTAGAAGGAGCGATTTTCACACATCAAGCTTGCATGCTTTGAAGATGGAAGGAAAACATGCGCGCTTGGGGAGCATAATTACAATGTGGTAAAGACCTTGATCAAACACATACCACCACTACCAAAGGCATTGCCGATCTCGAGGATTAAGAAATGGATGATATCTACAAGCTTCTCCATCACCTGTATAAGATAATTTGGTCACTACAAGAAATATTCTAGTGATTGAGATTCTATTTTACTCAATTAACAAGCTTGATAGATAATCGATACTGTTTGTGCTAAATAAAAAAAAAATCACAATCTCAATAATTTGCAGTTGCAAAAAGAAGCAAAAACATCAGTATTGCTACCTCTTCCAAACTTCTAGACCAAAGTGATTTCTTCTTTACGTTTCGTATTCGCTTTTTTTGGCTTTTTAATTCTGCCTTTAACATCGCAAGGCTTTCCCCTGAATTTCAGAGAAAGACACAAACTTAAATTAGTACCTCACTAAGTTCCCCAGGGCACTGGTTTGGGGTAGTTCCTGCATTAGTTAGACATTGATACATTATTGGAATTCTCAACTTAAATCATGTCAGTCCACCACACCTCAACTTTCAAAATTCTAAAAGTGTTTAACACAAATATTTTCAATTTCTAGTTAGTGCAACACCACAAATCCCCTCAGGGTACTCATTAGAATAAGTCATGTAAATTATAACAAAACAATTAAAATAATACAATGATAAAAGCACAACACACTGCATGAGCTGAATTTTCCAATAATACCAAAATTAACAAAAAAAGAAAGGCGGTAGCTTTTTTTTATTTCTTTGACAATAATATGACGACAAAAACATTGTGAAAGCACCATATCCAATCTTTTATCAAAAGCTATCCGAAGAACTAGCTTTCTTCGTCTCATCAAAATGTATTTACATTGATATCTTTTAGTTTGTTTCAGCCAGCTTCGGTAACAAAGGCGATCTATTCAATCAATAACATCATTTGACCTGGTCTACAAATCTTTAATTCAAAAAGAAATTTTCTTTATGAAAAAAACAGTGGCATACTGGTTAGTAACTAAAAAAAATGTCATATATCACAGTTAGATAGGTTCAGCACTACAGTCTAATCCTCAGTCACACAACACTCTTTTATGAAGCATGACTAGCTGCATTTATTAATCAAGAGCAGCACTTAGTTAACTACATAGGAAATCACAGAGAAGAGAATGGAGAAATAACCTCTCTGATTAGCTGCTGCACTACCCTCCCTACGTTGACATTCATGTTCCATTCTGTCCAAAATTTGCAATTCATGGTATAGCTCCTGCAAACCCAAGATGGTGCGTTTTTGTTTGGTCAAAATAAAACACACGATGACGCAACAGAAAAGGTTTACATAATACATCACGGTGCTCCAGCTATGCGAAGCATAAATCATCGCATCAGGAAGGTAAAAATAAAAAAATCAATGCAAAGCCATAGACTCCATGCATGTTTATCATAAATGTCAAGAATATTACTGTATTTGCAAACATAAGAAAATGCAAGCATACAGTCATTGGCATCAGGAAATGCAAGAATTATGTTACTGATATGACCTTACTAAGAACCCTTTGTTTATGCAAGGGTATTGACCTTGTTTTAGATATGTAAAAGAAATATCAGCCTAAAGTTCCTTCATTAATCTTTCTTCTTTTTTTCCCCGGACACAACCATATTAAAGTACTAATAAGGCAATCAATCCACCAATTAAATTCACCGAATTATAGTAAAAAAAAATTATTGTACTCACAGCTGTAAACTGAACCAGAATCATTAAAAGTTCCATTATGGATTCTGCCTCCTCCTGCAATTGCCTACGAGGATTACGATCTCGGCTAATTCTGGAAATCAAACAAGCAATTAAAATCAGTATTCAATACTATATAAGTATATTGTAAATACAATGGCCAAACAAGGTACCGTGTTATATGCATTACTTCTCAAAATAACGGTCCAAGTTGTGCCATTGAGGATCTTTACATCGATTTCCGAAACGAACCACTTCTCCTGAAAATATTTTCAGCTCTTCTCTGCAAAATAAGTAAATGAAAACTTCAAGATATTATTATAGAAAAAGGATGAGTTGGAAGAGGCCTGCCAATAGATAAATTATGATGCTAATTCATCAGGTATTCACCTCTTGTCAGCTGCAACAATCCTCAAAAGCTCGTCCATATCTTTTGATATCAGATTTTGCACACCTTCTGAAGGAAGCACCTCTTCCTTCAAATGTCTTACACTTCGCACAGAAAGAGATTGCATAAGGTTGGAACCCTTGACAACCGTGTTAGCTACCTCAAAAGCTAGAATTCCAAGTTCATTGCCCTTAGTCGCTACACTAGAGGTGAAAGTCTGGGGGTTTAAATTTGTCATGCTACTCCCTAGCGTGTCCAGGACCTCCACTGCTTTCCCCAGTCCAACACTGCCAGCTCTACTTAAACGTGAACTAACCTCCGAAACCTGCAGATTATTGCACTCTGTTAAATGTTTTCAATAATATAATCAAGTTGCTATAACACTATAGAATTTTAGTAGATTATTCTTACACGTTCAGCAGTGACTTCAACCGGCTAACATCACCGATTATTACATTAATAAGCTTTTGTAAAAGCTCCGATTGGATTACCGATGCAATGTGATCATGCTTATGGAGCTGGTTTATTACACAAGAACTTTCAATCATAACACCATGGAATGAGATTTAAATAACATTCCATCATCATTATTCCTTTCTCAACATATTATACAGGAAACTGTTACTATTTAGTCTAACAAGCCATCTATCATGTATCCTTTCACCTCATTAAAATTCTCACAATTACATGTAAATGACTTGATTTAAGGATTAACTAGTTTAGCGAATAAGAAATCAATAACTGGGATTAAGGGCTAATGCTAATTTTTTACCCAATTAACTTCAATTTAAACTACTCTTATCTAAGTTTCACGGCAATCCAAGTAAAGTGTCCCATCTAAAGTAATTTGTTTTCTGGGTCAATCCAAAACTTAACCAAAAACTTTCTTAATTACAAACAAAACATAAAAGAACACGTATTTAAAAAAGCCAAACTTAAAGTACTATTGCAAGAAAAAGAAATGCAAATTCAGTTGACCAAACAGGAAAAAAAAAAAACTTTGAAAACTTCACCTTGGCAACAGCTGCTTGTCTGCGAATTGATCTTGATTTGATTGATGATGATGGATATCTAGGAATCCCATCATAAAACTCATCCCCAGTATCATTTTTCGAATACAAAAATGATTCCTTTGATTCCTGCTTTAAATTTGCCACTTGCAATTCTTTCTTCTCTTTACTTTCCTTCACTTGTTGAGTACTTGAAATATGTTGCTCGTTGTAAGAAGAAATAACACCATTCCCATTAGTCTTTCCATAGGGATTGGCTTTCTTGTTGTTACCATTGGATTTTTTTGAACAAATCCCTCCCATGATCACTGTCTAGTGATCAATTAGCCCTGACACAAGCAGGGAATCCAAAAACAACAAAAACCCAATTTAGAACACAACAAATGAAGCTAGAGAAGAAAGAAAAAAAAAATTCAAAGATTGAAACCTTACAGGTAATCTACCAGAAGAATAAGAAGCGAAGTTTCCAGGTAGAGAGAGAGAAAGGAGGGTGTTAAAGTCCCACCCAGAAAGACATCCCGCCTAAAAAAATAATGAGATATATTTCATGTAGTCCTCATACTTTGAACTTTACCAAATCATATTCTATACGTTTGATTAAATCAATTTAGTCCTTTTATCTTAATGTTTAGAAAATAAAAAATATATATACCAACAGTTTCATAAATAAAAAAAATTGAATATATTTTAAAAAATTGGATTGAACTATTTTGTGTACCTATAAAAACATTTGGTTGAAAATACTCGTAGTCTAATAAAATAAAGGGCTGAATTTTAAGAATGAAAATTCAAAGTTTTATCAATTAACTTAATAATTTATTAAAATAAAGGAAATTTATTTGTATAAAATATATTAATTTAACGATAAAATTGACTAAATTTATCAATTTTAATAATTCATGGGAAAAGTTTGCCATTAAACCATCTAACTTTGGTTTCTTTTGCATTTATTAGTTTTATAGATAAGTATATCATCTACTCTAGTTACCAAAATAGTTACCAAAAGATTACCTATATCATATTAATATTGATCAATAGCATTTTTGAAAAAAAATAAAATTTCTTATTTATTTTAAATTAATACTTTTTTTAGTGTTTTTATATTATTTTGATACATTAATATCAAAAATAATTTTAAAAAAATAAAAAATATATATATATATATATATTATTTTAATACATTTCTGAAATAAAAAAGTACTTTAAAAATAACCGTAACCATATTTCCAAACACGCTTAAACATTCATGAAAATTTAACTTCTTATATTCTACTTAAAGTTTGTGTGATGGTGGCTAAACAAAACTATTTTTTTTATTTATCAAGGTAAATAATTATTTGAGACAAGACATTTTCATTTTATTTGAACACTTTTAGAATTTTGATCAAGATTGTGTTTAAACAAAATAGTCAAAAATTTTATCAATAGTTTAGCCCAATAAAAATAAACGACACATATAATGCAATAATCAATGGAGTGTCTAAAATTGCCTTTCATTGAAATTAGAAGAGTTGATTTGACTAGATACAAAATATAGTGGTTGTTTTGATTAAATGTTAAAATTAGAGGGACCATAGTGATTTTAGACATACCAAAGAAATTTATGATTGCCTATTATTTGTGCTGTTTTTTTGATTGGTTTCCAGCAATACGACAGATAAATCAAAGAAAAAGAATTGTTCAAAGCAGCAGCCGCTGGTTATTATTTTAATATAGTCAAACCATGGGCTTTGACTATATGACCTGGTCAATTTTTCAAACTTCATATGCTGATGCCGTTTCTTGGCAGTAGCTGGAAGCATTGTTCTATAGCTGATTCGTCGTGTACTTATAATGGAGTGTTAGTTTTTATAGTTAAAACTGTTTATTAATGTATTTTTTGTATGAAAAAAATATTTAATTATTTTCTAGATTTAATTAATTATTTTTTGATGTTTTTTTTCATAATTTTAATGTATTATTATTAGAAATTTTTAAAAAATATTTTAATATATTTTTAATTAAATTTTTTTAAAAATATATATATATATACCACATAACTAAACATATACTTTATTTATGTCCTTGTTGGAATATTGAGTAGTGAGTCTAGCTATAGTTATGAAATTTAACCCAAGCTAGAATCGGATCAAGTTTAAAATAAAATAGGGCAAGTCACAAACCGGGATGACCCAGTTAAAACTCTAGTTGTAACACGTTTATAATTTTTTTATTTTTTACTAAAATGATATCTTTTTTATTTATAAAAAAAAATATAATTGACCTAGGTGAGCTAGGCAAAACCAATGACTAGGGTCTTAGATTGGGTTGACTACCAAGCCGGGTTTAAAAATTAGTTTCCATGAGTTGGTTATCTTTAATTAATAAAATGGTAGTATTTTATTTTTTACAAGTTATTAATCCAACTAAATGTAAATTGAATTTGATTGTAAATTACTAAAAATATTGTGAGATCAGATGGAAACTTATTTAATTTTTTATTTAATTCCACTAAAAACTAGGTGTGGATCAAGTTTTAGATTCTATATTTTCCATGTCTAACTTACTAAGCAGAACATAATTTAATAATTATGATTGGAAATTTGGATCTAATTGAATATTGATCGGATTTTAGGTTGTTTTTATCTGGGTTACTTGGACCGGGTTGGATCAATTTCAATTTCTTTCGTTTTATTTATCATTTTGGTAACAATGTTGTTTTTGTAATAGCGGTAGGATACTGCTATTTATGTTGTTGGCATGTATCCTAAATTACCAAAATCTAATTCGCCTTGAAAAATCATTGTAGCTACAAATTCATTAGTGTCGTTTACTACTACAATTGTATAATAATTTTTTTGTTTATTTCATTTCAAGGGTATTGAAGTTTTTTTATATGGTTTATTTGTTATTTTCAAATTAACTAAGAACAAATAAATATTTTTTCATATTAATTACATAATAAAACTACTACAATACCCTATGAAGCAAAAAAAAACTAAATCTGGTGTAAAGGGGTATTTGTATTTTTACAATGATTTTTTTGTTATTGCAATTTAAGCAAAGAGGTATTTTGATATTTGAATAAATATAAAAAATAATAAACAATTATAATGCACTGTGAAATAACAAAAATATCCTCCAAATAAAAAAGTTTAAGCCTGAGAACAAGGAGTGTTTTCGGTTTTCACAATGATTTCTTTTTTATAATTAGAAAGTCAACTCAGAAATATTATTGTATTTAGCTAAGTAAAACAACAATTATGCGTGACACTCTAGCGAGTTAGTGTGGGGTGCCAATGTTTTTTGAACAACACGTGCGGCACCTTTTAGCATATAAAAATACCTTTCCACCTTTGTCGTTGGAAGCGTAATTATGTCATTTTCTTGCTAGTGCGGCACGTGTCTCCAATAACGGTCTAGTTTATCACCAATGAGCCTCTCTTTTTTCCTTCTTCTCTCTCTTCCCAAAAAAAAAATTACAACTTGACTCTCTTGGTTGTTGGTATTTAAATTTTTGTCCCTACTCTATTGATTTTTCATTTGTGGTCTTAGTCCTTTAGTTGAAGTTTTATTTATTTTTAGTTTCATCCTTCAATCTCAATTTATCAAATATTATATTCTTCAATTTAGTTTTTATTATTTGGATTTCAAATTTTTTTTCCTTGACCCTTTTGTAAAGGTTTTATTGGTTTTTAATTTCATTATTCAATTCAAATTGATGATATTATGTTTTTTAATTTGATCCTCATTGGTTTTTATTGCTATTTGTTTTTCTTGGTCCTTTTGTAAAACTTATAAATTCTTTTCAATTTCACTATTTTATTACAATATTGTTTTTATTTTTTATGTCAATTTTAAGGCCTATTCTTTTTAAAAAATTCCCTTATACTCAATTGATTTTCTTTTTAAACTTCACCATTCAAATAAATATAAAATTTATTTTAAATTTTAATTTTGATCTTTATTGTTTTAATTTCAATTTTTTAAAATTGTTTTGTATAATTGAAATTAATTTTTCAATTTCATCATTCAATATATGATTGATTGGGTATCAGACTTTATGATTTTTCTAGATTAAGTATTGATTAATACTTAAAAGTATATTTTTATCAAGGTTTTATATCATCATTTTGCACTTGAAGTATCAATAACTCTTTAACTAGAGCATGTTTTATAATAACAAGTCTAATAATATAAGATACATTTAATTTATGGTAAATGTTTATTTTAAATGCAGGCCTATCACATAAATCAAAGGATTGATTGATGAGTTTAACTACTGAAATTCAGAAAATAAAGAGAGAGCTAAGCTTAGAAAAGAGATGCTGATTTAATTCAAACTGGAACATTGTTCGGTTATTAGATCCTATTTGGAGTTGTAGATCTTGAATTTCAGTTTGGTTTATATGACTAGAAAGCTAAGACACAGGCCTAAAATATTCATGAAGAGTCTAAGACTCAATTTTGCTGTTTAGAAGTCCAAATTTTAGCATCAAAAGGGAAGTCTGAATCTGTCTTGCAGCCCAAATACTATTCAATGTTCAACCCATATATCAAGTTCTAGAAGTCCAAATGACCTCATTCTTGTTTTGTTGGAAAGCTGAGATAATTCTACAAAACTTTCATGAAGACTATCTGTTCAAATTTTAATGTTAGCAATGACGTTTTATATAGACAAGAAGATAAGGATTGTTACCAAGTCAATAGGTGGCCACCCACTCAACAATTAGTCATCAAATTAATAGTTCTGAATTTTGACCTATAAAAGGAGGTATTTGCCATGCATTTAGGTATCTTGGTGTTCAGATCAAGATCACTCTCTTTCTTTGTATTTTGTAATCTTTATTTTTATTTTATGTTTATAATTTTCATTTCATTTACTATACTTAGTTAACTTATATCTTATTTATATTCTTATTTTGTTTATTCATGTTTATCTTCTTCATTATGTTTAACTAAGTTTATTATGTCAATGTGAAAAGGTTTTACTAATGGTGTTAGAATAGGTATAATATAAACTCAATATAGACTTCAATGCTTGTATCCTAAACAACTTGTTATTAACATGTGTTATCATTTTTATCTTATTAATTCTTAACACCTTGCTTGTTAACTGGTTAATCTAGATTTGTGTTGTATAACACTTGGTATAACAAATGCTTGGCACTTTCATACCAAACTGTATGGTATAACCTACATTTGTGCTATGAAAGGAACTTGATTTATTGTTAACATAAGTTAGCATGATGAATTCCTGATAATATTTAAAAGTTTGGTGTTACTTAAATATGATAATTAATATGATCATGTTAACAATTTATAATGAGCTATTAATGACAAATCATCCGATTGGAACCTCCTTTGTGTGTGGTTTCCAGTTTAGTAATAAAAAGAGTTTACATTAATCTTACATCTCAAAATCATCTTTAACTTGTTGTTGTTGTTTGTAATTGTTGTTTGTAATTTATATAGTTAACCTCCTTATGGTTCGACTCTAGTCTTTCCGGGTTATTTATTACTTTGATACTTCTGCACTTGAGATAAAACATCTCTTTTGGTTGTGTCATGTACTTCAGATCTAACGAATCGGGTCATGAATTTGAATAGTGATTAGCACTTAAAAGTGTATTTTTATCAAGGTTTTATATCATCATTTTGCATTTGAAGTGTCAATAACTCAACTAGACCATGTTTTACAATAACAAGTCTGAAAATATAAGATACCTTTAATTTATAGTAAATGTTCATTTTAAATGCAGGTATATATCACAATTCAAAGGATTGATTGTTGTGATTAACTATTGGAAGTGAAAGGACAAAGAAAAGGCTAAGCTTAGGAAGGAGATGCCGATTCAATTCAAATTCGAACACTGTTCAGTCATTGGGTCATATTTGGAGCTATAGCTCTTGGATTTCAGTTTGGTTTATATGGTTGGAAAGATAAGAAATAGGTCTACAACTTTCATACACAAGGAAAGACCCAAATCTACCATTTTCAAATTCAAAGTTTGCCACAAACAAGAAGTCAGAATCTGTCCTGCAATCCAACCCAAACACTGCTCATAATTTTACCCATATCTAGAGTTATAAAATGCCCAATGATGTGACATTTTATGGGTGGGAGGAAACGATAATTTCCAACAACTTTCATGTAGAAGACATGCTCAAATTTTGATGGTAGCAATGACATTTCATTCAGAAAAGAGCTTGAGGGTTATCCACCACGTCCACCAGTAGCACTACTCAGTATTTTAGACATATCTCGAGCTGTAGTAATCCAAATGCTTTAAAATTTGGTGTTTGGAAGGAAAATACAATTTCCAACAACTTTCATGCAGAGCACTTTTCCAAATTTGGATTGAATCAATGTCATTTCATCTAGCCAAAATGCTTGAGTGTTGCTGTCCACCAAGTCCACTAAATCAATAGTTTGCCACTACATCAATAATCAATTATCAAATGAATAGTTTTGAATTTTAGCCTATAAAAGGAGGCATTTGCCATTCATTTAGGCATCTTGTTTTTCAGATAAAGATCATGTTCTTGCTCTCTCTCTTTATATTTTTGCAATGCTTAAGTTTTGCTTTCATTAATTTCTTGTTTATGCTTTTCATTTCATTTACTATACTTAGTTAACTTATATCATGTTTATGTTCTTATATTATTTATTTATGTTTTTCATCTTCATAATGTCTAGCTAAGTGATCTAATACCAATATAAAAAATAAAGTAAACTATTTTTTTTAATATCAAGAATATGTTTTGTCATAACCCAATTCTGGGTTATTCCCCAAAAATCATTTTTTTTCAAAATAAAAATAAAAATATAAAATAAAGGCTGGTAACGTGGAGAAAGCAGGCTGGGAAATCAAGCTGTAATTTTTATAGGAAATTCAAGGCCTAATTGTACCCCATTATGCTCAAAAATGAAAAAAAAAATGCAAATTCAAAGTCAAATTAAATGATTATTGGACAAATTTGCATAAAAATTAAGTCCAATGACATAATTAAATTTTTAATAGGCCAATTTGATTTAATCATGGGCCAAATTAAATTTTAATTATGTTTAAGAATTAATTTGGGTCCAATTGAAGGATTTAATTAAGTGCAAAGACTTAATTATACTTTAAATGTGTCAAATTAATTTTATTTGGGGCTTAATTGGTGAAAAAATAAATTTGATAGCCTAATTTGGGCTTAATTGAGAATATTGAAATTTTAAGAGACCAAATTTATTTTTTACCAAGCTAATTGATTGAAATCAGGGGAAAAATTATAAGAAAATTGAAGTTTTAGGGTCAATTATAGGTGCAATTAAATCAAATTTAAAGAGGGAGGATTGAAATGAACTTTGGCCAAAAACAAAACTTTGGCACTGCTCATCTTCTTCTTTAAATCTCTGAAATAACAACTCAGAGGGGGCTACTTTGTAGTTGCATTTAATGTACCTAACGTTCACCAAATTTTACAAAGCTTGCACGAAAATGATCCTTTGCAATTTCTCTACAACTTCATATGGCCCGTTCAGGCTTAATAACAACTCATCGGCAGTAGTATCGGCCTAAACAAGCCAACTCAGTAAGCTTTTTCCTGCTGATTCGACAGTGCACCATGCCTACTTTGAGCCAAAGGTTATGATCCTTCCCAACAAAATTAGGGCATGAAATGTTTTTCTAATGTAGATAAGATTGCCCTCCTATACCGTTTATAAATATAGGCGAATTTGATAGCTTGAGGGAAGAGAAAATCGGGTCCTAAAATCGCCAAAAACCAGTCGTCCCCCTGTTTCCATTTTCATTTTTTTTTCCTTCAGCCTTCTGCGGCTCTCTCACCTCGTCCACAGCTGCCTTCTTCGACGAGAATACCAACAAACCCAGCCTATACACCATCTCCACCATAGGAAGACAACCGGCCACTAAGCAGCCACCACGACTCTCTCTCTTTTCTCCTTCTAGCATTTTTCTCTCCTCTGCAACTTTTTTCTTCTTCCTCCCACAGCCGACTCCGGCCACCATCAGCTCAGTCGACGCCTCCTGAGCAACCGGCCGAACCACCTCATAACGATCGAGACCCCCACGCCAGGCAACTTCCTCCTCCTTGCTTTGCCTCTTTCCTCCTCGTCGTGGCTGTTGCATGCATACTTCATTTCTGCATGCAACAACTAATTAATTAGCCCATGTTTTGGATCGGGCCAGTTATGCCTAAGCCCAAGTGGCTGAGTCTGGCTCGACCCCCATTTTAAAAAACAAATCCAAAAATTTTCAAAAATCATTTTAAAACAATTTGTGATTTTCTTAAATATTTTTATATCCATTTTGCATAATATTGATTTGTACATTTACACTGCAAAATACAAATCTAATATTAGAATACATGGTCTTCTCCGATTTGTTTTTTTTTTAAATTCAAAACATTTTCAAAAAGAACAAAATATTTTGTTGCATAAGGCCAAATTCTAAAATTTTTCCAAGTATATTTTTCATAAAAAAACAAAACTTACATCTTTTTCATGTTAAAACAAATTCAAAAATTGATATCATAACCAGATTATGATCATCCATTAGAGTTTGACCAAAATATAAAAAACCTTTTTTTTCAAAAAAATTTAGGGTCTAGATGTAGACTTTAATATTTATGGGGTGTAAAATTACACAGTAAAGTACACCCTCAGGTATTAAAGATACAAGGTGTAAATAAATGTGATGCTAATATTCAGACTTTATAACGGTTAGGATATAACCCAATAAGATAGAGACTTTCTCATGAAGAGAGATCTACCTCGAACCTTAGAAAAGACCAATGAATAGAAACCCGACCTAGAAAAACAATCAAACAACAATTCAGCTTACCTTAGGTAGGGTGCACTAGGGGTGATGCGTCTTCCCCTTGCACAACCAGTTCCTTACCTAAACTCTCGCAGACCATAGGTTTCTAGTAACCATAATACTAGGTGGCGACTCCTAAACATTAATCATAATTTTATGATTAAAACCAAAAACCCTTCCTAACACACAACACCTCACACAGGAGGCACGATAAAGAGCCTCCACTGTCGCCAGACAACTTTGCATCGCGCTTGCGCACCCCACGACAGGATGGCGACTCCACTAGGGAAAGCCTTATATGGTCGAACTAAGCTTTGCTTTTTTTATTATTTAACTTTTGTTGGTCTTTAATTTTAGCTCGTATTTTTATTGCTTTAGCATGCATTTTAATTTTGCAAATAAAACCCAATTCTAGGTTAAATGGGGAGTAGCGATTTGCCTCATGACTTTCTTATTAGTACTTAAAAGTGCATTTTTATCAAAGTTTTATATCATCATTTTGCACTTGAAGTATCAATAACTTCTTAACTAAAGCATATTTTATAATAACATATCTAATAATATAAGATACCTTTAATTTATGGTAAATGTTCATCTTAAATGCAGGTCTATCACATAAATGAAAGGATTGATTTATGAGTTTAAGTATTAAAATTGAAAGGACAAAGAGATGGCCAAACTTAGAAAAAAGATGTTGGTGTAGTCCAAACTGGAACACTGTTATGTAATTGGGTCATATCTGGAGCTGTAGATCTCAGATTTAGGTATGCTTTATATGGATGGAAAGGTAAGACATAGGTCTCTAGTTTTTATGTAGATTCCAAGATTTAAAAAGGTTGTTTTCAAGTCCAAATTATAGCAACAACGAAAAAGTCTGAATCTGTCCTGCAGCACACACAATGTTCAGTGTTCAGCCCATATCTCAAGTTCAAGAAGTTCAAATGACCTCAATTTTTTTTTCTTGGAAAGATAAGACAATTTTCTATAACTTTTATGAATAGTTGGTTCCAATTCTGATGTTAGCAATGACGTTTTGTTCAGACAAGAAGATAAGGATTTTCACCAAGTCAAGAGTTGGTCACCCACTTAACAATTAGTCATCAAATCAATAATTTCAAATTTTGGCCTATAAAAGGAGACATTTGCCATGTTTTTAGAAACTTGGTGGTTTAGATCAAGAACTTACTCTTGCTCTCTCTTTTTATATATTTTTTGTAATTCTTAAGTTTTGCTTTCATTAATATCTTGTTTATGCTTTTCATTTCTTTTTCTTTACTTAGTTAACTTGTATCTTATTTATGTTCTTATTTTGTTTATTTATATTTCTCTCTTTCATTATGTTTAGCTAAGTTTATTATATCAATGTGAAAAGGTTACACTAATAGTGTAAGAATAAGTTTAGTGTAAACTGAACATGGACTTTAATGTTTGATACTAACATGTTTTGTATTTGTTATCTTGTTCACTCTTAATACTTTGCTTGTTAAATGGTTAATCTAGATTTGTGTTGTATAACACTTCATACAACAAATGCTTGATACTTTCATAGCCCAACCGTATGGTATTAACTTACACATGTGCTATGTAAGGAACTTGATTTGTTGTTAACATAAGTTATAATCATGAATACCTAACAATATTTACAAGTATTAGCATTATTCGAATAAGATAACTAATGTAAGCATGTTAACAATTTATAATCTGATTGGAACCTCCTTTGTGTGTGGTTTTCAGTTGAGTAATAAGAGTTTATACTATACTTGTTTGAAATATCATTAGTGGATCATCTAACACTGACACTTGTTTTTATCATTATTTAATTCTCACATTGATCTTCCATCTCAAAATTCTCAACAACTTCTTGTTCTTTATTATTATTATTATTATTATTATTATTATTATTATTATTATTACCATTAATATTAGTCTTACTACTACTACTACTACTACTACTACTTATTGTTATTATTGTTATTGTTGTATTATTGTTATTTATAATTTATACAATTAACCTCCATGTGGTTCGACCCCAATCTTGCCGGGTTATTTATTACTTCGACACTTCTGCACTTAGGAGAAGACATCAATCTTTTGGTCGTGTCACTTTCAATCGGGGTTCAGATTCGTGAAACACTCAGCTATGAGCTAAGTGTTTACTTGGTAATGGCGGTCGCACTATGCCCTAACCATTTCTTATAAACCCCTATACTGCCTTCACGTGAGATGGTCATTGGGTAGTTCACGAACCCTTTTAAGACTAGGTAGAAATCCTACCCATCATGTAATGACCTAGAATCTTCATTTAGAGCATGAACTCCCTCATTTTGCATGGGTTTTTGTCATTCCTACCCGATGTGCATGTACATGCATTTGCATCCATACACATACATCCATCCATTATAAATAACATGCATACTTGCATCAGGTTGAAATATAGATCCCCAAAGAGCTTACAACACCTGATTCCAAGCAAGAAACATGAAAGGTGAAGAGCGCGCTCACTGTGACACCCATTTCCAAGAAGAGTTAGAGTCTCTAAAAGCAATCGTGGCCCAACTCACTTGCTTACTCGAGCAAGCACTTAGAAATGCCTCTTGAGAAAGTCCTTCCAACTAGCCAGCTATTTTTGTTCAGCCTCTGCCAACGGCTCAACCCGAAGAAATAATGAGTGAACATGGTTAAGAACCTTTACACAATCCAACGTTCCTGCAGTCATAGATCCATTTGTCAATGAGTCCCATAAGACCAAGTCATCTGATGGAATTGATTAAGATAAGATAGCGGCGTTGGAAGCTCGAATTAGAGTCATTAAAGGGGTAGACTTGTATGATCTACTACGGGTAGCAGAAATCTGTCTGGTCCCAACTGTGGTTATCTTGAAAAAGTTCTGTGTTCCTGAATTCATCAAATATACTGGAACACAATGCCCCATGACTCATCTCAAATCTTACTACAATAAGATGACAGAAGTAGTACATGATGAAAAACTACTAATGCACTCTTTTTCCAAGATAGCTTAAATGGAGCGACATTAAGCTGGTACATGAGATTGAACAACACTAAAATCCGTAAATGAAAAGATTTGGTGGATGCTTTTGTGAAGCAATACAAGTACAGTATGGACATCACTCCTGACAAAACCAGCTTATCCAATCTAAAAAAAAAAGGATAAAGAAAGCATAAGGGAAATGCTCAAAGATGAAGAGACCTAGTTGCTCAAGTGCATCCCCCACTCTTGGACAAAGAGATGGTCACTCTATTTGCCAACATGCTCAAGGCGTTATACTACGAGCATGTGATGGGTAATTCGGCCCAGCAATTTACTGATGTTGTGGCAGTAGCTGAGGGCATAAAGCAAGGAGTAAAAAGTGGTAGAATATTTATGCCCATTGCAAAAAGAGGCTTTGAGAGTAAGAGAAAGGATGTCGACTATGTTGAAAGTAGTTATAGGGGTAGGAAGAACCCATTCCAAAAATACCAAACTCCATCATCTTCACCCCAAATCGCCAACATCAATTTCAACTCTTTTTTTCCTACCAGAAAACCTGATCCTTAAACCAAACACTAAAGAGTCCAAGAACAACTACCTCCATTACAGTTGCCCTTAAATGAGATATACCAAAAGCTACTGAGCATCGGGTATATAACTCTAGAACCCTTGACACCTCTGCAACCACCTTACCCCAACTGGTACAAGCCCGACCTCACTTGCGAGTACCATGCTGGCACTGCGGGACACAACATTTATACTTGCAATGCCTTTAAAAAGAGGCTCGTGTATTTGATTAAAGCTGGATGGATAACCTTTGAAGGAACTCCAAACGTGAGTTCGAACCCTCTACCCAATCATGCTTCACGTACTGGATCGATAAATGCACTAGAGGTGGAATGCCTGGGAAACCTTAAAACACCGATGGCAAGAGCAAGGTGTGAAGAAGGAAGTGTGCACTCTCAAGGATAAAGGACAAAGTTCTGCTATAAAATGGGAAGATGGAGCCCACCCAATTATTTTTAAGGTCCAGATGTAGACTTTAATATTTATAGGATGTAAAATTATACGATAAAGTACACCCTCGGGTATTAAAGATACAAGGTATAAATAAATGCGATGCTAATATTCAAACTTTAAAACGGTTAGGATTTAACCCAATAAGATAGAGACTTTCTCATAAAGAGAGATCTACCTCAAACCTTAGAAAAGACCAATGATTAGAAACCTGACCTAAAAAAGCAATCAAACAACAATGCATCTTACCTTAGGTAGGGTGCACTGGGCGTGAGTCGTCTTCCCTTTACACAACCAGTCTCTTACCCAGACTCTCATAGACCATAGGTTCCTAGTGACCATAATACTAGGTGGCGACTCCTAAACATTAATCATAATTTTATGATTAAAACCAAAAACTCTTCCCAACACACAACACCTCACACGGGAGGCACGATAAAGAGCCTCTACTATCGCCAGACGACGTCACGTCGCTCTCACGCACCCCCACAACATGTTTTATGTTTAAGTTCATAATCATGTATATTAAAAGAAACAAAAAAAAATGGTTTGGTATTTTCAAAATGTAAGCCAAAATCTTTTGGAGTTTTACAAACTTATTGTAAAATCCATGTAATATTTTTTCTAAACATGGAAGAATATTTTAAATTTTCTTTGAAAAAGATGTTAAAATAATTCTAGAATTTTTTGCCATTTACAAGAAAAAAATTATTATTGTTTTTTTTTTTAGGCTTTGTTTGGGAAAAAAAAATTCTAGTAATAAAACAACTCAAAATAAGCTAATGGGTGTTTGTAAAAAAGACACTAAAATCCAAAACAACCTTAACAAAAATGGCAAAACAAAATGGGCCAAGACCCTTGACGTAATTGTTTTTTAACCCAACCTGACTAGGTTGATCACCTAAAAACAAAAATCTTAGTTTGACCCGAAAACAACCCAAAAATAAAACAAAAGTAAAAAAAAAATTAAACATAAAAAAAAACAAAAAAAGTAAAAACAATCTTCAACAAAACGGATCAAAGACCAAAAAAACAAAGAACACTTGAAAGCAAACCCAAGAATATAGGTTTCAAATCAGACCAGATTTGGTCACAGTGAATGCACATACATATTTGAAATCATGTAAGCATAAATAACTTAGCATCTAATCACTTCGATTATTATTAAAATATCATTATTTTATTAAAATGAGTTTCAATTCTAAATCGAAACTTTAGGATTAAAAGCCATCGAAATCATGTTTTTTATGCAAATAAACACTAAATTATTGGTTAATCATGCATAAGGAAGGGTTATGGGCAAATAAATGAAACAAAACAAGTCAAAATCATGTAGCTAAGGCAATATTCTTGGGAAGAACACAAAGAAGAAATGAAGAACATTCAACGTGAACCCAATAATGTGGCTCTCAAACTAGACTAGATATGGGTGAACCGAAGGCACATATATGTTGAAAATCATGCAATGATCAATAATCTAGTATCCATTCACTTCGATTATCAATGAATCATCACAATTTGACTAAAATGGGTTTTAGTTCAAAACTAAAATCCTAGGATTAAATACCATTTAAACATGTTACTAATAAGAATAAACACTAGATTGTTGGTTTATCATGCATAAGAAAGGTATATGTGCAAATAAATGAACCAAAATTGGTCTAAATTTAGGGGCTAAGGAAATGTTCTTTTCAAGAACACGAAGAACATTACCTAAACCTAGAAAAAAAAATCCAGTCATGCCCAAAAATGGCAGCCACTGCCAAGCCTAGAAATGAATATTTTTAGCTTCTAAAACATGTCTCTTTTATACCAGCAAGTCAAAATATCATACACAAACATATTTGAATAAAAAAACTAATAAAAAAACATTAATATCAAGCAAGAGATACCAAATCTAAAAAAACATAAACTTAAAACAGAATAGATATCTAGAATAACTACTCTTTCTTTGTTTGCTTTTGGAAATTTTTACCTCTCATAAACTTGCAAAGCTAATAAATCTTTTGTTTAGGCTATTGGGCCTCTACATTTGTGTTTCTTATTGATATTTTTCTTCTTTTTCTTTCATTTTTCTTCTCTCCTTTCTTTGCCTTCTCCTTTTCTTATTGATATTTCAATTTTATAGGGTTTTGCTAGAGTTTTTGGAGGTTTTAAATTCATTTGTGACCTTTTAATCTTGAAAGAAAGGTTGTAAACTCTTGATAAGAATCCATTGAAAAGGCTTTGTGTGTGAACACAAGAAAAGAAAGTTGGTTTTTGCAAGAAACTTGCACTGTTAGAGTTGACTGAGTTACCTACTTTTGAGGACTCGTCAAAGAAATTATAACATCATCGTAACCTAAGACCATCTGAAGTTGGTAGAGGAGATGCACACTTTTCATTTTAATCTAAACTTGCTCAATTTGAATGTATATAACTCCACATTCATTCATTTGAAATTGCCAACTCGATAAGCTAAAACTTAAAAAAAAAAAAAAAATCCAATCGATTGAACGACGTGTCACTCACTTTCTCTTGTTTAAGTCTTTACAACGCATCGTTTAGGATTTTTTTTATCTGAGATTGAAAAATTTCAATTGAGCCCCTATCTTTATAATTTCATTTAGTTACAATTATAATTGCCTTCAATCTTTTAATTTCATACAATTTTACTCAATTATCAGCTCTTAAGTTGGTTGTCTTTTTTATTTTGATCCTTGATTTTATAACTTCTTCTAATTAAAGCCTAAATTGACTTTAAAAATCATTTTCACTTGCAATTAAACCTTCAATAAATTCAAATAAATCTTGAAAAATTTTAATTGAGTCCTCAACATTTAATTTTGATTTTTCCTCCTCAAATTGAATATAAAAACTTTTTATTGATTTTTTATTAATCATTTAAATTTTTAATTTAATATAATATCAAAATTTTAATAATTCAACAATTATAAGTTTAAACCCTGCAATTGTTTTTCTTCTAATTAAATTAGATTTACATAAAGATGCTTATGGTTTTTCGATTATATTTTTTATTTAAAAATATTTTTTTTAAAATGTCATTCACCGCATTAATAACAAGGAGTCAGAACTCTTGTCCTTATTGCATGAAAAAAAAAAACACTCCTTTATTACAAGTTCATTAATAACAAGGGTCAACGAATTTGCTACATTATTTAATCTTCTCATAATTATATATCAGATGCGGGCCATGAGGTTTACATTTACTCCCCAGAATTCAAAGTTGGTGTCTTTAGTGCTGTCAACTTGCATATCATTAAAAAAAATATTTTTAATATAAATACAGTTAAGAAAATCATAGAAAATATTTGTGACTTATTTTGAATTATAAAATAAACTGTAAAAAAATAAACTAAGAAAAAATAAGAGAACAAAATATTAAAGATATGAAAATTTCAATGACAACATTATTAATACTGTTTCACGAAATAAATTTAACTATACTAAATACATTTCCTAACGCAAATTAGAATCGGCCACTGGAATTGTCTTAATATGTTATTTTTATTATTTTTTTATTGTGCTAACTTAAAAGAGGTTGATCCTAACTATATTTTTTTATATAGAGTTATTGAGGTTTAGAATTTGTCTTGATTTAATAAATAATGTGATTGGTAATTTGATATTTTATTTCTGCATGCTAAAAAAAAGCTCTGAAACAATCAATGAACAATCTTTTATATAGAATAAAAAATAAGATAAAGAAAATCAGGCATACAATATGATTAGGACAAACAATTTTTTAGTGGAAAAAGTACTAGAAAATTTCAAATCAAGCATCATAGTTCTCCTGATCATATCCACTCAAAGAAATTAAAGAAAAAAAGGTCAAACTTTCTTCTTTATATAAATACACGAGTCACTAAACTTCCAGCTGTTCATATTCGGAGGAAATTATGATATTTAGACATGTGACTGCGGGTTGAATTAATTATTTTCTAAAATTTAAAGATATTAATAACTATAGAGAATTTTTTAGCAATATCACTAAATCTAATTAAATAATTTAATTTTAAAATTTATCAACTCGACTCTTTACCTAACTTGAATTTCGAATTGAACTACATAAGAACTGATCGAAGATGAATTATTTAATTGAATAGATTAAAAAAAATTAAATAACCAGTAAAAACATGACATAATTTTTTATAAAAAAATTAAGACTACAAATTATTTTTATATAAGACGATTTCAGATTGCATTGACCTTGATCATCATATAAACTGGGTCATAAATGTCAATGGATTAAATAACTTTATTATTTTTATAAATTATTTTTATTTAATTTTATTATAACATTATATTTTTTTAAAAGCAAGCATCAATCCTTAAAAAATATTTATTTTAACAATTGTTTTCTTCTAAATAAATTATTTACATAAAATGCTTTCAACCCTAAAAGATGCTTATAATTTATTTGAATATATTTTTAATTTAAAAATATTTCTTTTAAATGTCATTCACCACATTAATTAATAACAATGAGTGAGAACTCTTGTCCTTATTGCATGGAAAAAAACACTCCTTTATTACAAGTTCATAAATTACATTATTTAATCTTCTCGTAATTATATATCAGATGCGGGCCATGAGGTTTGCATTTACTCCCCAGAATTCAAAGTTGATGTCCTTAGTGCTGTCAACTTGCATATCATTAAGTAAATTAATGGACATGTCAATAATGGAGGACGGATAGTAAATTAATGCAAAGGCAAGACATTGTAGTTGAGATATTAAGTAATTTGGACCCAGACAAATCAGAAAAATAAAGATCTGAATAGACGGCGGCACAGGTACTGGATATGATTGAAGAGATTATGGAATAGGAAAGGTTATTTGTTTTTGTGTTTTAAAAATATTTAAAAAATAATAATTTTTTTATTTTTTTATTAATTTTAAATTAATATGATTTTAATATTTTTAAATAATTTGATGTGTTGATATCAAAAATAATTTAAAAAAATTAAAAAAGCATCACTAACATGTATTTTGATACAAAAACTTATTTAAAAAGCAACCGCAACCACACCGCTAAACAACTTTGAGAAAAAAACAAATAATTGAAAGGAGTTTTTTTTTTTAAAAAAAACAATATTTGAAAATATATTTAAAAAATAACATAATTTTACTAATTTTACCTGATTTTAATAATATTGATCAACACCTTGCTTCTTTACTTTGAGTTTAATATATGTGTATGTGTATATATAGTAATGTAATGTAAAATGCTTTTTTATTAACAATATATTAAAAAATATTTTTTTGAATCATTTGAACCATTTAAATTATAAAAGTTAAGGGGTTAGATTAGAATAATTTTATATTATATTTTAACATAATTAACTAAGTAAAAGTAAAGTTTTTTCAAATTAACAGTTTATATATGTTCACATTATTTTCCTCGTTTTTTTAAAAAAACAAATAATTGAAAGAATTTTTTTAAAATGAAAATGTTTGAAAATATATTTAGAAAATAACATGCTTTTACTGATTTTACTTGATATTAGTTAAATTTTATTAGTTTTCAGGTTATTAAAATGATTTTGCATTATAAAATAGATTGTGTTAACCTGTAATTTTAACAACATTAATCAAGACCTTGCTTCTTTACTTTGAGTTTAATATATAATTAGTAATGTAATATAAATTATTTTTTAAAAGTATTTTTTAATTAAAAAATATTTTTTTCTGGCGTGGACACATCTAAATCATAAAAAATTAACTAACAATATTTTTATAAAATAAACTTTAAAAAATATAAGCCACCACAAACGAAACTAGATAATTCTACCAAAAAAAAAATTCATCTTTTAATTATTTCCATTTTTGTTTTTAAGCAAAAACCAATTTTAACATAAGATTTTTTACATATAGGCGTCAACGAAAATGTTTGTCTTGTAGTTTTGATATCATGTATAAAAAATAAAAAACACGTTATTACTTAAAAGTCAATCACAACCAATTTCTATTTTATCTGCAACTTGTCAAGAGTTGGATAATTTAAAAATATTAATATGATGATATTTTAGATGTTTTTTTAATTAAATAAAATGAAAATTATTTGTGTAATATAAAAAATTATAACGTTTGATTCTTAGCTTAATCTATTAAAAATATGATTCGGGTTCAACTATTTTTTTATAATTTTTTATTTAAATATATGATAAAAAATTTAAAATTAATTAAATATCAAGGTGTCTATATAAGATCATGATAAACTTATAAATTTTAAAATGAAACAAATTATATTTTGTTGAAAAACAAAATTAATAAAATATTAAAATATGAAATTAAGTAAGAAATTAAATAAGATAAAATTAATAAATATATAATTACAAAGAATAAAATTGAAAATAAAAAAGAAAAGAACAATATCTAAAATGTTTTTGGTAATATGGACTTCTCAATTGTTGACCTGCAAGTAGTCAATTCAAGCATAAATTAAACTGGAAAATTAGAGGCAAAATGTGTGTGCTTATGCATAAAAGGACTGCGTGTATCTATATTTATGGAATGAACTGATAAGGGAACTACAACTGAAATTAGAGAGAGGGACTGCCTTCATTGAACAAAGGCCAGTAGAAGCATGTACTAATCGTGGGCCCTCTCTTTTTCTGGATAATGTTTGTTGTTATAGTAATAATTAATTTTTTAAAAAATAATTAAAATAAATTATTTTAATTTTTTAAAATTTATTTTTGAAATTAACACATCAATACAATCTAAAAACATAAAAAATATTTTTAAAAAATTAAATTTTATAAAAAACCACTTAAGCTGCATTTCGACACCGTTTGACATTGCGTTCCAAACAGTGTTTTACCAAATTTTTTTAAAAACAAAATTTGCTAAAATTGAGTTCGGTTTGTACTTTTTGGATCGTTTTGATGTGCTGATGTTAAAAATGATTTTTTAAAAAATAAAAAAACATCATTGGCATGTATTTCGACATGAAAAGCTATTTGAAAAGTAACCGCTACCATACTGCCAAACACACTCTTCCAAGACAGCATCATAGCTATACATCCTAACCAGTTGTTATCAATAGAATAACAAATATACTACAACAAAATTGGATGTCGAACAATACTAGCATTATTGACACATTTACCAATTGTGTTTACAAATTTACAATTTTTTTTTTGTCTCTTTACTTCTGTTTTCATCAATTAATTCCTATAATTGCAAAGTAATTAATTGCCAATTGGTTTGTATTTGTTGGCTAAGGGAAAAAATAAAATAAGAAAGACCAAAATAAAAAGATGTTAAAAATAGATGGTGTGTTTAAAGTTGTTGTCAAAAGTACAACTTTGTCCTCCAATTTTAAAATTTTGATTTGTTTGGTACCTTCTAGTTTTCTAAATTTAATTTTGGTTAATTTTTTTTTTATTATTTTCAAGTCTCTGGTTTATGAAGGTTAGAAAAAGTTTTGCTCAGCATAGAGAGTAAAAATCATTGTTTTCGTATATTTCAGCCACTAAGTTGGTTTATCCTATTATTCATGGGCTCCATTTAAATAGAGTAACTTGATAGTAGTTGTTTAAAATCTCAATATTATCTAAAATAGTTGATTGAAGAGGAAGAAAAATCTAACCTGATTTGATTTCACGTTTTAGTAGTTTACGAGGTTCATAAGTTTATTTATAGGTATTTTGAGGGTATTTATGAAGTTTTATTTTTGTTAAAATGGGTTATAAGATGGGTTTTGAGGGGAAAATGAGTTTGCTCCCATCTTTCATCCATAATTATGGAGGCTAGAATATAGACAAACATACAATGCCATTTACTTTAGCAGGTGATGTGTTAGTTAATTTTTTTTTTTTAACAAAAATAGGAGTGGATGAATGTCCATCTCTTAAAAAGACAAAAAAATAAAATTGTAAGGCTAGGGCGCACTGATAGGGCTTTTTTTTCAGTGGCCTAGACATGCTAGGGCACATATCTACGCTTTTGGGCTCTTTTTTATAGATTTTTTTTCAATTTTTTATATTCTTTGTTTTGGTGTGTAAAAATTTTTAAGAAAACAAAATATTAGACCGAGTTTGGTCTTTCACGGTGATAAAATTTTTGACAGGTAACGCTGAAATAATAGAACCTTTTTTTTGCTTTTTTGTATTGTTTGATGCCTTTTCCCTTTATATATATACAAAATGCAATTTAACCCTTTGTTTTCATTAATTGTTTAATAAAAAAATACAATTTCATCATTTTTTATTATTTAGCTTAAAATAATTATGCATAAGTGGGACCATGTTCATGACCCGGATTATAAATTTTATCAGTTAATTCAAATTGATTAGAGTTGATACAATATAACATATTTTTAAAATTTTATATTCAATTCTTTTATAATTGTTCAATTTACTTTCAAATTTAATATAAACCTTGATCAATTAAGACCCAATTAAAACCTATATCAAAGAAGAATAAGGGAAGAAAAGAAAAATAAATAAATTATTCACCCATATTAATTTATTATGATCATCTTCATTATTCAAATTGTAAATTTCACATGTTAACCTCACTCAATATAATGTGTCATCTTTTCATTTCTCTACCCTGAATATTTTGATGTTTCGCTTTTTGCTGGGTAAATTATGGTTGCTTGAAATGTTTTTAACAAAACCACCATTTAAATGGCCTAACCAATTCACTATGTTGAAGAAGCCACATCAATTTTTTTATTTATTAATTAATGTTGATGATGGTCAATTAATTTTGCCTGATGCACTAGTCAAGTTTTTAATTTTTATTTCAAATATTTCATTGCATATAAACAAAAATAACAACATTCATAAACACTTCAATTTCAGCCAAATTCAAGTTCTTATTATATTAAAATTCTTTTCTAAAAACACTAGTCATCACTATTTTACCTGTAAAAATAACTTTATGTTTTTTCTTGTCAATTACAAAATAGGATAAACTTTTATCATTAGATTTAATGAATGACTGAGATTTATTTCTCAACATTTAACATCGAGATCCCATCTCAATTCAAAGAAATTAAAAAAAGATCAAACTTGTTTTATGCATATTTTCACTCATCTTCCAGCTGAGGAGTTTACATTTAGAGGAAATATCTATAATAATAATAATAATAATAAACAAAAACTCATTAAGGTGCTAGAGCTTCAAACCTTCTAATTAAGAATATGTTCATCAGTTAAGAAAATATATAACCATGGGATCAGGGAAAGGCACCCTATACTATTGTCTCTAATAATTACATATAGCGTTATTTCTTTACTTTTTTATTGTTTAATGTAGCAAGAGAGTGGTGCCCACATATGCATTACAGTTTGTTTTTATTGTGTAAATATTTTTTTTAAAAGAATTGAATTTTTATATTTTTAGATATATTATTGTTAAAAATAAAATTTTAAAAATAAAAAAAAAAATTATTTTTTTGGTGTATTGTATAGCCATGGGACTCAGGAATGGACCCAATACTATTGCCGTTGTCTCTAATTAATAATTGCAGACAGCGTTGAGCTTGTGGTCTTCGTTCTTACAGCAAGGTAGATTTGAACTTTATATAGGCAACATTCTCATTTAATGTTTGTTCCATGCCTTGTTGGCACTCTCTTTTCTGCATTAAAAAAAAAGAAGAACATTTATCATTAAAATAAATATAGAATCAATAAAATAAAATCAAGAAATTTTGTGACTTGCATGGTCACCATGCACGTAGCTGGCTTATCTTCCTCTTGTTTCATACGTGGAAAATTTGTGACTTGCAAATCAAGAAAATGAACGCTACATATTTAACAGACATATAATGCTGAAGTCCATGCGATGCTCTTTCTTCTCAAGGAAAACTCTGACAAAAAACCCTAACTCTTATTTCATAAGTACTAATTGTGGGCCACTCCCTCTGCTTAGATTATAGCATTGCATCCTTCGGTTGTTATTGATTTTCATAATAATTTTTATTTAAAAACTTATTAAAATAATATTTTATTCATTTTTTAAAAATATTTTTTATATTATTAATATATAAAAAACAAAAAATAATTTGAGATATTTTTTTTTAAAAAAATACTTTTAAAACATAAAAATAAATCGAATTTAAAATTTATACAAATATTTAAAGAGTCATATAAAAAATGATGATGATGATTAAAAGCGTGATCTACTTTTAATATTATTATATTTATCTAATTGTAATTTTTTGTTACTGTACTAGTTGTATTGTTATTAAAATTTCAATGGGATTTCAATATTTATTTTTATTTTTTAGTTTTTTTCTTTCATCTTTTATAATGTGTAGTTCATTTTACTTTTTTATTAGAAGTTATTATTTTAAATAACACAAACTATAAAAATCATGTTTTGAATCATGATTTGTATAAACTAAACTATGATATTTCATAATTAAAACTATATTATTTTGGCATGATTTAAAAAGAAAGACATTTAATAAAAACAAATCCAATTCCACCACTTGCCCATGCATTAATAATTAAAATTTATCTACACACTTACGGTGAGAATGAAGACCAAAGCCTATATGCAATTATTGGAGACAACAAGGATAAAGTTATACGTCCACACATCAATTTTTATAGAATCATTAAAGTAAAATAATTATTTTTATATTAAACAAATAAATTTAATAACCTTTAAAGTCAAGAAAAATCTAAAAGATTATAAGTACATTATTTAAACAAAGTTTTTTAATCAATTTCTTATCATCAAACGAATATAATATTGAAAGCAATTTTTATTCACTTGGTAGTAATCTTAAGAGTAGAGTTTGCATTTGTTTTAAGCAACCATTCAAAAACATGATAATTTAACTAAGTTTATTCTTCCTTGATAAACCAAGATAGGAATTGCAACAATCAAATTAATTCTTTTGCTTCTTACTCTAATCCCTAACAACAATTATAGATTGAAAAAAAAATTAGAAAGCATATATGTCATCCCAAAACAATTTAATAAGCATGAATAACAATTAATAGTATAGTCTTAAACAAGAAAAAATAAATACTTGAATCTGAATGAATTACAATGATAACATTACTTCTTATAACTTTCTAATGAAGATTGTGTGTATTCCTATTAAATTAAAATTTGGAATTAGTTTATAATTGCTGGAAATTTGACAAAAACATAGAAGAAAAGAATGTTACAAAGCTTATGTTTCAGTTGTGTTTTGTTTTATTTATTCTCTCATTTGATTGTCAAATTTCTTCAGAATTCTTAGGTTAATTAGAAGTTCTTATGCTAGTTAACTCATTTTTTCTCTATTTGGTCCTTAAGGTTGCTTAAATCCCTTAAACTTCGGGTTGAAAACGCACTCTACTGCTATCACAACTCTATTATAATTTCAATTTTATTTCAACTTAGACTTTTATTTCTAGCCTTGTTTCTTGCAATATCCGACCATCCCAACAATGTTCTTTCATTTATAACATGCTAGAAGCTTGATTTGTATCTTTGTTGGGTCCTAAATCCACTGTTTCTATGTTAAATTCTTAGTCGTAATAAGATACTCGACACCGTTAATTTTTTTATCAGATCAAGAAACTAATCTTGTCCTTTTAAAAAAATACTTTCCCCACACTTTTGAACTTTATTTATAATAATTTATAATATCTATAGAAAAAAAAAACTCGTTAATTTACTAGAGTTTCAAACCTTCTAATTAAGAATATATATATATATATATATATATATATCAATTAAGAAAATATATAACCATGGGACTCAGAAAAGGGACCCTATACTGTTGCCGTTGTCTCTAATAATTGCTGACAGCGTTGAGCTTGTGGTCTTCATTCTTACAGCTAGGTTGATTTGACTTATAGGTAGAATAGTGTCAAACTCATTTAATGTCTAGTCCATGCTTTGTTGGCACTCTCTTTTCTGCATTTAAAAACTATTTTTAATTAAAAATATATTAAAATAATTATTGTTCTGACCTTTTAGCTTCACGTGGGTATCCATCCGTAAGGGATTTTTCACTCTCAGCTAAAAAAAAAAAATATTTTGCCAGCGGGCATAGTCGCTTTGTACATTGGACAGCCTGTCTTCACTCATCCACAGAACAGAGTTAGGAATTTGGCCGCAAAATACAACCTTTTCCTTATTTGGAAAAGTTGTTGTTTTGAACTGGTCCGCCAGCTCCTCTTCATTCCACCTTCGTGCTGTCCTCATCAACCATCAACCTAAAAAATAATTATTACTATAATAACAAACATTATCCAGAAAAAGAGAGTACATGCTTCTACTTGCCTTTCTTCAATGAATGCAGTCCCTCTCTCTAAATAGTATGTGCCTCCTTCGCCACCACTCAAATCTATTGTAGTTCCCTTATCAGTTCATTCTATAAATATAGAAACACGCAGTCCTTTTATGCATAAGCACACGCATTTTGCCTCTAATTTTCCAGTTTAATTTATGCTTGAATTGACTACTTGCAGGTCAACAATTGAGAAGTCCATATTACCATAAACATATTAGATTTTGCAGGTGGTAATACGATGAAGGTGAACACAAAAGAGTCGATCATTGTCCGCCCCGTTCAAGAAATGCCTAAACAACCGCTTTGGCTCTCTAACATGGACTTGCTGCATCCAAGATACTACCTCCCTACAGTGTACCTCTACAAGCCAAATGGCTCCGCCAATTTTTTCGAAGCTACAGTGCTTAAGGAAGCCCTGGGAAGGGTTCTTGTGCCATTTTATCCGGTGGCTGGAAGGTTGGCAAGGGATGAAAATGGTAGAATTGAAATAAACTGTAATGGGGAGGGAGTGTTGTTCGTCGTGGCTGACACAGATTCTACTACTGAAGAGCTCGGTGAATTCATGCCTAGCTTGGAACTTCGACAACTCATTCCAACAGTTGACACTAATTTAGAAGACATATCTCCTAACCCACTTCTTCTTCTACAGGTATATCTATTACACTTGTAACTAATAACCATAGCAAACCTAGCAAGTTTATGATCTATGATTGAGAAGGCATGATAAATTTTCTTGTTTCAATATATTTGTCTCCTAAGCAGAATTTCAACAGCTAATTATTACTTTTTTTTATCTATCGAAGTATCGAAGTTAAGGTAGTAAAAAATCCGTCATTATTGCTGGCAGGTAACCTCGTTCAAATGTGGAGGAGTTTGTATCGGAGTTGGGTGGCATCACACTCTAGCAGATGGCACCGGAGCTCTCCATTTCATAAACTCTTGGGCTACTTTAGCACGCGGCCTTTCTATCACTATCCCACCGTTGCTTGATCGAACCATCCTCCGTGGTCGGGTGCCACCAAAATCTATTTTCCATCATGTTGAATATGATCCACCACCACCCATGAATACTCTTACCAAAAACACAAAATCCCAATCTTTGGCAAATTTTAAAATTACACTGGATCATATTAATTCCTTAAAAGCAAAGGCAAACAACGTCGAGAGCGAAACCAAGTACACCACCTATGAGATCCTAGCCGCACACATATGGCGTTCTGTATCGAAGGCACGTAATTTTCCTAAAAATGATCAAAAAACAAAATTACTTATATCGGTCGATGGTCGTTCCAGATTGAATCCTCCACTTCAGTCTAGCTACTTTGGCAATGTGATATTTACAGCTTCTCCGATTGCTTTATCCGGTGACCTTTTATCGGAATCATTTATGTGCACTGTAGAAAGAATTCACAGAGAGATAAAGAAAATGGATGACGAGTATTTAAGATCTGCTCTTGACTACTTGGAAGAGGTTGGTGATGTTGGTGATGTAAACACTATTGTTCGAGGCCCTGCAACTTGTACTTGCCCAAATCTTACAGTTGTAAGTTGGATGCGATTGCCTTTTTATGAAGCTGATTTTGGATGGGGTGCTCCGTTGCTTATGCGGCCGGCAACGATGTTCGAAGGTAAGGGATACATACATCCAGATGCAGCCAACGATGGGAGTTTCTCGTTGGCTCTATGCTTGGAGACTGATCATATGGAATCCTTTCGAAAGCTTTTCTACGAATGTTGATTTTATAAATAAACAGATGTGCTTGTCAACAAATTTGTGTGAGTTAAAAAAGCACCAAGCTGCTTTGTTTCCTTTTCTTATTCGAATTTCTTTTATATATATTTGGAAGTGTTAATTTAAAGTGTTTTTAATGTTAACAAAAAAAAAAAAATCAAATTGGTCCTTTTTAACTATCTTTTTGTTGCCTTTCATATATTGTCATTTCTATACCATAAAAAAATAGCTAACAGAATGAACAAAAAAAGTATACCAAAAAAAAAGAAAGATGCGAAATATAAATATACGAAGCTAGAGGTGATATATTTAAATAAATAAAAAAACAAGGGTTGAAAATAGATTTTTCTAGATGTAAAACATTTCGATAACCAAGTCAGTATAATTTGGCTCATCTGCTTTTAACTCTTTTAAAAAAATAAAGACAAATGATAGATCATCTGTCTCCTAAAAAACGAGAGAAAAAAAAAAAACCCTAAGGCAATATAATGCTTTAGGTCGTTTTTACATTGTATTTCAGAAATATTTTTAAAAACATTTAATTTTTTTTAAATTAATATATTTTAAATATTTTTAGATTATTTTAATATATTAATATTAAAAATAATTTATCAAAATTTATATAATCATTAACTTTAAAACTTATAAAATTAATCAAGATATACTTATTTTTTTACCCATAAATCCACTGTCTCAAATCACTGTCATTTTCACTATTTCTTCTCCCAAACTATGGACCATCCCATTAATTCAATTTTTAGTACTTGCTCGAGTAATCAGATCGATAAGTGATAAGTAATACGATGAGATGAATTCGTGGAAGGAAATAAACTTTGGACCCAGACAAATCAGAAAAATAAATACTTGAATGGACGGCGGCACAGATACTGGATACGATTGAAGAGATTACAAACAAATAATTGAAAGGATTTTTTTAAAATGAAAATGTTTGAAAATAACATAATTTTACTGATTTTACCTGATATCAGTTAAATTTTATCAATTTTAAGTTATTAAAATGATTTATAAGTTAATTTGTGATTTTAACAACATTAATCAATACTTTATTTTTTTTTTACTTTGAGTTTAATATGTAATGTGTAATGTTATATAAAATACTTTTTAAAAATATTTTTTAATTTAAAATATATTAAAATTTTTTATTTTTATTTTTAATATGTACACATCAAAATCATAAAAATTAATATCTAACAATTTGTTTTATAAAAAATCTTTAAAATATATAAGTCACCACAAACGAAACTAAATAATTCTACCGAAGAAAGTTCATCTTTTAATTATTTCCAGTTTCTTGTTAAGCAAAAACCAATTTGAACATAAGATTTTTGACATATGGAGCTGTCTTTGATTAGGTTCTTTCAAAAATTTCTTTGGACGGGCACGGCTTTTGTTTTTGTGAATCATTTGAACCATCTGAATTATAAAAGTTAAGCGATTATATCAGAATAATTTTATATTATATTTTAACAGAATTAGCCAAGTAAAAGTAAAGTTTCTTCAAGTTAAAAACTTATACGTACTCATTTTAAAATTTTAATCTAAAAATAAATAAATAAATAAATTACAGCTGCCGGATGTCCCAAATCACTGTCATTTTCTCTATTTCTTCTCCCAAACTACTCAACATCCCATTAATTCAATTTGTACTACTTGCACGAGTCATCAGATCGATAAGTACTCCGATGAGATGAATTCGTGGAAGGAAATATTAAGTAATTAATGTGGACCCGACAAATCAAAAGATAAAGATCTGAACAGACGGCACAGATACTGGATATGATTGAAGAGATTGCGTAGTGGAGGAGGAAGAGAAACAAATAATTGAAAGGATTTAAAAAAAAAAATAACAATGTTTGAAAATATATTTAAAAATTAACATAATTTTACTAATTTTACCTGATTTCAATTAAATTTTATCAGTTTTCAAGTTTTTAAAGTGATTATGCACAATAAAATTGAATGATTTTACAAGTTAGCTTATAATTTTAACAATATTAATCAAGACCTTGCTTCTTTACTTTGAGTTTAATATACATAAACACATTAAAATCATAAAAAATATCTAATAATGTTTTTATAAATTTGTTTTTAAAAAATATAAGTCACCACAAACAAAACTAAATAATTCTACCGAAGAAAGTTCATCTTTTAATTATTTCCAGTTTATTGTGAAGCTAAAACCAATTTGAACATAAGATTTTTGACATATAAAGCTGTCTTTGATTAGGTTCTTTCAAAAATTTCTTTTCAGATTGGTTTATCTTCCTCTTGTCTTGCATGGTCACCACGTAGCTGGCTTATCTTCCTCTTGTCTCTTACGTGGAAAATTTGCATATCACCACGTAGTTATTGAGTTTTGGTGTGAATAATTTGCCTAAATTGAATGCTCCAATATCTATATTTAACAGACGCGCAATGCTGAAGTCATGCGTTGCTCTTTCTTCTTGAGGAAAACTCTGACAAAAAACCCCAACTCTTATTTCATATTTCAAAGCATTTGAACATGAAAATTGAAATCACATCTGGAAAATGGATCACTCCATCATCTCCAACTCCACCCCACCTTCAAAGCTTGAAAATATCAAGTTTTGACCAGCATGGTCAGAGTCATTACGTGCCTAGCTTCTACTTCTACCCAGCTAATGAAGAAGATGTAGGGTTTTATGAAAAGATGATTTCTTATATTACAGCAATGCTTAATACAGTGTTTACAGCAAGAGTTACAATCATAATAGGAATGAAGAATTATAAACAGAGAAGGAAACAAATGTCCTGAGGTTACGGAAGCAATTATCCTTATTATACGGGATCAGTTGCTGAAGAAGTGCAGAATTATTCTTTGACTCTTATACGCCCCTGCAAGATGGTGCCTCCATCAGAGACACCAATCTTGGACCGAAGAAGAGTAAACCGTTGGTGAGGGAGAGGCTTTGTCAAAGCATCGGCTAGCTGATCGGTGGTAGAAACATGAGAGACCCGAAGTAAACCTTTGCTGACATGATCACGTACGAAGTGGAAGTCAATGGCTATATGTTTCATGCGAGAGTGGAAGACAGGATTGGCACAGAGATAAGTTGCTCCCACATTGTCACAATAAATAGTTGGTGGAGCAGGAGGAGAGGCATGCAGTTCACGTAGGAGTTGCTGAACCCAAGATAACTCAGCAGCAGTAGCAGCAACTGCCTGATATTCGGCTTCTATAGAAGAGCGTGCAACAGAACGCTGTTTGCGAGAAGCCCAGGAGACAACATTACCTCCCAAAAGCACAATGTAGGCAGTGGTGGATGTGCGGTCATCAGGATTGCCGGCCCAGTCGGAGTCAGAGAAAGCAGATAGTGTAGTGGAGGAGCTACGTGTGAGGGAGAGGCCATGATGAATTGTGCCCTTGAGGTAGCGTAACAGAAGCTTGACTGCTTGCCAATGAAGCTGAGTAGGTTTGTGCATGAATTGAGAGAGCTTATTCACTGTGAATGCTATGTCTGGGCGAGTGAGAGAGAGATACTGGAGAGACCCAACAACACTGCGAAACTCACTAGCATCCATGGAGGCAGAACTGTCAGATATAATAAGGCTTGTAACTGTTGAAAGTGGTGTGGTTGCCTCCTTTGCACCAGCCATGTTGGTGCGGACAAGCAGGTCAGATATATATTTGTGTTGAGAGAGGATGAAGCCAGTAGAGGTAGGCAACACTTCAACTCCAAGGAAGCAATGGAGAGAGCCCAAATCTTTGACAGAGAACCGAGAGGATAGTGCAGTAATAAAGGAAGACAAGAACCTGCCATTGTTGCCAGTGACGAGAAGGTCATCAACATAGACCAAGAAGTAAGCAATTATTCCACCATTATTGTAGATGAACAGGATGTATCAGCTTTAGAGTTGACAAAACTATGTGAGATGAGAAACGTGGCTAGCTCATTATACCAAGCTCTAGGAGCTTGTTTAAGGCCATAGATTGCCTTGCGGAGACGACAAACATGGTGTGGCAGCTGATCATCAATGAAGCCCTGAGGTTGAGCCATGTAGACTTCGTTAGTGAGAGAACCCTGAAGGAAGACGTTGTTAACATCAAGTTGTGTAATAGGCCAGCCATGTTGAAGAGCTATACGGAGGACAATGCGGATGGTAGTAGGCTTGCTAACAAGGCTGAACGTCTCTGTGTAATCGAGACCAGGATGCTGATGAAAGCCTTTAGCTACAAGGTGAGCTTTATACCTGTCAATGGAGCCGTCTGGTTTTCTTTTGAGCCTAAAGATCCACTTGCAGCTTACCAGATTCTGATGTATAGAAGGGGGGACCAGTTCCCAGGTGCCGTTACTGGTTAAAGCAGTAAACTCAGCGGACATGACAGCTCTCCATTCTAGGTGTTGAAGGGCTTGAGACACACA
The DNA here is from genome assembly GCA_030145905.1 of Populus davidiana. Taxonomy (NCBI): domain Eukaryota; kingdom Viridiplantae; phylum Streptophyta; class Magnoliopsida; order Malpighiales; family Salicaceae; genus Populus; species Populus davidiana. The sequence goes on along the minus strand of CM057807.1, from coordinate 2,168,283 downwards.
TGATGGTTCAAGTGTAGCAGGTAAGGGATGTTTGGTGGTGAGGTTGAGCTGGCGGGGTTTAAATATATGGTTTTTGGAACGAGTGATCATGGGGTGATGTGGTAGAAGAGGTGGGGGAGGTGTTGGTATGGGCAGTGGTGATGCCGATGGCAAGGACAGGTAGGCAGGACTTGAAGAGGGATCAACACAGGGGGGCGAAGGCTGGCATGAGTGCACGGTGGCCTGGTGACGAGATGAGAGACCTGCAGGTGAGGAGACTGGCATGACCGACTGGAGAAGAGGAGGGGTTGAGAAAGAGGGAGGAACTGGAGGCGGGGAAGGAATATCAAATGATAATGCCCAGGTGGGCAGAGAAGAAGGGGTGGACATGCATGAGGAGATGCAGCAAATGGAAATTGTGTTTCAACAAAGCGGACATGACGGGAGATAAATAATCGTTGAGTAGAGGGATCAAAACACTTATAGGCACTTTGAGTGAGGGAATATCCGAGAAAGACACAAGGACGCGAGCGAGGGTCAAGTTTGTGTTTGGCATATGGTCGTAGCCATGGGTAACACAAACACCCAAAGACACGAAGTTTGAGATAATTTGGCGAATGTCCGGAAAGGGATTCAAACGGGGATTTAAGTTGAAGAACGGGAGTGGGCAAGCGATTAATTAGAAATGTAGCAGCTTGAAAGGCATATGTCCAGAAAGAAAGAGGCAGAGAGGCTTGATGGAGCATGGTGAGACCCATATCCACAATGTGCCTATGGCAGCGTTCTGCAGATCCATTATGTTGAGGAGTGTGGGGAGGAGTGGTAAGATGATTAATGCCATAAGTAGCAAAATAGTTTTTCAGTTTGATGTACTCACCCCCATTATCGGAGTATATGGAAACAATGGATTTTTGAAAATATTTTTCAACAGTGACTTTGAATTTGGGAAAAATAAGGGAAAAATCAGACTTATGATAAAAAGGGTAGAACCATATATATTTTGTAAAATGATCAACGAAAATAACATAAAATCGATAACCCTCAGTGGAAGTAATTGGAGCTGGACCCCAAACATCAGTGTAAATTAAGTCTAATGGACCACGACTTTTAAGAGAGGATACATGAAAAGGAAGCCGTTGGCTTTTATGACAGAGACAGGAGTCACAAATAATATTACGAGAGGATGTAGATAGTGGAAGAGTGCAGGAGGTAATGAGGTGATGCAGGATACGAGAGGAGGGGTGGCCAAGCCGTCTATGCCAGTCTATCATTGGGGCTTTAACACCAACAAAAGCATGGAATGATGTCAGAGGAGATAAAAGTTCAGGCCACACGTACACATCATTTTTATTCCGGCCTCGAATGAGAGTTGCCCCAGGGCGAAGATCCTTCACCAAAAAATGAGCAGGAAAGAATTCAATTGAGGTGTTATTAGATTTGCAAAATTGAGAAACTGAAACTAAATTTTTTTTGATGGAAGGAACACATAGAACATTAGATAAGGCAAAATTTTTGGATGGAGATTGGAGAGTGGCATGACCAACATGAGTAATTTGCAAACCTGTGCCGTCACTTATAACAATAGCATCCGAACCTTCATAAGCCGAGGTGAGTGAGAGATTAGTGAGATCATCGGTGACATGATGAGACACTGCAGAGTCAAGAAGCCAGGTTGGTGACTTTGGAGCGGCAGTAGTGGTGTAATTGGCAGTAGGAGCTACAGAGGTAGAAGGGCGAACTCGAGGACAACGTTTTGCACTGTGTCCTTGTTGATCACATAATTGACAGAATCCTTTGTAGCCTTGGCCTGGACGTTTTTGTGGAGGCTGATATGCACATTGGTAGCCACGGTTGGAGTTAGAGAATGATTGATAGCCACGATTATTTGAGGGGACTTTGTTATTGTGATAGTGCCTAAGAGTGAAGGTGATGGATTGGCCAGATCGTTGAGTGACATGAGCTGTAATTGGAGGAGATACAGAGCGCCCCTCCTCACGTTTGAGAAAGTTTTCATATTCAACAAGTTTATCATGAAGATCTTCAAAACTGATGGGGTTGTCACGTGCACGAATGGCTGCAGTAATTTCTTTGAATGTAGGACCAAGACCATTGAGAACATGAACTACCAAGTCAATATCACCAGGAGGCTCACCAATGATTGATAGTTCATCAGATATGCTTCGCATAGTATTAAGAAATTCACCCACGGAGTTGGAGCCACGGGTGGTAGCAGTGAGTCGTTCCTTGAGACTCATTACACGTGATCTGGAACGGTTTGCATAGAGAGTGTTCAGTTTCTCCCATGCCATACGGGAGGTTGTTATAGATGCAATGAGTGGCATGATTTGTTCTGAAATAAAAGCAATGATGGAGTGCAGCAACAGCTGATCTTGGTGAACCCAGAACATATGAGCAGGATTAGGTGCATCATGCAAAAGTTTGGGTGGTTCTTGACAAGAACCATCTACATACCGTAGAAGGTCATAGCCAATGAGAAGGGCATTGAACTGAGCACGCCATGTTAGGTAGTTTATTGGCGTGAGTTTAAGGGGAAATTATGCTGCAACATTGATATCAATCAATGAATTTGGTGTTGTGATAGCAGGGTTGGACACAATAGTGGTTGTGGTTGTATTTTCTTGAGTTTCTGCCAAGAAGATAGGTGATGAATGCTTGTTGGAGCGTGGCGGCTCTGATACCATGTAGGGTTTTATGAAAAGATGATTTTTTATATTACAGTAATGCTTAATATAGTGTTTACAGCAAGAGTTACAATCATAATAGGAATGAAGAATTATAAACAGAGAAGGAAACAAATGTCCTGAGGTTATGGAAGCAATTATCCTAAGTATACGAGGATTAGTTGCTGAAGAAGTGCAGGATTATTCTTTAACTCTTATAGAAGAATGTGGCGTAATCAACAAAGCAGAGAAAAGTTTGCGGTTACAAAAATCATTGTTTGAGGTCTTAACGCTATATTATCCATTCGCAGGAAGATATTCGAGTGATGAACCCTTAATTGAATGCAATGATTAGGGAGCCGAGTATTTGGAAGCCCAAGTAGCTGGCTCTCTCTCTCAACTCCTCAGCGATGAAGAGCTCGAGACCCAGTTGCAGAATCACTTTATTCCACCATTGTTCGATCCTATTAATAGCCCTCCGCTAGTTGTTCAATTCAACAGGTTTGAGTGTGGTGGAGTTGCTATAGGTGTGTCTATGACACACAAGATGGTCGATGCATTCTCGGCATTTGGATTCATTACGGCATGGGCAACTACGTGCTAAATAGGGATCAACAAGGCAAGTCCTCCAAGTTTCGAATTGGGTTCCATTTTCCCACCAAGAGATGCATTTAGAATCGAGAATTGGGAACGTAAAGCTACAGCTACAAATACGATTGTCACAAAAAGGTTTGTGTTTGATGCTATAATAATATCAAATTTGAAAGCTGTTGTTAGTGCCAGCGCTAGAAATAACAGTTCAGAGTTGCCGAAACAACAAATCACAAGAGTAAAGGTTGTGGTAGCACTCATATGGAGGGGTTTTATTAGGGTTTCTCAAGCTATACATGGCCGAATGAGACCTTCCATCATCAAAGTTCCTATCAATCTGCGAGGAAAGACAAAGCTTCCTATACCAGAGAACTCTTGTGGAAACTTTGCAGGTTGGTCAGCTCCCCATTTTATGCCCAATGATGAGGGTGAGTTGAAGATTCACGAGTTAGTAAGTCAGATCCATGATGGCATTGAACAAACTCTCTCAAATTACGCGAAAGCTTTAAGTTCTGATGAATTTTTTATCATGGTGATGAACGACTATCGAAAGCTGGATGAAGCATTGAAGCAAATTGAACAACAAGATGTCTATTTGTTTTCTTGTTGGTGTCGGTTCCGTATGTATGAAGCAGATTTTGGTTGGGGAAAGCCCACTTTGGTGAGTATAGGTGTGCAGGCTCACAAAGAGATGATTTTGCTTTATGACACGAAAGATGGTAATGGAATTGACGCGTGGGTGAGCTTGGAAGAAAAGAACATGCTTCTTTTTAAACAAGATCTTGATCTTTTAGCTTTCACTACCTATAAAGAAGCACGACATATATATACACAGTTTACATAGAATCAGATCCACTATTCTAGGCGATACTCTATGAGCTTTTACAGGATTAACGTTGGTAAATCTTTATCCCATTGATTACAGTATATCTCCTAATCACTTGGGATTCTTTCCTTTAATATTCCCTCTCAAGTTGGAGTGTATGTTGATAACTCCTAACTTGCCCAGTAATGTGGAGAACTTGTTTGAACTTAGAGGCTTAGTGAATATGTCTGCTGGTTGCTCTTTTGTTCGTATGTGCTCTGGTTTAACCAATCCTTTCTGCACCTTTTCTCGCACCACATGACAGTCTATTTCTATATGCTTGGTTCGTTCATGAAATACAGGATTTGAGGCTATGTGTATTGCTGCCTTATTGTCACAAAACAATTTAGCTGGCAGCTCATGCTTAACATTCAAGTCCCTCAAAATGTATTGCAGCCATGTTATTTCACAGCACGTAGTAGCCATGGAACGGTACTCAACTTCTGCACTCGAACGTGATACTGTACTTTGTTTCTTTGTTTTCCAGAAATGGGAGCATGTTCGAGGAAAATACAATAGCCGGTTGTTGACCTTCTAGTGTCCTTGCAACGTGCCCAGTCTGCATCACAGTATGCCCTTAACTCCAATGACCCTTTGGAAGGTAAGAGAATTCCCTGACCAGGTGCTTGTTTGATGTACCTCAATACCTTGTGCGCTGCTTCTAAGTGAGGCTGCCTGGGTTTGTCCATGAACTGGCTAAGTGTATGAACTGCGTATGCAAGGTCTGGCCGTGTGATGGTTAGATAAATAAGACGTCCAACCAGTCTTTGATATTGGGAGGTGTCTTCTAGTAGGTCTCCATCTCCTTGTGTAAGTGTCATATTTTGTTCAGCTGGAAATCGTGAAGGTTTAGCACCGAGGAACCCTGTATCTTTAAGGATTTCCAATGCATATTTCCTTTGACACAAGGAAATCCCGTGCTTGGATCTTGCTACTTCTATTCCAAGGAAGTATTTCAGTTGTCCCATATCCTTCAGTTTGAAGTGACTTGAGAGAAAGCACTTGGTCTTTGTAATGTCTTCTAAATTGTTCCCTGCTAAAATAACATCATCGACATAAATCGACAAAGCTGTGAAGATACCTTGATGGTTTCGGACGAACAAGGAATAGTCGAACCATGATTTCTTGAAGCCGACTGATTTGAGGGTTGAGGAGAGTTTCAAAAACCATTGCCTTGAGGCTTGCTTCAGGCCATACAAGGATTTGTGTAGCTTACAAACCCGATTCTCCCCTTTTCGTCCGAATCCAGGAGGAAGCTGCATGGAAACGTCTTCATAGAGATCTCCATTGAGAAACGCATTATTTACGTCCAATTGATGAAGGTGCCAATTCTGCATGGCTGCATGTAACAACTCTGCTTTCCAAGCCCAAAACACAGTAATGTTTTTTTTTTTTATGCATTCAATCCACATGGTGCCAGCAATCAATGAATCTAAATCCTCACATCATCAAAATACAATCCATACAATCAACATTTCATTTCAAAGTGAATCTTACACAAACACGTAATATTAAGGTTGCTTGATTTGAAGTTCATATTAAAAATATATACGTAGACATGAGTTTGCAGTCTTATCCTACTAATAGTCATCACAATTTTAAACAAAAAGGATTTAATAAAAGTTATACATTCAATACATTGATCCATACAAAATACATTGTGATTTAAGATACATCTACATAATTCCTTGCAAAGTAGGTTCCCGTGTATCGGGTTTCCTAGACATCTCGTTGGTGTGAAGTCCCTGCAGCAGTACAAACATTTAAGAGAATGCAAATACTTAATAATAATAAGAATGGTAACTAACGGTTTGGCAATTAAATAACGCATTAACAATTATAATTTCTTCATGTATTTGCTATAACAACTAGTAGTACATATAGATACACAAGTTTTCGGATGCCATTCGCCAAAACTAGTCATTCATTTGTGTCGGCCATCCATACGGATTCCATGGCGAAAGCTGCGTCGCTGCCGATCAAGGAATCGACAGCGAAAACTGTGTTGCTGCCGATCCAGAATCGGCAGCGGAAATCTGCGTTGCTGCCGATTTCTGTATCGGCAGCGGAATCTGCGTCGCTGCCGATCCAGAATCGGCAGCGGAATCTGTGTTGCTGCCGATCCAGAATCGGCAGCGGAATCTGCGTCGCTGCCGATCCAGAATCTGCAGCGAAAACTGGGTCGCTGCTGATTTCTGTATCGACAGCGAATACTGTGTCGCTACCGATTTCTGCATCGGCAGCGAAGTCACTCTTTTATCCCAGCCATCCATTCCTGCCTAGGAGGCTTATTGTAGGAATCGGCAGCAAGAACTGGTTTGCTGCGGGCTGCCCAATTCGGCAGCGAGAACTGTGTCGCTGCCGGCAGCCCGTTGGGCAGCAAAAACTGCATCGTTGTTGATGCCACAGTTTCGTTGCACAACGCACAACTCGGCAGCTAAACAAAATTCCACTACACCACACAATTTGGCAGCGAATATCAATTCGCCGCAGGAGGTTCAGTCGCGGCAGCGAAACAGAATTTCGCTGCACAATACACAAATCGGCAGCGAATATCGATTCGCTGCAGGAGGTTCGGTTTCGGCAGCGAAACAAAATTTCGCTGCAGGAGGTTCAGTTGTGGCAGCGAAACAGGATTTCGCTGCGCAATACACAAATCGGTAGCGAATATCGATTCGTTGCAGGAGGTTCGGTTTCGGCAGCGAAACAAAATTTCGCTGCAGGAGGTTCAGTTGTGGCAGCGAAACAGGATTTCGCTGCGCAATACACAAATCGGCAGCGAATATCGATTCGTTGCAGGAGGTTCGGTTTTGGCAGCGAAACAGAATTTCGCTGCAGGAGGTTCAGTTGCGGCAGCGAAACAGAATTTCGCTGCACAATACACAAATCAGAACCATCAATTTCAGCACATAGTTCTTCAACAAAATTCCAGCAACAACATCACAGCAGAACACATTAAATTTCAGCAACAACATCACAGCAAAACACATTAATTTCAGCAACAATCATCACAGCAAAACACATTAATTTCAGCAACAATATCACAGCAGAAAATATTAAATTTCAGCAACAACATCATAGCAGAACACATTGATTTCAGCAACAATCATCACAGAAAAACACATTAATTCCAGCAGCAACATCACAACAGAAAGCATTAAATTTCAGCAGAACACACACACACATACATGCTGGCCTACCCCATAGTTAAAGCCAGCCTTCTACCATAATTGTTAGATGTTCTGAAATTGACTTTATTTCACTTCTGTTTGCTAGTTCTCCTAGTTAATTTCAGTTTCCCTCATAGTTGGCTTAGGTCTTAGATCAATTTTTCTGAGGGTTTTTTTCTTCATTTTCGTTTTTGATCTTAAGGGGGAGAGGAAAGGGAGTTTCATGACCCATACCTTCTGAATTTAACTAAGTTTGAGGAAGGTTTGACACTATTCTTTTCTCTTCAGCTGCTGGTTCTCCTCCTTCTTCTTCCTCTCACGTTTTCCAGTTCTCTTTTTCCTCTCCTCTATGCAGCTGCCCACTCCTCTCTCAAGGTCTCATCTCTCCCTCACAACCTCACAAGGTAATCTCTACTAGTTTGATTCACATTTTTGTTGTGAAAGGGGAAGGGAAGAATGACATGCAGCTGCTGGTTTGGGAAGAAGATGGGTCATTCTCTCTCCCCTCTTTGTATTTATACTACCCATCAAATGAAATGGGTTGTTTGGGGGTTGGTTTAGGTGTGTCCTTATCCTTGTTTGGTTTATCTAAAACCACTTTTACCCCTCCCTCCCAGCTCTGCGTCACTGTTGAGAAATCGGCAACGAAAACTGCATCGCTGCCGATTTCTGCATCGGCAGCGAAAACTGCATCGCTGCCGATTTCTGCATCGGCAGCGAAAACTGCATCGCTGCCGATCTAGAAATCGACAGCAGAAACTGCGTCGCTGTCGATCAAGAAATGGGCAGCGAAAAACTGTGTCGCTGCCGATTTCTGTAACGGTAGGGACGGCTGCGTCGCTGCCAAATCCAGAATCAGCAACGAAAACTGCATCGCTGCCGATTTCTGCATCGACAGTAAAAACTGCGTCGCTGCCGATTTTTGCATTGGCAGCGGAAACTGCATTCATCATCATGTCTCTCTCTCTCTCTCTCTCTCTCTATATATATATATATATATATATATATATATTCGTTTGGGTGTTTACATTCTCCCCTCCTAAATATGAATTTCGTCCTCGAAATTTAAGAAGTTTCACACTCCATACCTGGTAGTTCAAATAAATTTGGGTACTTCTTCCTCATCTCAGCCTCCCTCTCCCAAGTTTCCTCTTCTACTTGAACATTTCGCCATAAGATTCTGACGATGGGGATCTTTTTGCTTCGTAACTCCTTCACTTCTTGATCTAGTATCCTTATGGGTCTCAATTCTAGTGTTAAGTCTTCCTTAACTTCTACTAGGACCTGGGGTAGAACTCGGGGGGGTCCACGTCAGCCTTCCTTAACAAGGAGACATGGAACACATCATGGACCTTGGCTAGCTATGGGGGCAAATCTACCTTGTAGGCTACTGGTCCTACTCGTTGTAAGATTTTGAAGGGTCCGATGAAGCGGGGAGTTAACTTCCCTTTTAATCCAAACCGTAACATGTTCTTCCATGGGGCTACTTTCAGGAACACTTGGTCTCCCGTACTGAACTCGAGAGGTCTTCTCCTCACATCAGCATACTTCTTCTGTCTATCCTGTGCGGCTTTGATGCGATCCCTGATAGTTCTCACTTTCTCCGTGGTGACTTGGACCAACTCTGCACCATATAACTTCCGGTCCCCAATTTCCTCCCAACACAAAGGAGTTCTGCACCTCCTACCATACAAGGCTTCATATAGGGCCATCCCTATTGTGGCTTGGTGACTATTGTTATACGTGAACTCCACTAATGCCATGTGTTCCTCCCAGTTTCCTCCAAATTCTAGCACATAAGCCCGTAATAGGTCTTCCAAGACTTGGATGACTCTTTCTGATTGGCCATCCGTTTGAGGGTGAAACGCAGTGCTCATGTCCAATCTTGTCCCCAAGGCATGTTGTATGCTCGGCCAAAGTTGAAAGGTGAACCTGGGATCTCGATCCGATACAATGGACATCGGAATCCCATGAAGTCGTACCACCTCATTTATGTAGATTTTGGCAAGCTTGTCCACCGAGTCGGTCATTTTTATAGGCAAAAACAGTGCGGATTTCGTCAACCGATCTACAATGACCCATATCGCATCATTTCCTTTCCTCCCTTTGGGAAATCCTGACACGAAATCCATGGTGATCATCTCCCACTTCCATTCTGGAATTTGTAATGGTTGTAATGGTCCCGCAGGCCTTTGACACATACTCAGCTATTTCCCTTTTCATATTAGGCCACCAATAGAGGTGTTTCAGGTCTTTATACATCTTAGTGCTACCAGGATGTATGGAGAACTTGGACTCATGTGCTTCTTGTAGAACCATTTGTTTGACTGTTTCGTCATTAGGCACGTACAACCGTTGTCCCATCATCAAGGACCCATCATCCGCTACTCAGAATTTCATTTCTACCCCGGCCTCCACATTCTTTCTAATACTGGACCCCACCTTGTCATGGAATTGGGCATGTAGTATATGTTCTCGATACGTTGGTCGTACCACTAATTGGGCTACTAACCTACCTCCTGCATCGATTCCCAAATCTACACCCAACTCTTTTAATTATGCTAATTGCTGCCCCTTTCCCACTGCTAAGCTTCCCAAGGAGGCTTTATTTTTGCGACTGAGGGCATTTTCCACCACGTTTGCTTTCCCCGGGTGGTATTCTATGGTGCAATCATAATCCTTAATGAGTTCTATCCATCTTCTTTGCCGCATGTTCAACTCCTTTTACGACATCAGATACTTCAGGCTCTTATGATCAGTAAAAATTTGGGTTCGAGACCCATACAAATAGTGTCTCCATATCCTCAAGGCAAATACTATAGCTGCCAACTCCAGATCGTGCACCGGGTAGTTCACCTCATGAGTCTTTAATTGCCTTGATGCATAGGCGATCACCTTCCCATGTTGCATCAAAACACACCCCAATCCCTTCCCCGAGGCATCACTATATACCACAAAACCCTCGGTCCCTGAGGGGAGAGTTAACACTGGAGCAGTGGTGAGCCTCCTCTTCAATTCTTGGAAGCTTGCCTCACATTCTTCCGACCACACCCATTTCTTATCCTTCCTAGTTAGCTGGGTCAAAGGGGTTGCAATCAAGGAAAAACCTTCGATAAATCTCCGATAGTATCCTGCAAGTCCCAGGAAACTATGTATTTCAGTGAACGAAGTCGGTCTTTCCCATTTTAAGACTGCTTCGACTTTTTGGGGGTCGACAAAAACACCTTCGGCTGAAATGACATGTCCCAGAAACGTCACTCTTTTCAGCCAAAATTCACATTTACTCAGTTTTGCATATAGCTGGTGATCCCTCAAGGTTTGTAAGGTTTGTCTCAAGTGTTCCTCGTGCTCCTCGAAAGAATTCGAGTACACCAGTATAACATCAATGAATACCACCACAAACTTATCCAGGGCTGCATCGGATGTGGTGGCAGGTACACTACTATTGAATGATTTTAATGTGCATGTGTTGTTTGATCCGGGTGCCACCCACTCATTCATTGCTAAGAGAATTGTCGCGAAATTGAGAAAGGAAGTAGAAATAGTAGAGAAGGGATTTGTAATTGGAACTCCAATGGGAAACATGGTTGAAACAAATATTGTATATGTAGATGTGAGGGTTAGTTTATCCAGGTATGAAACAGAAGTAGACTTGATTCCCTTAGAGCTGCATGATTTTGACATAATATTAGGCATGGATTGGTTGAGTAAATACAAGGCTCTAATAGATTGTTATGCTAAAACTGTTACTTTCCAAACACCTAAGGGCGAGAAAATGACTTTTGAAGGAGAGAGAGTTCTCAAACTGAATGCTTTAATATTGGTGGTAACAGCCCAAAAACTTTTAAGAAAGGGATGTATGGGATACCTCGCATATATCTTAAACTCTGATGATGAAGGTCCACAATTAAAGGATATTCCTGTGGTGAAGGATTTCCCAGATGTGTTTCCTGAAGAACTACCAGGACTACCCCCAGAACAAGAGGTAGAGGTGTCTATAGACACTTTTCCTAGAGTCCCACCCATAGCCCAACAACCGTATCGGATGGCTCCAGCAGAACTGAACGAGTTAAAGACTCAATTACAGGAATTATTAGACAAAGGGTCCGATCATTTTGTACCCTCGGCTTCCCTCGACTGAAGTTTGCCCTTGATTGAGAAGATCTCACTAGCCTATTAACAGTGACTGACTGTTGGTGGCTCTGACTGGGCTGTCTATAGCTCTGCACTTGTCCGGTGTTCTGTTTGGGGCAGTCCCTCTTGTAATGACCTCTACCACCACATAAATGACACCCTTGACTAAGATACTGGCAGTTCCTCCATCTATGACCCTCTCCTCTGCACACAAAACATCGCCTAGGGGAAACTGAGTAGTCCCCAGGGTGTTTTTGTCCACACTTTACACAAAAAGGATAGTCCACACCCTTGCGATCACCGGCCCTAGTAGAAGAGTTTGCCCTCGAGTGCGACTGCCCAACCATCACTCTCCCACTTGACTGCTGGTGAGGCGGTAATATCAAACTCCCTTTTTTTTCCGTACTGCTCAAACACTCCACTTTTTCCTTTCTTCGGGTGCGGTGGTCTGCCGCTGAAATAATCCCCATCTCTTTTTTTGCTTATACCTTGATACCCACCTTGGCTTTCTCCAATACACGTCTCCAGAGCTTGTGCAGCCTCAATCAACTCCCTCACCGATTTAAATCGCAAAGCGATCAATCCTTGTCTCAAATCTTGTCGTAAACCATCTCTCAACTTTTCAATCATATGTTCCTCTGTCGGCACATAATGTGGGGCGAACAAATAGAGGTCATGGAATCTCCTTTCGTACTCCAATACTGACATATCACCCTGTCTTAATGCCAAGAACTCTTGTTCCTTCACCTTGCGATGATACTTGGAATAAAACTGATTCTCAAACTCTATCTTGAAGTCACTCCAAGTTAGTGTCTTAGTCGCACGCCTCAGCTGAACCGTTTCCCACCATGTCATGGCCCTATCAGACAGTAACTGGGTTGCACAATTTACCCTCAAACCCTCGGGTATGCTTATTTGAATCAATGTCTTCTCTACCTTCCTGATCCATCTTCCAGCTATCTCTGCATCTTGCTCCCCCATATACGATTCACAACCCATTTCCCTCATACTCTTGACTAGTCGCACCAGTGGCACCATATTATCCATGGTCATGCTAGTCATAGGGGCTGCTGGTGGAATCTGCGTGGTGGGAGTTGTTTGTGCCGCTGAACTAGCCATGCCTTCCATCACTGCTTTAACTATTTGTACAAGGAGTCCTGCATCTACATATTGTGGGGGCACCCCGGTTGGAACAGTAGATGGTTGTGCTTCTAATCTTTCTCGCTGCTCAGTGGCGACTGGGAGTGTTCTCTCTGTCTGATTAGGCCTCGATCCTTCCCCCGCCACCGTATCTTCCCCCTGCAAGGTTTCGGGTGGTATTATCGGAGTATGAGATGTCGTATCATCCAAGGGATCTTCGTCTTGCCAACCTTGGGCACCTCGGTTCATGCCCCTCCTTTCTAAGGAGGGCGGATCAGTTCGTGTCCCTTGTCGGGTGCGTACCATCCTGAAATTCATCACAACAACACATTTATTAATGATCCTCAGGATCCATACCAAGTGCTCTGATACCAACTGTAACAACTCGGCTTTCCAAGCCCAAAACACAGTAATTTTTTTTTTATGCATTCAATCCACATGGTACCGGCAATCAATGAATCTAAATCCTCACATCATCAAAATACAATCCATACAATCAACATTTCATTTCAAAGTGAATCTTACACAAACACGTAATATTAAGGTTGCTTGAATTGAAGTTCATATTAAAAATATATACGTAGACATGAGTTTGCAGTCTTATCCTACTAATAGTCATCACAATTTTAAACAAAAAGGATCTAATAAAAGTTATACATTCAGTACATTGATCCATACAAAATACATTGTGATTTAAGATACATCTACATAATTCCTTGCAAAGTAGGTTCCCGTGTATCGGGTTTCCTAGACATCTCGTTGGTGTGAAGTCCCTGCAGCAGTACAAACATTTAAGAGAATGCAAATACTTAATAATAATAAGAATGGTAACTAACGATTTGGCAATAAAATAAAGCATTAACAATTATAATTACTTCATGTATTTGCTATAACAACTAGTAGTACATATAGATACACAAGTTTTCGGATGCCATTCGCCAAAACTAGTCATTCATTTGTGTCGGCCATCCATCCGGATTCCATGGCGAAAGCTGCGTCGCTGCCGATCCAAAATTGGCAGCAGAAACTGCATTGCTGCCGATCAAGCAATCGGCAGCGAAAACTGTGTTGCTGCCGATCCAGAATCGGCAGCGGAATCTGCGTCGCTGCCGATTTCTGTATCGGCAGCGGAATCTGCATCGCTGCCGATCATCGGCAGCGGAATCTGCATCGCTGCCGATCATCGGCAGCGGAATCTGGGTCGCTGCCGATCCAGAATCGGCAGTGGAATCTGGGTCGCTGCCGATTTCTGTATCGGCAACGAATACTGTGTCGCTTCCGATCCAGAATCGGCAGCGGAAACTGCGTCGCTGCCGATTTCTGCATCGACATCAAAGTCACTCTTTTATCCCGGCCATCCATCCATTTGGATGCCATTAGCCGAAGCTAATCAGTCCTTTATCCCGGCCATCCATTCGGACGCCATTAGCCAAAGCTAATCATTCTTTATCCCGGCCATCCGTTTGGATGCCATTAGCCGAAGCTAATCAATCCTTCATCCCGCCCATCCATTCGGACGCCATTAGCCAAAGCTAATAATTCTATGTCCCGGCCATCCGTTCGGATGCCATTAGCCGAAGCTAATCAATCTTTAATCAACATTTAAGCGTTCAACAATCTAATATCGGTTCTAACAATATGATAGTACTCAAGTTAAAATATTTCAAGATTCAACGTAAGAAAAAGGAAGGTGCAAGTCACCTACCTCCTCCACCTGTGGGTCGTTCTTGTCTTGATGATGGTCCAATCCCGACCGCACCACCTAAGACATCAATGGTCACAAATCAACACAGTTGTATTTATTTTATTTTTGAATCATACTCATCATCACACTTATTTCAAGAGTTTATATGTTCATATTCAAGTGTTCCATATTTTACACTATTATATCATGAAATTGTTACTAGCATTTAAGTCATTCCTGCCTAGGAGGCTTATTGTAGGAATTGACAGCGAGAACTGGTTCGCTGCGGGCTGTCCAATTCGGCAGCGAGAACTGGTTCGCTGCGGGCTGTCCAATTCGGCAACGAGAACTGGTTCGCTGCGGGCTGCCCAATTCGGCAGCAAGAATTGTGTCGCTGCCGGCAGCCCGTTCGGCAACGAAAACTACATCGTTGTTGATGCCATAGTTTCGTTGCACAACGCACAACTCGACAGCGAAACAGAATTCCGCTGCACCACACAATTCGGCAGCGAATATCAATTCGCTGCAGGAGGTTCAGTCGCGGCAGCGAAACAGAATTTCGCTGCACAATACCTTCTGAATTTAACTAAGTTTGAGGAAGGTTTGACACTATTCTTTTCTCTTCAGCTGCTGGTTCTCCTCCTCCTTCTTCCTCTCATGTTTTCCAGTTCTCTTTTTCCTCTCCTCTATGCAGCTGCCCACTCCTCTCTCAAGGTCTCATCTCTCCCTCACAACCTCACAAGGTAATCTCTACTAGTTTGATTCACGTTTTTGTTGTGAAAGGGGAAGGGAAGAATGACATGCAGCTGCTGGTTTGGGAAGAAGATGGGTCATTCTCTCTCCCCTCTTTGTATGTATACTACCCATCAAATGAAATGGGTTGTTTGGGGGTTAGTTTAGGTGTGTCCTTATCCTTGTTTGGTTTATCTAAAACCAGTTTTACCCTCCCTCCTAGCTCTGCGTCACTATTGAGAAATCGGCAACGAAAACTGCATCGCTGCCGATTTCTGCATCTGCAGCGAAAACTGCATTGCTGCCGATTTCTGCCTCGGCAGCAAAAACTGCGTCGCTACCGATCCAGAAATCGGCAGTAGAAACTGTGTCACTGCCGATCAAGAAATGGGTAGCGAAAAACTGTGTCGCTGCCAATTTCTGTATCGGTAGGGAAGGCTGCGTCGCTGCCAAATCTAGAATCGGCAGCGAAAACTGCATCGCTGTCGATTTCTGCATCGGCAGCGAATACTGTGTCGCTGTCAATTTCTGCATCGGCAGCGGAAACTGCGTCGCTGCCGAAATCTGCATCGGCAGCGAAAACTGCATTCATCATCATCTCTCTCTCTCTCTCTAAATATATATATATATATATATTCGTTTGGGTGTTTACACTGCAAGACTAAGCAAGACGCGAACTGTTGTGAGCTTAGCAACCGACGCAAATGTTTCCCTATAATCAATCCCTTCAACTTGATTGTAACCCTTGGCCACTAACCTGGCCTTGTAGCGCTCAACTGTGCCATCGAGATTATACTTGATTTTATATACCCACTTACAACCAATTGGTCATTTATGAGCTGGAGGAGGAACCAAACTCCACGTATTGTTAGCATGGAGGGCTTGAACCTCTTGCTGCATAGTTGTTCTCCATTTTGGGTCCTTAACAGCCTGAGAAAATGAGGTAGGCTCTCTTTGTATTGTCATATTAGTAGTGAAGGTTCTGTGAGGGGAAGAAAGATTAGCATAAGATATGATATGGGAGAGGCTATGAGCCGTACCTGGAGGGATGACCTTGGTCGAGGAAGCTGACGGATCGGGACGTGAAGGGAGAGCAGCATCAATATGAAAGCCCTGCAATGCAGTTGGAAGTTTTGTGGCACGAGCGATCCTGCGTGGTCGTGGTGAAGGTAGTTGGGGAGGATGTAAAGGTGATGAAATGGAACTAAAAGATGTGTCAGGTGCGGGAGTATTTTCAGAAGTATTGGGGGAATTGAGATATGTGAGAGAAGGGGTAGTTTGGTTAAGTGGAGTGGAAATTGGATCTGAGGGTGGAGTAGTATCAGGAGAGTAATGGTCAGTGGAAGATTGGGGATTATGAGGATAAAGTGCAGGAATGGAATTGGGCAAAATTGCAGGAGTGAAAATTGGTAAGTGGGGCAAAGAATGGGAAGCAGAATGTGTTTTAAAAGGAAATACATGCTCAAAGAAAATCACATCCCTTGAAACGAGGATTTTCTTTGTTGTTAAGTTATAAACCTTATACCCTTTTTGGCCATGTGGGTAGCCAAGAAAAATACATTCTGTGGACCTGGGATCAAATTTTCTAGGATGGGTTGGATGTGTAGAAACAAAACACTAACAACCAAAAACCTTTAAATGAGAATAACTTGGTTCCTTATGAAAAAGATGTTCAAATGGTGTTTTCCCTTTAAGAATAGGGGTTGGTGTCCTATTGATCAAGTAAGCTGCAATGAGGATGGCATCACCCCAAAAATATTTTGGTAAAGTGGCTTGAAAAAGGAGAGCTCTAGCTATATTTAGCAAATGTCGAAGTTTGCGCTCAGCCATACCATTTTGTTGTGGTGTGTTGACGCAACTAGTTTGGTGGATAATGCCTTTAGATGAATAAAATTGGGAAATCTTAAATTCTGGGTCATTATCACTCCTTACGACCTTAACATTTTTCCTAAACTGATTTTCAACCAAGTGAATAAAATGAATAAGTAAAGTGTGTGCTTCAGATTTGTGTCTCATCAAATATACCCATGTGTTTTGTGAATGGTCATCAATAATGATTAGAAAATATTGTGCACCAGAAAAAGATGGGACATGATAACCACCCCAAATGTCAATGTGAATTAAATCAAAGCAAGGTGCACTACATGTAGTGCTTAATGGAAAAGGTTGTCTGGTGAGTTTGGCTAAGGGACAGATAGAGCAAGTACTTGAAATACAAGTTTTATTGGCAAGGAATGAAAAGAATGAAGATGCTTTATTTGAAGGGTGACCAAGTCGTTGATGCCACAAATTATCTGTGTTGGTGTGTACTGCATTGCATGTTCCTTTCGTTAAGTAATTGAGACAGTAGAGGCCCTCCTTCTCAGTTCCTGTCCCAATCATCTTCCCTGATCGTAGGTCCTGTATGACACAAATTTGTCTAAGAAAGATAGTAATATAGAATGAATCAAATGCTAGTTTGCTCACAGAAATCAAGTTAAGATAGAAGAGTGGGACGCAAAGGACATTATGAAGAACAAAGTGTGGAGAGAAAGATACTGTGCCGATATGAGTAACATGTGTGGAGGTTCCATCAGGAAGCTTAACCCAACGGTTATAGACTGATTTTAGGGAGGTAAGCAAATTTGGGTTGCAGACAATGTGATCACTTGCACCACTGTCTAGTATCCATGTGGTTTCTTTATTATTGTGTGCAAATTGAAATGCTTTACCTGAGAGTTTCTCATAATTTGGAATGTTACCGAATAGATTGGCTGAGGTAGACTTGCTCTTTGTTAAAAGTTGACTGAGAAGTTGATGGCACTCCTCTTGTTAGAAAGGGAAGTCAGGCAAAACTTCCTTACTATTATTTTGAGGGGCTACATGATTTGCTTTCGATCTTGTTTGTCCACCTTCAGTAGCGTTCTTTCTCCTTCGGCAATAATCATAAGTATGTCCCTTTCCATTGCAATATGTGCATTTGAGATGAGCTCTGTAGTTCTTTGTGTTGTGATTATTCATGTTGCATTTTTCACAAAATTTAGCTTCTCCTTCTGTAGAGTGAAAATCACGGATCACCTTCTTTATTGCAAAAGCAGATGCTTCTGGTGGTGTCGTCGACTTTCCAGTAAAAGCCTCTGCCTGCTTTTCATGGCGTAAAACCATGGCATAGGCTTTGTTTAGGGTTGGAAACGGATCCATGCCTATTATATTGCTTCGAGTCTGTGCATAGCTGTCATTAAGCCCCATCAGGAACTTCATTGTCTTTTGTGTCTCCAAGAAAACTTTAACCGTGGTGGTTGCCTCACAATTGCAAGGAGGGAATGCACAAAGGGCATCCTTCTCATCCCACAGGCTTTTGAGCTTCGTGAAAAAGGACGTGACTGAGTTTGTACTTTGTTCACAGTCATGAATAGCATTTTCTATATAGAACAATGAAACAGTGTTAGTTTGAGAAAATCTCTCTTTCAGTTCTAGCCATATACCTCTTGCATCTTTGCAATGGATGACACTGCCTGAGATATCTTTCGACATTGCCCCAATTAGTCAGGTTTTTACAAGGATGTCACAGCGGTCCCATTGTTGTTGCTCATCAGGATTATGAGTCGGTCTCTTGAGAGTTCCATCTACAAATACCTTCTTGTTTTTGATAGTAAGTGCCATGCTCATTGACTGTACCCATGTTGTGTAATTGTCTTCCATCAGCGATTGTGAAACGAGGATAGCGCCTGGTTGATCTGAGTGATGGAGAAATAGTGGATGGTTAGAGTTCTCCTATGGTTCTGAGGTCCTGAAAGAGTTTGAGCTCTTGTTCTGTTCAAGAAGCCTTTGATCTTCGTCACCTTCCATGAGGTATGTGGTTGTGTGAATTCCTGGATAGTATGGATTTCTAGGCTCTCACAACCAGTTGCTATGATACCATAAAGAGAATGATAATATTGTATTCTGTATATTGTATTTCAATGTAAAGAAGCACGGCATATATATACACAGTTTACATAGAATCAGATCCACTATTCTAGGCGATACTCTATGAGCTTTTACAAGATTAACGTTGGTAAATCTTTATCCCATTGATTACAGTATATCTCCTAATCACTTGGGATTCTTTCCTTCAATAACCTAAGAACATCATCGGTTTCTTCTTCACATGGTACATGTAATGTTGATTTGTATGTCCAGTTTGCATAACTAATGTTTGTAGTTGCTTGTGCTTCCTGCCTTTGAATTTGCTATGTATGTCCAGTTTGCGTAACTCGTGTTTGTAGTTGCTTGTGCAGTTGTGCTTCCTGCCTTTGAATTTGCTTTGTATGTCTCATCTGTTTTTTTTCCCTTTGTTTTTGCAATTCTATCAGTACAATTTTCTCCTATCTTTTAGCTTTATTTACTCTGCTAAATCCGTCCACAAACAATGCCAATCAGGATTATTTTGTGAAACTCGTAAATCAGGTTATTAATTCCATAAACTTTAATAACCTAGTTTTTTTTAATTATTTTTTATTTAACTAATTTTTTTTAAAATAAATCATACTGCAATACTAAATTTTTTTAATACTAACTCAATACTGGAATATTTTTTTAATACTGTAATAACTATATAAAAACAAATTATCTATTTTAAATCCTTATAAACATATCATAGAAAGACTAAATTATATATATAAAAAATCAATAACCAAAGAAAAAAGAAAAGAAAAAAAGAAAATCCACATCTATAAATTACTACTATAATTCACAGAGCTAATAGATATATAAAAGTATTGTTTTTCTCTTATCTTTTAGCTTTATTTATGATTTATAATATTTATAGTAAAAAAAACTCGTTAATTTACTAGAGCTTCAAACCTTCTAATTAAAAACATATTCACTTGAGGTCTTGGCCCAGCGGTTGAAGGGACTTGTTCCCTTCCTCTGCATCCTGGGTTCAAACCTCACCGTGCATGCCTGTCATCCTTGTGGTGTCTTACATGCTCACTGGGTTTGCAAGATGTTTAGTGAGCCGTGTGATTAGTCGTGGTGCGCGCAAGCTGGCCCGGACACCCACGTAAATCAAAAAAAAAAAAGAACATATTCATCAATTATAACATGGGACTCAGGAAATTTATAATATCTATAGTACAAAAAACTCTTTAATTTACTAGAGCTTCAAACCTTCTAATTAAAAACATATTAATTATAACCATGGGACTCAGGAAAGAGACCCTGTACTCATTTAATGTTTGTTCCATGCTTTGTTGTCACTCTCTTTTCTGCATTAAAAAAATATAGCACATTTGGCTTGTAGAGGTACACTGTAGGGAGGTAGTTTCTCAATATCTTAAAATGTTTTTGGTGATATGGAATTCTCAATTGTTGACCTGCAAGTAGTCAACTCAAGCATAAATTAAACTGGAAAATTAGAGGCAAAATGTGTGTGCTTATGCCTAAAAGGACTGCG
The DNA here is from genome assembly GCA_030145905.1 of Populus davidiana. Lineage (NCBI taxonomy): Eukaryota > Viridiplantae > Streptophyta > Magnoliopsida > Malpighiales > Salicaceae > Populus > Populus davidiana. The sequence goes on along the minus strand of CM057807.1, from coordinate 2,147,891 downwards.
TGTATCTATATTTATAGAATGAACTGATAAGGGAACTACAACTGAAATTAGAGAGAGGGACTGCATTCATTGAACAAAGGCGAGTAAAAGCATGTACTCATCGTGGGCCCTCTCTTTTTCCTGATAATGTTTGTTGTTATAGTAATAATTAATTTTTTTTTTAAAATAAAATAAATTATTTTTATTTTTTAAAATTTATTTTTGAGATTAACACATCAATACAATCTAAAAATATAAAAAATATTTTTCAAAAAATTAAATTTTATAAAAAACCACTTAAGCTGCATTTCCAAAACACCATTATAGCTATATATCCTAAACCAGTTGTTATCAATAGAATAACAAATATACTACAACAAAATGGGATGTCGAACAATACTAACATTATTGACACATTTACCAAATGTGTTTACAAATTTACAAAAAAAAAAAAAATCATCTCTTTATTTTTGTTTTCATCAATTAATTCCTATAATTGCAAAGTTAATTGCCAATTGCTTTGTATTTGTTGGCTAAGGAAAAAATTAAAACAAGAAAGATCAAAATACAAAAAATATTAAAAATAGATGGTGTGTTTAAAGTTGGTGTCAAATGTACAACTTTGTCCTCCAATTTTAAAAATTTGAATTGCTTGGTACCTTATATTTTTCTAAATTCAATTTTGGTTAAAAACTTTTATTTTTATTTTCAAATCTCTGGTTTAGGAATGTTAGAACAAGTTTCGCTCGATTCCAGCGTAGAGAGTAAAAGTTATTGTTTTCGTATATTTCAGCCACTAAGTTGGTTTATCTTGTTATTCATGGGCTCCATTAAAAAGAGTAACTTGATAATAGTTGTTTAAAATCTCAATATTATCTAAAATAGTTAATTGAAGTTGAGGAAGAAAAATCTAACCCGATTTGATTTTATATTTTAGGGGTTTTTGATGTTGATAAATTGATAATTTCATGTTTTAGTGGATATATACAGTCAAAGAAATTAAAGAAAAAAGGTCAAACTTTCTTTATGTTTATATATATATATATAGGTCACTAAACTTCCAGCTGAGGAGTTTATATTTAGAGGGAATATATATATAAACATGGTGCATGCATTGTTTTTGCAGTGTAAAATATATTTTTTCAAATGATATTTTTTATATATTTTTAGACCATATTGATATGTTCATGTTAAAAATAAATTTTTTAAAAATAAAATCAATGTTATTTTAATATATTTTTAATAATAATTCATAATTTAATAATAAATTTTCTTTTTTTGTTTTTTTAATGCAGAAAAGAGAGTGCCAACAAAGCATGGACGAAACAATAAATGAGTATACCCTATATTGCCTACAATTCAAATCTACATAGCTGTAAGAATCCGGGGGTCCCTTTCCTGAATCCCGTGGTTATAATTGATGAATATATTCTTCTATTAGAAGGTACGAAGCTATAATATTGGTTTTACAGGAGATGATTTTGCGATGGTTTATTTTTTTATATTATATAATTAAATAAATAATAATTTTAAAAAACTAGTTATTAATTCTAATAAAATATATTATTTAGTTTATAAGTTTGACATGTTAATTCAGTTAATTCACTCATGGATTTAGTTGGTTATCCTTCAAACTTAATATATATATTTTAATTTCCGGTCCTTTACTTTTTTAATTGGTTAGCCTTTACTATTTAGGGTTTTGAAAAACTCAAATAAATTTATATATGCCTTTAAATAACCCATAAAAAAGTCAAATTACAAATCCATCTAAAACCTAAAAACTCTTTATGATCTGATATGTTTGAAAATTTGAAGGCTAAAATAGAACTTAATAAAACTCTTTTTATAACATAAATTCATAAGCATAAAAATAAATTATTTTAATGATCATAATTATTAGTAATAGATATTTTTCTACGTATTTAGAACTACAACTTTGATGAAGGAGTCGAAGTGAGATAAAATTGTTTTAGAAAACATAATATGACAGTAATTTGGTTGGTTAAAAAGGATCGCCTGATTTAATTTAGAAACTAACAATGCTGAGTATCCTTATATGACTGAGAGTATGATCTAAGAACAAATCAATAAAATTTGTTCTCTAATATGGCAGTAATTTTTTTTATAGTACTAGTTGTATTGTTATTAAAATTTTGGTGGGACTTCAATATTTATATTTATTTTTCAATTGTTTTCTTTCATCTCTTCTAATGTGTAGTTCATTTTATATTTTTATTAGAAGTTATTATTTTAAATAACACAAACTATAAAAATCATGTTTCGAATCATGATTTGTATAAACTAAACTATGATATTTCATAATTAAAACTATATTATTTTGGCATGATTTAAAAAGAAAGACATGTAATAAAAACAAATCCAATTCCACCACTTGCCCATGCATTAATAATTAAAATTTATCTACCCACTTACAGTGAGAATGAAGACCACAAGCCTCTATGCAATTATTAGAGACAACAACAAGGATAAGGTTATACGTCCACGCATCAATTTTTATAAATTTATTAATTATTGAAGTAAAATAAATATTTTTCTATATTAAGCAAATAAATTTGATATCCTTTAAAGTCAAGAAAAATCAATAAAATTATAAGTAAATTAATTAAACAAAGCTTTTTAATCAATTTCTTATCACCAAGCGAATACAATATTGAAAGCAATTTTTATTCACTTTGTAGTAGTCTTAAGAATAGAGTTTGCATTTATTTTAAGCAACCGTTCAAAAACCTGACAATTTAACTTAGTTTATTTTTCTTTGATAAATCAAGATAAGAGTTGCAAAAAACAAATTGATAAGGAATCTGATTCTATTCCTTGATTTTAGATGATTTGTTATTATACACATATCTTATAGGATACATAGTTTGCTACGTTTTATTTGTTTCCCATTATATAGGATTTGCTAAACTACTGTACATACATTATATAATGAGAATCAATCACCTCTGCATGGCAAGGGTGAATTACAGTTATTCTTAAACCCTGTTATGGTATCAGATCTCCTTTAGGTTTTTCTTTACTCGATCTCTTTATCATGGCTCCGCCGTTCTCATCCCTTCCGCTGAACACGATGATGCATATGCTTACCATCAAACTGACCTCCTCAAATTATTTGTTATGGAGAAATCAGTTCATACCGTTGTTAACAAGCCATGATCTTCTTGGATTTCTGGATGGTAGTATCGCAGTACCTTCTCCATAAATTACTAGTACTGATGGCTATACTCAGATGAATCCAACATACTCTTCTTGGCTAAACACAAATCAGGCCCTATTAAGTCTCCTCTATTCTTCCCTTACGAAGGAATCTATAAGTGAGGTGCTTGGTTTGAAACATGCTCATGAGGCCTGGACTGCTCTTGAAGCCTCCTTCTCCCACATATCAAATACTCACGAACTGCAACTTAAGGACGAGCTCCAACTAATGCAGCAAGGCTCTAAATCAGTGGTTGAATTCTCTCGCCTCTTCAAAGGCCTTTGCGATCAACTGGCAGCAATTGGTCGACCCATCTATGACTTGGATAAAGTTCATTGGTTCTTAAGAGCTTTGGGTCCTGAATATAAAATCTTCTCAACAATAATGCTTTCCCAGTCTCCATTACCTTCTTTTGCATATATCATCTCGAAGCTTTGAGTCATGAGATTTTTTGATACATTTATCAACTTTCAACAGTATATTGAAACTCAATTGTCATCCAAAATTAAGTCATTCCAATGTGATGGTGGAACCAAATTTATCAATAATAAATTTCACTCTCACCTCACATCTTGTGGTATTGTATTGCGTGTTGCATGTCCTTATACACCCAGTCAAAATGGAATTGCTGAACGTAAACACTGACATGTCACCGAAACAGGTCTCACTCTTATGTTTCATGCATGTATTCCATTGCCTCTTTGGGTTGAGGCCTTCTCAACAACTGTTTATCTCATTAACCGACTCCCCTCATAAGCTCTTGCTAGCAAAACTCTTTACGAGCTTCTGTTTGGTAAATACCCCGACTACACTATGTTTCGTACTTTTGAATATTTATGCTTTCCTTATTTGCGAGATTATGCTCCTAACAAATTATCTCCCAAATCTGCTCTTTGTGTCTTCTTAGGTTATAGCCCCCTTCACAAGGGTTTTCGTTGTTTTGATCGCAAAACACAACGTCTTTATGTCTCTCACCATGTCCAATTTTATGAAACTATATTTCCTTATGCAGGTGGTAATGCTCAACAAAATCATAATTCCATACCCTATATTACTTTTTTTGATTTCTTGGACTCTCATAATATTGTGTCTCATGCCTCCCCACCTCCGTTGGTGTCTCATCCAGTTTCGACTTCTACTTGTTTACCATGCAGTGATAAACCTGTTGCCTCCTGTTCCCAGCCTCCTATTATGTTTATCATCCCATCTTCTAGTTAGCCTTCTCCTCCTGTTCCTGTTTCAATAATGATGACTACTAACCTTCACCCTATGGTTACTAGAAGGAAAGCTGGTATATTTAAACCTAAGGCTTATCACGCGTTAAACATTACACCTTCTTCTCAGTTTTTTCAGGTTCTTCTAGCTATCCAAGAGCCTCGGGGTTTCAAGCCTGCAGCTAAACATCCTGCATGGCTCTAAGCTATGGATGCTGAAATACAAGCCTTAAAGAAGAATGACACATGAGATCTTGTACCGCGTCCTGCAAGTCACAATGTAGTTGGTTGTCGCTGGATCTTTAAAACCAAACTCCATGCTGATGGATCCATTGAGCATCATAAGGCTCGCCTTGTGGCCAAGGGCTTCTCACAGATTCATGGCCTTGATTTTGAAGACACGTTCAGTCCTGTTGTGCGTCCTACTACTGTTCAGATTATTATATCCATTGCCGTCAGTTCTAGGTGGCTTCTACATCAATTAGATGTTCAAAATGCCTTTCTTCATGGTCATCTCTCTAAACTGATATATATGGATCAACCTCATGGCTATGCAGATCCACGGTTTCCTCATCATGTATGTCGACTAAAGCGTGCTCTTTATGGACTCAAACAAGCCCCTCGTGCTTGGTTCCAACGCTTCAGCTTGTTTTTACTGCAGTTTGGTTTTCTTATCAGCAAGGCAGATTCTTCTCTGTTTGTGCATCATTCTGCATCTGGAACGGTTTATCTCTTACTCTATATAGATGATATGGTGCTTAGTGGTAGCAATCCCAGCTTGATCAAGACTCTTATCACACGGCTGTCCACCGAATTTGCCATGAAAGATTTGGGGTCTTTACACTATTTCCTTGGTGTTGAAGTCCACCATCACTCCCATGGTTTATTTCTCAGCCAAACCAAGTATGCTCTTGATCTTCTCCACTGTGCTGACATGGCTAAAGCCAAACCCATTACCACTCCTTATGTCGTCGATCAGCATCTCTCCACTAACAGGAAGTTATTTTCAGACCCCACACTTTTTCGGTCTCTTGCTGGTGCTTTGCAATATTTGACAATTACTCGCCCTGATCTCTCATTCAGTGTCAATTCAATTTGCCAATATATGCATGCTTCGACAGAAGATCACTTTCGTGCACTCAAATGTATATTGCGTTATGTTAAAGGAACGGTTCATCATGGTCTTCAACTTCATTGCAATCCTTCCCGTGACTTGCTTGCCTATTATGATGCTGGCTGGGCTGGTTTTCCTGATACACGTCGATCTACCACCGGCTATCTTATCTTCTTAGGTCCCAATCTTATCTCCTAGTGCTCCAAGAAACAATCCACTATTTCTCGCTCCAGTGCCGAAGTTGAATATCGATCCTTAGCTGTTGCTACTGCTGAAGTCGCTTGGATTGTTCAGCTACTTCGTGATCTACACCTATAATTACCTTCCCCTCCGAAGCTACTATGCGACAACAAAAGTGCTATATTTATGGCAGTCAATCCTGTCACTCGACCTCGCTCTAAGCATATTGCGATTGATTATCATTTTGTTCATGAACTTATTGCCAATGGTTCCTTAAAGGTCGCCTTCGTTCCCTCTCATCTTCAGCTTGCTGATTCTTTTATAAAAGGAGTCCCTAAACCTCAGTTCCTCCTTTTTCGTAACAAGCTTCGCGTGCTTCCTTCTGCCATCCTCAGCTTGAAGGGGGGTGATAAGGAATCTGATTATATTTCTTGATTTTAGATGATTTGTTATTATATACATATCTTGTAGGATACATAGTTTGCTATGTTTTGTTTGTTTCCTATTATATAGGATTTGCTAAACTACTGTACATACATTACATAATGAGAATCAATCACCTCTGTATGACAAGGGTGAATTACATCTATTCTTAAACCCTGTTACAAATTAATTCTTTTGCTTCTTACTCTAATCCCTAACAACAATTATAGATTGAAAAAAAAACTAGAAAGCATATATGTCATCCTAAAACAATTTAATAAGCATGAATAACAATGAATAGCATAATTTTAAACAAGAAAAAATAAAAACTTGAATCTGAATGAATTACAATGATAACATTACTTCTTATAGCTTGCTAATGAAGATTGTGTGTATTCCTATTAAACCAAAATTAGGAATTATTTCATAGTTGCTGGAAAATTGACAAAAACATAGAAGAAAAGAATGTTGCAAAGCTTATGTTTCAGTTGTGTTCTGTTTTATTTATTCTCTCATTCACTGTTGAATTTCTTCAGAATTCTTAGGTTAATTAAAATTTCTTATGCTAGGTAACTCATTTTTTTCTCTATCTAGTCCTTAAAGTTGCTTAAATCCCTTAAACTTTGTGTTGAAAATGCACTCTGCTACTGTCACAATTCTATTATAATTCCAATTCTATTGCAACTTGGACTTTATTTCTGATTTTGTTTCTTGCAATATCCGACCATCATAATAGTATTCTTTTATTTATAACATGCTAGAAACTTGATTTGCACCTTTCTTGGGTTCTAAGATCCACTGTTTCTATATTAAATTTTTAGTCATAATAGGATACTTAACACCATTAGTTTTTTTATCAAATCAAGAAACTAATCTTGTCATTCAAGAAAAAAAAATGCTTTCCTTGTACCTTTTAACTTTATTTATAATATCTATAGAAAAAAAAACTCGTTAATTTACTAGAGTTTCAAACCTTCTAATTAATATATTTATCAATTAAGAAAATATATAACCATGGGACTCAGAAAAGGGACCCTACTGCTGCCGTTGTCTCTAATAATTGCTGACAGCGTTGTGCTTGTGGTCTTCATTCTTACAGCTAGGTTGATTTGAATTATACGTAAAATAGTGTCAAACTCATTTAATGTCTAGTCCATGCTTTGTTGGCACTCTCTTTTCTGCATTAAAAAACTATTTTTAATTAAAAATATATTAAAATAATATTGTAATTAATTATTGTTCTGACCTTTTAGCTTCACGTGGGTATCCATCAGTAAGGGATTTTCACTCACAGCTAAAAAAAATATCAAGTAAGAAAAAGCAATAAAAATCTAATTACGAAGTATTAAATTTAAAATAAAAAAATAAAAATAAAAGTTATAGAAACACGGTCCTGGTAGCCTAGCAGGCATGGGCCTCCAAAATAAATTTAAGACGTTGATAATTTGCCATCATACTACGCCCCTTAAGACGTTGTCTGGAATAATTGAACACAGCGTTGAGCTTGTTGTCTTCATTCTTACATTTCTAGTACCTTATTGAGTTTTTATTATTTTTATAGATATTTCCTCTAAATGTGAACTCATCTGGAAGATTAGTGACTTATAAACAAATACATAAAGAAAGTTTGACCCCTTTTTTCTTTAATTTCTTTGAGTGGATATAAAACAGCGATGCTAGAGCTGAGAAAATATTATCCATGGCTATGCTCACCCCGCCCTGCAGCTCTGCTTGTGTTAGGATTTTGTGGAATTTTTATAGAAGAAATGAAAAGGTTCTAGAATTCATTGGTTAATGTGTTTAGTATTGTTCGACATTCCATTTTGTTGTAGAAAACCAGTTTGGATACAAAGCTACGACGCTATTCAAAATTACAACACAAACAACGTTTGGCAAAAAAAAAATTTAAAATAATTTTTTTATATTATTAAATTATTTTAATGTATTAATATAAAGAATAAATTAAAAAATAATTACATCAGCAAGCAAACGCTATCTCTACACAAGAGAGAGAGTGGCCCGCAATCAACGAATGCAGTCCCTCTCTCTAAATAGTACGTGCCTCCTTCGCCACCACTCAAATCTATTGTAGTTCCCTTATCAGTTCATTCTATAAATATAGATACACGCAATCCTTTTATGCATAAGCACACACGTTTTGCCTCTAATTTTCCAGTTTAATTTATGCTTGAATTGACTACTTGCAGGTCAACAATTGAGAAGTCCATATTACCAAAAAAAATTTAGATTTTGCAGGTGGTAATACGATGAAGGTGAACACAAAAGAGTCGATCATTGTCCGCCCCGTTCAAGAAATGCCTAAACAACCGCTTTGGCTCTCTAACATGGACTTGCTGCATCCAAGATACTACCTCCCTACAGTGTACCTCTACAAGCCAAATGGCTCCGCCAATTTTTTCGAAGCTACAGTGCTTAAGGAAGCCCTGGGAAGGGTTCTTGTGCCATTTTATCCGGTGGCTGGAAGGTTGGCAAGGGATGAAAATGGTAGAATTGAAATAAACTGTAATGGGGAGGGAGTGTTGTTCGTCGTGGCTGACACAGATTCTACTACTGAAGAGCTCGGTGAATTCATGCCTAGCTTGGAACTTCGACAGCTCATTCCAACAGTTGACACTAATTTAGAAGACATATCTCGTAACCCACTTCTTCTTCTACAGGTACATCTATTAATTACTTATAACTAATAACCATAGCAAGCCTAGCAAGTTTATGATCTATAATTGAGAAGGCATGAGAAATTTTCTTGTTTCAGTTTGTCCTTGTATATTTTCAGCAACGAATTATTACTTTTTTTTATCTATCGAAGTTAAGGTAGTAAAAAATCTGTCATTATTGCTGGCAGGTAACCTCGTTCAAATGTGGTGGAGTTTGTCTCGGAGTTGGGTGGCATCACACTCTAGCAGATGGCACTGGAGCTCTCCATTTCATAAACTCTTGGGCTACTTTAGCACGCGGCCTTTCTATCACTACCCCACCGTTGCTTGATCGAACCATCCTCCGTGGTCGGGTGCCACCAAAATCTATTTTCCATCATGTTGAATATGATCCCCCGCCTACCATGAATACTCTTACCAAAAACTCAAAATCCCAATCTTTGGCAAATTTTAAAATTACACTGGATCAAATTAGTTCCTTAAAAGCAAAGGCCAACAACGTCGAGAGCGAAACCAAGTACACCACCTATGAGATCCTAACCGCACACATATGGCGTTCTGTATCGAAGGCACGTAATTTTCCTAATAATGATCAAAAAACCAAATTACGCATATCGGTCGATGGTCGTTCCAGATTGAATCCTCCACTTCAGTCTAGCTACTTTGGTAATGTGATCTTTACAGCTTCTCCGATTGCTTTATCCGGGGACCTTTTATCGGAATCATTTTTGTGCACCGTAGAAAGAATCCATAGAGAGATAAAGAAAATGGATGACGAGTATTTAAGATCTGCTCTTGACTACTTAGAAGAAGTCGGTGATGTCGGTGATGTAAACACTATTGTTCGAGGCTCTCCAACTTGTGCTTGCCCAAATCTTACAGTCGCTAGTTGGATGCGATTGCCCATTTATAAAGCTGATTTTGGATGGGGTGCTCCATTGCTTATGCGGCCGGCAACGATGTTCGAAGGTAAGGGATACATACATCCAGATCCAGCCAACGATGGGAGTTTCTCGTTGGCTCTATGCTTGGAGACTGATCATATGGAATCCTTTCGAAAGCTTTTCTACGAATTTTGATTTTACAAATAAACAGATGTGCTTGTCTACAAATTTGTGGGCACAATCGAAGGACAAGAAGGAATTAGTTTCCCTAAACTAAATAGGGTTTCTTTGTCTATGTCCCAGAATCTCTCTATCCCCGGGGGCAATAGCACTAGAAAGAGCAGGGGCATATCTAAGTCCACAAATGATTGTATAAGAGACTAGTCGGCTGGCTATTGTTCCTAGAGTAGTGTGCCAAGTTTGCTTCAAAAGGCACCAAGCTACTTTGTTTCTTTTTCTTATTCGAATTTCTTTTTTATATATTTGAAAGTGTTAATTTAAAGTGTTTTTAATGTAAAAAAAAAAAACATCAAATTGGTCCTTTTTAACTATCTTTTTGTTGCCTTTCATATATTTTCATTTCTATACCATAAAAAAATAGCTAACTGAATGAACAAAAAAGTATACCAAAAAAAAAATGCTTGAAAATGATTTTTTTAACTGTAAAACACTTATGCTCTGACTTTTCATTTACCAAACTATAATTTGGCTCGGATATAAAGACAAATGAAAGGTATCTGTTCCCAAAAAATGAAAAAAAAAAAAAAAAAAAAAAAAGGCTAAGGCACATGCACATGGATGCCTTACGCCTGCGTGGATGAAATTGTTTTTTAGTTCCAAGCATGCTAGGCCAACTAAGGCCGTGCTTGGATAAAATATAAGTTGTTATATTTTAATAGTGATATGATTGTCATCATCTCATATAAATATTTTAATATTTAACTAATTTTTAATTTTATGAATAATTGGTTATATATAATTAAATTAAAAAATTTTAAAAAATAATTGAATTCAGATCACAAATATAATTAATTAATTTCGATTAGATAGGAATCAATATTATAATTTGTTTTGATTACATAAATTTGATTTATTAATTAATTATATGTATAAATTTTTAAATTTATTATTAATTTCTTTAAATTAAAAACAATGTAAAATGCCATCATATAAATTTTTTAAATTATCCAACTCTTGACAAGGTGAAGATTAAGTAATAAAGTTTTCTTACAAGATCTCATAATATGTTGTCTTTCACGTCACTCTCTAAATTTGTTTTTTTTTTTTTATGTAATCTCTTAGCATTTTGTTGTTTTACTTTGTAGTTAGGGTTAATTGAAGGTTAAAATTACGGTTGCATATGGGATTTTTTTTAATAAAATCACCATTTAAAAGGCATAACCAATTTACTCTTGGACTGTTTTTTTTTTTAATTATTAATATTTATGATGATTGATTAATTTTATATGTTATTCTAATCAAGTTTTTAATTTTTATTTCAAATATTTTATTGAAAAAAAATAACAACGTTTATTTTAAATACAAGCTCAACGCTGTATGAAATTCCTGTGCGGTAGAAAAGAAAAATATCTATTGATAATATTTGTGCCTATCAATTTTGATTTATAAAAAGAGTTTCACTAGGTTATACTTTCACCTTTAAATTTTTTAAAAAGTCACATCTAATTTGAAAAGGTTTTTGAGTTTCATGTTAATTTATAATTTTTAACTTTTTATTGGTTATTTGAAGGCATGAACAAGTTTATTTAGATTGTTATGGATAGATAAAAAAATACTAAAAAATAAATTTTTTAAATGTAAAATACTTGTATCCTGACTTTCATTGACCAGACGTCATTGTAATCTAACCAAAATAGAAGACATTTTACATGTTTTAAATTTTTTCAAAAAAATAAAAATAAATGATAGGTTGTCTCTCTTTAAAAAAAAAATGTTTAGCACGTTAATGCCTTGGGCCTGCACGCTAGACCTCTTTGTTGGAGGCTCAGGCATGCAAGGCCAACCAGGGCGCATTCCGTGGCCTTTTTTTTTTTTTTTTTCTCTTTTTTTTTTAATTTTTAAATTTATCCTTAGCAATTAAATTTTTATTAACTTTTAATGATTTTTTTCTCTTTCATTCCAGAACTTTTTAATATTCATTTTTTTGGTGAAATATAATTTATTTTATTTTAATATTTATAAATTTATTGTAATCTTATACAGACCCATCAATATTGAGTTAGTTTGTAATTTTATAAATATCTATTTTTTATTATATAATTAAATAAAAAATTATAAAAAATAATTAAAATCGAATTATGACCAATTAACTTTTATTAGTTAGGAATCAAACATTATAAATTACATAAATAATTCTTGAATTATTAATTAAATACATGCATTTAATTTTTAAATATATTATTGATTTTTTTTTAATTAAAAACATGTATAAAATCTCATCATATAATTTTTTTAAAAAAAATTATCCAACTATTGACAAGGTGCAGATCAAATAGAAGGAGTGCTCAACTATATTCTAATTGACTTTTAAGGAATTAAGTTTTTTTTTTTTTTTTTTATGATATCAAAACTAGAATCAATCTCGCTGACCTCAGGATTGATGGGCCTTTGAAAGGGGACCCTATAGCCTTGTCGTTGTCTCCAATAATTGCATATAGGCTTGTGGTCTTCATTCTCACAGTAAGTGGGTAGATAAATTTTAATTATTAATGCATGGCAAGAGGTGGAATTGGGTTTTTATTATTATTATTATTAGCATGGTTTTTTTTAATCATGCCAAAATAATATAGTTTTAGAAAAATTATGAAATATCACAATTCATATAAGTTGTCACGATTGAAAACATGATATTTATTGTAACCCATTTTTGGGTCCCCACAAAAAAAAATAACCAAAAGAGGTTAGAAAAATAACAGGAGGCAGAAGCGCTCAGAAAACGGTCAGAAAAAATTGGTCAAGGAGGTTAAAAATACAAGGATTGAATTTTTGACAGTATGATCAGAGCCCCATTGGAAAAGAAATTTAAATTTTAGGAGAAAAGCCCAAATTTGGATGTTTATGGACTTAATTGGATTTTTATTTGAATTTATAGAGGATTTGATTCCAAGAAAAATTGATTTTTAAGTCAATTTAGTCTTTAATCAGAAGAAATTTAAGTTCTGGGGTCAAAATATATTTTTTAGAAATTTATTAGGTCAAATCAGGGGCTTAATTGCATAAATATTGAAGTTTAAGAGCCAATTAGGGACTTAATTGAGAAAATCCGAAACCAAGGACCAAATTGGAAGAGGCGCGTAAATGGAGGGGCTGTATTGGATTGATCCGGGGGGCCTAATTGAAGAAATTGAAAGTTTATTGATCAATTGAGGGCTATATTGCATAAATCAGAGGCCAAGGACCGAAGTGAAAAGCGCGACCAACTATAGGGGCGGGGACCGAAATTGGCAGGGATGCAATTGAAAAGAAAAAAGATGATTGAGGTCTGATTTGAAATTTGGCGCGTTCTGGCGCCACATTTAAATGAAACGGCGCGTTTTCTCCAAAACAACGTCGTTTCATTTCTTTTGTTTAAAAAAAAGAAAAAGAAAAAGAAAAAAGAAAAAAGAAAAAAGACCGAATGGTGCCGTTTTGAACGGCACTGTTCCCCTTTCTTCTTCCCCCCCGTATGCGCAGCAGGGAAGAGGAAAACCTGGGTTTTGTTCCCGCCTCTCTCCTCGCGTGCTATGACCCGACGCTCCACGCCTTGGGACCACCGAAACCAAAGCCAATGGCCGACCACCCGCCGCGCCACCGAAACCGAGGGAAACACGCCTTGGCAGCGGTGCCTGCCGACCGACCGGCCGACCGGCGTTGCCCCACTCCCCATGAGGCCATGATAAAGCCATGCCCTGTATCCCTATAAATAGAGAAGAAACAGAGTAAAAGAAGGGAAAAAAAAAAGATAACCCGAAGAAAACAAAAAAAATCGAAGAGAGAGAGGAGGAGAGAGAAACAACCGAACAGAGGAGAGAGCCACCGAGAGAAAAGGGAAAGTTTGAAGTTGGGAGGGAACTTAGAAAACGAAAACCAAGCAAACGAACCGAGAGGACGTCGCTGGACTGTTTGGAAATCGCCGTGAGGAGCCGCCGTCCGTGAGCTAGGACACTACCATCGCCTCCACCGCAGCACCGCCAGCACGCCATCGTCTACGCCGCGCCATGTACGCTTCCTCCCCCTGCACATTTTTTTCAAAACCTATACGAGTTTTTTCCTCCTGCATGCAGAATCGTTCTGCGTGCAGGAGGCGAGGGGGAAAATAATTCCCCCCCGTTCTGTTGTTTTTTTCTGGGCCAGACAGGTTCTGGCCCAGAAATATGTGTGATGGGCCAGAGGGATTCTGGCCTAACCTGGCTGTCTGGGCCGGGTCCGGCCCAGACCAAGGTAGGATAGTTGTTGGGCCGGGATCGACGCAATCCCTTTTGGGCTGAGTCCGGCCCAACGACTTTTGGGGCTGAGTCCGGCCAGTTAGTTGGGCCGGCCCAGCCCACTTAATATATTAATATATTATATTATATTATATTATATTATATTATTATGTATGTGTGTGTGTGTATATATATATATATATTTAAAAAAATTCGGAAAAGTCTTAAAAAATATATTGTTGTTTTCTCTTCATATTTTTATCAAAATGGCTTAATATTGGTTTGTATTTTTATACTGTGGAGATACAAATTCAGTATTAAAATACCCGGTTTTCATCAAAACATCAAAGATTTTAAAAAATAAAAAATGTTTTTGCTTTCAAAAAAATTCTAAAACGTCTTTAAAAATATTGTTGATTTTTCCTGCATATTTTTATTAAAATGACTTAATATTGGTTTGTATTTTTACACTGTGGAGATACAAATTCAGTATTAAAATACCCGGTTTCATCAAAAAAAAAATTTTGGATAAAAAAAAATGTTTTCTTGCGTGTTGCATACGGCCAATACCCTAACATGTTTCGGATGTTTTTACATATACAAAAAATATTGGAAGTTCTTAAAGATGTGTTTTCGCATGGATTTCTTAAACACCACAAAAATTGTTTTCTTGCATTTCTAGATTTTACAACATGTTTGTAAAACTCCAAAGGGTATTGGCCAATATTCCAAAAACTATAAAAATCTTATTTTGGGGGGGAAATTCATCTATTATTCACCGCTAATGTTTGGATAAAGAAATCCTTAAAGGATGAATATCCAAAATATTATTGGGAGTAATAAACCCGCACACATCCTTGGAAGAAGCCTTGATTATAATCGAGGACATTTCAAAATTTCAAATGTTTTACTCCACGGTTTACGAGCCGTGAAAGTATGAAATACTAAGGCAAAAAGAGGTTTTTAAAAGCGCTTTGAATTTCCTTAGATTTCTAAATTTTTTGTTCCTCCTCCTTGCGATTTACGAGTCGCAAACTCTTGAAATACTAAGGGAAAAATGAGCTTTCAAATCACATGGAATCTCCTTGGATTTCTATCGAAATGAATTTTATTTGAATCAAACATAGAAAATTGACGAGATTAGAAAACACCAACACCATGGCAATTATAGAGCAAACCAAACACCAGGCAGCTTACCTTAGGTAGGGCGTACTAGGGGTGCTAATACCTTCCTTTACGCAACCAGTCCCTTGCCTTAGAATCTCTGAAAGACCAGTTAGGGTTCCTAGTGACCAAAATACTAGGTGGCGACTCCAAAGAACCAATCAAGCAAAAAACAAACGAAAAATCGCCATCGAACGTCGCGCGGAATTTTTTCGACGTACGATAGAATGACGACTCCACTGGGGACCCTTGGACTAAGCTTGGTAATTGTTTTTTATTATGCTATGTGTTGTTGTTTTTCTTGTTTTACTTTGAATGATACTTTGTTTAAAAGCTTTAGCATGTATCTTTACATTTTGTCATACATGATGTAGTCATTCATCACTTTATTATTATTTTCTTTTTGGAGAGCACACACATTAAATTTTAAGTTAAGTGGGGAACTAGCAGCTTGCCTTATGACTTGAGTCAAGGTTTAAGTTTGTGTAAACCCCAACTCTTTGCTGAGTGTTTAGACTGATAGTGATTGGTACACGTGCCATCCCACTATCTGCTGAACCCCTATATTGCCTTTACGAGGGTGATCACTAGGACAACAAGAGACCCTCTTTAGAGACAAAGTAGTAAACCTACCCAATGTCTCACATAAAGGAACTAGAGCCTATCCTTAGGATGTATGCTCCATAATATCTTTTTGCCTCCAAACAAGCCTAAGCTCAAAGCATCTTGAATCTCAAGACCTTCATTCAAAAGCTAGCCAAGGGAGAGGGGAGGAGGTAGAGGAACAGAGCAGATCGAAAAGGGGAAGCAAAGAAGCCATAGAAGATTTCAAAAAACAAATGAAATAAAAAAACTAAAATCAACTGTTGCTTGCGTTTCTTTGCTAGTTCTGCAGGTCACCACCGACGAGGAAAGGAGGAGGGGAAGAAGCTGAGCAAGACCCACCATCCGCCGGTCATTTATCAAGACAGTCAAAGATTCATGGGCCTTAGAAAGGACCCTATAGCCTTGTTGTTATCTCCAATAATTGCATATAGGCTTGTGTTCTACATTCTGACAGCAAGAGGGTAGATTTTAATTATTAATGCATGGTAGAACGTGATATTGACTCTTTTTTATAATCACCATTTTTTATTTAAATCATGCCAAAACAATATATTTTTTAAAAACATTATGAAATATCACAGTTCAAGTAAGTAACAAAAAAAAGATATTGAAAATATATCAAGATTACAATATTATTAATACCACATATATAAAAAAATCTAAATGAAATAATTATAATAATTACTAAAAAATCACCAACATGAATTCAAGTAAATTATATTTGTTTGATAAAGACAAGTAAGTCATCACTATTTTTTTTTTGTCAAATGGATAGAATTTCTAGAGTTTGTTTGTTTTTGTATTTTTAAAATACTTTAAAAAAATTAATTTTAAGCGGTGATTTTTTTTTTTACTCAGGAAAAACAAGAATTTCCTTTTTTTCTCACATTACCAGAGAAATCTTATCTAAAAACAAAAATCGTTACGACACTCCACATGACAAGATTTATTTGGTAACTCTCAAATGTTATAAGCTAAAAAGAAAATTTTTTTTCTTAAAAAAAAAAAACTCAAATAAAAAATACACTCTCACATCTATATGTTGTATTAAGAAAAATTAATACATTTTTCTTAGAAGCTAAACTTAAAATTTAATTCTAAGAAACTTAAGAAAAAGATACATCCTGGTAGACTAAATTAACTTCAAATATTTTAAACGTTTAAAATATAGGGTCTCTTTCATGAGTCCCATAGTTATATATTTTCTTAATTGAAGAATATATTCTTAATTAGATGGATTGAAGCTCAAATAAATTAATACAACGCGCGTGAGTACACACATGCTCTAGATTAAAAAAAAAAACTAATACATTGTCCCTATTAGAGTATTGAGAGCCAAAAATCTAGTACTTCAATGCTTGGATGAATTTGAGATCAACCAAGTTCAAATGGCATGTTACATCTATTTTTTGCTAACCTTGAGATGATAAGTTGGTCATCTAAGGCCCTGCTGGGTTTTCTTCAAAATTAGTTCTCTTGGAATAACATAGCCAAATTCTTGATTTTGCCCCAACTCTTGCTTCATGCCTGTCTAGTACAGAATATTGCTGTAAAAAGATATGCCATGTAACATGACTTTTGCAACCTTAGCTAGCAATCATTTTCTGACATATGGCATGTAAATGTGAACATGTTTGGCTTTTATTAGTAAAGAATTATTTGCTTTGTTAAAAGTGAATATTTTTATATAGTTAATTTATTCAAATTAGATAAAGAATTAGTCATATTTATTTTATAGAATATAATATGATTATTTATGTAATTATCTAGTTTATTTGAATAAATTATATATGAAGTTCAGATAAGTTTTATATAAAAAAAATACAAGTTATCCAAAAATAACTATAAAAAACGTTTATCAAATGCTCTTATCTTTATCCCATGATGTGTATATAAGGAAGGACACTCTGAAGCTTTAACGGGGCAAAAGCAACATTGGGCACTTACAGCGTAGCAAGAGTGTCCAACCAACTAAGGAGTTACACAGAGTTTCACATCATATACTATTGACAAAGAAAATTCTTAAGGAAAATTGTTCGTTGAAGAGTTGGACAGCCTATAGACTCCTAGAGGGGTTCTTGTGTAAACTGTTAGTAATTGGATGTTATTGTTAGGATGACAATAATTTGAAGATCATCAGGTGTTATGACAAGCTACTACGGTAAAAGACAAAATAAAGAGCTTGTCTTGACAAGTAAAGTAGTATAGTTATTGTCGCATGTGTGCGGCGTTACAACAATTATTCTCCCGGGTCGAGATCTCTCTGAAGATGGGGGAAAGAACAAGATTTTTTTTTTCTTCTTATTAGTAAAAAAGGGATGAAGTCGACACTTAGTATTGTGGTCACTATGAATCTTAACTGGTCTCAGAGTCTAGATGAGAGAACTGATTGTGTATAAGAATAATGTATCACTCCTACCACACCTTACCTAAGGTAAGTTGTGTTGTTTATTTGTTTGATATAAAATAAGCTGATGTTATTTTTCTAATCATTGGTTTGTTTAAGGTTTAAAAAAAGATCTATTCAATAAAAAAGTATTTATCTCATGTTGTTAAAGCCTAACAATTCTAAAGTCAAAACATAAAATTAAAAGAAATTATCTTTTTATTCAATATCAGTAATATATTTTATGTATAAGTTCATAATCTCGCTTATTAAAATAATTCAAATTTGTTGTTTTTGAAATATAGACCAAGTTCACATAACTTTAAATCCAAAAATACATGCAAAATTAAAGACTAATTTTTGTGATTTGTTTAATATGATAAAATATGAAAATTTAACTTATTTTTTATAAACTTGTCCATATGCAATAAAAATATAAAAATAAGTTTTTTTTATTGTTTTCTTATTTTTATTTTTTTAATAAAACCAAATAAAATGCACAACCCATATCAAATTGTCCTCTAAATGTGAAGTCCTATATATATAAAAGAAAGTTTGACCTTTTTTTCTTTAGTTTCTTTGAGTGAATATGATCGGGAGAAATGTGATGCTTGAGTTGAAATTTTCTAGTAATTTTTTCACTCAAAAATTGTTTGTCCTAATCATAATGTACGTATGCCTGATTTTCTTTACCTTATTTTTTATGCTATATAAAAGATTGGTCATTGATTGTGATTTCAGAGCCTTTTTTTAGCATGTAGAAATAAATATCAAATTACCAATCACATTATTTATTAAATCAAGACAAATTCTAAACCTCAATAACTCTATAAACGAAAAGAAAACATAATTAGAATCAACCTCTTTTAAGCTTTTGTGGAAAATCTATTATGAATAATAGTCAGGATGCAAAGCTATAATCTTAGTAGCACGTACTTCTCCTTCCCTTTCTTCCTTTTGTGTTAACAAAATTAGATTCGAAATATTTTTAAGTTAATTTACAATTTTTGAATACTTTTAAGAAAAAGGCACAAGATAATGTGTACTAGGAAGGTGAAGTCTACGCGCCTAACTTTTTTTTTTATTAAGTGAATAACATGTTGTCAATATTTAAAAAAAAAATATATAGCTAACAATGTGTCACTTGCTTATATATATAATATGTCCTTTTTTGGCTAAAATTCTAGCCACCAAAAAGTTCAGATCCAAGTTTTTGAATAAAAAAACATAATTTTTTATTTGTTCACCTTAAAACTCTTTAGAAACATCCTAGGAATCTCAATAACTTTTTTTCAATTCTAAAAAACTCTAATCACTCTAAAATCCAATGAAATCAAAAACTAATATATAGTCCCAATTTGTTTTTTTACGGAATATTCAATGGAAAACACCACCTCCACAAAACCCCCCCTCTCAAAGACTAAGCTATTAACACCAATATCTATATTTTTAATTGCCTAAATATGACTGATAAACATTCTCTCTCCTTTTCCCTTTTTTTTTTTTTTATGATTTTCTCTCATCTCATAACATCCAAGGATTAAAATGTAAAAAAAAAATTACATAGCAGGATCGCACATAGAAAAATTAAAACTTCAAGGATCAAAATGTAGTTTTTCACTCCAATTAACATCAAAAAAATACTAGATAAGGATCAAAATGTAGTTTTTCACTCCAAGGGTTGAATTTTATTTAGTATTGACTTAGTTTATATCATGCAAACAAGCTATGTAATTTATCTTAGATAAGGTGCATTAGGAGTGATATGTTATGTATATACATAACTAGTTTTTTTAGTCAGACTTTGAAATTAATTAGGGTTTTAGTGATCAAAATATTAGATGACAATTTTATTTTTATTTTTTAATAAAAAACAAGAATTTCTTATTTTTTTCATCATTATTAGAGAGATCCTAACCTTAAAAAAAATCCTTATGTCATTACACACATGCGACAAGATTTATTTGGTGACTCTCAAATATTATAAACTGGAAAAAGAAATTCTTTAAGAGTAAAAAACTCAAATAAAAGTTATCCGACGTCAGTATTAGGGAGAAGAAATTTGAGTAATTTGATTAGTGATTTTTTTGTCTTGTTTACTCTTTCATCCTATCATCGGTGAAAAATGTTATCAGGTGAAAAATTTATTAATAATTTTATATTTATTTCTCTCGTCATCTCAAATAAAAATCTTTGATATTTAAATTTTGTATAAATTTATTATTATTCTATGCGTAGTTTTTATATTAATTTAATTAAAGAAAAAAAATATACTTAGTGAATAGTTAATCATTAAAGATATGATATTATATATATAAAAAATTCAATCTAAGAATTCAAATGCTCTAATAATAATCTTTTATAAGGAAACTACCATAGATATGTCAAAAAATTTAAATATGTTTTCTTTTAAAAAAATAAAATTTGTTTTAATGAGATTTGTGATTTGTTTTAAGTTGCAATTCTAAGAAAAATTAAAAAGAGACAACCTAATTATAAGGATTTGTGATTTTCATTAACAAGTGATGCAGGAATAAGTGAAAAACAACAACAATGAAAATATAAAAGATTTGATGAACAAAAGAAAATTATAGATATAAATTCTAAACTTATAATTTTATTTTCTAAAAATAATATTTTAAAAGTTTATTTTCTTAAACCTTTTAAATAGATTAAAGAAGTCATATCTCTATTAGGAAACACCAAAAAATCAGAAAGCATGAGGTTGATTAAACCATAATCCAAAATAAGATAATAATTAAAAATAAAAAATAAAAATAACAAAACAAACCAAAATAACAACATTTAGGCTTGATTCGAGGAGATCAACAGTTCGATAAGCAGTAAAGTAGTTTTTATAAGAAAAATGATTGTAAAATCACCTAAAAAATTTTAAATCTAATCCAACAACTTGATCTTCTGTTATCATTGTTTTAAACAGTTAACCTAGTTTGACGT
Source organism: Populus davidiana (assembly GCA_030145905.1). Taxonomy (NCBI): domain Eukaryota; kingdom Viridiplantae; phylum Streptophyta; class Magnoliopsida; order Malpighiales; family Salicaceae; genus Populus; species Populus davidiana. The sequence goes on along the minus strand of CM057807.1, from coordinate 2,126,664 downwards.
GATTGAATCCATGGTTGTTAAAATTGCGAGTTGACTCTTAAAATCTTATGATTTTACGAGTCAACATGTATATAACATGTCAAATCGGGTTAAAACTCGAAATCGGTCAAAATTAGACCGATTTTACGAGTTTAACTGATTTTGACCGAGTTTGACCGATTTCAAGTTTTAACCCACAAAAGTTTAAAAATTTACTGCCTCCCTGTCCAAGTCCCCTGACACTCCACTACATAGTCCCCCCTCCCCAGTCTCCCATTTCCCCGTTGCTCAAATCTAAAATTTTCAACCTTAGTGGACTAACACCAACATTAGAGGATCTTGGGTAAGGGGAAGCCTTATACTGTATTTTAGGTTGGGAAGACATGATCGGAGGATCGAAACCATGGGAAGACAGAGGTAGATGGTGAGGAATCAAATGAGTAAAATAAGAGATATGAATATTTATATAGAGAGAAATATTGTGTTTTAGACTAACCAGTTAACTACAAAGAGAAACGACCAAGACTCAGAGAGAACTTGAAATACATGTCTTGCTTGGTGGGATATTTGGGCATTATTTATAGGACTTGTTACTAACATAAAAAAGGTGGAAGGTGAGGTGACATGAGATAAAATTGATGTCATTTTATATGTTTTTCTTCTCGTTGTCACATGTTCACTATATTGGTCTCTGTTAATTTTTTTTTTTAAAGTTGATAATATACCTTAAAATGTTGTATCATCTCACTAGTTGTCTACAGTGTGTTTCAAGACCTGTCCTCTAGAAAATATTCTGAAACTCTATCAATAAAACATAGTTGTTCAATCTTTTTTTTTTTTTTTGTATTTTTAAGTTATTTAAACCATGAATGAATTTTAATGGGGTGCTCCATTGCTTATGCAACCGGCAACGATGTTCGAAGGTAAGGGATACATACATCCAGATCCAGCCAACGATGGAAGTTTCTCGTTGGCTCTATGCTTGGAGACTGATCATATGGAATCCTTTCGAAAGCTTTTCTGCGAATTTTGATTTTATAACTAAACAGATGTGCTTGTCAACAAACTTGTGTGAAAGTTTGCATAAAAAAGTGTTGAAGATTGTTTCAGGAGTTGTCAAAGATTTTATTTCTGCTGTGTTATTTTTATTTTTATGCAAATAATAAACTGTTGTGAGGCTAGTTAATCTGATAGTATATTAACAGATCATAACATGATTTATTGCTATAAGTTTGCAATTCTGTTTTGCTTAGTTTAATATATATATATATATATATATATTTGTAAAAATTGCAATAAACTGAATGCAATCGGTTTTCTCATTCAATCTGCAAATAAATCAAAGACAATCTTTGCTGTCTCTTCTCTTCTTCCTATCTTCATTTCTTCACGTAAACGTTTTTCTATTAAACACTTTCAAAAAGCACAAAGCTACTTTGTTTCTTTTTCTTATTCGAATTTCTTTTATATATATTTGGAAGTGTTAATTGAAAGTATTTTTAATGTAAAAAAAAACATCAAATTGGTTCTTTTTACCTATCTTTAATTTGTTGCCTTTCATATATATTCTCATTTCTATACCATAAAAAAAAGCTAATTATGATAGAACTTTTGACCACACTCATCTCAAGAGAAGGAAACAAGTACGTACTAATTGGGTGCCACATCCCACTGCTTAGATTATAGCATTGCATCTCGGGTGTTTGGAAGAAGCTGCCATTTTTTCAAATATTTTTTTATTTTAAAATATATTAAAATAATATTTTTATTTACTTTTTTAAAATTATTTTTTATATTAGCATATCAAAATAATTTGACAATATAAAAAAAATATTATTTTTTATATTAATACATTAAAATAATTTTAAAAAATAAAAAATAATTTAAGTATTCACCGCCTCAATCAGTTTGAACAAATTTTATTTTTAAATGAAAATTGACGTTCAACGAGAGTCTGAAATTGATGAAAAACAGAGTAAACATCAAACTTGGCAATGAAAGGATAATACCATACATATTTAGTATAAGCATCAACAAAGATAACAAAATAACGATAGCCATCTGAAGAAAAGAGAGGAGTAGGGCCCCATACATCACTAAAAATTAATTCAAGCAGAGCATAAGTTTTGTGACCCGTAGGTCCTAAAGACAAACGCGATGATTTTTTTAAAGGACAACTTTAACATTGAAAATTAAGTTGTTTGTTGTTACAAATGATATTATTTTTCGAGATTAACAATTGAAAAATACGTGAAGTAGGATGACCTAGTCGACGATGCCATAAATCGGCAGAGGCAGAAGTGCAGGGAGACCAATAGGCTTGAGGAACTAACATGACAGAAGACTTGGTCAGGGCATAGAGACCATCTTTACTCTAACCTGAGAGAAGGACTTCATTGGTGTTGAGATCCTTGACATAAAACACACAAGGGTGAAATTCAAAATAAACGTTATTATCAAGACAAAATTTCTAAACAGAGAGCAGAGGTTTCGTGATTGCAGGAACATGAAGAACATTAGATAATGTGAAAGAACGATGTGGTGTATATTTTTTTGTATGATCGAGATGAGATATAGGGAGGCCCTTACCATCACCAACATGCAAAATTATCATTATCAAGATACGGTTCTGAAGCAGTCAAAATGACAAGATCAGATGTGACATGTTGATTGGCACCGGTATCCGAAAACCAATCAACAGAACCGATTGAGGAGAGATTGCGCTGCACCAGATTGGCAGCAGGCTGTTGGCCATAACCTCACTGCTGGAATTCAGGACAGTGGGGAGCTGTATGGCCGAAATTCTGACACAGTTGGCACTGTGGATTATGCCCCTTATTGCGCTACCAAGAGCCCTGCCATAAGCCTTGCCAACTATCATCGAAGGAAGAGTTTTGGAAGCTGTGGTGATTAGGCCTGGAGCCAGCAAACCGATTGCCTCTACTGCTGGACTGGTTGGGACGCCAGCCACCATTGAAGCGGCCCCTGTTGCAGCCAGAATTGCCAAAGGTTTGGCTCTGCGCAACAAGGGTAGACGATGGAGTGCTGGGTGTGGGCAACAGAGGAGCATGTATGACAGCTGAAGATTTGTGAAGAAATTCATGCGTGAGGAGATGACTGTGAAGATCTACATATGAAAAAGGTTTGGACTTGGTAATAAAACTTGTAACTCAGTCTTTAAACTCTCCCCGAAGACCACAAAACACATATAAATTGAAATCTTCAAGCGAAACTGACCGACCAGTAGTGGTCAATTCCTCAAATAAAGCCTTAGCTTTTTGCATAAATTGAGTTACTGATTCATCACCCTATCGAAGATCCTGAAGAGAGTCGTGAAGTTACATAATATGAGAGTTGGAGGTGAAAGCAAGAGTTCGCTCAAAAGTGCGCCAAGCTGAACAAGAGCTTTGGCAGCCAACAACAAGATGTAAAACTTCCATAGATAGGGAGGAAAGAAGAGCACTCAAAATGAGTTGGTCTTGATGTTTCTAGCGAAGAAAGAGCGGATTTACCTTAAGAGAGATACCATCCCCGGCAAGAACATGTGAAGGTGGACATGTGTTGGAGCCATCAACAAAACCAAAAACTCCTTGGCCTAGGTGATACGGCAACATCTGCATACGCCAATATAAATAATTAGTGTTTTTTAATTTAAGGGAGATGACTTGATGAGTGTGAGAAGGGAGATAATACTTGCGGCAGCAAAGATAGCAGCTATATCAGACTTGGGCTGCAAGAGAAGGTGTCCACCAGCCATGGCAGAGGAGAAACCAGGCGGTGAGGCAGCAGAGGAGAGCAGAGGAGGCGCTACAGGAGAAGAAGGCTAAATTGTTGGTGCTGTAGAAGAAGAAGATGTATGTGGTGGCTGTTCCATCGAAGAAAGGAGGTTGTGAGAAAAGTAGGTTAATTATTTTAGGGCTCTAATACCAAGTTGAGAATAATAGAATTTGTTAGGTTGTGCCTTAGCCAACCTTTCTATTTATATACATGCAGTAGAACACGGCAATAACTATAGGGATTACAACATTGGAATAATCCTATATTAATTTTCTATTCTGATATATACATGCTATACATTCTATAATAGTCTCATTTTTCAAAATATTTTCTGTAATGTGTTTTTTTTTTTAATTGTGCTAATTTTCAAGAAAAACTCTTCTTTTACTCCTGTAAAAATTCTGCAAAGCTACCTCTCTTATTCCCATCTCTAGCTTGTGAAGCAACTCAAATTGGAAAATGGGAGTTCAAATCACATCTAGAAAATTGATAACTCCATCATCTCCGACTCATCATCTCCGACTCCTCCCCACCTTTAAAACACGAGAGTGACATGTTTTGACCACTGTCGCACCCGACATCGCGACGGCCTTAAAAATTATTAGTTGAATTATGGAAAAAGAACATATTTCTGGCATCTTGTTCTTTTAGGGGAAAATGTCTTGTTTAAGGAGTCGCCACCTAGTATTATGGTCACTAGGAACCCTAACTGGTCAACAGAGATTCTATGGTTCGGGACTGGTTACGTAAAACGGAAGATATTATCACCCCTTAAACGTTCTGCCTGAGGCAGACTGCATTGCTAGATTTGTTTTATATCGCTAAATGTTTATTATTATTTTTTTATGAAAATTTGCTTATAATATTATTGACTCTAGCGCCAGTAAATATTTAACTACGAATATTTCCAAATCTGGCGTTGATAAATATTACGTAGCTATAAAAAAATAAATTTAAATTAATATATATTTTTTTTATTCCCGACTCTGGTGCCAGTGAATAAATAAATAATAATAAATTTATTTTTTTTAAGCACATATTTCTTATTTTTTTCTAGCTAAATAAAAATTGAATAAACGAATAAAAATAATATAAATTTAAAACGGTATTTTTATTCCCGACTCTGGCATCAGTGAATAAACCAATAAATTTAAATTATTTTTATTCATACATACACATTTTTTTTATTTTTTTATAAAAATAAAAATACAACAAATAAAAATAATATAAATTTAAACCGGTATTTTTATTCCTGACTCTGGCGTCAGTTAATAAACCAATAAATTTACATTATTTTTATTGATGCATACAGATTCTTTATCTTTTTATTTTTTCTACCATTTTTATTTTTCTGTTTTTTATTTTTTTATTTTTCTATTTTTTGGGGCTGGGCTTACTCGGTTGGGTCACTAGTCTAGACTAGTGACCCGGCTAGATGGCAGGCGTGCGTTTCGCAGGCCTGCCGAATGAATTACAATTCACTTGCTGCAGTAGCAGTGAATTATAATGCAAAGGGAGCGGCGCTTAACTCAGTGCAAGAGACGAAAGGGACGAAGACGATGGTGATGGCGAAGGCGCGCTGGCTGGACAATAACCTTCTGTTTCCCTTTTCGTTTTCTTTCTTTCTGATCGTTCTTTGTTTCTCTGTTTCCCCTGATTATGTTTCTCTCCGTCTTTGTTCTTCTGCGTGTCTATGTTCTTGTTCTCTCTGTCTCTGGTTTTTTTATTTGTTCCCAGTCTCTCCCTCTCTCTCTGTTTCCCCAGGTTTTAGTCTCTGTTCGGCTCTGTTTTTGGGTTGTGTTTCTTGCTCTCGTCTGGGTTTTTGTATCGGTTTTTGTGCTGTGAATTGCTCTCGATCCTCCCTCCTGTTTTCTTCTCTGGTTCTTGGCCTTCCTTCAGTTTGTTCGATTCTTTTCTAGCTGGTTTCCTCTGCTTTTATTTTTATCAGTTTTTTTCCGGTCCCTCTGTTCTGCTTCCTTTCTGCCTTTTTATCGAGCCCCTGCATGTAGAAACCAGTTCCCCTGTTAATGGGATCGTGGGCAAGAGATCGTGGCCTTGAATTGCCGGATTTGTTTCCTGTTGAATCGGTCTGGTCCGTGCGAAACGGAAGGGATGGTGAACAGTGAGATCAAAACGGCGTCATCTTGTATGGAAAAAAATGACAGATTATGAATTGGGTCCCTTAATCAATAAATTTTTAATTTTACCCTTGGATTATTTTCAATTAAATCCCTGAATTTATTTAATTAATTAAATCAAAGTTTCATTAAGTACACAAACTTATTAATTCTTTTAATTTTATTAATTAAACTAATCCACATTTTAACTAAATTTTCAAACTTATTAATTCTTCAATTTCTGACTAATTTACTCTCAAATTTGATAATTTCATTCATGAACTTTAAATTTGTGTTATTTTAACCTCATTCTCAAATATATTTTTATCCATTTATTTTGTATTATTTGTTCAAAAATTAGGTTTTGACAACCACCTTCTCCATTTTTTTTACGCGCCTACAATCTTCTATTACCCTGTTGATGGGGAAGAATATGCTGTCAAGAACGCAGAAAAAATTTGCTGTTACAAAAATCTTTGTCTTAAATCTTAACACTCTATTATCCATTCGCAGGAAGATATGCAAGAGATAATCTTTCGATCGAATGTAATGACAAGACAAGGGAGAAGAATATTTCGAAGCCAAAGTATACGGCAGCCTCTCTCAGTTTCAACAACGGACATCGCCGTCACTTGGTTCAACAGAACTTTCATCCAGACTACACAGCTCTCCACTAGCAGTGCAATTCAACGAGTTTGAATGTTGTGGAGTCGCTATAGGTATTTCAATGACACACAAGATAGGAGATGGATTCACCATGTTCACATTGATTAACAACTGGGCAACTGCATGCTGAATAGGAGTAAATAAAGTTCATCGCCCAAGTTTCGAATTAGGTATCATTTTCAACCACGAGAAGCATCTAGAGTTCAGAATTTGGTTCTAGGAAGAACTCCAACTAATAAGATTGGCCTATTTTCAATGCATTTGATGGAAAACTTGTAGCAGAATCTTTGTCGTGGCGTGCATGACATCGAGCGAGAGGTATTGCTCCTGGATCAAAAGGATTTTGGATGTATTGGGATTGATTATAAAAATATAATTAATTAGATACAAGTAGTATTATGATCACTAGAAAATATAATGGTTTGCAAGAATCTAGTTAAGGAGACTAGTTATGCAAGAGGAAGATGCATACCTCCAATACACCTTACATATGGTAAGCTTCATTATTGGTTGATTGTTTTTTCTTAGATCATGTTTTTATTTGTTGGTATGTCTAAGGTTCAAGAAAACTCATTCTCAGTAAAGAGATTTTTATTTTATCAAGCTAAAACCTAACCATTTTAAAGTAAAAAAATATAAAATACATATAAAAAAATTGATTTTTATAGTATTTTTGAAATTCTAGTCAAATCCTAATGGATAATCACAAACTTATTGTGATACCTATTAATTGATTTTTTTTTATTTTACAAAGAATGATAAAATGTAATTTTTATTAAATATGCATGAAAATTTTAGAATTTGGCCATATGCATACAAACAAAAACATATTTATGTATTTTTGAAAAAAATTTATTTTTTGAAATTCCTCGGAGTATTTTTAATATTGGGAATGAAGTGATACCTAATATCAATATATTTGAATTATTGGTCAGATAAATAGTACTCTAGTTAACATAATACATAACAGTCGACACATATGACAAACCCGGATTACTAACCAAACCTCTCATCCATAAAGTTTCTTTAACTTCCTTTATATATCAATGCCGTATACTTAACTTTTGTTATTATCAAGGCAACAATGGATTATAAAATTTCTTACCAATTAATGTACACCCCAAGAGCTTGAAAACATAACTTATTATTCACATTCTCTTATCCAAATCACTAGCATAATTTAAATCTACAAAGCCTTCAAAACTATATCTAATGTTAGTATCCATATCATATATCAAACCATCATATGTAGTACCTTTAAGATAATGATCCATTTCATAGCCTGCTAGTAAACATTACTAAGATTTCTTATAAATTTGCTAACTACACTAACAACATGTGAAAAATATGGATGAGTGTAGATCATATCATACATAATGCTTTCAATTGCACTAACATATGAAACACCTAACTTGTGCTCATTTTTCTCGGTTTTTGGTGACAAAACTAAAGATTTCCTTAAATGGGCTGCAAGTGGAGTAATCACTCGCTTGTAATCTTGCATACCAAAACACTCAAGTACCATCTTAATATATTTTATTTGTGAAAAGTATAACTTGTAAATGTTTTGGTTTATACGTATCTCAAAATCTTTTTGGTTGCACCTAATCCTTCATCTCAAACTGGCTACTCAACCGATCCTTTAAAATATTGATCTCAAACACGTTTTTAGTGGCAATTAACATTTCATAAAAATATAACAACAAGAACAAAAATGAAACATTTAAAAGATTCTTGAAATACATATAACTATCATAGTCACTCTTAAAGTAATCATGTCCAAACATAAAAGTATCAAACATTTTATACTAGTACCTTAGTGACTACTTCAAGCCATATAATAACTTATTCAATAACCACACATGGTCTTCCTTACCTTGAGCAATGAAACCCTTTGGCTGATGCATTTAAATTCTCTGTAGCTCACCATGTTAAAAAGTTATTTTAACATCCAACTGCTCAAACTCGAAGCAAAATAAAACAACCATAGCAAGTAGTACCCGGATTGAACTATACTTCACAACTAGATAAAACATTTCATTAAAGATATCAACTTTTCTTTGTGTAAAGCCCTTAGCAACTATGCATGTTTTAAATCTCACATCTTCAACCTTTAGTTGGTTTAAATCCATTTATACCTAATAATCTTTTGGCTCTATGATGGTTTGATAAGCTCTTATATTTGGTTTTTATAAAGAGACTTAATCTTTTTTCTTCTTTTTTCCATAGCAAGCATTCACTAAGAAGATTTTTTGCAATGAATTGTTTTTTATATAAAAATAAGGTTCATAATCATCAACATTCTCTACAACATTAAAGGAAAAATTAACAAATCATCATAACTATACTTAACTGGTTTCTTGTAGCAATATTGTAAGGTTGTTTTAATGTGAAATTTTATTAACAATATCCTACACCACTTCCTCAACAGGCTCAACTGAAGCATCTTTTTGCATTATCTCTATAGCTCAAACCTTAAGCTCCACTTGCTTGTTAGTACCCTAGTCCATCTTATAATTAATAGTATTTGACTCCTTTTGTTTACAAAACAAAAGTCTTATCATTGCTAGTAATAAACATATGTGACTTAGGATCAACATACAATAACTGATATCTCTTCACCCCATATACATAGCCTAGGAACATGTATTTCTCACTCTCAGCTTAAGTTCATCTTCTTTAACATAAGCATAAGTAGGAAAACCAATTACACTCAGTTTAAAGTAATCATTAGGAGAACCAAACCATACCTCATATAAAGTCTCAAACTCTAAAATTATTTATGGATATTTATTCACCATATAACAAGTTATATCAACTATTTTAGCCTAAAAGTCCATCGATGATCCAACTCTTAAAAGCATAAAAGTGTTCTTTCTAAAAGTGTGATATTCATACATTATGTAACCTCATTTTGTTATGGTGTATTCCTGACAATGTGATGTCTAGTGATTCCTTCGTTCTTGTAGAACTCACCAAACTCACTCGAACAAAATTCTAAACAATTAATTATTAGTTCTTAACCACTTGATCTTCTTACCAGTATGTTTTTCAATCAAGGTTGTCTATTGCTTGAAGGTGACAAACGCATCACTCTTTTTATTCAAAAAATACACACAGACCTTTCTAGAGTAGTCAGTTACAAATACCAATAGATATTGTGCTTCGTTTTTTAATACAACATAAGAAGGACCTTAAACGCCAGAATGAACATATAGTACCTGTCATAACCTATTTTTGGGCTATTCCCCAAATTCATTTTTCTTTTTTCCAAAATAATAATAATAATAATAGCAAGAAGGTTGGCATTTTCAAAAAAAGCAAGAAAAAAATCAAACTGCAATTTTGGAGTCTAGTTGTACCCTATTTTACCCAAAAATAAAGAAACGATGCAAATTCAAGGTAAAAATTCATAAAATTGAAAGTTTACAACTGGCCAGGGGTGTAATTAAGAATAAATCACAAATTAAAGCACAAAAATGAAATAGACTAAAACAACGCTGATTTGATATAGACTGTTCATCTTCTTCTTCAGAAACATTACTCGAGTGGCCTACTTTCCAAGACATTTGACGCTTCGATTCTACACCAAATTGGACAAAACTTACACCAAAATGATCAATTAACATCTGACTATGGTGTGCCTTGTTCTGACCGATTGACACCATAAAAGTGGTGGCACCGTCCTAAAATGACCAACCCAACCAGCCATTTGGATTTGAACCAACGGTTGCAATTTTTCCAGGTTTATCCAAGGGCTAAGATTTGGCACAAGTGGAGACCAAACATCCCTTTTCCATCTCCTATAAATAGATTTGGATTTATTGGCCTAAGAGAGGAGAAATAAGAAGCCAAAGTTGAGAATAAACAATCTCTACCACCACCAACCACTTGTCGGTTACTTTTTCGGTCAAGTAAGCCAACCCCTTTGTCTTTTTTTCTTCCTTCTTCCCCCCTTCTCGGCCATTACATTTTACATGCATTGGCCATAATAGCTAGTGACCATGCGGGTTCGGGTTGGGTTCAACAAAAAAATAATAACACAAAAGCCCAGGTCCTCTAGGCCGAGGGAGACCCAACCTATTGGGTTGCCAATCAACCTTGCCCGGCTGGGTCCAGCCTAGTTAACTGGGCTGGCCCAGCCATATATTTTATAATACATTTAATTAAAATAATATATGTTATAATATTATATATTAAATAATGAAAAAAAAAACATCTCAAAGGGCATTTCAAAATACTTCTGATTTTCATGTGTACTTTTTTACTAATTTTGTTTAATATTAGGTGTATTTTTACACTGTAAGATATAGATTTGATATTAAAATACCTGATTTTCTCCAAAATATTTCTAAAAGAAAATTAAAAAAATCTCAAAACTTTTAAATTAATTTCCCCTTTTAACAAACAAAAAAAAAATGTTTTGTTTTGATGCATACGACCAGATCCTAAAACATTTTTCAAGCATATTTTCATAAAACAAAATTCCATCTTTCTCTTGTTTTAAAAAGAAAAAAAAATTATATCGTAACCAGTTTATGATTACCCTTTAAGATTTGGCCAAAGTTGTTTTTTAAAAAAAAACTCTTCACCAATCATTTTGTATTAGGGTTTAGATGTAGACTTTAATATTTATGGGGTGTAAGACTACGTAATAGGATACACTCTCAGGTATTAAAGATACGAAGTGTAAAATAAATGCGATGTTAAAATTTGAATTTTAGAATGGTTAATATTAAACATGATGAGATAGAGATTCTCTCACAAAAGGAGATCTACCTTAAAACATAGACAAGACCAACAAATAGAAACTTGATCTAGAAAAAAAAAAAACAATCAAACAACAATCCATCTTAACTTAGGTAGGGTGCACTAGAGGTGATGGGTCCTCCTCTTACACAGCCAATCTCTTAGTCAGACTCTCATAAACCATAGGTTCCTAGTAACCATAATATTAGGTGGTGACTCCTAAACATTAATCATAAGTTTATGATTCAACCCAAAACGTTTTTCTTCCCAATAACACGCCTATCATTGGAGGCATATATATTTGTCAGCGAGCTTAACCATGCGTCATTGTGCCCACGTGCGACAATATAGTTAGTATAATGAATAGTTTTCCTAAATTCCAAACCATTTGAAATTCTTAAATGCTTAATCATATTACTAGTTTGCTTTTTAGTTAAGTTGTTTCATTATTTGAAGGTAATGAACTCATCACTTTTTTCTCATTAGAAAATATACACAGACCTTTCTAGAGTAGTCATTAATAAATGTTAACATATGTTTTGATCCACTCTTTAACATGATATGAGAAAAACCCCAAAGGTTAAAATGAACATAACCCACAATACCCTTGGTACGAAGAATTGTTATTTTGAATTTTATCCTACATTGTTTATCATAAATAAAATGCTCATAGAAATCCAATTTCCATGTTTCTATACCACACAACAAATCTCATTTGCTTAACATCATCATCCCCTTTTCACTCATATTTCCGAGCCATATATGACATAATTGAGTAAAAGCACTATCTAAGTCAACCACAGATGATGCATTAGATAGGATTGATAATTGTTAAACCTTAAATACAGTAAAGATAACTAACCAGCTTTCATTTCATCATGACTATGGCACTCGACATCGCGGCAACCCACTGTCTTTCCCCATGCAAATATCACTTACATTCAGGTGTTTGCACACATTATAATTGAACAAATGTTCAATTCAACATCTGAACTCGATATTCTAGTGAATGTGCAATGTGTCATTTCTCAACTGCATTTTCCAATTTATCTTTACTATTGAATGTTTATTCAACCTCCAACTCAGACCCTCCTAGCATAGAACATATGTCTATGACTAAGTTCTTAATCATTAGAAATAACAAAACTAGACCTAGAAGTATCTTTAAATTCAAGAACAAGATGTATGGTTTCATCATCATCATCATCATTCACCATCACATTTGGGTCTAACGTAACATCATCTCCATTGTCACTAGGCTTAGAATAGTCAAATCTATGTTGATTACTAAATGAATTATCAAACATAGTATCATCTATCATTTTAAGCAAATCATCTGATAATAAATTGTTTTTACATCTATTAACTGAAGAATACCTGCAGAAGTTGAGATACACAAAGATTTTAGTTGACTACTCATATACAATACAATCATGTTCAAATCACTTTGGGTGAAAGAATCAATCATTTTCTTAAAACTATCATTACACATAATCAGTAGGATAATATTGATGTTCACCAATCTTACACCACCAAGTTATTTCAACATCAATATCACTATAATTCAACTCAAGTCCATGACAAATGGTTTCTTTCATTTCTGTATATGACATTCCTAAATTACCATTTAACAACAAATTATTCCCCTTATTGTATGTGATATTACTGTTCACATCATGAACAATACTATCATTGTCATAGTTTTGAAACCCAGCTCGACCCGGCAGGTCGACCCAGGACCTGGCCGACCCGAGCCTAGAGCCGAGCTGGGTCTAAGTAAAAAACAGCCAGGGATTTGGCCTGGTGAAACCCGGTCAACCCGTCAGGGCCACCCGGTCAACCTGGGTAAATCCGGATGAGACTCGGCCTTATTTATTTTATTTTTTTTGCAACTGTCTTGCTCTTCATCTTCTCGTTGCTACTGCTGTCGATACACGACGTCGGGCGACGGCTCCGCTCATTTTTGTTTATTTTAACAAAAAAAGATCGTTTTATTATTGGGGGAAATAAAGATTTTATTGGAGTCGCCATCTAGTAATTTGAGGAAACTAGAAATCCCAAATTAGACACTGGTCCCAGAGATTCGGATATTGGGTTAGTTATGATTAAGGGAAGGTAGACACCACCCTTAAAACATCCTTTCAAAAGAAAGGTTACCCTTACTTGTGTGTTTTTTTTATTTGTTAATGATATTATATTTTGAGCTTATTTGCAATTTTTTTTTTTATGGTTAACGTCGGTCCCTAAAAATAGGAGACACGTTAAAAATGACATCAGTCCCTAAAAATAGGAGACTTGTCTAAAATATTGACGTTTAACCCTAAAAAGGAGAAATACGTCTGAGTTACCAAAAAAACTATGGACATAATCCATATTGGTATTTAAACTTTTGACATCGGTCCTTTTCTGAAAAAGAGACGTGTCGACGAACAGTATTTGTTTATAAATTTTTTTTTTATATCGTTGAGAAATGGATATCAGTATTTGATAATTGGGGCTTTGGACCCACGAACGATAACACGATAGGATGGGTGTTGGACCCGCGTTGTTTTTCTTTTATATTTATTTTTATTTTGTTTTTTTTTTTTTTTTTTTACATGCAAGAAAATTTATATACAAAATAAAAAATGTTAGAAATAAAAAAAAATTACCCGAGTGCCCCTGTATAGGTGAAAGACTGAAATACCCTCGGATTTCTCGGAAATTTACGAAAATGCCACTGGCGGCGCGTGTGGCTCACGCGCGGCTACTGTTGGTGGCAGCGAGATTATCAGGCGAGATTCCCGGCCAACCGATGGTCGCTCCTGGTAGATCTGAGGTCTAGGATTCCGATGGTGGTGGTCGCGACGGCTGTTGATGGCTGGCGAGGGAGAATCGACGACTTGAAGCTTCGGTGGCCGGCGACGTTCGCGACCTTCTTCCGGCCAGATGAGGCGGAGGAAACGATGAAAACAACCGGGGTTTTGATTTTCAGGAGATTGGCGACCTTTCTATGGTGGTGCGGAGGCTGTATACGGCCGGAGATGGGAGATCGGAGGAGAGAGAGAGAGTCGCCGGCGAGAGGAGAGAGATGCTCTGAGATTAGCTACGGCGTGAACGCGTGCATGGTACACCGATATCACTGAACACTGTGCGCCGTTTGATCTCGGAGGAAACGATCGGACGGCTGTTATTGGCTAGATCTGCAGGTTGATCGGACGGTCCGGATGAGCAGAGGTTTTGATCTGGTGTGGTGCGGTGCACCGAAAGCTCGGTACACCGGGTGACGTGGCGCAACCGGATCAAATCTTGGATTATTTTAACTGCTGAGATGTGTTGGGATATGTTTGGTATTTTTTAATTTGTTTTTTTAAAATAACAATATCCTACTCTTGCGAAGAAAAACTAAGAAAAATAGGAATAGTAACATCAATTCTTTCTCCTCCTTTTATTTCTTTTTTTTTTCTGCCCCCCTTAATTTCCCTCTGCTCATGGCTATTTATAGCCAATTACGAGGGGACAACGAGCATCTTCTTTAAATAAAAAAAACATATTAACACAACTGCTCCCAACTGCTCCGCTCTGCTCCGTTGAAAAATTTTGTTGTATTATTGATTTTTTTGTTTTATTATATATAATAATAAATATTTATACAGGTAAAATTAAAAATTCAAATCAGTATTAGAAAAAGCTCGTTTCAACCGCTACCACAAAAAAAACATTTGATAGGTATCAACCCGGTGAACCGGGTTTTGGTCGAAAATGACGGTTTTGACCCGAAACAGCCCGAAACTCATTTTTTTGCCCTGGTCAACATGTTTTGACCCGTATTGACCCGTATTGACCCGGTGAACTCGGTTTTGGTCGGAAATGACGGTTTTGACCCGAAAGAGCCCGAAACTCATTTTTTACCCTGGTTGACATGGTTTGACCCGGTGAACTCGGTTTTGGTCGGAAATGACGGTTTTGACCCGAAACAGCCCGAAAATCATTTTTTACCCTTGTCGACATGGTTTGACCCGTATTACCCCGGTGAACTCGGTTTTGGTAGGAAATGATGGTTTTGACCCGAAACAGCCCGAAAATCATTTTTTACCCTCGTCGACATGGTTTGACCCGGTGGACTTGGTTTTGATGGAAATATGCGGTTGACTCGAGAAAAATATTTTTTTGAATTTTAAACTTTTTTCTTAATTTTTTTTGGATTTTTATAAATAATAATAGAAATAAAATAACATTCAGAAAAATCTTGGTGAATCCAAAATTGGGTTACAACAACTGCTATAAACTTTTTGTTACCTGGAGAAGTAGCTGGGGTGAATGCGTGAAGACCAGGTGGTGTAACTCGTTTGACGATCACTGACTCGTCGACCCAGCTCGGCCAACCTCAGTCAAGAATATATAGATATCTGTGCTGAGTTCCTCCACTTCACTACTCCATCCTCTCTCTCTCCATAAGAAGCAACAACTATGTAAATGCTATAAGGAGAGACTGCAGGGCTAAAATCAACAATTCCATGTGGGGTGAGTCTCTGAGTCACGCCGATTGTTAACTCAGTTGCGTACACTGCAGCCCAACTCATCCTTGGCTCGCCTGGGTTTTCATGTGTTGACAAGTATACTAATCTCCACTCACAGTTAAAAACATGAAAACCTAGGCGAGCCAAGGACCGTTTTGGCTTACCTCTCTTTCTTTACCAAATAATCTCCATTTATAGTGAGCTTATCCTTCATCGAAATTCCACCTTTTCCATTCAATAAAAGAACTTGTACAGGTTTAGGAATTTCAAGAGCCGACCTTGATCGGGCGGATCATCTCTTCCTTCTGGCTCCATCTATGGCTATAGATCCTGAGGATGGTTTTCAATGGGCAACCTTGGAAGCGAAGATACTAAGAAGAAGGCTTACTTTATTCGGATGTTTTTTTTTGGTTGACCCGGGTTAACCCATCTGACTCGTGACCCGATTGTTAAACCGGTTCGACTACCAGAACGGGTTTAAAAACTATGGTTACTGTAATGACATAACATAAATATGTTACAAGACCCTTCTCTCTCGTCTCTCAACCAGAGATAAAAAAATAACAAAAACAAACCTTTGTACCAAAATAAAATTGAAACAATTTTAAGGGATTGAAATTGTATAATATATATGATTGTTTAAGTTTGAGGACCAAAGTGAATGTTTTTCAAAACTTATGGTATGCCACCTATGTTTCTCATATTTTTCATTTTGGTCCCTCCTCTTCAAATCCCCTTCTTTCATAAGAATCTGAAATCAATTACTCCTTAAATAGGATTAATCGTACAAAACTAAAGTTTGAGGACCAAATTGAAAACAAATTGCATAGTAAAAAATACATAGTGCAAATCTCATGGCATTTTAAAGTATAGTATAATAATCTATTTGACCTACACCTTGTCAAGAGTTGGATAATTTAAAAAATTAATATGATGACATTTTATACATGTTTTTAATTAAAAAATTCAAAGTGTTTGCAAGCATTTAATTAATAAATTGAGAATTATTTGTGCAATCAAAACAAATTATAATATTTGATTCTTAATTGACAAAAGTTAATCAGTCAAACCCGTGACTTAGGTTTAACTATTTTTTTATTTAATTATATGATAAGAAAAATTAACACTCAAAATTAAGAATCAACTAAATATCAAGATGTCTATATGAGATCACGATAAACCAACAAATACCAAAATGAAACAACTTATATTTTGCCCAACAAAAAAATAGTAAAATATTAAAGATAAGAGTGAAAAATATCAAGTAAGAAAAAGTAATAAAAATCTAATAGTGAATGATAAAATTAGAAATAAAAAAGAACAGAAAAAGAAAAAAAGGCCCAAAAGCGCGGTCCTTGTAGGCCTAGCATGCATGGGCCTCCAAAATAAATTTAGGCGTGCAGGCCTAAGGCATCCACGTGCCTGAGCCTATTTTTTTTTATGAGGCAAACGACTTATCATCGATCTCTAATTGTTTGAAAATTTTAAAAGCATGCAACATGTAACTTGCTCTAACCAGATTACAGTGTTTTCTGGTCATAATTAAAAAATCAAGGTATAAGTGTTTTACACTGAACAAATCAATTTTCAAGCATTTTTAGCCTAAAAACATCATAGTAACCCAAATAAAGCCGCCTATGCTTTCAAATAACCCATCAAAAGGTTCAAAAATTACAAATTAACTTGAAACCTAAAAAATCCCTAGAGTTAGATTTGATTTATTTTAGAAAATTGAAAAATGAAAGTACATTTAAACTCTTTATATAAAATATTAAGTACTTTAGACCTAGACAAATCAGAAAAATAAATACTTTAATAGACGGCGGCACAAATACTAGATATGATTGAAGAGATTACGTAGCGGGGGAGGAAGAGTACAAAGAGAAAAAAAACAAATAATTGGAAGGATTTTTTTAAAAATGAAAATGTTTGAAAATATATTTAAAAAATAACACAATTTTACAACCTGATATCAATTAAAGTTTATCAGTTTTCAAGTTTTTAAAATGATTTTGCATGATAAAATAATAATATTTTACAGGTCAATTTTTAACAACATTGATTAAGGCCTTGCTTCTTTACTTTAAGTTTAATATGTATTTGGTAATGTAATACAAAATACTTTTAAAAAGTGTTTTCTAATTGAAAATATATTAAAAAAATATTTTTTGGATTTTTTTTTTATTTTTGATGTAGACACATCAAAATCATAAAAAAATATCTAATAATGTTTTTATAAATTTTTTTAAAAAAACTATAAGTCACCACAAACAAAACTAAATAATTCTACCGAAGAAAGTTCATCTTTTAATTATTTCTAGTTTCTTGTATAGCAAAAACCAATTTGAACATAAGATTTTTCGCATATAGAACTACCTTTGATTAGGTTCTTTCAAAAATTTCTTTTCACATACACACCTTTTATTTTTGCGAATAATTTAAATCATTTGAATTATAAAAATTATGTAGTTAGATCAAAATAATTTTATATTATATTTTAACAGAATTAGCCAAGTAAAAGTAAAAATTTTTCAAGTTAAAAACTTGTACGTGCCCATATTATTTATCTCGTTTTAAAACTTTTATTTTTAGTTGAAAGTTTACACGTATCGACAAAATCTTGTATTGAAATTTTTAATTTTAATTAAAATAGAATTGAACTCCCAACCATGTTGTTATTGAGATTGCAATATTATATTAAACACCAATTTCGATTAAAAGTATAAATTGTTAAGAAAATATATAATGGAAGCAATTCTTAAGAAATTTTGTTTCATTCTAAGAATATATTCAATAATTAAGAAAATATATAATAGAAGCAACCACCAACTGGATTATCTCTAAGAGCTTGTTTGACAGTATGGTTGCGGTTTGTTACGATGTGGCGGTCGCACAAATTAATTACCCTAGCTTAAAACACAACACACAAGATAGTATAGAGCAAGCAAGGGGTCGATCCCACGAGGAAGATTTAGATCTGATTTTTTTTGCTATACGTAATGCAATTTGCGGGGGGGGGGGGGGTTTGATTTGTAATGATCTGAAATATAGAAGAAATTAAACTAGCAAACAAAATTTAATAAAATTAGAATTTATCAAGAGAACAAACCTTGGTCGCAAGCACACATCCACCTATAGAAATCAGAACTGATCCTTGAAACGAAATTCCAGTTTATATTCTGAATTTTTATCTTTTCTTAACATTGGTTAATTAACGGATCCGCCGTATAACTAACCCTAACCAACAAATAATCACAGTGTCTGCACTAATGATTTAATCCAATTGCAGCCTTAAGATCTAGATAAATTCATTAATCGTAACAACTAAGTTGTTTGCTTATGTTGCTTTGATCGAATGTTCTCCCTAAGATTAATAATGTAGCTCCGCTACAATTATTAAACTCAGTTGCTTCACAAGTTCATATACCACAACTCCGGTTTTGATATCAAACTTAGCAATAAATTGTCTACAATAATAACTTAGAGTCCGCTCTAGCAATTAAAATAAACAATCATAGGAAAAATAAGCATAGGAGAACAATCATATTCATCATATAAACTGAAAAGAAAAGGTAAAATAGATCTCACAGCTCTTGAAATCCGAAGGTTTCCGTGTCCTTGCAACCAAAAAAATGAGTTTAGCCTTGCATCTTTGTTGAACAACTAATCAAAAAGATGGAAGAATGCATGATTTAGGGTTTCTTAGAGGAGGGGGGGCATTTTCCTCCTCTTGGGTGGCTGCCCCCTTTCTCTTCTCTCATTCTTTTTATATGCTAGGAAACCCTAATCTCTATTTTACAAAATAGTCCTCCCTTAAGTAGACAATTTACATTTAAGTAGTTCAATAACTATTTTCCTAAAAAAGGAGAAATAGCTTTGCATGAAATCTTCAAGCTTTGACTTAGAGGAGCTACATTGCTGAAATAAAAACTTGGATGTCGGTTTAGATGCTTCGGAATGTAATTTGGACTCGTTTCTTCATGAAACTTGTTTGATGGTAGAATTCAGTTGTCATCTTTGAAAAATCATATCTCCCTCACATGACATCGTTTTTAGCTGAAATTTGGAGTTTTTATAGGCCTTTGAGTCAGGAATCCAAAACAATTGTGTTTTCATCAATTGGACTTTTTTAGCTCTAGATATTCAAGTTGGAATGACCGAAGGTCAACACTGGCAGATTGCGAGATTTGACTTTGAAAGCTGTGATTTCCATGCTCTTCCTTATTTTATTGTCTTGACTTAGATGTCCAGAAAGGTATGGATGTTAGCTTTTTAATGCCACTAGAATCACTTCATTTTGACCTTTAGAGCTCATGCTCTGCACAAAACATCGACTGAACGTCAAATCTGCTAATTACCTTCAATTTACTCCCTTTTGCATCTTTCATCCAAAAGTGCCTTCAAAACATAAAACAAAGAATATCAAGGCATTTTATATATAAAACATAGGCAAAACACTAGTTAAATGTAGGTGAAACTATCGAATAATATGGTTGCATCAAATACCCCCACACTTAGCTCTTGCTCGTCCTCGAGAAAGGATAGGTAAAATCAAATTGAAGTTAAATTAAATCAAATCACTATGACTAATCTCCTAATCTCCCATCAATATCCAAGAATATATGCATTATAAAAAAAAAATCAAGAAGGATAAATAGTATAAATTTTCATGAATTTATTTACATGGAAACTTCAAAACTCAATTAATTGTCGGGATTTAAATGAAATCTATGCCATGCTAAAGTGATAGGTCCTCTCATTGATATACACTCCAACACTCACGTGTTTAGGGCTTATGTGTTTAGATCTCTCAAATTCAATCAATGAATATGTTCTACCATAAGCTTGCTCTTCAATCTCATCTCCATTACTAACATATTACAAGCAATGCATGAATCAAAAGGTCTTATTTCCAGTTGTAATGGGGCTAAGGTTAAGGTGAGGTAAAAGAGAGTAAAAGAGAAGGTTCAAACCAAAGAAAGTAGAGTATTCTAAAAAATGATATTTCAAACAAGATATTCCATCAAAGCACATAAATTTTCCATCTTTAATCACCAATGCTTAACTTTTTTTGATTTCAAGCTTTTTCAACATAAAATCTTAAGAACATAAAGGAACGCTTCTTTCTTTCTTTTTTTTTTTTTTTTGTTTTGTTTTTTTTTTCACCTTTGGCAACTTGCCCATATTTTCATCAAGCATCACTTCTTCTTTCTTTTCACATAATTTCCAACCATAATTCCATAAGATATCACAAGTATATGCTTTACTAATCCTTGGCCAGGGGAAAAGGAAAACATATAAAAAGTTAAGGCTTATACATGGATAAAGCAAAAAAAAGATAAACAAGCTCAAAAGGGGCTCACTAAGGATAAATGGTTAAAATTCCTAATGCCTTTATCATCTTCATGTATATATGTAATGCGAATGTAATCTCAACAAGATATGAAGCAAGTTCTAGACATACATATCATTGAAAGAATGTACAATCAAAGAATATAATGTTGAAGGCTCAAACGCTTGAATTGGTATAACATTATAAAGTCAGCATGACATATTCTCAAAGTCAATCCCTAAACCAATTAAACCTTAACATTTGCATGCATATTCCTTCATTTGATTTATATCTTCATCTATCTCAATTAATTCTCATACATAATACTCATATTCTCAAAAACCAATGGGAGTTAAAAAGATCAAACACAATTTTTTTTTTAAAGAACAACAAAGAAAACTAAAATAAGAAAACCAAATTTCTCCCAATACCCCCACACTTAAAACACAACATTGTCCTCAATGTTGAAATAAAAGCAAAGGAACATAAGAGAATGACTGAAAATAAATTAAAATGCGAAAAAATAAAAGATAAGGAAAAAACAAAAAAGCAAATCTGATTTTTTTTTGTGCTGGGTTGCCTCCCAGTAAGCGCTTTTGTTTTATGTCATTGGCACATGTGGCATGCTCATTCTTCATAGATTGGTTCAGCTAACTCTACAAAAGTGATGAGTTATGCCATCCAACCTTCATAGAAAGGTTTCAAACGATGCCCATTGACCTTGAGTACTTTGTTGGTTTCTAAACTTGCAATTTCAACTGCACCATAAGGAAAAATATTAGAAACAACAAAGGATCCAATCCAACGGGAGCGCAACTTTCCAGGAAAAAGTTTCAAACGCGAATGATAAAGAAGGACTTTGTCTCCATCATTAAACTCTATTCTTGTAATCATTCGGTCATGAAGACTTTGGATCTTTTCTTTATAAATCCTTGCATTCTCATAAGCATCATTTTCTATTTCTTCCAACGCAATTCCAATCTTTTTGGGCACCAAAAGGATAGGCGCCACCCATTCATTGTTCGTGATGGGGTAAATGACTCCTGCATCATGAAGGACAATTTGTAAAGCTTGCAAATCCAATGTTGATTCATGCATGTTTTGGGGAACATATATCTGCATTTCCATCTCTTCTATCTTGGTAAAATCATAGTCATTGCTCTAAGCCACGCTTAATTCATCCTCACTATCAAAATCACAAACTTGTTGCACATACTTATCAACTTGGTCATAGCATATGATAGAATAAACATTGCTATAAGGATATTTCATTGCATCATGAAAATTAAATTCAATCTTTTCATCTCCTACTTCCATAGACAAAGTATCCTTACCACAATCTATCTTTGTATTGGCAATTTTCAAGAATGGTCTCCCAAACAATATAGGAGTGTTGTTTGATGAATCATAAGAATCATGTTCCATATCAAGAATATAAAAGTTACATGGAATGACCAAACTATCAATCTTAACTAGGGCATCTTCTATCACACCAAGTGGGTAAACAAAACTACGATCCGCAAGTTGTATTACAATGCTAGTTTTATTCAAAGGCTCAAGACTAATAGAATCATAAACATGTTTGGGCATAACACTAATGGATGCACCTAAATCGCACAAAGCCCTTTTAAAACTAGCATTACCAATAACACATGGGATAGTAAACGCACCTGGGTCTTTTTGCTTCAAAGGCATATTCTTTTGAACAACAGCAGATACAACTTCACCCATACTTACCATTTCATGACCTTTCAGTTTCAAAGCTCTCTTGGTAGTACACAACTCCTTCAAAAATTTAGCATACTTGGGAATTTGCTTGATAGCATCAAGCAAAGGAATGTTGAGTTCTACATTCTTGAAAACCTCTAAAATCTCATTTTATTTGTCCTCTTTCTTTGACCTAGAAGAACTCACAGGAAATGGTGGAATTGTTTTAAAATTGGAATTCATTGAGTGAGGAGTTACCTTTGGAGTGTTGATCGATGTTTCAGTTTGTGGAGGAGGAAGATGTTCCTTCTTTGTACTCAATTCAATTTCTATCTCTTCTTCTTCTTCTTCCATCTCAATTTATTTCGACATTTTCTCTTCAAGTTCTTTCCCACTTCGCAGCATGATCGCACTAACATTCTCTATTGGATTCCATGCTTGGGATGGCAATTTTCCATTCATTTGTGCTTCCAATTTCCCCACACTTGAAGCTACTTGCCCCATTTGCTTCTCCAAGTTATGAATACTTGACCTTGTTTCCTGTTGAAAAGACATGACATTTTGTTGCAAGGTCACAGTGTTAGAAGCCAAAGTTTTCATCATCTCACGAAGATCATCACTGGATGACGACCCCATAACATTGGAGTTTGTGAATGGAAGGGGCTGTCTCGCTTGATAATTTTGTTGGGATTGAAATTCATAGGAATGGAATTGTCGGCCTTGATTGCCTTGTTGAGACTGGTTCCCATACCGTAGGTTGGGATGATCTCTCCAACCAGGATTGTACGTGTGGGAAAAAGGATTATACTTACGCTGAGGCTGTCTATTAAATGCTACATCAACTGCATGAACCTGTTCAATGTAATCTTCTTGCATTGTTGGGCACATATCTGAGGTATGTCCTTGTAAGGAGCATATGCTACAAGCTTTCACCTGTTGTACATTGCCACAAGCCAAAGAACGCACAAGAGAAGTAAGATCATTAACTTTATTCTCAAGGTTAGAAATACTTACCTCATTTACTTGTTTGTTTGCGAAGTCTCCACGAGTGCCAAACTGTTTCGAGTTGGCTGGCATGTTTGAGATTAATAGGCGTGCAGCCTTGGGTGTCTTATCTACCAATTCCCCTCCACTTGCAGCATCAATGATACTACGATCAGTAGGCATCAATCCTTCATAGAAATATTGAATAAGCAGCTGATCGGGTATTTGATGATGAGGGCATTCACTACATAGTTGCTCAAATCTTTCCCAATACTCTGAAAGTGTCTCTCCATGAGATTGTCGAATCCCACATATTTCTTTCCTTATGTTGGAAACTCGAGATGCTAGGAAATACTTCTCAAGGAAGATATTTTTCATGTCATTCCAAGTTCCAATTGAACCTGGGAGAATAGAGAAAAATCATGTCTTTGCTGCCCATTTTAAAGAGAAAGGGAAAGCTTTCAACTTAACCTGTTCTTCGTCAACTCCATCCGGTTTCATGCCAACACAAACCATATGGAACTCCTTGAGATGAGTATGAGGATCTTCTCCTGCAAGACCATTGAATGTTGGTAACAAATGTATAAAACCAGATTTGAGCTCAAAGTTTACATTATTGTCAATGTTTATGCACAATGGTTGATTTTCCACGTTAGGAGCAGCAAGCTCCTTGAGTGTTTGTTGTCGTGCAACCGCCATGGTGTTGAGACGAGCTTCCTTTCTTAATCTGCGTAAAGTGCTTTCTATTTCAAGATCAACCTGCATTAGACTCTGATTAGTAGAATAGGTTACTGGCATTAATCGCCAAGAAAACTCAAAAGAAAGCAACCGTACCACACAAGCGATAAAAAAAATAATGCAAATTATATGAAAATCTTACGCTAGAAAACTAAAACTGCCTAAAAACATTAGAAAACAGTGGAATTTGGCCTCAATAGGGTGGGGCTAGTGGTATACCACTAGTCTTGTTTAGAACGTCGTTTCAATTCCATTTTGAACGGTACCGCTGCCGCAAGTGAACAGTCACGCCGCAAGCAAAAATTATGTTTTTTTTTTTTAGAAATGTAAATAACAATCACAGCAACTAAAAATAACAGTACAAGCACAAGAATCAACTAAAATTACTTCACCGGCAACAGCGTCAAAATTTGTTGCGATGTCGCGGTCGCACAAATTAATTACCCTAGCTTAAAACACAACGCACAAGATAGTATAGAGCAAGCAAGGGGTCGATCCCACGAGGAAGATTTAGTACTGATTTTTATGCTATATGTAATGCAATTTGGGGGGGTTTTGATTTGTGGTGATCTAAAATATAGAAGAAATTAAACTAGCAAACAAAATTTAATAAAATCAGAAATTTATCAAGAGAACAAACCTTGGTCGCAAGCACACATCCACCTATAGAAATCAGAACTGATTCTTGAAACGAAATTCCAGTTTATATTCTGAATTTTTATCTTTTCTTAACGTTGGTTAATTAATGGATCCACCGTATAACTAACCCTAACCAACAAATAATCACAGTGTCCGCACTAATGATTTAATCCAAAGGCAGCCTTAAGATCTAGATAAATTCATTAATCGTAACAACTACGTTGTCTGCTTATGTTGCTTTGATCGAATGTTCTCCCTAAGATTAATAATGTAGATCCGTTACAATTATTAAACTCAGTTGCTTCACAAGTTCATATACCACAACTCCAGTTGTCTACAATAATAACTTAGAGTCCGCTCTAGCAATTAAAATAAAAAATCATAGGAAAAATAAGCATAGGAGAACAAATATATTCATCATATAAACTGAAAAGAAAAGGTAAAATAGATCTCACAGCTCTTGAAATCCGAAGGTTTCTGTGTCCTTGCAACCAAGAAAATGAGTTCAGCCTTGCATCTTTGTTGAACAACTAATCAAAAAGATGGAAGAATGCATGATTTAGGGTTTCTTAGAGGAGGGGGGGAATTTTTATCCTCTTGGGTGGCTGCCCCCTTTCTCTTCTCTCATTCTTTTTATATGCTAGGAAACCCTAATCTCTATTTTACAAAATAGTCCTCCCTTAAGTAGACAATTTACATTTAAGTAGTTCAATAACTATTTTCCTAAAAAAGGAGAAATAGCTTTGCATGAAATCTTCAAGATTTGAATTAGTGGAGCTAAATTGCTGAAATAAAAACTTGGATGTCGGTTTAGATGCTTCGGAACGTAATTTGGACTCGTTTCTTCATGAAACCTATTTGCTAGCAGAATTTAGTTGTCATCTTTGAAAAAACATATCTCCCTCACATGACATCATTTTTAGCTGAAAGTTGGAGATTTTATAGGCCTTTGAGGCAGGAATCCAAAACAGTTGATGTTTCATCAATTGGACTTTTGTAGCTCTAGATATTCAAGTCGGAATGACCGAAGGTCAACACTGGCAGATTGCGAGATTTGACTTTGAAAGCTGTGATTTCCATACTCTTCCTTATTTTATTGTTTTACCTTAGATGTCCCGAAAGGTATGGATGTTAGCTTTTTAATGCCACTAGAATCACTTCATTTAGACCTTTAGAGCTCACACTCTGCACAAAACTTCGATTGAACGTCAAATCTGCCAATTACCTTCAATTTACTCCTTTTTGCATCTTTCATCCAAAAGTGCCTTCAAAACATAAAACAAAGAATATCAAGGCATTTTATATATAAAACATAGGCAAAAAACTAGTTAAATGTAGGTGAAACTATCGAATAATATGGTTGCATCACGGTTCCTTTTCAAATAAATTTTCATGCTAAAATGTATGTCAATGATTTTTTTTATTTTTTTAAAATCATTTTTGACACCAATACATTAAAATGATTTGAAAATAATAAAACATATTAATTTGAAGTTAATAAAAAAAATAAAATTTTAATTTTAATTTTTTCAAAAGCGCTTTTAAAACGCAGAAACAAATAGGCCCGTAATGCTAAAGTCCATGCGTTGCTCTTTCTTCTTAAGGAGAAGTCTCATAGAAAACCCTAACTCTTATTTCATAAGTACTAATTGTGGGCTACTCCCTTCTGCTTATAAAAAATACTTTTAGTTGTGGTTGGTTTGGAAAAATATATATTTGGTTAAAACTATGATTAAAATTGAGGTTGGACAAAAAATAGTTTAATGTGTTTGGTTAAAGAATATTTTTCAAATTAAGGTTATAAAATAATTAAAAAATACATATATTAATATTGATGGTTTTTAATTGAAATATTAGCGATTTAACTAATGTTATTACATCATGAAATAAAAAATTATATAAAGTATTTTTTTATTGTTGCATTAAACTATGTTCAATTTCATCACATATCAAATCTATTCAACAAAGACTACAGTTCTCATGGTTTCCTGAGCGTGCAACAACATCATGTAAAATATCATCAAGAATAAAATTAGGATTGTGATCAAATTCTACAAATGTTACACCATCATACGATCTCTTTCAAATGTAATTATGTAGTGTCATTGAATCATGTTAAACATTAGTTGTTCAAATAAAACATAATATCTAAGAAATGTTTTTGGATTTTTTTTATTTTACTAGGTCACACCCGGTTCAATGCATTTAGGCCCATTAACAATGGAGCTACTCTCCACTGTTCACATAGCAGAACAGTGGAGACATGGTGCATAAGAAGAAGAAGGAGGAGGAGAAGGAGAAGAATAAAAAGAAGGGGAAGGGGAAGGAGAAGACCATGTCTCCCCTATTCCTAAACATGAATAGTGGAGTCTCTACTGTTCACGTTGCAAAACATTGGAGACATGGTGCAAGAGAAGGAGAAGGAGAAGAGTCGGTCTACTGTTCTTTAACATGAACAGTTGAGTCTCCACTGTTTACGTTGCAAAACAGTGGAGACATGATACAGAAGAAGGGGAAGAGGAAGAGCCGGTTGAATCCTTCCTCTGTGTTTCCGTAAGGCGCGCCATTGTTTACTATGTTGTAACATAGTCGCAACAAAAACAACGGGAAGCTGCTTCGAGCCACCCTACATTGCAAACACAGTAAAAGGCGGGGTTCATGAACAATAAATCTCATTTTTTTTCTTTACCAAACATGCAGGAGCTGCGTTTTGCTTGAAACGCTGAAGTAGCCGCGTAAACAAACAGCACCTTAGATTATAGCATTGCATCTTTTGGTTGTTAGTGAGTTTTAGAATAATTTTTATTTGAAAATTAATTAAAATAATATTTTATTTAGTTTTTTGAAAATATTTTTTACATTAATATATAAAAAACAAAAAAATAATTTGAGATATTTTTTTAAAAAAAATATTTTTAAAATATAAAAACAAACCAACTTTAGAATTTATATAGATACTTAAAAGAGCCCAAGAGCTCCATTTCTGGAAAAAATGATGATGGCCAAAGGGATGATCTACTTGGATTTTTGTTGTGATCTTCTTTAATGTTATTATATTCATAAAATTGAAATCTTTTTTATCGTAATCTTTTCATCTAATGTTATTATAAAAAAAATCTTTTTTATTGAAATTTTCATAAAAAATTATATAAAAACTAAATTGAAAAAAAATAATAATAATAAAAAGTCCAAATATTAAAAAAATGCTTTTCCCGCACCTTTTAACTTTATTTATAATAATTTATAATATCTATAGGAAATAAACTCGTTAATTTACTAGAGTTTCAAACCTTCTAATTAAGAATATATTTATCAATTAAGAAAATATATGACCATGGGACTCAGAAAAGGGTCCCTATACTGTTGCCGTTGTCTCTAATAATTGCTGACAGCATTGAGCTTGTGGTCTTCATTCTTACAGCTAGATTGATTTGAATTAAAGGTAAAATAGTGTCAAATTGATTTAATGTCTAGTCCATTCTTTGTTGGCACTCTCTTTTCTGCATTAAAAAACTATTTTAATTAAAAATATATTAAAATAATATTGTAATTAATTATTGTTCTGACCTTTTAGCTTCACGTGGTAGCCATCAGCTAAAAAAAAATATCAAGTAAGAAAAAGCAATAAAAATCTAATTACGAAGAATAAAATTTAAAATAAAATAAAAAAGTAAAAGAAAAAACAAGAGGTCCAGAAGCACAAGCCATCCACATGCCTGAACCTATATTTTTTTTTATGAGGCAGACGACTTATCATCATTCTCTAATTGTTTGAAACTTTTAAAAGCAAGCAACAGGTCACTTACTTTAACTAGATTACAGTGTTTTCTGGTCACAATAAAATAAGCAGGCCTAAGGGCATGTGTTTTACACTGAAAAATTCAATTTTCAAGCATTTTTAGCCTTAAAAACATCATAGTAACCCAAATAAAACCGTGTATGCCTTCAAATAACCCATCAAAAGGTTCAAAAAGTACAAATTGTTAAATAATATTTATGTTGTCTTCTTTATTAAGGGTAGAATAGTACTTTCAGTTTAACCTATATATATTTTATTTGTAATTAGGTTAAGACTATGCATTCATAATATACAGTTTATTCAGAATTCTAGCCTCATTTTTGTGTTTGATCTCAATTAGTTTAACATGGTATCAGAGCTGGTTTTATGGAACGAAGCTTAATCCCAAATACAGCTTCGCGGATCTCAATTTTTTTTTTGAGTGATATTTTGTCTTCCGCTTCTGCAAAATTAGGTATTTCGACAGTCTCTGCAATTATTTTGGTATTTCGACAGTTTCTGCAATTATTTTGGTATTTCGTCTTCCCTTCAGCTTCTGCAATTTGGTATTTGCGTTCAATTTTTGCAAATTTGTTTTGTGTTTTGGGAGTAATCGTATAATTTCGAGAAGATATTTGTTTAGTTTCTGCAATTGAGTATTTTGTCTTCCGCTGCTTTTGCATTCTGGTTATCTTTGATTGTTGATTATGGCTACTGAAAGAGATGATTCGCTTCAGTCTGTTAGTGTGAGGTTGGATGGGAAGAACTATTCATATTGGAGTTATGTAATGAGAAATTTCCTTAAGGGTAAGAAGATGTGGGGGTATGTTAGTGGAACTTATGTGATACCTAAGAATATTGAGGAGGGGGATGTTGGTTTGATAGATACATGGGAAGCAAATAATGCAAAGATCATTACTTGGATCAACAATTCTGTTGAGCATTCAATAGGTACGCAGTTGGCGAAATATGAGACAGCAAAAGAGGTTTGGGATCATCTGCAAAGGTTATTCACACAATCAAATTTTGCAAAACAGTATCAATTAGAGAATGACATACGAGCTCTTCATCAGAAGAATATGAGTATTCAAGAGTTTTATTCTGCTATGACAGATCTTTGGGATCAATTGGCTCTTACAGAATCGACAGAATTAAAGGCATGTGGTGCCTATATTGAGCGTAGAGAGCAGCAAAGATTGGTACAGTTTTTAACAGCACTTCGCAGTGATTTCGAAGGACTTAGAGGTTCAATTCTGCATCGTTCTCCACTGCCTTCTGTTGACTCTGTTGTCAGTGAGTTATTGGCTGAAGAAATACGTTTTCAGTCTTATTCTGAAAAAGGAATTCTTTCTGCTTCAAATCCTTCTGTACTAGCAATACCTTCTAGGTCATTCTCTAATCATCAGAATAAGTCTCACACAAGGGTTGGCTTCGATGAGTGCAGCTTCTGTAAGCAGAAAGGTCATTGGAAGGCTTAGTGTCCTAAGTTGAGACATCAGAATCAAGATTGGAAGCCTGGCAATCAGTCACAATCTAATGCTCATAGACCACCTCAGGGTTATAAACCACAACACCACAATACTGCAGCAGTAGCTTCCTCGAGTTCTATTACCGATCCTAATATTTTGGCTGAGCAATTTCAGAAGTTTCTCTCCTTGCAGCCACAAGCAATGTCCGCTTCTTCTTCCATAGGTCAGTTACCTCATAGTTCCTCAGGTATGTCACATTCTGAATGGGTCTTGGATTCTGGTGCTTCTCATCATATGTCTCCAGATTCCTCATCTTTTACCTCTGTATCCCCTTTGTCCTCCATTCCTGTTATGACTGCTGATGGCACTCAAATGCCCTTAGCAGGTGTTGGTTCTGTTGTCACACCTCACATGTCTCTCCCTAATGTTTATCTTATTCCACAACTCAAATTGAATCTTGCGTCTGTTGGTCAAATATGTGATTCTGGTGATTATTTAGTCATGTTTTCTGGTTCTTTTTGTTGTATACAGGATCTGCAGTCTCAGAAACTGATTGGGACAGGCCGTAGGGAGAATGGACTATATATTTTGGATGAGTTAAAAGTGCCAGTTGCTGCTGCTGCTGCTGCCGCTGCTACTACTACAGTTGATTTGTCTTCCTTTCGTTTGAGTATTTCATCTTCTAGTTTTTATTTATGGCATTCCCGTCTAGGTCATGTTTCGTCTTCTCGTTTGAGATTTTTGGCATCCACAGGAGCTTTAGGAAATTTGAAAACTTGTGACATTTCTGATTGTAGTGGATGTAAATTGGTAAAATTTTCCGCCTTACCTTTTAATCGAAGTATTTCTATTTCTTCTTCACCATTTGATTTGATTCATTCTGATGTATGGGGACCTTCTCCTGTTGCCACAAAAGGAGGGTCTCGATATTATGTCTCTTTTATTGATGATCATACTCGTTATTGTTGGGTTAATTTTAATGAAACATCGTTCTGAATTCTTTGAGATATATGCAGCTTTTCGAGCTCTTATCAAAACTCAATATTCTACTGTGATCAAATGCTTTAGGTGTGATTTAGGTGGGGAATACACTTCTAATAAATTTTGCCAATTGCTTGCCCTAGATGGAACCATCCACCAAACTTCATGTACAGATACTCCTGAGCAAAATGGTGTTGCTGAAAGAAAACATAGGCACATTGTCGAAACTGCTCGTTCTCTCTTGTTGTCTGCTTTTGTTCCTAGTGAGTTTTGGGGAGAAGCTGTTCTTACTGCTGTAAGCTTGATTAATACAATTCCATCTTCTCATAGTTCGGGTCTATCCCCTTTTGAAAAGTTATATGGGTATGTCCCTGATTATTCCTCATTTAGAGTCTTTGGTTGTACTTGTTTCGTTCTTCGTCCTCATATAGAACGAAGTAAGCTATCCTCTCGATCCACTATTTGTGTCTTTTTAGGCTATGGTGAAGGTAAAAAGGGTAATCGTTGTTTTGATCCAATAACTCAGAAACTTTATGTGTCTCGTCATGTTGTCTTCCTTGAGCATATACCTTTCTTTTCTATTCCATCCACTACTCATAACCTGACTAAATCTGATCTTATTAGTATAGATCCATTTTCTGAGGATTCTGATAATGATAGCTCTCCCCATGTTCGATCAATTTGTACTCATAACTCTGCAGGTACTGGTACTTTACTCTCTGGCACACCTGAAGCTCCATTCTTATCTACAGCCCCTCAAGCTTCATCTGAGATTGTGGATCCACCTCCACGTCAGTCCATCCGTATTCGTAAGTCCACAAAACTACCAGATTTTGCTTATTCTTGTTATTCTTCATCATTTACTTCCTTTTTAGCCTCTATTCATTGTCTTGTTGAGCCCTCTTCCTATAAAGAGGCAATTCTTGATCCGCTTTGGCAGCAAGCTATGGATGAGGAACTTTCTGCATTGCATAAGATAGATACTTGGGATCTGGTTCCTCTACCTCCTGGTAAGAGTGTTGTTGGTTGTCGTTGGGTGTATAAGATTAAGACTAATTCTGATGGGTCTATTGAGCGATATAAAGCTAGGTTGGTTGCCAAAGGATACTCTCAACAGTATGGTATGGACTATGAGGAGACATTTGCTCCGGTTGCGAAAATGACTACTATTCATACTCTTATTGCCGTAGCTTCGATTCGTCAATGGCATATTTCTCAACTTGATGTTAAAAATGCCTTCTTGAATGGAGATCTTCAAGAAGAAGTTTATATGGCACCCCCTCCTGGTATTTCACATGACTCTGGATATGTTTGTAAGCTTAAGAAAGCATTATATGGTCTCAAACAAGCACCCCGTGCTTGGTTTGAGAAATTCTCTATTGTGATCTCGTCACTTGGCTTTGTTTCTAGCAGTCATGATTCTGCTCTTTTTATTAAGTGCACTGATGCAGGTCATATCATTCTGTCTTTATATGTTGATGACATGATTATTACTGGTGATGACATTGATGGTATTTCAGTTTTGAAGACAGAGTTGGCTAGACGATTTGAGATGAAGGATTTGGGTTATCTTCGATATTTCCTGGGTATTGAGGTAGCATACTCACCTAGAGGTTACCTTCTTTCTCAGTCAAAATATGTTGCAGATATTCTTGAGCGGGCTAGACTTACTGATAACAAGACTGTGGATACTCCTATTGAGGTTAACGCAAGGTACTCTTCTTCTGATGGTTTACCTTTGATAGATCCTACTTTATACCGCACTATTGTTGGGAGTTTGGTATATCTCACCATTACTCGTCCAGATATTGCATATGTTGTTCATGTCGTTAGTCAGTTTGTTGCTTCTCCTACTACGGTTCATTGGGCAGCTGTTCTCCGTATTTTGCGATATCTTCGGGGTACAGTTTTTCAAAGTCTTTTACTTTCATCCACCTCTTCCTAGGAGTTGCGTGCATACTCTGATGTTGATCATGGTAGTGATCCCACAGATCGCAAGTCTGTTACCGGGTTTTGTATCTTTTTAGGTGATTCTCTTATTTCTTGGAAGAGCAAGAAACAATCTATTGTTTCTCAATCATCCACCGAAGCAGAATATCGTGCCATGGCATCTACTACCAAAGAGATTATTTGGTTACGTTGGTTACTTGCTGATATGGGAGTTTCCTTTTCCCATCCTACTCCTATGTATTGTGACAACCAGAGTTCTATTCAGATTGCTCACAACTCGGTTTTTCATGAGCGGACTAAGCACATTGAAATCGATTGTCATCTTACTCGTCATCATCTCAAGCATGGAACCATTACTTTGCCTTTTGTTCCTTCTTCATTGCAGATTGCAGATTTCTTTACCAAGGCGCATTCCATATCTCGTTTTCGTTTTCTAGTTGGCAAACTCTCGATGCTTGTAGTTGCCGCATCGTGAGTTTGAGGGGAGATGTTAAATAATATTTATGTTGTCTTCTTTATTAAGGGTAGAATAGTACTTTCAGTTTAACCTATATATACTTTATTTGTAATTAGGTTAAGACTATGCATTCATAATATACAGTTTATTCAGAATTCTAGCCTCCTTTTTGTGTTTGATCTCAATTAGTTTAACACAAATTAACTTGAAACCTAAAAACTCTCTAGTGTTAGATTTGATTTTTTTTAGAAAATTGAAAAATGAAAGTATTTTTAAACTCTTTTTATAAAATAAAACTTATAAACAACAAAATAAATTATTTTGATGGTTATAATTTTTTTTATTAACATGATTATTCAAATATATATTTCAATTAATTTTATACATCCTGCAATTAATAATGATATAACTCTAAAAAGAATTGATTTTTTTTAAAAAAAAAAGAAAGCATCATCACGTGAAAAGCAAGGAGCTTGTCACCCATTATAGAATATACTAGTTACATGACTCACGCGATGCCTTGGGTTAATTTGTTTTTGCTTAAAAAATATATATATATAAAAAAACTAAGGTCTAAAAGTGTTATGTCTTTCTACAAAGTTATACTCAAGAGTCTTAGGTTTGGCTGCAACACCTGATCTAAGAGTAATATTTATAATATTAATAATAACATTAAACTTGCATGACCTCACTTTAAGTGAGTCTGACTGCAATACCGGACCCAATAGCCTTAGATATGGGTTTGGCTGCAAGATCGTGTCATAAAAATATGATAATCAAATAGATTAATTAAAAAGAAAAAAATAGAGAAAAAAAACCAACAGGAAGAAAAAAACTAACGAAGAAAAAGAAATTTTTTTTGAATTAACTGGGTTAACCCTTCAAATCAGGTAAATCCATCAAACCTTGGATTCGTGTCGTGAAAGTTTGATAACTAAATAGGAAAGAAAGTTGATGGGTTACCCATAATTAATTGAGCTAACCTGTGAAACCAGGTTAATCCATCAAACTCGGGATTCGTGTCATGAAAGTTTGATAACTAAATATAAATTTCTTTTAACATTAACAAACTAAATTAAACGAAAAAAATTAACTAAAAAGGAAAAAAAAAACAAACAAACAAAAGGCATCAACATTTTTATTGCGGACTGTACTGTGTAGTTCACTGTCAAAGGCATAAAAAAAAAAACTAAAGGCATCAAACGATAACTAAATAGAAAAAAATTTAATATTAATGAACTAAATTAAATAAAAAAAATATTAATAAAAAAAATAAAGAAAAAAAAACTTACAAGAAGAAAAAAACTAATGAAGAAAGAGAAAAAAAACTAAATTAACTATGAATCAACTGGGTTAACCCATCAAATTTGGGATCCGAATCATGAAAATCTGATAAATAAATAGAAAAAAATTTAATATTAAAAAATAATTAAAAAATAATTAAAAATAAAAAAAAACAAAGTAAAAAATAAAGAATAATCATTACTACAACGTCAGCAGCGAACGCTATCTCTACATAAGAGAGAGAGTGGCCCGCAATTCAACGAATGCAGTCCCTCTCTCTAAATAGTACGTGCCTCCTTCGCCACCACTCAAATCTATTGTAGTTCCCTTATCAGTTCATTCTATAAATATAGATACACGTAGTCCTTTTATGCATAAGCACACACATTTTGCCTCTAATTTTCTAGTTTAATTTATGCTTGAATTCACCACTTGCAGGTCAACAATTGAGAAGTCCATATTACCAAAACAAATTTAGATTTTTCTGGATAGTGTAATTATTACTGTAACAAAAAACACTATCCAGAAAAAGAGAGGGGCCCGCGTACATGCTTCTACTTCCCTTTCTTCAACGAATGCAGTCATGGTTGTTAAAATCGCGTTTTGTCAAAACATGTATTACAGGTTGAATTGCTTGAAAAAATCGAAAATAAGTAAAATCGGGTTGAAATCGAGTGAAATCGCAAAAATTGGATGAAATCGCGTAAAATCACAATTTCAGGACCGATTTTACGATTTTAACAAAATGAGGCCCTGAAACAAAATGCCCCCTCCCCTCTTGTCCAGCTCTCAGATGCCTATTGGATTTATTTACAAGTGGCTAAGGTTGTCTAAACATCGCCACGCAAGTATATTGGTGGGTCATGGGTGACTGAATTTCCTTTTTAAAAAAGCTGGGTTAAATCGTGTTTCTAGTATGCAAGCATGCTAATAACCGGACATTAATTTGCTAACTCACTATTGAAAGTAGAGATTAAGTAAATACTGTTTTTTTTTTTTATTAAAAAAAAAAGAGGCTTGAGATATCTCAAGAGAAAGAGGACTCTACTGTTGGTTGAGCTATTTTTAAATAAATAATTCATAATTCTACTCTACTGAATGAATTTTTATTTAAAGGCTTGAAATATGTTTGAATTTTTATTTGAAACATGCTTTTTAAGGTACTTGAACTATGTATGAATTTTTATTTGAAGCATGAATTTTTTTTTAATGTATTTTAAAATGCCTTACGATTTTACGATCCGAGTTTGTGAATGGTTTTCCATGCCGTGTTAAAATCGCGATTTTAACAACCTTGAATTCAGTCCCTCTCTCTAATTAGTACGTGCCTCCTTCGCCACCACTCAAATCTGTTGTAGTTCCCTGATCAGTTCATTCTATAAATATAGATACATGTAGTCCTTTTAAGCATAAGCACACACATTTTGCTTCTATAATTTATGCTTGAATTTACTACTTGCACGCCTACAATTGAGAAGTCCATATTACCATTCTTTTTTTTAGATAGTACTGCAGGTGGTAATACGATGAAGGTGAACACAAAAGAGTCGATCATTGTCCGCCCCGTTCAAGAAAT
Source organism: Populus davidiana (assembly GCA_030145905.1). NCBI lineage: Eukaryota > Viridiplantae > Streptophyta > Magnoliopsida > Malpighiales > Salicaceae > Populus > Populus davidiana. The sequence continues at coordinate 2,089,982 of CM057807.1, read as the reverse complement.
GCCTAAAGAACCGCTTTGGCTCTCTAACATGGACTTGCTGCATCCAAGATACTACCTCCCTACAGTGTACCTCTACAAGCCAAATGGCTCCGCCAATTTTTTCGAAGCTACAGTGCTTAAGGAAGCCCTGGGAAGGGTTCTTGTGCCATTTTATCCGGTGGCTGGAAGGTTGGCAAGGGATGAAAATGGTAGAATTGAAATAAACTGTAATGGGGAGGGAGTGTTGTTCGTCGTGGCCGACACAGATTCTACTACTGAAGAGCTCGGTGAATTCATGCCTAGCATGGAACTTCGACAACTCATTCCAACAGTTGACACTAATTTAGAAGACATATCTCGTAATCCACTTCTTCTTCTACAGGTATATCTATTAATTACTTGTAACTAATAACCATAGCAAACCTAACAAGTTTATGATTTATGATTGAGAAGGCATGAGAAATTTTCTTGTTTCAGTTTGTCCTTGTATATTTTCAACAACTAATTATTACTTTTTTTATCTATCAAAGTTAAGGTAGTAAAAAATCTGTCATTATTGCTGGCAGGTAACCTCGTTCAAATGTGGTGGAGTTTGTATCGGAGTTGGGTGGCATCACACTCTAGCAGATGGCACTGGAGCTCTCCATTTCATAAACTCTTGGGCTACTTTAGCACGCGGCCTTTCTATCACTATCCCACCATTGCTTGATCGAACCATCCTCCGTGGTCGGGTGCCACCAAAATCTATTTTCCATCATGTTGAATATGATCCCCCGCCTCCCATGAATACTCTTACCACAAACACAAAATCCCAATCTTTGGCAAATTTTAAAATTACACTGGATCAAATTAATTCCTTAAAAGCAAAGGCCAACAACGTCGAGAGCGAAACCAAGTACACCACCTATGAGATCCTAACCGCACACATATGGCGTTCTGTATCGAAGGCACGTAATTTTCCTAAAAATGATCAAAAAACAAAATTACTTATATCAGTCGATGGTCGTTCCAGATTGAATCCTCCACTTCAGTCTAGCTACTTTGGCAATGTGATATTTAAAGCTTCTCCGATTGCTTTATCCGGTGACCTTTTATCGGAATCATTTATGTGCACTGTAGAAAGAATTCACAGAGAGATAAAGAAGATGGATGACAAGTATTTAAGATCTGCTCTTGACTACTTAGAAGAGGTTGGTGATGTTGGTGATGTAAACACTTTTGTTCGAGGCCCTGCAACTTGTGCTTGCCCAAATCTTGCAGTTAATAGTTGGATGCGATTGCCTTTTTATAAAGCTGATTTTGGATGGGGTGCTCCGTTGCTTATGCGGCCGGCAACGATGTTCGAAGGTAAGGGATACATACATCCAGATCCAGCTAACGAAGGGAGTTTCTCGTTGGCTCTATGCTTGGAGACTGATCATATGGAATCCTTTCGAAAGCTTTTCTACGAATGTTGATTTTATAAATAAACAGATGTGCTTGTCAACAAACTTGTGTGAAAGTTTGCTTAAAAAAACACCAAGCTACTTTGTTTCTTTTTCTTATTCGAATTTCTTTTATATATATTTGGAAGTGTTAATTTAAGGGGTTTTTAATGTAAAAAAACACATCAAATTGGTATCTTTTGTTGCCTTTCATATATTCTCATTTCTATACCATTAAAAAAAAAACTAATAGAACGAACAAAAAAGTATACCAAAAAAAAAAAACAAGATGAGAAATATAAATAGACGAAGCTAGAGGTGACGTATTTAAATAGATAGAAAACAAAAATGCTTGAAAATGGATTTTTTAGATGTCCCTAGTCTTCCAGCTGAGAAGTTCACATTTAGAGTATATATACACACACACACAAAAAAAAACTCATTAAGTTATAATTGCATACATCGCTATTTCAATTTTTTTATTATTATTGTTTAATGTAGCAACTGCATCTAGGCACAGTTTGTTTTGACAGTATAAATATTTTTTTGAAAAAAAAAATTTAATTATTTTAATGTATTAATATTAAAAATAAATTTAAAAAAAGATTGTTATTGCAGAAAAGAAAATGCCAACAAACATGGACCCAACATTAAATGAGTTTGACCTAACTAACTATAAGGATGAAGACCACAAGCTCAACGCTGTCTGAAATTCTAGCGGTAGAAAAGAAAAATATCTATTGATAATAATTATGATCATTAAAATAATTTATTTTGATGCTTATGAATTTTATTTTATAAAAAGAGTTTCACTAAGGTCTACTTTCACCTTTAATATCTATTTTATGTTTTATTTAATTTTTTTTCACTTTTATCTTTGATATTTTATTGATTTTTAGTTAGAAAAAATATAATTTGTTTCATTTTAATATTTATAAGTTTATTATAATTTTATATAACCACATTGATATTTTATTTAATTTTTAATTTTATAAGTGTTTATTTTTTTAGTATATAATTAAATAATAAAATTATAAAAAAATAATTGAAACAAGTTTCATTAATTAACTTCGCCTAGTTAGGAATCAAATATTATAAATGATGTAAATAATTATTTATTAATTAAATAAATAAATGCATACATTTTAAAATTTATTATTGAATTTTTTTAATTAAAAACATGTATAAAATCTCATCATATTAATTTTTAAAAATTATCCATCTACGAGGGTGCAGATCAAATAGATGGAGTACTCAACGTTGTTCTAATTGACTTTTAAGGAATTAAGTTTAGTTTTTTTTATTATTATTACATGATATCAAGATTACAAGACAACCATTCTCGCTGACCCCAACCTTAGAAAATTGTACTGGTAGAATTGCAAAAACAAAAGACAAAAAAAACACTGATGAGACATACAAAGCAAATTTAAAGGCAGGGAGCACAAGCAACTACAAACACGAGTTACGCAAACTGGACATACAAATCAACATTACATATACCATGTGAAGAAGAAACCGATGATGTTCTTAGGTAGTGAAAGCTAAAAGATCAGGATCTTGTTTAAAAAGAAGCATGTTCTTTTCTTCCAAGCTCACCCACGCGTCAATTCCATTACCATCTTTCGTGTCAAAAAGCAAATCATCTCTTTGTGAGCCTGCACACCTCTACTCACCAAAGTGGGCTTTCCCCAACCAAAATCTGCCTCATACATAGGGAACCGACACCAGCAAGAAAACAAGTAGACATCTTGTTGTTCAGTTTGCTTCAATGCTTCATCTAGCTTTCGAAAGTCGTTCATCACCATGATAAAAAATTCATCAGAACTTGAAGCTTTCGCGTAATTTGAGAGAGTTTGTTCAATGCCATCATGGATCCGACTTACTAACTCGTGAATCTTCACCTCGCCCTCATCATTGGGCATAAAATGGGGAGCTGACCAACCTGCAAAGTTTCCACAAGAGTTCTCTGGTATAGGAAGATTTGTCTTTCCTCGCAGATTGATAGGAAATTTGACGATGGAAGGTCTCATTCGGCCATGTACAGCTTGAGACACCCTAATACAACTCCTCCATATGAGTGCCGCCACAACCTTTACTCTTGTGATTTGTTGTTTCGGCAACTCTTGAACTGTTATTTCTAGCGCTGGCACTAGCAGCAGCTTTCAAATTTGATATTGCTACCGCATCAAACACAAACCTTCTTGTGACAATCTTATTTGTAGCTGTAGCTTTACGTTCCCAATTCTCGATTCTAAATGCATCTCTTGGTGGGAAAATGGAACCCAATTCGAAACTTGGAGGACTTGCCTTTTCGATCCCTATTCGACACGCAGTTCCCATGCCGTAATGAATCCAAATGCCGAGAATGCATCGACCATCTTGTGTGTCATAGACACACCTATAGCAACTCCACCACACTCAAACCTGTTGAATTGAACAACTAGCGGAGGGCTATTAATAGGATCGAACAATGGTGGAACAAAGTGATTCTGCAACTGGGTCTCGAGCTCTTCATCTCTGATGAGGAGTTGAGAGAGAGAGCCAGCTACTTGGGCTTCCAAATACTCGGCTCCCTTATCATTGCATTCAATTAAGGGTTCATCACTCGAATATCTTCCTGCGAATGGATAATATAGCGTTAAGACCTCAGACAATGATTTCTGTAACCGCAAACTTTTCTCTGCATTGTTGATTACGCCACATTCTTCTTCATTAGCTGGGTAGAAGTAGAAGCTAGGCACGTAATGACTCTGACCATGCTGGTCAAAACTTGATATTTTCAAGCTTTGAAGGTGGGGTGGAGTTGGAGATGATGGAGTGATCCATTTTCTAGATGTGATTTCAATCTTCATGTTCAAATGCTTTGAAATATGAAAGAGTTGGGGTTTTTTGTCAGAGTTTTCCTCATTAAGAAAGAGCAACGCATGACTTCAGCATTGCGCGTCCGTTAAATATAGATGGAGCTAGGGTGATCAAATTTTAAAATTTTTTATAAAAAAAAAAATGAAACCGGTTCAAACTGACCGGTTTAGATTCGGGTTTTTAGAAAAAAAATCGGTTCAAATTGATTTGACTCGGTTTTTTTTCGGTTCGGTTTTTTCAGTTTTAAACTTATAAAATTGATACTGAACCGAATCGGTCAGTTTTTTTAAAATTTTAATTGGTTTAATTGATTTTTTTTACAGTTTAATTTTTTCAATTATTTTTATCTTGTTTTTCTTGATTTTTCCACTTTCTCAATTTTTTTTGCTCAGATAGAACATTCAATTTAGGCAAATTATTCACCCCAAAACTCAATAACTACGTGGTGATATGCAAGTGACAAGAGGAGGAGAAGAGGAGGAGAAGCCAGCTACGTGGTGACCATGCCGGTCACAAATTTTCCACCTAAGAGACAAGAGGAGGAGAAGCCAGCTGCGTGGTGACCATGCAAGTCACAAAAATTATTTTTGTATTTACCCAACAATTTATACTTTGAGATCGAAATTGGTTTTTGATATAATATTACAATCTCAATAACAACACGGCTGGGAGTTCAATTCTATTTTAATTAAAATAAAAAATATAAATATAAGATTTTGTTGATATGTTAAAAACTTTTAACCAAGATTAAAACTTTTAAGAAGAGACAAATAATGTGAGTACGAATAAATTTTACTTAGCCAATTTTGTTAAAATATAATATAAAATTATTCATAATCTTATCTAGTCGCTTAACTTTTATAATTTAGATGGTTTAAATGACTCATAAAAATATAAAGCATAATCGTGAATAAATTTTTTAAAAAAAAAACATAATGATGGAGAAAAATCTTATGTTTTATGCTTCACAAGAAATAATTAAAAGATGAACTTTCTTCGTTAGAATTATTTAATTTCATTTGAAATTATGGTAGTTTTTATTTTTAAAAGTTCTTTTATAAAAAATATTATTGGATATTTTTTATGGTTTTAATATATTGATGTTAAAAATCTTAGTATTCATACATAGTTTTAATGTGTTGATGTTAAAAATCTTAATTTTAATGGAGTACTCAACTTTGTTTTAATTGACTTTTAAGGAATTAAGTTTTTTTTAATATGATCAAATAATTTTGTTCTAATTCTCGTTGACCCCAAGTTTGATGGGCCTTAGAAAGGGACCCTATAGCCTTGTTGTTGTCTCTAATAATTGCATATAGGCTTGTGGTCGTCATTCTGACAGTAATTATCAATGCATGGCAAGAGGTGGACTTGGGTTTCTTTTTTAACTAGCACGGTTTTTGTTTTTAAATCATGCCAAAATAATATAGTTTTAGAAAAATTGTGAAATATCACAATTCACATGTCACATTGAAAACGTGATATTTATTGTTGTTATTTAGAATAGTAATTTCAAAAAAAGAAGTAAAATGGACGTGAGTAAATGGAGTGATATATCTTGTATATACCTAACTAATTCTCTTTGTCAGAATTTGAGATCACTAGATGTTAACTTTTTTTTTATTATTTTATCGATTAGAAATAAAAAAAATTTTATTTTTTCCACTAGAAAGATTCCAACTTCTAAAAAAAAATCTTGTAACACTACACACATGCGACAAGATTTATTTGGCGACTCTCAAATGTTATAAATTGAAAAAAAAATTCTTTAAGAATAAAAAACTCAAATAAAAGTTGTCCGTCGTAAGTAATAGGGAGAAGAAATTAGAGTAATTCGATTAGTGATTTTTTTCTTGTTTATTCTTTCATCCTATCATCATCGATGTATGGTGTATAAAATGTTATCAGGTGAAAACTTTAGTAATAATTTTATATTTATTTGTCTTGTTTTCTCACACAAAAAACTTTTATATTTGAATTTTGTATAAATTTACTATTATTCTATGTATACTTTTTATATTAATTTAATTAGAAAAAAAAAATTACTTAGTGAATATTTGATCATTAAAGATGTCACACGTGCCTCACGCAACATCGATGATAATTTTTGTTTGCTTGTTGGTTCTTCTTAGAAGTTGCCACCTAGTATTTGGTTCAGGGTCACTAAGACACCCGAGTGTGCTGGTTTTTGTCAGAGATTCACGGTTAAGGGACTGGTTGTAGCTACGAAAGGTATTAGCACCCTTAGTACACACTACCTGATGTAAGTAAAAACTTTAAAAGTCATCTTGTCAATGACTTCTTAAAAAGAGAAAAAAAAAAAGTTCACCTCAGTAAGGAGATCCTTATCTTACTTGGTAAAACAAAGTTAATTGCTTTAGCATCTGTCATAACCCAATTATGGGTTATTCCCCAAAAATAACTTCTTTTTCCAAATAAAAATAAAATAAATAAAATAAAGACTAGCAATATGGAGAAAGTAGGCTGGGGAATCAAGCTGTAATTTTTTGAAGGAAATTTAAGGCCTAATTGTACCCCATTATGCCTAAAAAGGGATAAAACAATTAAGTCCAAGGACATAATTAAATTTTTAATAGGCCAATCTGATTTAATCATGGGCCAAATTGAATTTTAATTATGTTTGAGAATTAATTTTGATTCAATTAAAGGATTTAATTAAGTGCAAGGACTTAATTATACTTTAAATGAGTCAAATTAATTTTATTTGGGGCTTAATTAGTGAAAAATTAAATCCAATGACATAATTAAATTTTTAATAGGCCAATTTGATTTAATCATGAGCCAAATTAAATTTTAAGAATTAATTTGGGTCCAATTGGAGGATTTAATTAAGTGCAAGCACTTAATTATACTTTAAATGGGTCAAATTAATTTTATTTTGGGCTTAATTGGTGAAAAATTTAAGTTTGGAAGCTTAATTTGAGTTTAATTGAGAAGATTAGAATTTTAAGAGATCAAATTTTAATTTTTACCAAGTTAATTGATTGAAATAAGGGGTAAAATTGCAAGAGAAATGAAGTTTTGGGGTCAATTAGGGGTTAAATTGACAAAATTCGTAGCCAATGACCAATCTGCAAAAGGCACCAAACTATAGGGGCTTAATTGACACAAACCGGGGGGCAAAATTGAAAGTTTAATGGTCAATTAGGGGTTAAATTGACAAAATCCGAGACTAAGGACCATATTGTAAAAGATGTGTAACTTCAGGGTTCCAATTGAAGTTCATTAGGGGCTTAATTGCATTAAATCAAAGTTTAGGGTCAATTAGGGGTTCAATTGAAATCAATTGAAAGCTGGAGGACTAAATTCAAAATCAGTTAAAATCCCTAATTCAATCCAAAACAGCGTTGTTTACATAAAAAAAAAAAAAAAAAAAGAGGACCAGACGACGCGTAGTCTGGTCATTGTTCATTGTCTTCTTCTTTTACTCGAAAGAAACTGCTTGGGTACCTACTTTGCAGGTGCATTTAATGCACCTAACATCCACAAAAGTTAACCAAAGTTGTACGAAAATGATCCTCTGAAGTTTCTCTACAGCTCCATGTGAAGCTTTCAGTCTAAATGACAATCCATCGGCGCCGGCGCCGGCGCTGGCCTAAACATGTCAACTCAGGCAGCTTTTGTTGCAGATTTGACAGTGCAATATGCCTACTTTGAGCCAACGGTTGGGATCCTTCCCAACAGAATCAAGAGCTGAAATTTTCCCCTTGTGTAGATGACATTACCCTCTTCCACCACCTATAAATAGAGGCGGAGTTGATGGCCTGAGGGAGGATAAAATTGGGTCCAAAATCGGAGAAAAACCAGTTACCTCCCTTGTTTTTCTTCTTTTTCTGACATCTCTCCCTCTTTCATTTCTCCTTCTCAGTCGTGCCTTCAGCCACCACCACCGCTGTCACCACCAGCTGGAAAACCATCGTCTCCACCACGCTTCTCCCTCCCCACTGGTGCTTCTCCTTTTTCCTCCACAGCTGTAGCAGCTAATCAGCGCCATCGTCTCCACCCGCAGCAACAACATCAGCGCCGACCTCCACAACTGGGTTGGCCACCACAATTTCCATCAACCCAGCTCCTCATCAGTGGCAGAGCAACCACCGTGACCTTCTCTCTCTTCTCCTTCCAATTTTTCTCTCTCCTCTGCAACTTTTTCTTCTTCCTCCCATAGCCAACTCTGGCCACAATCACCTTAGTCGACGCCCCCTGAGCCATCGGAAAGACATCCTAGCACGACCGCAAACCCTCACCACCTCAGGTGGTTCTCCTCCCTGCGTCACGTCCTTCTTCTTTGTCGAGGCCGCTGCATGCAGCGGCAGAATAATTAACTTGCTATTGGGTCAGGCCAGTTTTGGCCCAGCCCAAATAGTTGGGCTGGGCTGATCTAGCCCGGCTCCCAATTTTTTTTTGTGAAAAAAATCCAAAATTTTTCAAAAATCATTAAAAAAAATCATAATTTTCTCAAATATTTTTTATCCATTTTGCATAATATCGGGTTGTATATTTACACTGTAAAATACAAATCCGGTATTAAAATATCTGGTTTTCTCCAAAATATTTCAAAAAAAAATTAAAACATTTTCAATAAAGAAAAAATATTTTATTGCATATGGCCAAATCCAAAAAAAAAATTCATAAAAAAAAAATCCAAAAATGGATATCGTAAACAGTTTATGATTATCCATTAGAATTTGGCCAACATGTCAAAAATCTTTTTCCAATTTTTTTTTTGGATCCAGATGTAGACTTTAATATTTGTGGGGTGTAAAATTACACGATAAAATACATCCTTAGGTATTAAAGATACAAAGTGTAAAAATGCGACGCTAAAGTTCAGACTTTAGAACGGTTAGGATTTAACCTAATAAGGTAGAGACTTTCTCATGAACAGAGATCTGCCTTAAGCCTTAGAAAAGACCAACGAATATAAACCTGACCTAGAAAAGCAATCAAACAACAATGCAGCTTACTTTAGGTAGGGTGCACTGGAGGTGATGCGTCTTCCCCTTGCACAACCAGTCCCTTACTCAGACTCTCGCAGACCATAGGTTCCTAGTGACCATAATACTAGATGGCGACTCTTGACATTAATCATAATTTTATGATTAAATCCAAAACTCTTTTCAATACAACACACCTCACCACAGGAGGCATGACAAGGAGCCTCCACCGTCGCCAGACGATTTCGCGACCCCCGCAAAAGCATCAATAAAAACAAAAGAAACTTTTCTATTTAATATCAAAAGTATGTCCTACGTATAAGATCGTAATCCTAGATATCAAAAGAAAAACAAAATATTTTTTAAAAAATAATGGCCTAGTTCTTGTGACTTTAATAAACTTGTTATTAAAGCCAAAATTATATGCTAAGACATATTTTTGAAATTTTCTATGTGGTATGAAGGAAAGATATGATTTTTTTGTTTATCTTTAAGAGACTTAGCCGCATGCATAAAAATAAAATATTTTTTTTGTTTTTGTTTTTTCAGATATATATATTTTATAGAAAACCGATATTTTAATACAAACTTTGTATTCTTACAATATAATACCACAAATATATATATATATATATATATATATATATATATATATATTGCTGAATCCAACTCAGTAAGAATTACTGTTCAAGTGAATTATAATTCACTTGAACACTAAAACGCATATGAAAATGCATGCACAAGACGAGAAGAACAAACCTGGAGGCGGAAACGAAGGGACGAAGGCGATGTTGAAGGCGTCCTGGCTGGTCTCTCAGCGCTTTCGTCTGTTTTAGCTCTTCCCCTCTGTTCTCTGTTGGCGTCCGTCACCTGAGTTTTATCTCCCTGTCTTCGTCCTTCTCTATCTCTACTGATTTTTCGGTCTCTCTCCTCCCTGTTCTCTTCTATCTTTTTTTCTGGTATTCTTCTGTGCCTCCTCCACGTCTGTGTGTTTTTCTGTTCTTCACTTTGTATCCATTTTCTTTTGCCTCCCGCCCTCTCTGTTTCTTTTTCCCCTCTTCTCCTGTTTTTTTTAGTTCCCTTGTTCTCCCCTGTTCTCTCTATTTTCCTCTCTTTTTTTCTGCTCTCTGTGATCTCGGTGTTTTCCTTCTCCCCTCTGCCTTTGGTTCGTGGCCTTTCTTGGACTCTTAATTAAATTACGAACAGTTACTGGATAAACTATTTATCATAAAATATAGGTCATTTTATTTAGCGGGGTTCGATTACATTCAATTATTTTTAGAATAAAATAAGTCAAGCCTCCAAGTGAAAGTGCAAATACTTTCTTAACATAATCGAAAATAAAATTGAGATTTTTTATTAAATAGGATTAGATGTCACATTCTATGCTCGTGATTTTACTGGAAATTAATATATCCCCCACTAACAAAAAGACTAAATTTCACCTCCGATTTGTTTTGAAAAACAAAATCAAAATAGAAAGCCCTTGTAGTTGCATTCATACGTCCATGTTTATGTCTGGAATCAATCAGTTCAAGATACAAGTTGTAATTAAATTTTGGAGATGCATCCTATGTGATGAAAAAGATTTTATCAGTATATTATTATTAAAAAAAATTAGTTAAACAAAGATTTATAGATCTAAATTTTCAAGAATACAAAAACGCTTCAATAAACACATATTGAATTTAATGCTTCTTAGATCTTAGCATGTTGGGCTTGGTACACTGTCAAGCCCCAAACATGTTGGGTAGGACAGTATGGAATGACTATTCTCCCTTGTGGGCATCTAAAAAAATAACCCTCTTTTAAATCTAGCACAAAAAAAAAGTTTAGCCTTGAAAGACTTTAATTATATTTAATGTTTTGGATTCTAATTTTCTACATCATTTAGGTGTATAAAATTTATTCAACAACTCATTATTTTTCCATCAAATATTAATATAGATGCAAGAGATATTTATTCATCATTAAATGCTATCATGATAAAGTTACAATATAGACCCCCCTCTTCATAAAAAAACAAGACTCTTGAACTATAAATACACTATGAGATATTCAGAACAAGATTCATAATTTTCATATATATTTTCAGAGCATTTATCTTTAGAATATTATTGTATTTTTCTCTTTAAAAAAATACTTATTTAAGTATAAAAGAGTCTCAATCTTCACAAGAACTTTTTGCAAGTACTATCCATCAACAATCTTAACCTACTAAACACCAAATATAAGTTATCACGTATCTTAATTAGGGAGAATGAATGAGATTTCTAAAACTAATTTATTAATTGATTATAAAACCCGGAAGCTTATTTTTATACTAGAATTTTTAGGACTTCATTGACATTTTGTTTAAACGAAAACCATTTCTTTTAGATTTGTTTCATAAATATATATTAAGAATTTTATTAAGCCAAAATGGCTCGAATCCATGAATCAACGAGAGATGCTTGGAATTTTGAGAAATCAACCAATACTGCGAGACCTAATTGAGGTTCAGAGGTGCTTTCGATTTTCTATTTTGGGCTCAATCTTTTGGACTAACTGAAAATACAAAGCCTAATTTGGACTGCTATAATACCGATGAGTTTGGGCTTTTCTTTTTTTATCCTTGAACGATTATTTATTTACGTTATTTAACGTGTGTGTTTTTTTTTTCATCCTCTAATTTTATGTTTACATGGTTTTATATCGCTTGTGATTGATTTCAATTTGTATGTTGTGTTGTATTTTCAATGTCAAAAGATATTTTGGTATTAAATTGATGTCTAATTTTATAAATTAAAAATATTAATTTTATTAATTCAAAATATTAAAGCATAGACCAATTTAATACATAAATATAAAAATTACAATTTAGTCTCTAAAGCTTTTACTTTTTTATTTTTGGTACTTGTATCTTTAGAGTTTCATGTTTCAATCTTAAACATTATTTATTTTATATTTCAGTTCTAGAATTTAAAAAGAAAAAAAGTCATAGGAAACAAATGAGAAGCGAGAGAAGAGATAAAGTGTTTAGTTTACCACATTTTAACAATAAAAAAATATTGATCATAGCATAACGGCGTTAGATAATTCATGTTGAAAATTAAGTTTTATTAGTCTAAAACCTTGAAACCTAACTTTTCAATCACATAAAGTGGTCACAAAGCTAACCAAAAGATGATATATTATATGCCGAGATAAGCAAAGTGTCGTTTGATGTATAAAAAAAATTTCAGAATGGATAATACATTATCTACTTATTTTTTGGCAATTGGGTCTAGCCTTCGAGGCTCATACATGCCTAGTTCTGTTTTTTTTTTTTTTTTTTTTATGGGTTAGGCAAGCCTGACTTTTTTCTTAATTGTTTTCCTTTAATTCTTAACAGAAAATCTCTTTAAATAAATTTATTAAAATAACATTTAAACAATTATTGAATTATGCTATTAATTAAAAAAATATTTAGGTTTTTACAATGACATTATCATTGCATGAATAATTATGTATTAGCCTGATATACCGAGTTTTTTTAAATAATTTGCAAATGAGAATAAAATATTTGTTTTATATATATATATATATATATATATATATATATATATATATATTCTCATATTTATTGTTCTCATATTTTTTTATACAAGTCCATACTAATTATTTATAGTTAAAAGAAATTTTTTTCATAATAAAAAATAAATGCTTGAATAAAAAAATAGATCTTTTTATTAGAGATATATTTTTTCCCTTTTTAGTTGGGATCATTATAGTTTTTGTCAAAAAACATTTCTAGTTGTTGTTGTTGTTTATTAAATTAAAATAAATTTAAAAATATATTAAACTTAGTTAGGGCATGATGTAAGTCACAAGCTAGTAATTTAGATTGACTCAGATTAATCCAAAATGTTTTTATTTCATTGTTTTTCAAAAAAAAAAAAAACTATGTTGTTTTGAGTTTTCTAAAATTAAATCTAGTTTTAACCGGTTAATTAACTTGTGGATAGACTCTGTCACTTTTATATATACACACAAGTTGGGTTCGGTAAGTTTACCTAATTTTAAGTTTTATAAGGTTAAAATAACATTATTTTTTTAAAGTAATCAAGTTTTATTTTGGTTAATTTAGATTTTTGATTGGTGAAACCGAGCCAACTCCCTTCTATTTTCTATAAAATATGACCTATGATAGTCCTGAATCAACTAGGCGCCGTTTGGTAACGTGGCTGCGGGTGAACACACATAATTCTGTTTAGTAAGTAAAATATTCTGTTTTTTATTGGTAGGGCCCACAAAAAGTTGAATTAAAACCGTGGTTCAGGAGAAGCACCATTTTGCTGCTTCTCCTGATTTTAGAAAGCTGGAATAGTGTAGCCATGCTCCTCTGTACAGTGCGAGTGCATCAGTTTAAACCAGATAAAATTACATGATTTTACTCGTATTATTCATTTGAACGTGAACAATATTTTTTTTCGTTGTTTTTTTAAATCATGAAAACTGTAGTTTTTGTCGAATGAATTTTGTACGTAATGAAATTGTAATTTTTTTTAAAAAAAAATGAGTTTTAGTTGAAAAAATAGTATTTAATATTATTTAATAACACTACATAAATTAGAAGGATATAGCATGATGACGTAGCATTTGTGAAATTTGATCACAATTCCAATTATGTTCTTGCCGTGTCCGACCCAATTAAAACAAATTTAATTTTTATTTGTATTTTAATTGTGTTTTATTCAAAAAATTAGAAGGAGATCACTTGATGACGTAACAAAAAATTTAGTTTTTGTTGTTGCGTGTTTAAGAAACCATGAAAAATATAGTTATTGTTGGATAGATTTCGTATGCGATAACATTGCATATAGTTTAATAGAATAATAAAAAATATTTGATATCAATATTATTTATTTCATGATGTAATAATAATAGTTAAATCTACAATATTTAAATTAAAAATATTTTTTAATTATTTTATAACCACAATTTGAAAAGCATTTTTTTAACCAAACACATTAAACTACTTTTTGTTCAACCTCAATTTCAACCACTGTTTTAACCAAACATATATTTTTTCAAATTAACCTCAATTAAAAATACTTTTTATAAAATAACTTTTTTAAAACCACAACCACAACAGCAACCGCAATACCAAACACACCCAGTCACAAGTAGAGCCTGGCAAGGTTTAATAATAGTGCTATACTGTGAACAAACTCGTCGCAGTTTCTCTCCAATTTTAAGTAATTGGCTACTTTTCTTATACATGGGGTATCCAATTGAAAATGTATTTTGTTTGGAAACTTAGTTGAAACCTCATGTAATAGTTGGGGTTGGGGGACAAACATGTCTTCCCCCTGAATAAAATTAAGAGATCAACACATGTAGGCAGCTACCATAGTATCGTTGAACAACAAGATGACTGGCAGGTGGAAAATTATGCTCCCTTTCTCGGACACTTTTCACACTTTCTCACATCTTTCCCTTCTGACAAAACAAAAACAAAGTAACTTGTATATGTATCTGTCTCTGCAGATGCTGGATTGGTCACCTACAATCATCATCATCAGCAGCATCAGCATCAGCATCATCATCATCAAGAACATTGCTTTACAGAGTCTTAGAGCAAAACCCAGATCGGATTTGTCACTGTTTTGATATAATTGGCATCCTTTTATCCTTTTGCTTTCACATCTATATATATGTGCGTGCGTGCATGTATGTGTATGTATCTGTGTAGATGTACTCAAGCAATTTAACAGGGTTTATACTGGCACTGGTTTCCAGTACCTTCATAGGGACCAGTTTTATAATCAAGAAGAAGGGTCTTAGGAAAGCTGGTGTTAGTGGTCCTCGAGCAAGTAAGTCAAGTTCTTGTTTTGAAAGGAATTTTGGGGTTTTGTTGAATTTAGTGTTTGTTTAGTTTGTACTGGTGATTGAGGTTGATTTTGTTTGTTTAAGGTGTCGGAGGCTATGGTTATTTGCTGGAGCCACTTTGGTGGATAGGCATGATTAGTAGTAAGTTACTTTTGTTACTGCTGCTTCTGTTGCTGTTTTGGTTATTCAAGTTAAATGTAGTCTTTGTTGAAAAAGAATTGATTTTTAGGCTAATTTGAATTTAAGTGGAAGTATTTGAGGGATGATTGTTTGTGTGTTCTTAGATTTGATGTGTCTTGATCTGATTGGTGTTTTGTTGGAGGAATTGACAGTGATTGTTGGAGAAATTGCCAATTTTGTAGCATACGTTTACGCTCCTGCTGTTCTAGTGACACCACTTGGTGCATTGAGTATCATTGTTAGGTAATGTTTATTTCATCTTCAATTAGTATCTGTAATTGATGAGTCTAATTATGTGTAAACATGGGCAGTGCGGTATTAGCCCATTTCTTGTTGGGGGAAAAGCTGCAAAAAATGGGGATGCTGGGTTGTCTTCTATGCATAGTCGGTTCTACTGTGATTGTGCTACATGCACCTGAAGAACGGTCCATCAATTCAGTTAAAGAAATCTGGGAATTAGCTATCCAGCCTGGTAGAACTCTGTCCTGCTTAGTTGTGCTCATCTCTTGTTTCTACCTTTCCTCCTAATCAATTTGATGTGCAATCTTTTCTTTTCCAGCATTTCTTTCATATACAGCCGCTGCGGCAGCAATAGCATTGGTGCTGATTTGGTATTTTTCTCCACGCTATGGCCAAACCAACATTTTGGTCTATATAGGAATTTGCTCAGTAATTGGATCATTGACAGTAAGTATCTCTTAAGCCCTTGCTAAGTGTATACTAGGATTAAATGAATTTAAAACCTTTGGTATAAGCATGTGGTCTAGGAACTTTGAAACTTAAACCTCAATGGAACATTTGCATGTGTTCCTATAACAATAATAACTACAGGCTTTCTTGTTTTGCAGGTTATGAGTATAAAAGCCATTGGCATTGCAATAAAATTAACGCTAGAGGGCACAAACCAAGCCAAATACTTCCAAACGTGGATTTTTGCAATGGTTGCAATTACTTGCATCATCACTCAATTAAATTATCTAAACATGGTTAGTATCTTAATATGCAGTTCCATCACACTGTGGTATTATCTGAATGGTTATGCATTTTTCTCTTTAAGTGCTACAAGCTAGTGAGTTGGTGATGTTTAACCAATTTTCATGTGACAAGCATGCTTTTGCAAATGACCAAATTACTTTACAACTCTGGAAAGAGTTGCTTTCCTATCAATCTATTGATGCTCAAATCTATCTATGACTGTGACTAGGCTACTATCATCATTGCCTCAATCCATTACCAGTGAATATTCATTGGACCTAGTTGGGTGTGTGCACACGCATTCTCGTCTCGAGGGATCTGATATCATTAAGATTTGAAATGGTTTGGTACCTGCAAGTTTATAGTCTAACCTAGGACCAAGATAACCATAATGGTTAAAGAACCATTACTATATTATTTTAGGTACGGATCAAAAAGTGTCATTGACTCGAGGATGAATATGATAAAATTCTGTTACAAATTAGGAATGCTTAGCACATTCTATCTTCTTACAATATTAAAGTTTTGCATAAAAAAATATTTTGGTTTTCAAGTTAGGAAAGAAGAGAATTTAGAGAATAAGTTCACTATTTTGGGGCTCTGAAACTGGATGAGTCTTCCTAGCAGAAAATCTGAATTCTTGAGCCATGAAATTATGAACATAAAAGAAGTGTTTATATTTCTTAATTTGCACTCGTGTAGTGCTTTGCATGGAATGAAGTTGTCTGGACCCTTAGCCATGGACACTGGTTTGGAACATGTGAGCATAACATTTGATTTTAAATTCAAACACTTTTATGTAATAAGTCGACCAATATTAGTGATGCACTCAAACTAACACACTTTTAGGCAGATGCCTCCTTGCCATGAAACTTCAGAAACCTCAATTGAACTCCATCATAGATCACCCATGATACACCTATAAGAATTCAATCTATACAATTGTGTGGTCTCATTAAGAATATATTGGTGATAGGATTCAATAGAACAGGAGATGCACATAGTACCCTGAGCAGATTTTGGTTTATTATTATTTTTTTAATTGTGTATGATTCTTTTGTTGGCTTTTAAGTCTCTCATCATAAATGTTCGTGGTTATTTGACAACAAGTGCTGAATACACTTTGAAAATCTGCGACAATGGTTGGTTAAAAGATGATTCTCTCATCCTCTTCTTCTTCGCATTTGAAAGATTCTAGTCTCCTCCAAAATTATAGTCAATATGTTGCATTGCCTTGATAGTTCTTCAGGTTCAATATGAGTTCTCATCTAATGATCTGGTGTGGTTGCAGGCACTGGATACATTCAACACTGCAGTTGTTTCTCCCATCTATTATGCCGGGTTTACATCTTTCACAATTCTTGCCAGTGCAATAATGTTTAAGGTATCCTTGTGTAAATGCCCATGCAGGGGGGGGGGGGGTGTAATGAGCACTTCTAACTGTTTTTGTACTTTTTCTGAAGGATTATTCTGGTCAAAGCGCAAGCACCATTGCTTCGGAGCTTTGTGGGTTTGTTACTGTGTTATCTGGCACCTTTGTATTACATAGCACCAGAGAACCAGATCCACCAATCCTGACAGGTAAATCTCTTGTGCACTTAGGTTGGAATCTTGCTAGATATTAAAATTGTGACTTAAATGCATGCTTGCCAAGTATCTCATATTTGCTTAATGTTCAAGCAATGTTGCACCTGCAATTTCATTACTTTCTAATTAAAAAATCATTATTAGTTGAATCAAAATTGTGAAAATATAAAGCATTAACACTCATTTTATAGAGACAAACATACAAGAAATGAATTGTATTTTCTAAGAAGTTATCAGGAGCACTATGTGGGGTTTCTCAGTATGATGAATTAGGAAATGAGCATGAGTCAGGTTATAGAAGAGAAGAAGTTGGCTGGATGAGGGAGAAAGCAAGTCACTCAGTATGTAAGATGTAAGAGTTTGTGATGGGAACAGGCAAACACATCTATAGGTTTACGAAAAGGTTTGAATAGTTTGAGGTTCTTGAACAATTTTGAAATGATTTCAGAGAAACTCTTTAGATTCCAGCATCTGGCTAGAGATGTTGAAGTCTTCATTGTGGATGAGACCATCAGGTGTTGTGTGTTTTTTTTTTTTTGAGAGGACCCCTTTTTATCAACACTCAGGCTTCGAAAATCATGAATCAATTACAAGATTTGACCGCAAAGATCACTGATTGGTGTTGAGGGAAATTGGAATAAAAAATGCGCAAGTTGAACTAACTTGAAGACAAAATGCCTTCATAAATAAAAGACTAAGTTAAATAATCGGTTCTTTGGGATGTAATTTCAAGAGAATACACATGATACTTGTGAAAATGCTATGTGGAGATTGTAGAAAATGAGTGGTAGCTATTAACTATAAAGATGTTATATTCTATAAGCAAACAAAATAATGTTTCCACACCTACACCAGTACTGATGTGCTCAAGTTTTATTTTGCTGGAACAAGTGGTTATGTTGGCTCCAGCCTAATGTGTAATGTAATTTTCATTGTAAAGGACCAGATTCAAGTTCTTTTTATGATGATAGGTTTTCTTCACCTCCTTGAAATGTCAGTTACTGCATGGATGACTTGTGTTCATGCTAATATGTTAAAAAACAAACATTACCTGGATTTCAATTTCTAGGGTGGCAAAAGCCAGCCCTTTACATGGCCAACCACATTTCAAATTGCGGTTGGCTGTGCTAAAAGCATAAAAAAATTATGCTTTTTGCAGCCAACCACTGTTTGAAAAGCGATTCGTCACTAAGACAAACACACACTTAATATTATTAAAGAAAAGCAATGCATTTGTCTGATAATTCCAAACATGCAGATCTTTATACACCATTGTCTCCAAAGGTATCATGGTACATCCAAAGCAGTGCAGAACATTGGAAACAGAAGGATGAAGATGGCCCATCTCCCAATTTTATCACAGTTCTCCGGCAAGACCATTTCAAGTGAAAGATACTATACTTGAGGTGCTAAAGTTTTCAATATGTGGTGGCACCTAAGGCCCCAAGCAGGACTGCTCGAGTGTCAATTGCTTGTGCAGGGGAACACCGTGTGGTAGTCTTTTTGTTAGCGAATACTTCTGAGTGTCGAAAACAAATTTATCTTGCAGTCTAGTCTTATGCCATAGCCGTTTGTAGTGGTCTCGCATCTCACCTTATTTTGATTCTCACATTTTTGCATTCCCTTTCTCAGCTTGTAGCAATATTTGATTTCATTCCTCCAAACATGTTCAGTCTCATGTTTGTAGGTTTCAAACTGAGCTAACCCATGTAGTTGGGTCTGGTCTTTGTAATCTAATTGATTTGATTTTATGTGACAAATTTAGTAAATTGGACTCTTTGGTTGTACTGAAATTGATTTGTTCCTTGCTTACATGATTAGTGTCATGGCTGCAAGGAGAATGAGATATTTGGAAAAACACTGCAAGGAGAATGAGATATTTGGAAAAACTCACTCGCATGATGCATGGCCTGTATTGAATTATATACAATGTATGTTTAACAAGCTAGGAATTACCTCATGATTTGTTATACAAGGGAACAATAACAATTATGCTAGAATCTCGTAATCTATTATGCATGGAAATAATAACCGGAGAGTATCAATTGCGAGGAACACCAGTTGTGGAGGATAATTTGCACCAGTTGGAGGGATAAAGGATAATTCTGAACTCTGATTCAAATCGTATCTCAATATTCCCCTTCAAGCTCAGGGCAGGACGAAACCGAAGAAGAGCTTGTCATGATTTGGAACAAATTTGGGAGCACTCAAGGGTTTTGTAAATACATCAGCTATTTGATCATAATCTGAGATGTGTGCCAAAGAAATAACAATGTCTCGGGGACTTTGCATGGGTTGACATACAAGAGCGAAGAAATAACAATGTCTCGGGGACTTTGCATGGGTTGACATACAAGAGCGAAGAAATAACAATGTCTCGGGGACTTTGCATGGGTTGACATACAAGAGCGATTTCAGGTCATATATTGGAATTAATCCAGCCATTTGCCGATACAGAGATGGATCAAGCAAAAGAGCACCTTCATTGGCTGGCAATGGAGCACCTGTGGCCAACGGTGTTGTAACAGGTTTGGCACCATCCAAACCAAATTCTCAAGGAAGAGAGGGCACATATCTCGTTTGAGTTAGAGTAATATTAGATCTATCACGACCAACTTGAATTCCCAAGAAATAGTGGAATTCTCCAAGGTCTTTCATATTGAAGACTAACACCAAATTAGAAATAAATTTGCTGATTTGTGAAGAATTTCCTGCTATGATGATGATGTCATCAACAGAAATCAGGAGCATAAGAATGTTAGAGCCATGGCAACTATTAAAAGATGCAAGTATCAGAAGAACAATGTTGAAAACTAGTTGTTGAATGTAGATGCTAAATTTGGTATATCAAGCCTAAGAGGCTTGTTTAAATTCAGACAGCGTCTTGTGAAGATGTAAAACATGACAAAAATGAGTTGGATTCTCAAAATCAGGTACCTGAGATAAACAGATATGTTCTTGTAAATCACTGTACAAAAACGCATTACTAACATCTAGTTCTCGTAACGATCATCCTTTGGACAAACTCAAGTTAAAATCAATCATATAGTACTTGGTTTTATAATCGGACTATATGTTTCATGGAGTTCATGGAGCTATGTGAAGCCATGTCATGTTTTATTTGATAGAAACTTCAGCACGATTTTTAATTTTTGAACACCCATTCTTGTGATACAATTGTGACAGTTGATGATATTTTTTTTGTGATGTTTGATTTGTCTCGTTAAATTTTTGTTTTTTTCTTTTCTGCTCATTTAATATTTTTTATTAGATATCACTAATTTGAATAACAAAATATAAAAATCATGTTTCTTAATCATGACAAATATAAATTATGTTTATTTACTATTTTTGTTATTTCACTAACATTTAAAAAAATATACTAAAAATTAAAATTAGTTATTCCTGTGAAGGATGGTGAAAAAAAAAATGCATACATGTGTTTGCTTATAGGAGTCAACATGTTTTGAGGGGTAATTATTTTCGGTTCGATTCGGTTTTTATTTTAAAAAATAACTAAATTGAATTTTTTATAAAAAAAAATACTAAAACAAGTTCAAACCGATCGGTTTCGGTGCGGTTATTTTAGAGCAAAAACCGAAACCCAACTGATTGACTTGGTTTTTTTTGTTTGACTTGGTTTTTTCAGTTTGACTCTATTTTTTCCGGTTTTGCTCTATTATTAATTTTAATTTGGTTCAGTTTTTTGATTTCAAGCTTATAAAATCGAAACAAATCAGTCAATTTGGATGTAACTACGAATATGCCATAAAATTTAAATCAACTTCCATGTGATCGGGCCTTGAGACACCATCTGAATTGTTGACAGTAGCTTGCGGGCATGGAGCTTCATTTTTCACATTCCCAAGAAGACCATTGCTATGTAGAATAAGGACTACTTGTGCCTTCCATAACAGGTAGCTGGCTGAGTCTAGTTTAATAGAAATACCAGGCAGCGTAGTTCTGGCTGGGGAAAAATCAAGCTCATTCAAGGTAGAAGAATATGTCATTGTTAGAAACTGTGAGCTCATGAAGTTTTTGGAAAAACTTTCTTGCATGATGCATGGCCTGTAAATTTAACATTTACAGCTAATTAAGAATTATCACACAATCTATTATACAAGGAAATAGTATCAACTATGTTAGAATCTCGTAATCTATTATACATGAAAATCTTCACCAGCTGGAGGGATAAGGGATTATGTCAAACTTTGATTCAAATTTAATCTCAATAATGGCCTCTTACTTGCTTTAGAGTCCCCTAGTAAACACTCTCTTTGGTATTTGATGTTTCTTTCTTCTTCTTTTTCAAAGTACAAGAGCATATAGATAAATCTTGATATTTGATTAATGGTTTATATTGAGGAGATTCAAGTAACCTCTACCAAGGGTTTGTTTGCCTCCTGAAACACTTTCATTTACAATAATAATAATAAAAAAAACTTTTGCTGTAAAGGGCCTCTAATTCTTGCTCAACTTCTCTGATTCAAGTCCAGTTAAGGGTTGGCTCTACACGACATGAGTCTGCAAGAACGGGAGAGAAGCTGGAAATGATAAGATGGGCATGGAATGGGAATAATAATTAGAGACTTCACATGAATCTTTACAACATCATAATAAAATAAATGTTATTGCTTCTTGATATTCTTTGAGAACGAGTAAATAGGCTAAAATTTTAGTTTTTTTTTTTTTAATTCGTGAAAAACTTCAAACTGAATTTGGATTGGATTTGAGCTTTTTATGGTTATCATATTAGGTTGATTCATGAGTTTTCTTGGAGAACAAATCTTCTTTGGACATGGAAGTTGGTAAAAATAGAATGAGAAATAATATACTAAAAAATAAATGAAATTGTAATGAGTGTTTATCTATTGATGTGTGTTTCTTGTTGAATAGTTCTTTGTAGTTTCATGGGTGGTTGACGGTGGTTATAAGAATTGTTGGGTGGTTGTTGGCAATTCTAGGAATTATTGAATAGTTCAAGGATTATGGTTGAGGGTGATTATAGGAATTAGTGGGTGGTTGATGGTGATTATAGTAATTAATCAATGGTAATATAAATTATGGGAATTGATGAATTGTTAAATGGTTTATGAAATTGATGGATGGTTAATATAAATTATAGAAATTGATAAATTGTTAATGGTGATATATGAGATTATCCTGATTTTTAATTGTTGTGTATAAAATCCAAAATCTAGAACTTGTTTTCCTTCTTACATGTGCTATCTCATGGAAAAAAAATATTTTTTTAAAAAATTAGATGATAAAATGTATTTTTTAAGAAAATTAAACCATGAATTGTTGTGTCAAGCTTGATATTAATAGAGATATTAATCCTAATATTACATTGGTGAGTAGTGCTAATAAGTCTATAACTTAAAGCATATTTGTACGTAAATTAACAATTATTTTTTAAAATACTTTATTAAAAAATATATTAAAATAATATTTTTATTTTTAAAAAATTATTTTTAACATATCTAAACAATTTGAAAACACCAAAACATAATTAATTTAAAACAAAAAAAAAACTTTTAAAACATAAAAACAAACAAAATCTTAACCAATAATCATACCTCTCTCTACCTTTCCTAATAGTTGTCAGGTTGGAGACGGCCTCTCATTTGTAACAAAAAGAAAATTTTCAAACATATTGTCAAACAAATTCGCCTACCAAATGAAAAAACCACTGGGAGATGAACTGGCAGGGCAACAGTACTAAATAGTAAATAGAGATCTCAGGTTCAGACCCCTCAGCTTCTAATTGGTTCGGAAAGTATAAAACAAAAAGAAAAAGAAACCGAAGCAAATCTTTAATATCAGGCATCAATATATTCACAGACATCATGAAAGACTGAAAGCTCTGCAGAGATTACATAATAGAATATAAGATTTGTATGCAACCACCCCCCCATTTAATTTCTCATATAAATCCTTACTCCAACGAATACAAACCCTGTTAAGATCTTGTTTACCTGCATAAAATCTCTCTTTCGCTCTCCCATTTCAAAATAACAAGTTACATCTCTATTGATACATCATCATCAGGTAAAACCAAAGGCAATAGAGAATACTTGACTCGAAGATAGATTTTTCCCTTATCTACATTAAGCTTTGCCCCAGACACGGCCCAGTATCCCGGTGCGTCTTGCGGTCCTCTTGTCATCTCTGTTGTGTCAACAAACTTCAAAAGTTTGGGGGTCTGGGCAGCGACTGGTGGGCCTCCAGGGTACACGGCTGAGTTTATGTTTACCACTGGTTGTGGAGGAGGTTGTTTCTGAGCACTTGAAAAACGAGTACTGATCAATGTGGACATTATTCCAGATTTCTGGTTCAAGGCAGGGGAACCATCCCATTCAGACCTCCTCAGAGTCGTGGTACCAATAACTCGAGAAAATTGGAGCCGCAAAAATAAAACTTTTTTCAAACCAGACTCTCCAACTTCAAACTGTGCCCCGGTGACAATCGATAGATCATCTTCCGACTCAACAGGGGCTGTGCAGATATGGGAGAAGCTCTTCCATTTCACTTTCTCATAATATCTGTGGTCAGAGGAGAAATCTGAAATGTTGCCACCTCGTTCATCTGCAAGCTGGAAGGTCTTCGGCAGTGAAGATAGGTGCTGCAAGTGAATCGCTAAGCAGTTGCTTCTTTTACCTTCTAGGTACAGTCTAAGGCCAGTAACCGGCTTCTTCCCCACATCAACCTGCCATATATTGTTAAAAAAATAAATACAACAGCAAGGTGCTGAGCATCATCCACTTTCCCTTATTATAGATATTTACTGCTCTCAGACTAAGTCAATCACAATGTAATGGTTACTAATGACAACATAGGATAGCTACTTTTACTTTGTAAAGCGTGTTTTTTCCACTCTTGATCTTCAAAGTAAGACTGAGACAAGATTTATGATCGCTTTGAGATGCAATTACTTTCCAAGTGGTACTATGATCTCATATATGATGAATGACAATAGAATGGGCTTTGGTTTCTTCAATGAAGAGAATGAAAAACTTGAAAGCAAAATGCAAAGAAAGGAAACAACAATCCCACAAAGCAAAACATGATGGTAAGAGCATTACTGGTGTTGTGTTAACATAAAGCTTAGGACCCATGAGGCTGAACTGCAAAGATGCGTTACTTTGTTGCTTCCTGTCAGGACCAAGGGCAAGCTCACCAAATACTGGTGCCCATTGCCTTGGAAGCTGAAACTCCAAAAACTGGTGTAATTCATCGAGTGGTGGCTTATCTGCACTCAGAAACAGGTCAAACCAAGCAATAGGTAAGATTTAATAGCCAAAAAAATTCAGTGAGCGTGAAAATCAATCAAAAGATTTTTAATTTTGCTATCATTTTACAATATACAGCCAAATGCATGCCATCTAACCCATCCTTATTTGTTGATAATTTAAATAAACAGTAGTTTCCTTTCAGCTTTGAAATGTATTTTCTTCGGCATGTATTCCATAGGAACACAATGAAGGTGCACTATCAGATTATAATCTTTACAAATTGCACTACATCAACATGCAAAATTGAGAAGAAATTTCATGCTTACAACGGATATAGAGATTAATGGCATGGGTCAAAAATCCACTCCCATTGATTCCACTCAATAATGATGTGATTGGCACAAATGACATTGAGATAACATCAGGTTCGGTCTGAACAGTCTGACACCACTCCTTGTGTGGTAGGTTTTTATTTCCACCTTTGCGCTTGCTAATGAATTTAATGTGCTGCAAATTAAACACAAATTTGACAAAATCCAACATAAGGAATTCAGGTCATATGGAAGAAAAAGGAGAGTCAACTAAACTAAAATAACAACCACTGCACAATCTGTAGGGATTAAAATCAAATTTCAGTGTGCCAGTTGCGCAATGTTAGGAAACTAGGAATTTATTCACATATTTATCAAGTGTACCTCTGTCTGGGAATAAGAACTAGATGGCAATTGGTCCCTGAATGGCATCCCCTGCAGCTGGAGAACCTGGGAAGAAAAATGACCAAATTAAGCTATCTGTGAAACATATCCACACGAGATTCTTGAATTTCATTCATGTCAAATTATGAGAGGGGGCATAGATATATTGATTTTCTAACCTTTTCTCTGTCATAAAATTTATCAGAATTCATGGGACTCCTTCCACCATCTACAAACATTTTGTCAGCCATATCCTTTAATTGTTTCTGTACATCAACAGGTGGGAGTGGCGATGAATGTTGTTGCTTAATACATATCATGTCCTTTCCGCCCATTTTGATGCCAACAATAACATGCGTACCATACTTCTCAATAAAACTGGAAAGAAACAGTGAAGTCAGAACAAAGTTATCAAGGATATACCAATTATCAGTGTAATAAGAAGCATAAAAGGTCAAAGAAATTTCATGTCTGTTTCAGTTGTACAAAGCATATGATCAATTATCAATGTAATACGTATCACTAACAGGGTTAAATTTCTACAAATGCAATACTCAGTCTATAACACAGATGCACACAACAATCAATACAACCAAAGTACAGACACTCCAACAAGTAAGAACATGTCATAGTTGAATGGCAGAATCAAACTTTTTGGTAATTCTAATACACCTATCCCATTGCAGATCCATTATTTATATAGGAAAGGTTAAAGAGGACCAATGCTGACAAGAGAGAGACATTAGAATAATAACATTTGTTTATTGAGTGCCTGTTGAGCTACAGATATATTAAACACTTAAGCATATGTGCTGATAACCATACAACATTTTATCTTTCTTAACTTATGATTACAGACAGAACATAGCCAAGGTTTTCCATCAGAAGTATCAAGTCTTATTTGTAAGATGTTACACAGAGCCTTATATATAGGAAACTATTGATCTGCTAAACACCTTAAACTCCATTCCCTTCCTTAGATCAACAAAGCCAAGTAAATAATCCCGCCAACAAAAAGGAAATCTATTAAGATATGATCATAACAGACCTTCAATGATCAACTCACATTCACTACTGCTAACTTCATAGTCTACCAAACAAGTTAAATAAAATCCAATGCAAAGTGAAACTGGTGATAAAATCCTGTGGCACTAATGAAATACATTAACAATAGGATTTCTATGACCCATCATTAGTTTCCATCTCATATTTTAAAATACTTGCATCTAAGTTCTATCCAATGTTTTCAATAAAATTGCATTTAAGGTATTACCACCCTAATATACTGAATCACAGGATACCGCACCAAAGGGTGATTGTTTTGTCATGAATTTTACATCCAAACATACAAAAACTTTGCCCAGTGTTGTGGCTGAAAAATTTAATCGGACCATGAACACACCATGTTCTTGTTGTCACAAATATGCCAGCTTCAACCAATAATTGTAAAATTCCCTAGACTTACCATTCGGTGAATCAGTATTGGTAAGATTTATATGGTCAGAATTATTACAAGCTTAGATATGGTGTGAGAAAAACTTGAAATATGATCACAAGGTGAATAAAAAACAAGCATCCTCTTCTGATCTAGATGCGGAGTGGCAATCAAATCAAAAGAGCTTTGAGGTTATATATGGAAACCTCATTGAGCTCTTTGAAGATATGTTTTAGAAGCCACAGAATCTCACCTTGCCAATGCAGCAGGTTCCCATGATGACGGTACGGCTTCTTTAACATGATCACATAGCACCACCTGCGACTTATCTAGTGCAATGCTGTAAAGAGTGATGTTAACGCCATCAAAAGCAAGGGCTTTAGTATTGACAGCATCTTTCTGCCAAACTCCTGAAAATTCAAATGCAGAATTGAAATGGCCCGAAGGAATTTTTCCAGAAAGAGATAATTCCTGGTTGAACTGCTCTGACATCTGAAAGCAAAGGGAAAACACTGTGAACTGATGAATCAAGCTACTTATATCTCTAACCAAACACCATTATAATCCATTAAAAAGCAATCTGTATCCTTGGTTGTATACTAAAGCATGAAACAATTTAATTTGCACTTGATTGCAATGCGAATTTCATATCTACTTCCCAATTGATCCCATCTATATTCAATCACAGCAAACTCTGCCCTCAGGGCAGTTTATTCGCACAAAAAAAAAAAAAACGCCCCTTTCATTTCAACACGGCAGTTCAAATCAACAAACTTCCTCAAATTGGACTGTCCAAATGAATTTGAAACTATCATTTGACTATAAGAAGCAAAGAGAGAAAAAGTTAATGGGATAACTTTATTGTAATCACAGGACTTAATGAAGCATAGAACAATCTATTCTAACATATTTTTTTCATCTTCCTTGAAGAAAAATAGTTGATATTGCAAAATCAACCATAAACTCTCTTGGGCTCATCACTCATGAGAGACAGCTAAAAGTGCAGCAAATTCTTTAACCTTTTCTTTTCTTAAACAAACACAAAGACAGGAACTTAGACATGCAAATTCAACAGAGAACACGAATAAAAGCGGACAGCAACATAAACAAAAAGAACAAAGTAAAGGCGAATTCCTCTTACCTGTTGAAAAGAAAGAACATCAGAACTAAACCTCAAACGCTCGCCTTTATCACATTTGATAGATTTAGGAACATTAGGAATAGAAAACCCACCAGGAATCACCATATTATGCACTTGTTTACCATCATCATTAATCACTATCAATCTTGGTGAGTTTTTCTTGCAATACTTAAGCCTTAAATCAAAACCCAGATCATATCCTAACCCAATTGCCTCTATTGCTTCTTCTGCAGCTTTTTTCGCACTCCTCATCCTCACAAGTTACAATCTTTCTCTCAAAATTTTTAGCTTTCTTTCTTTTTTGGCTCAAACCCCATAAAAGATTAAGTTTTTTTGAGTCTGTCTTTTTGCTAATATTGCACTTCTTCTTGTTATTTAGCGAAAGTTCTTGCATTTCAATGAATGCCAAGGAGAAGAAGACGGTCAAAGTTTGATTTTTTATGTGTTTGATATTTTTGTTTCTCATTTTTTTATTTTTGAGTTTGAGGTTAGGTGAAAGTGGCTGAAGATCAAGTCAAAGGTTTTGTGCTACTGCAGCCTGCTTGCTTTGGTTCCTTCATTTTAATAGGAAAAGCACAACCCATGTCATCATAGGCTGCTGCTCTATTATTTTTTGATGTAGACTTGTCTTGTTCCTTTTGCACCTTCTTTCTTGCCTTGCCTGCCATTTTTTTGATTTGGTCTTAAATATTGAAACATTTTATCATACATACCAGCTACGTGACTAGCAATGTGGGTTAAATATTTTTATTATATATATATATATATATATATATAAATGTATTTTATAATTAAAAAAATATAATCCATTACAAAATTGATGTAGGATAGCTTAATGAAAAAATCCTTGGCCAACCGAAATCCTAGTTTTGCATGGAGACATACATCAGGAGCTAAGTAGTGTATTCTTCCCCTGCTTCTCTTTTCCTTATTTAACATCAATTTTCCTATTGAGGATTCCTCTGCTGCTAATATTATTTGCTTAAATTCAGAACTTTGATTTACATCTCTAAGTAGGACTTGTATTATTTTGCTATTTAATTTTGTAAGTACTTTTCTTATTAGGATTAGAATTGACAGCTTATAAATACAAGCAACCCTTTTTGTTGAAAGACACTCTTGATTTTTTTTTTAATAAGAATTTCATTCAGAAACATTACTTTTATACTCATCAATCCGTGTGTTTTTTTTATTATTCTTGCTCGTGGATTCGAGCAAATTAGAGAAAAAGGGCGGTGATTCTTTTTCATTGTTAGACTTTCGCTATATCACTTGGTATCAGAGCAGGTTTAACTTGTTCATATGGAAAACACACAAAATGAAAATGAAGCCCTTGATGATGGCAAACATGAAAAGGGCATGATCACACAAGCTGAATTTATGATTTTCCAGCGAGAAACCCAGCAAGCATTGCAAGCAATTCAAATGACTCTTGCTAGGCTGGTAACAGGAAATAACCTGCAGCATGAAGGTGAGGCGAGTCACAAGAATTTACAGAGAAAGGACTCGTGAACGCCATCCGATTCCACGTAGACAATTAGCCTACGAGGATGAACTAAGTGATGATAAGGAATATGTTGTACACATGAGGAATATGTCAAACACATGTTTCGACACAATCGACATGGACAACGTAATGTGGGAGAGTGAGAACCACAAACATTCCGTATGAAAATGGATTTGCCCAGTTTTAATGGTCAGCTGCAAATTGAGGGGTTTCTCAATTGGCTGGCAGTAATGGAGAGGTTCTTGGATTACATGGAAATCCTTGAAAAAAAAAAAAGTGAAGTTAGCTGTTTATCAACTAATGGGAGGAGCCTCTACCTGGTCGAAGTAGCTGCAACTCACGCAAATGCGATAGAAAAAAGAAATGGTACAAACATGGTAAAAAATGAGACGACTTCTGCGAGCTCGATACTTACCACCCGATTATGAGCAGATACTGTTTCAACAATACCAGGATTGTAGACAAGGAAACAGAACGGTGCAAGCATATGTTGAGGAATTCCATAGGTTATCTTTACTTAATAATCTGTCAGAAACAGATGCATAATAAGTCAGTAGGTTTGTTGGTGGGCTGCATTTGACCATACAAGTTCGTGTTTCAATGTAGACCATTTATTCCTTAACTGAAGCCATTAATCTGGCTATAAAAGCAGTGGCACAACTGGATTGGACAAGGGTAATCATTGTGATGAGGAACTATTTTAATCTCACCCCTGCTGCAACAGACAAAGGGAAATCACCCATGAATCAACCCCCACCAGCCAGGTAGTAACGGAGCACCAGCAAAGACTACAAGGGTAGTGCCCCTAGAGGCACCAAGGAATCCTTATGCTTGACCAAATTCAAACAAATGCTATAGATACGGGCAACTAGGGCATCAGTCTAATCAGTGTCGGAAGCATAATATAGTAATCTGATTGGACCAAGGGAAAAAACGGACTTGGCAGCAGAAGAGGAAGAGGATGAAATAGTTTACACCTATGACGAGAATGAAATTATCAGAGGGGATAGTGGAGAACTAATGTCACGTTCTCTGGTAGTATACATATTTTTACTAGCGCCAAAACAAACAAAGCAGTCGCAACGGCACAACATATATCGAACTAGGTATACTGTAAACCGAAAGGTATGTGATGTTATTATTGATAGTGGCAGTAGTGAGAACATAGTGTCTAAGAACATGGTGACCAAGCTAGGATCAAAAATAGAAAAACATCGATCACTGTATAAAATCAGCTAGATCAGGTAGGGTGCAGAAGAAAAGGTTACTGAAATTTGTTGCATTACAAAAACATCTAATATGAACTTTCTGTATGAAATGGAACAATTTGACACAAAAATCTCTTATTTTTGTGGCATAAATTGGTGTCAGCATCAAGTTTTTCTCTCTACTACCAAAATCCGACGACCCCCTCCTCTCTCTCTCTCTCTGCTCTCTTAACCAGGAACCTAAAAATAACAAAAATAAATCTTTGTATCAAAATAGAATTGGAACAATTTTGAGGAACCGCAATTATATAATTTGCTTGATGTTTTAAGTTGGAGGATCAAAGTGAAAAAAAATTTACACAATGACAAATATACAGTGAAAAACCGTCATGTTTAGTATATAAATAATATGTTTTTAATAATTGCGATATCCTCACATATTTTTTGTTAATCTAAATAAAATTTTAGACATAATCATAGTTTTTTATTTTTTTTCCCTAAACTTAGTTAAAAAAAAATAATTATCAAACCAGGGACCCGCAAGTATCACAAGTATTATTATTATTTTTTTGTTACAATGTGAAATTTTTTATTTATTTTTTTACTTAAAATACATTTGGTCCCTCATTTTTTATATTTAGTTAAATTTAGTTTAATTACTATTATTATTATCTTACATATTTATTTTTAAAAAATAAACTTAATTTTATTTAAGTTGAGAAAAAAATTATTTATGTTTTTTGTTTTTCAAAAAATTATTCCATTATTTTTTAGAAGATCTCCTATTTTGATATACAAAACGTATATCCAAACTTACATATAAAAAGTTAATTACTATATGAAGTTTTCACAATTTCATAATTGTTCAAGATTGATTAACACAAGGAAGAATTTGTTGAAGTGCCCGTATGAGGAACGTGTTGCACTTGTCTGCCTTGGACAATGGTTTCGACCCTTCCATGAGATGCATATGCACACGTGCAAGCTTTTTTCCAAAAAAAAAAACCATAGATTAGCCCCTAACCATTTTACTACTCGATAAATAGGTCCACTTATAATATACAATTTCAATTAAGTCCCTTACCTCTAGAGTTCCTCAATTAGATCTCTCATTTAATATCATCACTAGCTATTAAAAAAAAATCATTATCATTTTATTGCATGCCATATGCACTTTTAGGGAAAAGATTAATGGATATGATTAAGGAATAATAGCAAGTGGGAGGTTCAATTGATATAAATTTTTAGGTTGGAATCTTATTGAAAATTAGAAGATACTATGGGACTAATATGAGAATTCCATTTATTTTTCCTTTTAGTTTCTCAATTTTTGAAGGTGATGTGGTTGGGGTGTTAGTGTTTGATGAGTTTTTCAAGATTCAAATCATTTCATATACTTAATTTTAATTCCAATAGATCCAATTCCATGAATATGAATTAGTAGTGTTGATCTTCATTTGCTGGCCACCTTTTATTTCAAGTTATAAAATGGCTCTTTATAATGGTCTATGTCTCATATTAAATGCAAACATGTGGACTTGCATTTATTTATTTATTATAGACTTGCATTTAGATTGATCTTGTGAATAATTAGAAATGATAATTTAATCTGAATTTGATAGATACTAATTTGATCTGACAATCATATTGGACCCAAGATATTGGGTCGGGCATGCCTACCGGACCCAAGCATCTTGGGTTTGGCATGTCTGCCACACCTAAAACGCTTGGATCAAACAATCATATTGGACTCAATCCATGCTTGTCCTAAACTGCTTGGGTCAGGCAGTCATTCCACACCCAAAAGCACGATTGTTGGACTTAATTCTTGCTTGACCCAAGGCGCTTGGGTCTGACATGGTTGCATGACCCTAGCACCTTGGGTTTGGCATGGCTACCAAACCCAATTCATGCCCATGGGTCTAGCAGTCATGCTCGTCTATTTTATCTAGATTACGATAACTATGGTGACCGGAAAATCAAAGTCTATACTCTTTAAACCTAAAAACCTGTTTTGCAATCCGTTTTTCACCAAAAACACATACAAAACAACATAGAAACCATGAGAAACCCATTATTGGCCTAAAAAACCCAAAACATTGTTCCAAAAATTGAACTCAACCCAAAACCAAAAAACAATCCAAGCTCATATCTGTTTGTTCATGAATTTTTAAGGTATAAAAACATCTAATATGAACTCTTTACATCAAATGGAACAATTTGACACAAAAATCTTTTATTTTTTTGGCCTAAATTGGTGTCAATATCAAGTTTTTCTCTCTACTACCAAAATCCGACGACCCCTCTCTTTTTCCTCTCTTAACCAGGAACCTAAAAATAACAAAAATAAATCTTTGTATTAAAATAGAATTGGAACAATTTTGAGGAACCACAATTATATCATTTACGTGATTTTTTAAGTTGGAGGATCAAAGTGAAAAAAAGTTTACACAATGACAAATATACAGTGAAAATCGCTTGTGTTTAGTATATAAATAATATGTTTTTAATAATTGGGATATCCTCACATATTTTTGGTTGATTTGAATAGAATTTTAGACATTCATAGTTTTTTAATTTTTTTTCCTAAACTAACTTAGTTAAAAAAAATAATTATCAAACTAGGGACCCACAAGTATCACAAGTATTTTTTTTTTTTGTTACAATGTGAAATTTCTTATTTATTTTTTTACTTAAAATACATTTGGTCCCTCATTTTTTTATATTTAGTTAACTTTAGTTTAATTACTATTATTATTATCTTACATATTTATTTTTAAAAAATAAACTTAATTTTATTTAAGTTGAGAAAAAAATTATTTATGTTTTTTGTTTCTCAAAAGATTATTCCATTATTTTTTAGAAGATCTCCTATTTTGATATACAAAACGTATATCTAAACTTACATATAAAAAGTTAATTACTATATGAAGTTTTCACAACTTCATAATTGTTAAAGATTGATTAACACAAGGAAGAATTTGTTGAAGTGCCCGTATGAGGAACGTGTTGCACTTGTCTGCCTTGGACAATGGTTTCGACCCTTCAATGAGATGCATATGCACACATGCAAGCTTTTTTTCCTTAAAAAAAAAAACCATAGATTAGCCCCTAACCAATTTACTAATCGATAAATAGGTCCACTTATAATATACAATTTCAATTAAGTCCCTCACCTCTAGAGTTCCTCAATTAGATCTCTCATTTAATATCATCACTAGCTATTAAAATAAAAAATCATTATCATTTTATTGCATGGCATATGCACTTTTAGGGAAAAGATTAATGGATATGATTGAGGAATAGTAGCAAGTGGGAGGTTCGACTGATATAAATTTTTAAGTTGGAATCTTATTGAAAATTAGAAGATACTTTGGGACTAATTTGAGAATTCCCTTTATTTTTCCTTTTAGTTTCTCAATTTTTAAAGGTGATGTGGTTGGGGTGTTAGTGTTTGATGAGTTTTTCAAGATTCAAATCATTTCATATACTTAATTTTTATTCCTATAGATTGAATTCCATGAATATGAATTAGTAGTGTTGATCTTTATTTGCTGGCCACCTTTTATTTCAAGTTATAAAATAGCTCTTTATAATGGTCTGGCATTATATTTAAACATGTTGACTTGCATTTATTTATTTATTTATTATAAACTTGTATTTAGATTGATCTCGTGAATAATTAAAAATAATAATTTAATCTGAACTTGATAGATACTAACTTGATTCGACTCAAATAAATAAATTTTTTTGAATGATTATTTTACTGGATGAGTAATAGATATGGTAAAGATATTATCAAACCCATCCGAAACATAATCCAAAAAATATATATATTTGTGTTATATAAATATATATGTAGAATATTTATATTTTTTTAATTTAATATATTATACACATCTCAATATTGATTTGATGTGAATAATATTTATCATTTAATATATATATATAGTTTAAAAAACATATTATTATTTTATTTTATGTTGAATATTAAATAACAATCAAATAATTGATATTTATGTGTATATTCAAATCCGAAAAATAAGATATATCTAAATTTCTTTTAATTGATGGATAATGAATTAATTTCATGGAGATAATGTTTCTAAGCAATCCCTTTAGCTTGTCCAATCATCCAAAGTGAGGCATCAAGTAGACTTGGAAGTGGTCTTGGCCAGCAATGAGCCCAACGGTGCCATTTGTCATTATAGCTGATGTACATGCATTGTCAACTTGGGAGATTAAAAACGAAGCAATCCTAATTATTCCTAAGAGAATTTTAAAAAATTAAAATGAAATTAACTTATTCAACCCGAAATTAAAAGTGAGAAAAAAATCAATAAATTAATTAAATCAAAAAAATAAAAATTAATTTTAAAAACCGAAACATGAAAAAAAACTCAATTAAACCGATTAGATTATTTTAAAAAAAATATTTGGTTCAGTTCGATTTCAGTTTCATAAGTCTGAAACTGAAAAATCTCAACCAAACAGCAGTAGTTTAGTTAAAAAAAAACCAAACCGAATAAAAAAAAACCAAACTAAAACCAATCCCATCACAAAATCCTAAAACAAGCCCAAAAAAATTATATAATTATTAGCTTTTAATATAAAATAACTCAATCGAACTGAAACCGGTCAGCTGTGTTTTGATTTTTAATATAAAATAACCAAACTGAACCAAATCAAAACCGAACGGTTAGACCCAATCTTAATTTTATTTTTTGTATTTTATAAAATTTTAGTTTAGTTATTTAATTATTTTTATAAATAAAACTTAAACCAAACAAAAAATAATCACCAATATACTTACTTACACTAGATATTGAAATGAGAGGAGTTCTATAATTTCGGCATTAATGGGTTAATAATGGGCAATGAAGGTTGGTAGTGAGTATCACAGCTATAAGAAGCCCAAGGCATGTGACCTGCTTTTATGATGATTATTACCACCTGCTCTGTTAGGAAAACAAAGATGGATTGGCAGGTAAGAGTTGCATTATAACAAACAGTTGATCTAACAAGTGACTGAAGGGACATATTACATATTCAAGCTAATCGAAGCAAACGAAAGGCTGGTGAATTTGGCCTGCTTTCAGACATCAGTCTTCCATCAGATTATGATTAGACATTCTACTTGCCATTTGACATCCGGACAGTTTTAGGTCAACTCTGCAATGAAGAGGGTTAGTGCATTTAATCAAGTTGGTTGTGCAAGTTCCATGATTTCCAAGAAAGTTGACTATTAATAATGTAAAAAAGAAAAAAACAAAAACACATCTCTTTCCACATATCATATTTCCCTTTCCCAATTGACATGTTTCATAATTGGCAGCGGCAGAGTTGTTTAGCTCTTACAGGAACATTGCATGAAAACTACCAATCGATGATGCTTCAAAAGATTGTACATTGGCAATAAAATAATCCTGTTGTACATGGGTTCTCAGTCCTAAGCTTTTAATGTCAAAGAATGTCAAGACCGTTGTTGCGCTTCTAGTGAACTTGGTGGGGACTGGGGATACAATTCGAGCACCACTAAAAATACTGTATTTGATTTTGCAAAACTTGTTTAACTAATAAATGATGCCGTCGAAGTTTTCCTGCTGAATAAGGAAGCTTTGCAGGTACAAATACTAAATGTATGTCAACTATAACCTAGTTATACTCAGTCAGAAATATCATCCCCATATATTCCGTTACTGATATCCGGATCAGCAACAGGTTTACTTCTTATTTTTGACAATCTACCATAAGATTTCAAGGGTTTCCTGCCCTTCTCTGCCTGCAATTCCAACCCCTTTTCTGAAGGTTTTCGTTTTCTCTTCATGCGTGTCCCTCCTGTGTCCTCTGTAAGATAATCCATTGCAGCATACGAGTTAGACACCACTTGACAAAGAAATTAACACAGAACACTTTAGAGTCAGGTTGCTTAAAAGACTCGAATACCAAAAGCCTAGGAATTTAGGCATGATATCATCAGAATTCCATCTGCTAAAACTATAAAATTTCATTTTTCACATTGGAGATCAACTATCATACACAAACAGCATTTTCCTAGAAAGACAAGTATAGTGTGGTCTACAATTGTTGACAAATCAGGCATGTGGAAAATGTTAATGTTTTTAAGATAAATCTTGAATCCCAGTTCATGGTATGAAGTGAGAATATTAACAAACCTCACAGCATGATCATTAGTTATAAGAAAATCACCACTTAAAATCTTTAAAAATACATATGGTGTTACCTTCAAGAGGACTTGATGCATGATTCATTGCTTGTCCATTCTGTCCAGCTTCTTCAGAAAGCGGGGATCCAGAGTTATTAGAATCCATCAACTTTGAAGAACTTCCCACACACTTGTCTTGTTGCTCAGGAATGTCAGGACATGGGGTAGCTGGCAAGAAACATATTTCTTCTTGAGACATATCTGAATCACTGAAAGCATCTTTCTCCACTGTTACAATATCAACTTCATCATCTTCATTAATATCTGATTCTTTTACCTGCAAGCATACATATACTTTGAGAAACATAGAAACGGACAAAAGACTAGCTCAACCAGCCTTTTTGTGTTTACCTTTTCAGTTTCAGGTATCAAATCAAATTCATCTTCGCGTTCCACATACTCCTCATTCTCCTCTAGCTCTTTAAAGTCCGGGGCAAATGCACTCCAGTTTTCAGTATGGTCCTTAGCCCAAACATAAACCATGCCAGTCAAGGAAACAGAGATGATAATGGGGTGAACAGGATGCCATGCTAAATCAATCAATGCCTCTTTTGGACCTTCAAGGATTTTTACAAGATGTCCAACCCTATCCCATATGTAGATCTTGTGCTCTCCCTTGCTCGCAGAACCACCAATCACCCATTCCCCATCACCACTGAAACAAGGTGCTTTCCAGTGCACTTTGGTGATAGTATCCTGGAACTCCCGGAAAAGTGCTAAGCACTTTGATCCAACAGCCTTCATTTTCTCAACACCAGCTACCTCATCAACAGTCTTGTTCAGGTTCCCCAGCGCAATGAGACCATCTTTCAGGGGAAGAAGATTTTCATATATCCTGATTGTCCGGTCATTTGAATTTGTGAGAAGATACTGACCATCTCTGCTGAACAATATGTTCTTGATAACAGCACCACCAGGAGTGGGAACCATGGCATGCACTTGAATGCTTTTGTGATCTATTATAAGTATTTCTCCTTTAGAGTTTCCCACATAAACCAGATCCCCAAACTTGTTAAAGCATGCAGCAGTTGGGGTGTAAGGGGGACCATCAGAGGGTTTATTACGTGATGGAGGGGCAGGTCCACTGTCCGCTTCAGGTACTGTAACTGGTAGCACAGTGGTGTTTCCTGTGTTAAAATCTACAATCATGGGAGCAGATGAAAGTGGGCATGTCAGGCAGAGAGATGGAGTAGAGGAACCAGGATGTAGCCGGGCTAGTAGTGGGGTGTGATGAAGAGTAATACGTGTAATCTTCTCTCCACTGACAACATCCCAAAGTATTAGTGATTTGTCAGCAGATGACACAAGAACACGATGACCATACTTCGACCAGCAGATACTTGTTATGGCAGCAATACAATCTTTATCCCGGAGCTCTTTTGCAACTCCCCTGGTCTCAAAGTCCCAAATAATACAACTTCCATCAGCACATCCAGCTGGCAAAGGAAACAAAAGCAATTAGGAGATCAGAATATCTTCAAACAATACTGACATATTTCTTTAAGTGGTGAAAAATGAAGAGCGATAAAAATAACCAAGGCCTTAAAGCACGGGCAGAAAGGAATGGTTTCCTTATCAAAGCATAAATCCAGGCTTGAATAAAATCAAGATGAAACACATGTTTCAAGGATTGCATAATGCATCTCAAAGAACTCCTTTATTGACATTCTACGAGAATTCCACATGGAAGGCTTTATCTATTGCAGGAATTCACCTTCTTCTTATGCTCAGCACCATTGACACGCACAACTATAACTAACATAAAATCCGTGTGTACTACAGAACTTTATAGGCCATTACTGATAAATCCATGCTCACAACACCTCTTGGTGGAGGCCATTACTGATAAAGCCATGCTCACTACACCTCTTGGTGGCTCCTAGTACCACGGCACATATAACATCCATAGGACATAGCTGAAAAATTGCTCATTTGAATGGTTTTTTCAAGGCTTTCAGGAAATCATTTGCAATAGGCTAGACACAAGTGAAGAGCCTAAAAGATTGAACTAATCCTAAGTGATTAACAGGGAGAGGCTTCACAGATAAAGACAATA
This sequence comes from Populus davidiana, assembly GCA_030145905.1. Classification (NCBI taxonomy): domain Eukaryota; kingdom Viridiplantae; phylum Streptophyta; class Magnoliopsida; order Malpighiales; family Salicaceae; genus Populus; species Populus davidiana. Next base: position 2,050,661 of record CM057807.1, on the reverse strand, counting down.
GAGGTTCGCTCCAAATTATTAGACAATAATTCTTTCTAGTTTCTCCAATCCATGTATGGTATCCTAACTACAAATCACTAATAATAACAATCAATTAACTACAAATTATATCACCTCTATTGCCATTCAAACCACTAAAACCATGCTCATCTAAGCCCACACAAAGAAGATTAATAAAAACAAGACATCACCAACCATCTACCCTTGACAAAATCAAATAGTTCATTAAAAATACCATTAACATCAACAACAAAACTCATAAAACCCCAACATTAACACCTTGCGGCATTCTTCCCTGGAAATTTAATTCCTCTTATACACAAAACTCTACATTATCTCCAAAAACTAAATAAAACAAAAAATTTACACAGGCACAGTAGCAAAAACCCATCACGAAAACACCAAGAACAATCAAACTAATAAAAAACAATCAAGACCCACAATAGCTTAGCAGTCTAGCTAACCACTACTACCTGCATTACTCAAGAACATAAAGCTCTAATCACATACCAGCAAGAAGCGTGCCGCGGCGATTGAAAGCAATGCACTTCGTAACCCCATGATGCAAATACTCCTCTATTACCTCTGGGAAATCCCCTTGCAGTGGATCTTTTCGAGAAAAGAAAACCCAGAACATCAGCCAAAATTAGTACAGTAAAATACAATATTTCAGCACATAAACGAAAACCCAGAAATAAAATAAGCTAAAGAAAAGCAAAGAGAGAGAGAGCTGACCAATAATCGGTGCATTCATGGGTCTGTTGCTGAATTTTCCCTAATTCTTATGTTGCTGACAATAAGCTTAAAAAGAAAGAAACTTTGGTTTATGTTTTTTAATCTTTCTAGTGTAGGGAGTAAGGATGAAAGTAGAGTCGGAGGAGGAGAATTGTGGCGTCGTGGCGGCGCGGCGGAGGAGGAGTTTTGTCGTGGGGAAGACAGGAAAGGGAAGTCGAGTTCTGTTACAATTCCGAGTGTGAGGGAAGTTAAATTATTTTCGGATATTGTATGTTCATCTAACAAAACGCTACAACTCTTTTTATAGTTTTTTTAATTTTTTAATCTAAAGTAAATGGTAAAATATATTTTAGCCCCTATAGTTTTCACAATATTTCACTTCAGTCCCTATGATATTTCTTAATGTTAGCTCCATAGTTTCCAAAAGTATCAACTCAGTCCTTTTCTGTTATGTAGCTATAGGCAATGTATCTTGTCTTTGATGTATTTATATATTGAAGGATTAAAAGTTAGTGGAAATATAAAAAAATTAATAATAATAACAATAATACTAGTAATAATTTGTGAGAGAAAATTAAAAATTAATTGGTGTGTATTTTGAGATTTAAAAAAGAAGAAGAAGAAGTAACATTGCTTGGAGGGTCACGATTATCTTATAAAAAACACCAATTTATAGGGTAATGATTACCCCTTTTAATAATTCATCTGCTAGAAAATAAATAAATAAATAAAAGTTTACTCTTATGGAAATTTAACACCCTCTTAACCTCTACCAAGCATAATGTGTCTTCTACGTAGAATATTAACTTTATCGCATATTAAAAAAATATATATTAAAAAAGATAGTGATTTTATTGTATATTTATTTACTGTTTATTTTTTGATAAATCACTAAAAATTAAAATAATATTTTTTAAAAAAAAATTATTTTTATCCTCAATTTTTTATTTTGCACAATTGAATCTTTTTGGGTCCAAATCAACAGCCAATCAGTTTTTTTTCTTCAAAGATGGTGAAATTGATAAATAAAGAATGAATATGAAAAACACAAGCAAAATATGTGACATATTCTAATTTCATCCAAAAAAAAATTAGTTTAATCCCCTATATTTTTAACTTAATAGCTGATAAGTCCTTTGGGTTTTTTAAAATTTAAATTTAATACCAAACTTTATTTTCATCGATTCTCATTCCTTTTAACTTAATAGGTGATCTTTTTAACATTATTTTGCCTATCTTTTTTTTTTTTGTTAAATGAGAGAGTGAGCTTTTTGGATTTTGATATAGAGAGAGTTTATTGTTAGCACATTTTTTTTACCATCAAAATTATTAAAATTGGTCTCAGCGAGTTTTCTTAGTTGATAAAAGTATTATGGTGATTGTTTTAAACCTCTATATAGCTTTAAAATCATATCTAAATCGAGGATGTGATATTTTTTTCAGTTTGATTTTGTAGTTTGGGTTATTTTTTGGATTTATTAGATTGATAAATTGGTTTTTTGGTATTCTAAGTGTGTTTGTAAGATTGTTTTTTTTTTTTGGTGAAATGGGTTGAAAAATAAGTTTTTCAAATCTTATATCTATGGTATTTTATATTGCAGTAATTATATATGATTCAGTAATTATTTCTTTGACATATTGCTTCCTTAATATTAGCTCTAATGCTCTATGTTATTGCTGCATGTTCTCTTTCTCTCTCTCTCTTTTCTTTGTTCTTTTCTTTTAAAAAAAAAAAACATTTATCAAAACATGAATTAAAAAATAGGTATCAACAATAGTCATGATTTTCCAGCCACTATAATAGTGGGTGAAATCTAGGTTGGCAGGTGACATGTCACGTGCCATAGAGAGCGATGTGTAGCTTGCTTATTTTTTTTCAAAATAAAATAGAAGTACATAACAAGTCATTTGTTTTTTTAAAATAATAATAAAAAAATGAGTCTAGGCTTGAATGTCCACATGCCTAGGCTTTTCGTTTTAAAGGCTCAAGGTGTTACGCCATTAGGTCACACTACAAGGTTCTCCTTTTTCAACTTTTTTTTTTATTTTAAAAGATACATTTAGGTTATATATATATATATTGAACCCAATTGAAGTCTATGATCCGAATCATAACTTTGATGGATTAAATCACATCATTGGGCTATTATTATTTTTTTCTTTTTTTTACGCATTTTTTGTCCTTAATTTTTTTTAAAATAGAGTTCCTCCCTTTCTTATTAATAAAGTATTTTTTTATTTAAATTAAAAAAATTTAAAATAAAATTTTATCTTTTGTTGTCAATTATTTGTCTTTGCTTTTTAAGTCCCACATGCTCTTCATGATTTGTTTCCTTTTCTAAAAAATATTTCATGAAAAAAGGTAGACAAACACTTTATTTTCATATAAATCTATTAAATGAAAAATATTTTTTAGGATAAAAAAATATTGAATCCGAATGTGTGGTTGACTTGAATTCACTTGAATTGGTTCACTTGAATTCACATGGTGTTTTTTGATTTGAGCGTTGTTTTTTACTAGTTTTGTTTTTGAACATTTAGTTAATTGAAGATTTAACATTTTAATTTATTTTTTACGACATTATCCCTATAAAGTTTTGCAAATCAATTTGGGTAGATGTAATGTGTTTTCGTCTTAATATTAGATAAAAATATTGTTCACTATACAATTAATTTAAATTCGTCTTTAAATTTTATTTTTTTTTCTAAGAAGCGCATTAACAATACCTAGATTTTTTGTTTTTTGCATTTCAAAAAATAAAATATTTACTCTACTTTGTGACATATCGCGAGCCAATGGGCTAGACTTTAAGGTTCCTTTTTATAATAGATTTTGGATGGTATTATGTTTTATATGGTTATTTCAATCTTATGTATCAGGTTATGGTTTTTATATGTTAGCTTAGCTTTACCTAAGACAATATATTTTTTAATTTATTTCTTATTGATGTCTTATTTTTTATATTATATTATTAAATTAATCAAGATTTAATTTTTGGTTATTGAGTTTCTTTTATTTCTTTAAAAATATAATTGTTCTTTAAATTTTGTTTTGGGTTAAATTTTTTTTGATCCAGTGTGCCAGTAATCTAGTATGTGCTAAGATTGTCAGGAAAACATGGATTTGAAGGGGGAAAAAATAAAATTTGCTAGTTATACAACTAGTTATACAAACACTTCGCATATATTACTGCATGAATTAATTACTATGCTGATTTGAGATTTTTTTTTCCCACTGTGTTAGTTTGGGAAAAAAACTCTATTTAAATTACCACTCAACCTACATTCTTAAGCATTATTGATAAGTGATAGTATAATATAATAATTCTAAAATATTCAACAAAAGTTTCATAATATATTTTTTTTATTAATATGGGTGTTCGGGTCAGTTTATACATATCTTGACTAATCCCACAAACTCCAAAATTAATGATCATATCAGCCTTGATTAATTACTATATTAGAAAAAGTTTACAATTAATATTTTTAAGGCTAACAGATTAGTAACAGACTTTGGAAAATTTACCTCATATTCCTCTTGGCCTTTCCCTCTTTTTGTATATTTTTTCTTTAGCTCTCTCGAGATTCTTTATCAAATTTAAATTGAAAAATTTAAAGTTAAAACACTTAGTTAAGTTTTTTCATAATCACCATGAAACGCATTGTACAATGTTTAACTATGCTTTTAAAATGTTTATGTTGAAATCATAGTTAGATTTTAATTAACTTGATGCTTAAATAGTAAGTACTATTGTTATTAAAATTGGACTTTTCAGCAAGTCAACTTGCTAACCAACCTATAAAATCTCTAGATTGAACACAATTTTAAATTAAAATATGTGGAAGTTAACATGTGTGATCTAATTTTCAATAAAGTTTTTTAATCATTATGAAAAGCATTGTATAAATATCAAACCATACTTTTAAAATGTTCATGTTTGAAACCATATATAGTTTGATTTCAATTAATTTAGTGCTTAAATAGTAAATAGCATTGTTATTAAATTTGGTTTAATTGATGAATTAACTTATTGACCCGCTAACTAGATCCCAAGCTTAGGCTGAGTTTTGGTCCTTGTTAAGTTGACCTATGTGATCTAGTCCACTCGTAACTTGAGATTTGATCATTGTGAAGTTTTTTCATAATCACAATGAAACACATTGTATGAATATCTAATTTTATTTTTAAATTTTTTATGTTGAAACCACAGTTTGATTTCAATTAATTTAGTGCTTAAATAGAAAATATTATTGTTATTAAACTTGATCAAACCAACAAGTCAGCTCATTTACTTGTTTATCAAATCCTTAGTTTGGACCGAGTTTTAAATTATAATACGTGAAAGTTAACTCATGTGATTTGATCTTCATTTAGTTTTTTTCATCACAATGAGACGCATTGTAATAATGTTCAATTATACTTTTAAAATGTTTATGTTGAAATCATAATTCAATTTAATTTTGATTTGTGTGATCTAGTTCACTTGTGACTTGATAGATCCAGTCAAAACTTGTTCGACTTTTAAAAAGTTAAAAACTATGTTTTTTTAAATTAGATTAACCCTCTTAATCCATAACTTAAACCTTATACCAGGTTATAAGCCGAACCGAGTTTAATAACTTTGTTAAAAACATACTTTTGTGATAAAAAAAAATGAATGAACACAAATTTAATGTCAGTATGTCTCAATATAAATTCTTTATACAAGTCTAAAGAATAGAAATACATCAAGTACTTAGTCTTAATTTACCTCAAACATCTTTGAAGCAAATTAATCATCAAACAACAGTTAATTTAATTTTGTGGATCCCCTTCTCTACATCACTTGAGTAGCACCAGTTGATGTCCTCGTTTCCATGTTATGTTCTGTGATATCCCCATGCCTGGTTACATCATATTTTTCTCCATCACCCCACAATGCATAAGCCTCCTCACCATGCACAGCATCATCCCCAATAAGCAATTGTTCCTCAGACATTCTCAATGGTATCACAAGGTTTATCACTACACAAATAATTGATGTAACGACAACGTTCCATCCAATAATGAAAGCACCGCCAGCTAGTTGTTTGAGTATTTGGATTCCACCGGAACCACCATAGACACCGCCCCTTGAGTTTGTCACCGGCAAAAATAGTGCACAGAGCTCAGGTTCTGCAAAGAGGCCTGTTAGAACACCCCCTAGAAGGCCAGCAACAGCATGAGTGTGAAACACTCCTAGTGTGTCATCAATTTTTTGCAGTAGTGTCCATCTTTTGTGAACAATCATCATGGTAAACCATGGAACACTACCAGATAAAATTCCCATGATTATGGCAGCCCATCCTTGAACAAGACCTGAAAAATATATAATTATTAAAACTCCAAATCAACCTTATTTTACGAATCACCAATAATTTAGTCCATACTCTCTTTTTGTCCAATTCAAACCAATTAAAACTACAGATATACCATGACCCAAATCTAACTGGCAGGCGGATTGTAGGTTTACAACATAGGATTTGAGTGCTACAAAAATCCGTATCATTGTCTAAGAAAAGAATACCATTTCTAATTCGAACTTCAGTATCAAGCCCCTATGGTGTAGGCCTCAGTTTTGAGACCGATGGATTTCAGATCAAGATATAGCATAAACAATGAAAATTTAGCCTAACTTGGCCCAGTTAATAAACTTTTCATCCATCTTAAATTTGATGGATTTTAAATAAAAATATTCAAAATTTTGCCATATAGCATTTAAGCCCTGTTTCCTGTTTGCAAACGATCTCCTATGTCTTAAGAGGGAGCTGCGTATTATTATATTATACAGTTCACAGTAAAACACTGATATATTTAGTTTTTTTTAATTATTTTATTTTTTAGATATTTTTTTATGTTTTTTGGAATTTTTTTAACTTTTTTCTTTTTTTTAACAAATTTTTTTTGTTTAATTTAGTTTATTAATGTTTAATTTTTTTATTTAGTTATCAGACTTTCATGACAAGTTTTCCGGGTTTAACGGGTTAATCTGGTTTGACAAGTTAACCTAATTTTTTTTTTTTTGCTTTTTATTCTTTTTAATTAATTTTTTTCGTTTAGTTTAGTTTGTTAATGTTAAATTTCTTTCTATTTAATTATTAGACTTTCATGACACATTTCCCGAGTTTCACGGGTGAAGTGTGAACCCAGTTAATTCTGGATTGACCCGTTAATTTTTTTTTTTTTTTTCATAAATTTTTTTGTTTAATTTAGTTTGTTAATGTTATTTTTTTATTTAGTTATCAGACTTCCATGACATAGATCCTGAGTTTAACGGGTTAACATAGTTTGACGAGTTAACCCGGATTTTTTTTCTTTTTAATTAATTTTTTTGTTTAGTTCAATTTGTTAATGTTCGTTTTTTTTTTTATTTAGTTATCAGACATTCATGACACGAATCCCGGGTTTAACGAGTTAACTTGGTTTGATGAGTTAATCTAAAATATTTTTTTTTTTACTTTTTTATTATTTTTTTAGTTTAGTTTAGTTTGTTAATGTTAAATTTCTTTCTATTTAGTTTTTTTTCTTCTTAGAGGTTTTTTTTTCTTTTTAATTAATTTTATTTAATTGATTTAGTTTATTACTATTCAATTTTTTTCTAAGTAGTTCTCGGCTGATACCTTTAGTTTTTCTTTTTGTTTTTATGCCTTCGACTGTGGACTGCACAGTGCAGTCCACAGTGAAAAAGCTAATGGCTTTTTTTTTTCTTTTTAATTAATTTTTTTTTATTTAATTTAAATTGTTAATGTTAAATTTTTTTCTATTTAGTTATTAAACTTTCATGACACGGATTCCGGGTTTGACAGGTTAACCTGGTTGACGAGTTAGCCCAGTTAATTCTGGGTTAACCCATTAATTTGTTTTTTCCTTTTTAATTATCAAACTTTCACGATGCGAATTCAAGATATGACGGGTTAACCTCGTTTGAAGGATTAACCCAATTAATTTTTTTTTCCTTTTTCTTTATTAGTTTTTTTCTTCCTGTTGGTTTTTTTTTTTAACCAATCTATTTAATTATCATACTTTTACGACACGATCTTGCAGCCAGACCCACGTCCAATGCTGTTGGGTCTCGTATTGCAGTCCATACATTTTTATGCTAAGGGTTAACCCAAGTTTAATGTTATTATTAATATTATAAATATTACTTTTGGGTCAGGCGTTGCAACTAAACGTAAGATTCTTGGGTATAACTTAAAAGAAAAACCTAATATTTTTAGATCTTTACTATTTTTAAAATGTAAAAAAATAATTGACCCGCGGGGTATTTTTGACTAAAAGAAGAACTATGCACTGAAAGTTACCTAACTTATATAAAAGAAATGGGCAAAAACGTGGCATACTTATGGCCACTAAAAGTTGAAGAGCGAGTTGGAGCTCACTACGAATTCGGTGCATTAATGAAGAAATAATGCAGCCTACCTTTGTTGAATTCTAGCTGCCATTTGAAAAGCCTATAAAAGGTTGTGTTGAGAGCAGAAGCATAAGTATCAACGAGAGCCAAACAGAGAGAGAGAGAGAGAGAGGAGCTGTCATGAGCAGCAGCTTGTGTTGGCTGGTAAAATGTGAGTGATAGAGAAAGACAAGACTAGGAGTGAGAAAAAAACATTAAAAAATTAATTAAATTAAAAAAATAATTAAAATAACCAAATAGTAAAAAAACTTGATTAAACTAATCAAAATTTTAAAAAAATTAACGGGTTGGGTTCGATTTTAATTTTATAAACTTAAAACAAAAAAAACCAAACCGAACTCAAACAAAAAAAAACAAAAAAAAAAACTGAACCAAAATATAGCCAAACCAAACTAAATTGATCAGTCTAAATCGATTTTAGTTTTTTTTTTTTTTAAATTTAATTTAATTATTATTTTTTATAAAAATTAAACGCAATAAAAAATAATCACTCACAAGAGAGTGTGGGTGGCAGGTTTGGGTGCCAGGTTTGGTCTTTGTCCTCTATTATTATTGTAAATTGTGGTGTTTCTCCTGTTCAGTAATGCTGTCTATTTCATGGATGTAAGCAAATTACTGAACATATTAAATTTGTTGTGCTTAGTTTCTGGGCAAAAATCAATTGGATTGTCAATGGTGTTAGAACTTTGAAGTTACTAATTAATAATGGTATCGAAGCTTCGGTATTCCCAACACCACGGAGATATTTTTTATATGGATTCGAAGGAAAAGATTTAGAAAGTTTATAAGCTTCAAGCACCATAATTTCATTTAAAAAACATCTTTTTTGAAAAAAATATACTGTAAAATCAAGAGTTTCAAGGTGAAACTATACTATGAAATGGTTAATCAGGTGCAAGTTTATAGCAAAATCATCAATAATCATATGAACTAAAATCATCAAATTACCTCCTTTGTGGAACATTTGAGTTATGTGATCTCTATAAGCTCTCCTACTCTTGACTAGGCTACATGGTACTTAATATATCTTTCACTTTCCTTGGCACTCTAAGGTAGTTTTTACTTTTTTAAATAATTTTTTTATTTAAAATAGTATTAAATTGATTTTTAAATTTTTTATTATTATTTGGATATGTTATTGTTAAAAATAAAAATAAAAAATAAAAATTATTATTTTAATATATTTTCAATTAAAAAATATTTTTTAAAGTAGTCTACATCACATTATAAAAAATATTTAAGAAACTTTTAAACTTCAAATATCATCTATCTCCAAAAAACTATTTTTATCTTCAAATATAGTACACGAGAACCCGTTTGTTTTTGTGTTTTAAAAATATTTTTTAAAAAAAATATTTTTTTTTAATTTCAAATTAATATTTTTTAATGTTTTTAGATCATTTTGATATGCTTCTGTTAAAAATCAAAATGAATTTTAAAAAATAAAAAAAATTATTTTCATATATTTTAAGTAAAAAACACTTTAAAAAATAGTTAACAAATAAGTTTTTAAAAAAATGCAATTTTAGTAGTTTAGTCTTCAACTTTTGCTAAGTTGGATTATCCTATGTTGTACCTCATCAAATTTATATTGAAATCTAAGCTTGAGGAAAATGATTTTTTCTTCTACTTTCTTTACCAAAAAATATCGTTCTACACGGTTGGATCCCCCATGAACAAGTTTGCTATGGCAAGGAACAAAGATGGAAAAGTCAACTAATATTAGGTAGTGAGAACTACTTATATTTTTATTATTGTTAAGAAGCTTATACTAAATTAAAAAAACCCTTAGTGAATAGTTTTATATTTTGTTGACTTTGAAAGCCAAATAATATTTTTAATGTGCAAAAAAAAAAAAAAATTATCATCACCCCACGAAGATATATTTTATTGTATATTTAACTACAGCAAAACACCCACACGGCAAGGGAAGTCGAAATTACCTGCGCCCGGAGTAATGCAAACAAGGCCAGTTATCATGCCCTGAACAGCACCGATGACAGAAGGTTTCTTGAAGAAAATGACATCTAGCCAGGTCCATACAAGAAGACTAGTAGCTGCGCAAATGTTAGTGTTAAGAACGGCCATGGAGGAGTCAATATTGGCAGTGTATGGATCGCCGCCGTTGAAGCCGGCCCATCCCATCCACAGCAACCCTGCTCCTGCTAACATTAGCAGTACATTGTTCGGTGGAAATCTCTCTCTATCCTTTGATGATCTTGGCCCTACCTGCATCAGTGATAATTTCTCACCACCTACCTTTTGAAAGATTCTCTCCTCACATCATGGAAGAAATATTAAGAACAAAACAAAAACACTACATTCTTGTTCTTAGTCGGCTCCGATAATCTGACAAAACTATCAATTCTAAAATTGTTTGTTATACTATTAACGAATTCATTTCTTCTAACCGGCTAAAATGTTTGTTTTTGTATTTAAATTTTTTTTTTTTGGTGTTCACACAACTCATTTTAATGTATTATATTAAAAATAAATTTTAAAAAATAAAACAATCACTATCTTAATACCAAATTACTGTAAATAATTTATGAAAGAGTTTACCTAGCTCCTGAGTTATATGAATTAGCTAAATAAAAATTAATTTGTTATTTATATTTTTTTAGCAAGGTTGAAAATTCCACTAAAATCTAGTTTTTTCCTTAATTATATGCAATATGATTTAAGAAAAAAAGAAAAGAAAAGAAAATCATGGAAGGCAGTACTATACTACTATTAGAGATACTTTCTAACGTTTCAATACTGAAAATGAAGAGAAAAGGCTTTTTTTATTTTATATATTCAAGGGAAAAACCAGCATCTATATATGGTCTCAAAATTTTGAAAATGTAACCCCTAAATAAACATTAAGAATTAAAACAGGTTAGCAAGTAAAATTTGCTTAAATTAAACACTAAAACAATTAATTAATTCAAAGGACTGAAGATCCATAGAAATATTCACTACAAATTATAATGTTTCTCTACCAAGACAAGGTCTCTGCAATATCTTCCTGGGTAGCAGAAATTAATTTCATGATGATTAGTAGTCAAAGTTATGCAGCAAGTTGCATTTCAAAGCGTGAAGCTCACAAAGACTTGCTCAGAGGCAAAGAAGAAGGAGGAGGAGGAGGAGGAGGAGGAGGAGGAGGAGGACTGACCCAAAAGGCAGTAGTCAAGCCGGCGATCCCTGAAGAAAGATGAATAACATAACCACCGGAATAGTCCATGACACCCCAGTGAAACAAGAATCCACCACCCCACAAGCTGAAGGCACCCACAGTGTAAGAGAAAGTGAGCCAAAGTGGCACAAACGCCATCCAAGCCTTAAAATTCATTCTTCCAAGCACTGATCCAGCCAAAAGAATAAGAGTGATTGCAGCAAACACGCACTGAAACCAAACCATGGAAGCCATGGGATATAACGGTGTAGCCATTGCAGTCTCCACACCACCGTGATCGTAGAGCTGTGTGGTTTCAGGGAGGGCAGCTTGCTTGATTAGAAACTTCTGGCCTAAGGCAGGTCCTGCTTTGCCCCAAAAGGGAAAGAGCTTATCGCCAAAAGACATTTTGTAGGCCCAAACCACCCAGCAGATTACAACAGCTGCGAAAGCGTAGAAGGCCATGAAAGCTGAATTGACTGCCCATTTTTTCTTGACAATGCTTCCATAGAGAATTACTAGTCCTGGAACACTCTGGAGTCCAACAAGGGTGGCTGAGATCATTTGCCATGCGTTATCGCCCTTGTTTAACCAGTCAGGAACTGAAGGTAAGACTCCTCGGTATGCCACTGGGACTGGGTTAGGTGGAGGAGCAGCCATGGTATTTTAGAGGATTGTGAGTAGCTACTGCTCCTTCTATTGGCCTAGCTCTGTTTTTTTTCTACAATATGCAAGACCTTTCTGTAGAAGGAAATGGACGCAAGGGCTCTATAAATTTATAATGGAAAGTCTTATGGGAAAAATATTGCATTGAATGTTGTGATCAATATTTTTTTTGAGTTTGTTTTGGACTTTTAAGACTTTATATTTTCAGGTTTTTTTTTTTTACTTGCTTTAGGTTGATTTTTTAGTATAAATCTCTTTGAGAGATATATATTACGTCAGAGTTATTTATTTAATAAAAAAATACAAATTAAAATTTAGTACGAGAATCTTATTCGATTTCAAACTAATCTTTCTAATTTATTGTTTTCATTATGTTATTCTCATCCACGGTGGGAAGAAAATAGTCTTTCAGTTATAAATTTTATTTCATTTATCAAAGGATGAGAATGATAAATTTTATTATTAGATTACATTCATGCAAGTTTATAATTGTAAATCTTAGGCCAAAGTTTTTTAATTATTGTATTCTTCTTCGTTAATTTATCGGAGTAAGGCTCGAAACATGATTTTATTTTTAATTATTTATAATATATTTTTAAATATTTTTTTACATTTTAATAAGAAAAAACAAGGAGAGTGAAGCCTAAAGAAATCCCCCCTCTTCCCATTAAAAGGTTTTTCCAAAAGAATTAACTAATTAATCATCTTCCATTCTTCCCAAATGCACTATAAGAGAGATTCTAGTCTCCTTGATTTTTTTATTGTCTTCTAGAAATGTGGTATAAATACTTTTAATTAAAAAGTATCCTATGCATTGACTATAATGCGGGCAAAGTGGGCTAAGGTTTCTATGAAGTATGAACACATGTGATTTAAATAATAAAAAAAAGAATTTCTATAGTAATGATGGTGATTACACGGGATAAAAACAACACTCAATTAATAATAAAATAATAAAACAAATCCCTATAAACCCAAATCTGTCAATCTCAATGTGTGAAAGAGAGAAAAATACTACCACCTTAATTTTGGAATTTCCGCAGCTTACATGAAGAGTGCTATCAATTGATGCATTTCTTGCCCCTCTCCTGACAAAACACTAGGAACAAATGTAGAAGCAGCCACTACTATCAATTTTGCTGCAACCCACTCATAAATAAGCAACATTACCTGTATATAAAGAGTTGCGTGAGACTGCTTGTTTGTTTTTTAAAATATTTTTGGTTTGAAATAAATTAAAATAATATTTTTTTAAAAATACTACCACCTTAATTTTGGAATTTCCGCAGCTTACATGAAGAGTGCTATCATTGATGCATTTCTTGCCCCTCTCCTGACAAAACACTAGGAACAAATGTAGAAGCAGCCACTACTATCAATTTTGCTGCAACCCACTCATAAATAAGCAACATTACCTTTATACAAAGACTTGTTTGAGAGGGTGGTAATAGTTATTTATTTTTTAAAATATTTTTGGTTTAAAATAAATTAAAATAATATTTTTTTAAAATTATTTTTTTTATATCAGTACATAAAAAAAATCTAGAAACACAAAAAAATTCATTGGAAATAAAAAAATAAAATTTTTTTAAATTTTTTCAAAAATATTTTTTAAATGGAATAACAAAAAACTAAACTTCTTGGGTAGGGTGTTAATATTTTTTTTTTTTTGCATAATAAAAATATTATTTTACTTCTAAAATCAACAAAATATATAACTATTTAAGGAGGATTTTTTTTTTTTTGACTTAGCATAAGTTTTTTAATAATAAAATCATGTATTTATCCTTAGAGTTGAACAATATATGAAATAAAAAATAAAATAGTAATTAACTAAGTAAACTAATGCGTACAAAGATCCATCCCGATGGAAAAGGATCTTTTGCTTCTAATCTAAGAAAATAAAAATAAAAAATAAGATATCAAGACTTTTTATTTTATTTTTAATATTACATGGAAAGATTCTAAAAACGGTACCTTGTCATACTGGCTAGCTTGAGATGTTTAGTACTATTATAATAAATGTTTTGTCAAGCTAAAGCTGGACAACTTTATTATTATAGGACCATCACTGTAGTACTAAATAATGTCAAGCTGGGCAGTAATGGAGGGCGAGGATCTCGTGAATCTTTTCTCGAGATCCATATGAGTATTATATATCCCAGGAATCTTCAATTATATGTGCAACTAACATTTTTTTTATATTGTAGTTAATATTCCATACACACTCATCGTACGTGCATGGCCTTCTACCTTAAAGGCTTTTTTCCTTTCTTTTCGTTTTTTTAATATTAAATTGTGTATTTAAATGCCCAACTACCCACTTGGTAATATTTTCATACTTTTTTTTAATTAATGTGGATGTTTGAATCAGTTTATAGTTGTATTTTTTTAAAATGAACAATATCAATGTCAACTCAATGAGAAAAATCAATTATTTTAAAAACGACGCGTGAAAATTAAAACGTATTTAAAAGACCTTTGAAAATTTAATTTTTTTTTAAACGACGCTGAAAATGCTAAAAACAATACAAATATATTAAAAACATATTTTTTGGATTTTCTTTGTTTTTCGCTATTTTTGAATTTTTTGAAAACTCATAAAAAGATGGGTAAAAAATTGGGGAGCAACAACCATGATAACTTTGATAAAAGAGCAAAGGAAAAAAATCAAGAGTTGCAAGACCATATAGAAAATATTATATATACAAATTAGAATTGAAGGATTAAACTGAAAATAAATAAAACTTTAACACAAGAAAAAATAAAAACTCAAAGGGCTGAATTTGAAATACAAAAAAAGAACAAGAGTTAATTTTATGAGGTAGAAGAGAGATATGAAGAGAAAGAAAGAAAGGGCCATTGGTTACAAACTAACCACCTTTAGCATACATGTGCCACCAATAAAGAAAAAAAGGCATGAATTGGAAACGCAAAAAAGAGACGAGAGTTAATTTTCTGAGGTAAAGGAGAGAAATGAAGGGAAAAAAAAGATGTCACACGTGCCACCAATAAAGAAAAAAGGGCATGGAGGAGATCCAAATGAGACGGTGAAAGCTCATTTTTCACCGCTAGAAGATGTCACACGTGCCATTCAAAATACATTACATCTCCCTCACCCTAATATCTCTTGACTTTTAAAAATTATAAATTAAATAGTAAATTACGTTATTACCCCCTACCAAACCAATATTAAAAAAAAAAACGAGAGAAAAAGATGCCAACACTCCTGTTTTAATGACTTAAATTTTTTGTCCCTAAGGTTATATATATAATCTTACTGTATGCTTAAAAAGAAAACGACACCAATACCCCTACCCTATAATTTTAGTCTTTTTTTTATCCTAAGGGTATTTAGGTTTTTAACTGTTCATAAATATATTGAATAGACAAAATACCCCTAAAAACATTTATAATGCCTAATGAACCGTGTGCAAAGATAAAAATGTCCCTTGTTTAAAGGCAAATGATTTTTCTTGTGAATGACAAAAAAGTCACGGCACTGGGGTGGCGAATAAGAAAATGTAAGGGAGGCTATAGCAAATCCTTCTTTTGTTTTAGTTATTTATTTATTTATTTATATAGAGTATAAGGTAGTATCTAAGCCTTAATTACATATCGATATCTAAGCTAGAATGAAGCTATAGTTGAATAATCTTATAAATAAAAAAGAACATTTGAGCCTTAATTACATATTGCTATTATTTCAGGGCTAAATAAAATAGTTTCAGTTGCTTTTCGTTGTCCTGGTGTGATGGTGGCTGTTGATGAATTTTTTCCATATCATTATCCCCTCATAGACACTCCTGAGCATCATAGATTACTGATAGTCTTTCATGCCATGGAAAATAGTTGTTCCACCATGAAAAGTGACTTCATTTGAATAACATCCGCTTTAATTTTGTCTGGTTGATCATCTAGCCTATTTAAGAAGGTATAATTTATGTTCTTTTACTAAATTGAGTTGAATTTTTGATATCATGATCACCAACCATAGGACTAGATCTTCTAAAATCAATCTCCCTCCACAATATTATTGAACTATTATAGTATGCCTCTCAGATCCTACCATCTTGTTTTAATTAAGTCACTTATTTTTTCACTTCATATAGTTCAGAGGTATTTGTTCCATCAAAATATGTTGTTGTCATTGTATCCTATACTGATTTTGCCATATGAAACCAATTGAAATTCTGAATCAAAATTGGTTCCATTAAATTGATTAGCTAGCCTTTGATATCATAGTTTTAATTCCTCCACTTTCTGTTATTAGGGTCTATTCATTTTATTTGAAAAGGTTTCAATTGATATATCCTAGTTTGTCTTTGCCAAATATATACATCTCAACAACCTAGGCCTATATAGCATAATTGATGTCGCACGTGTGCGGCGTCGCGGCGAAAACATCCACCCTCAAAATGTATCTAAATATAGCAAATCATGAAAATGTGGGGAGACAAGGAGTTCTTGTCTTTTATTAATGGAAAAATTGGAATGGAGTCGCCACCTAGTATTTTGGTTACTAGGAACCCTAACTGGTCTCAAAGATCGGGTACAGGGACTGGTTGCGTAAATAGAAGGTATTAACACCCCAAATACACCCTACCTAAGGTAAGCTACATTGTTTTATTGTCTGATAAAATCTAAGGTTGGGTCGTGTTTTGTAGTTGTTGATCCGTCTATGGTTTAAGAAGAGTCCTCCTCGGTAAGTGATTAGTACTTAAAAGTGCATGTTTATCAAGGTTTTATATCATCATTTTGCACTTAAAGTATCAATAATTCCTTAACTAAAGCATGTTTTATAATAACAAGTTTGATACTATAAGATACCTTAATTTATGGTAAATGCTCATCTTAAATGCAGGACTATCACATAAAATAAAATGATTGATTGATGAGTTTAAGCATTGAAAGTGAAAGGACAAAGAGATGACCAAACTTAGAAAAGAGATGTTGGTGCAGTCCAAACCGGAACATTGCTCGGTAATTGGATCATATCTGGAGCTCTAGATCTCGGATTTAGGTCCATTTTATATGGATGAAAAAGGTAAAACATAGGCCTACAATTTTCATTTGGACACTAAGATCTAAGAAGACCGTTTTCAAGTCCAAATTATAGGAACAACAAAGAAGTCTGAAGCTGTCCTGCAGCCCAGACACTATTTAGTGTTCAACCCATATCTTGAGTTCTAGAAGTCCAAATGACCTCATCTTTTTTTTGTTGGAAATCTGAGACAATTTCCTAGAACATTCCTGAGGATTCTGGGTAAATTATGATGTTAGAAATGACGTCTTGTTCAGAAAAGAAGATAAGGATTGTCACCAAGTCAAGATGTGGCCACCCACTCATCAATTAGTCAACAAATCAATAGTTCCAAATTTTGGCCTATAAAAGGAGGCACTTACCATGTATTGAGGCATCTTGGTTTCCAGATCAAGATCATGCTCTTGCTTTCTCTCTTTGTATTGCTTATGTTTTGCTTTCATTAATATCAAGTTTATGTACTTCATTTCCTTTCCTTTACTTAGTTAACTTCTTTCTCATTTATGTTCTTATCTTGTTCATTTATGTTTCTTTCTTTCATTATGTTTAGCTAAGTTAATTATGTCAAGGTGAAAAGGGTACACTAATGGTGTAAAAATAAGTATAGTATAAACTTAACATGGACCTTAATACTTTGCTTGTTAAATGGTTAATCTAGATTTATGTTGTATAACACTTGGTACAACAAATACTTGGCACTTTCATAGCCCATACTGTATGGTATAACCGATACCTGAGCTATGAAAGGAACTTGATTTTTTGTTAACATAGAATTAATAAGATTGATGACAATATACCTTTGTTGGATGCTATTAAACAGGTTCCTTCCTATGCTAAATTTTTGAAAGATCTGTGCACTGTGAAGAGAAAACTGAATGTGAAAAAGAAAGCATTTTTAGCCGAACAAGTAAGTGTCATTCTTCAGAACAATAATGCTTTGAAATACAAAGACCCTGGTTGTCCTACAATTTCTTGCTTTATTGGAGAACATAAAATTGAAAAAGCCTTACTTGATCTTGGAGCTAGTGTGAATTTACTTCCATATTCAGTTTTTCAGAGTCTCAATCTAGGTGAGTTAAAACCAACTTCTGTAACTCTTTTACTTGCCGATAGATCTGTAAAAGTGCCTAGAGGAATAGTTGAGGATGTGTTAGTACAAGTCGATAAATTCATCTATCATGTGGATTTTATTGTCTTGGACACGCAACCTGTTGAAGCATGTAATTCATTTCCTATTATTTTAGGACGTCCGTTTTTTGGAACTTCTAATGCATTGATTAATTGTAGGAATGGACTGATGAAGCTATCATTTGGAAACATGACATTGGAGATGAATATTTTCAACATTTGCAAGCAACCTGGAGATGATAATGATTTACAAGAAGTAGATATTATTGAAGAATTAGTTCATGATCAACTTGAATCTACTTTGAGTAAAATTGAGTTTGATGAATCTGCAGATTTGCAAATGATTTATTCTCAGGAAGAAATCGAGGACAAGAAAGGCACCGGAAATGTTGATACAGATCATTTGTCAAGATTGACAATGGATTCGAGATCTGACATCACACCAATCGATGATTACTTTCCTGAAGAATCCTTACTTTCTCATAGTTCAATGCCTTGGTTTGCTAAAAATATCAATTTTCTTGCAACAGGAGATTTGCCAGATCACTAGAGTACCGAAGACAAAGGAAAGTTTTTGAACGAAGTGAAGAACTTTTATTTGGATGACCCTTACTTATTCAAAAATTGTCCTGATCAAATATTTCAAAGATGCATTCCCGACAATGAGGTAAGTAGTGTCATTAAACTTTGTCATTTTGAGGCATGTGGGAGTCATTTCTCTTCAAAAAGGACGACTGCAAAAATCTTACAATCTGGATTCTATTGGCCCACCTTGTTCAAAGACACACATGTGTTCTGCAAAGCTTGTGAAAATTGTCAAAAGTCAGGATTTATTTCAAAACATAAGGACTTTTTAGATAATCTTCTATTGACTTTTGCGACATATCTTGTTGACAATGTGCATTGTGCATTTCATGACTTATGACCCAATTTTCATAAAGAACATGCTCGACTTAGTCTTGGGAATCTGACTAAAAAAGACCATGTTTGCCAGTTTTTAAGAAAACTGGATAGGAAGCCTATCCCCGACCCATAGAAGGCGTTTAAGCCGTTCTTGGACGTAAAACCAAGGGAAGATGTGAGCCACAATCACAACTACCTGTACATACATGATTTGTCAAAATAAATAAATAAAGAGAGAGTGTGTGAGACAACAGCTGGCCTACATATAGGTGGTATGATTGCATTTTCAAATTCTCATCTATAAATTCTTCTTTTCCTTCCCTTCATTTCTACTCAACCCATACATTCATCAAATATAGAAGTGTGTAGAAATGACAGGTTCCTCAAGTCATCACATAAAAAATATTTGTGTTTTCGGTGGATCCAGTCCTGGGAAAGAAAAAGAGTTTTTAGAATCAGCAAATCATCTTGGTCGGGTACTAGCTGAAAGAAAGATTCATTTAGTGTATGAGGGAGGTAGCCTTGGGTTAATGAGAGGTGTGTCAATGGCTGCATTTTTGGGAGGCAGTCAAGTTTTGGGGGTTGTCCCCAAAGCTTTAACAACTGGGGACATCATTGGAAAAATAATTAGAGAGGAACTACAAGTCCCTACAATGTCTGATCGACTAAATGCCATGTTTAGCCATGCTGATGCCTTCATTGCCTTACCAGGTGGTCTGGGCACATTGAAAGAGATCTTTCATATTTCATCTTGGGCCCAACTGCACATTCACCATAAACCTATAGGTTTGTTAAATGTTAATGGTTTTTATGATAAGTTGTTGTCTTTCCTTGATCAAGTTGTGGAACAGGAATTTCTAACATCTTCGGCATGAAAAATCATAATCTCTGCTGCTACTGCTGAACAATTGATTGACCAACTACAATCTTTCATCCCTGTCATTGATCCCTGCATGAGTCGCCTAGATTGGTCAGCTAAGGAAAACCGTAAAAAGCTTAGATTAGATTTGAGCCTTCATCTGTGAAACCTTGTGTCTTTTGGTTTTATTAATAACATATTATTTTGTTTTGTTACTTTTTATATTTGTTTAAGTGTGTTTCAGGTTTGTCATTGTTCGCTGTTTCAGGTGATGTCTTCTATACTCTATCTTTCTACCTTAGGACATTGAGGACAATGTCTCGTTTTGGTTGGGGGGAGAGGGTAGTAGTTTTTTTTAAAAAAAACTAACTTGCTAACTGTTTTTTTTTGCTATTATTAAAACCATTTGACAAAATTATTATTAGGTTGGCAGAGTATGGAGTCAATTTTATTGACTCTAGAGATGCATCTTAGTAAGTATCATTACCAAGGTCTATCATAATACTTCTTGAAATATTCAGGTTTACAAACTCTCACATTGTTATCACTTGATTCTGCTCATATACTCATTTAACAAGTATTATTAAACCTTTATTTTCACACACACACTTTAACATATGATTGTGGGTTGCACATTGGATTATTACATTATTTATGTTCTTTTGTTGAAGGTAACAACTAAGGGAAAGGGATAATATATAATTTGCAAAAAAAAAAAAAATTGATAATATTGATGATGATAAAAACGTAGATAAGTTTGGTTTCGTAGCCTCCCTAACCTAAGCAATTAAGCCAGAAAGGGTGTTTTAACACCTAATACCCTAAAGTCAACTGACTTGGGAGCTATTGGCCCAAAGGTTGTTACATGGGTTAAGGAGAAAAGCTTAAGGAAATCAAACATTGCACTATCTACGTATCAGTATCTACAACCCGAGTTACTAAGCTCGTAGGGTGTCTCAACACCTAATGCCCTAAGACCAACTGGTCTGGGAGTCATTAGCCAAAAACTCGTTACATGGGTTAAAGATACATTGTGTTTTAAGTTGTATGTGTATATATATATATATATATATATATATATATATAAAGAAAGAAAGAAAGAAATCCCAACCCAAGAAAGTTAACCTTAAACATTCGAACATAATATTGTTTTCTTCCAACAGAAGCACCATCATCTATGTTTTCATACATTGAGCACATAAAAAGAAGGTTTATTAATATCTTGTTTAAGAAGTATGAAGCAGAAATATAAATTTAATGAGAGTTTATTTATATGGATAGATTAATCTGTTTTCCTCTTGCTTTCTCCTCACTGTAACCTCTTCTCCTCTATGTCTGCTCTCCTCCCTCCTTCACTATACTCTCCCTTTTGTCTCCTTCTCTCTTTTGTTTCAGTCTTCTTCTCCTGCTTTTATAGGCCAGTGACAGCCTTGTGCTGGTAACGGCCGCTTGTAATCTGCATGTAGAGGGATCACAGCCTTAAAGCATGCTCCCTAACGGACGCCATGCTGCAGAAAATGCCTCAGCCTTTACTGCTGAAAAACGGCTGCATGGAAGAGATAAGAATGATGTCCACGAAACAACGCTGTTTCAAAATTCAATTAGAAACTTCTGATTTGGTCATTGAATTTGTTTTTTTAAATTTTGTAATCCCGGAAATATTGTAATTGGATCCCTTCATTTTAGCGCATTTTTCAGTTTGGTCCTTGGGTTCTGATTATTTCAATTAAATCCCTAATTAGCCACCAAACTTCAATAATTATGTAATTAAACCCCTGATTTGACCAAATCAACTCTTCAACATTGTAATTGGACCCAATAACTTTAATTACTTCCAATAAAAGACTAAATTGACTTAAAAAAATCAGTTTTCTTGCAATTAAAACCTTCATAAATTCAATTAAACCTTGAATAAAATTTAATTGAGTCCATAAACATTTTATTTTGAACTTTTCTTTCTCAACTTGAATTTTTTTTGTTAATAGGACTCTCATCAGTAGAAAATATAACATCAAATTTCAATTCTTGTATTTCTAAACCTCCTCAACCAATTCCTAGTCATTTTATGGGTGTTCCAGCATCCTTTTCTTACTTCTGTTATTTATTTTTATTTTTTTATTTTTTTTATTCCTTTTGAATATTTTTTTGTATTTTTGTTTTTTTTGTATGGGAACCCAAAAATGGGTAACAACAATTGATACCAATCAAACAACAAAATATTCATGAGTTTGGTGTAAAATTTAGGCAATCAAAATAGTCAAGTCTTATATGGTTTCTTGTGGATCACTGAGTTCCATTGGTAGGAATGAAGAAGAAGAAAAAAATGTCTATATAAAATGATTCTAGAGTTTTTGTCGAGAAAATGTTCTCTAATCTAATATCATATTAAGAATATTTGTAAATAATTATATTTTTCTTTAACAAAGGACAAATTTATATAAAGAACAAGGTAATAACAAGGTATATCTAATCTTAATTATATATTGATATCTAGTATATAATCAAGCTATAGTTGACTAATCTTCTAAAAAAGAAAAAAAATATATAGTCCTTTATTACATATTGATATTTAAGCTAAAATAAAAATACATGTTTCTCCGACTCAGTCAAATAAGACATATAGATCAATCTAATGTTTTTTATATATCAAACTAGTCCTTTATTTTGATGAGATTATAAAGGCTTAATAAGTAAGGATTTCACCCTATCCTTAGTCTCAAGATGTCCAACACCATGTCCATCTCCATATTGATACATGCATTGCGCCATTCGTGTAAGGTTCATTGCAATTCCAATGAAAGTTTGGGAGATACGGGGGTTAGCAAATTGATAATCATTTATTTTTTTCCATGTATTTCCAATTAAATTTCTTATATGATCACGAGCTTTTTCTTCAGATACTCCCGCTTCATGCATATAACATTGAATTGATTTGGAAATATCTCCTCGTTTTAATTCATCCTATAAATAAAAAGAAATAGAAAATTAGCATATATATACTTAAAAAAAACCATCACAAATAACAATTTTACCAAATTGAAAATGAAAGATTGATATATTTACAAACTGAGATAAATTAATTGATCTATAAATTCACTAAAAAAAATACACCATCCATCTTTAGTGTCAATGGATTTCAAGATGAAAGAGGAGATAACATGTTGGAGTTCGGGCCTTACATGTTTCAAAATTCATTCCATTACTTGGGCCAGTTAGAGGCCTATGCCTAGAGAAAGAGGATCTTTGGACTAATATAATTTACCATAAAAATGAGAAAAAAAAAGGGAAGGACGAAACCATGTCAAGGAGAGGGAGAAGTCTAGCATACCGTAGAGGTTCCAAGATCATCAGCAAGGCGTAAAATCATGGATGACCATCGAATTATATCTGGGTATTCCTCCATGAATTGTGAGGCCTCCTCTGTTGTTGGATTGGAAACATAAAAATATGCATGAACTAGAATCACTGGTGCTGCAATTGAAATCCATGCATTATCCATGTATTCTTGAAGAGTTGGTGTATATCCACTGAAGTACCACTTAGCCTCCAATAAATATGATTTACATAAGTCTGCCCACTGAAAATTAACCACAGTCTTATATTCCCAAAATAAAAAAGAGGCAAAAATAAAGAGAGTATATTTAAAAAATAACTATAGTTATCAAATCTAGCCCGATCTAATGAGTTGATTTTGTGATTTAAAATCTAACTTGAGTTGAGTGTTTTTTTAATTGGTTTTATCAAATCTAACCTAACCTAACTCGTCGACCTAGTGATCAAAAATCTAATTAGAATTAGATTTTATTGTAAATTATTTTTTGCATTGACCTAACAAACTTAATTGACTCGTTGATTTATTAATTTAATTGACTTGATTACATCAAATTCGAACCTGTCTTGTTAAAACCAATGAATTATTTTCAAATAAATTAGAAAAAAAATGATAAATCAAGATTTATCCAATGGCCAAATAACTCAAACTTTAAACCAAGATTGACAACTATGAAAATAACACTAAAATTAAAAAAGAAGAAGCAAATACCGCTTTTCTCAAGTAAGGTAGGATGTTTACTCCTTGATATTTAAGAATATCATAAGCCATTTCATTAACTGAATTGTACAACGCGAGAAAACATAATTTCATATAGTCTGGAAGCTGATCCATGAAATTAAGATCCCATCTGAAATGAGAACATAAAAATATTTTAGCTAACTTTTTTTTTTTTAAAAGAAAAAAGAAGTGAGAAAATTCTAATATATAGCATTATAAATGTGCCCCAGAGGCCAAGAAATAGGTGCTGCACAAACCTTACAACGACATCTGTGAATAGCTCAAGCTCATCTAAGGTACCATAGACATCATAAACATCATCAATTGTTGTTATAAGTGAATTAACTTTTGTTAGCATTCTCCTGCAATTACCAAACTGAGGTTCAAATATGACCCCCACAGTCCATAAGAAATTCTCCACCAGCCTGTCCCTGGCAAAATCCAACTTTTCTCCGAGTCCTGTCCTCTTCCACCACCTGTTCATGTTAAGAAATTAAATTGTCGCCATCAGAGAAAAGATATATAAAGTAAACTAGTGATATAGGAGGATCATCAAATCTAAAAAAGTTTAAATTATCACATCCAATTTAATGAAATAATATTAATATTTATCTGCTGTTTAATTTGCTTCCAAATTGTACAAAATAAATAAATAAAGAATCTTATTAATTCTACGTACCTAGATGAATGTTTCAGATCTTCTTGGTGTATTGCTTGTACCATGTTGAAATCCAATTTAGCTAGTTCTAACAACACAGGTTCCATATCAGTTTTAGTTTCATACACTTTGATGAACCAATTGGCTTCCAATCTTAGCATCCTCCAAGCCAATGGAAGCTCTAAGGCATGGCTCACCATCTTTGAAAGATATTCGGAAGTGTTGCACTTCTGGACATATTTTTCAAGATTTTTGGTGGTGAAGTCTCTTGCATCCTCCAAGATGCTCTCGCCTTCTACCAAGAAGTATGAAGCTTCATACAGAAACAGCATTCCCTTCAAATCATCGTGAATCCATGCCCTAAAGTTTCCTTGTTCGTCCTTGAAATGATTGAAAACCTCTACAAATGGAGAGCACAATTAGTCATGAGAACGCATATAACCATCAATATCTACATTGCTTAAGAGACTTACCTTGAGGTACCTTGTATCCATGCTGCCTTAGGAGTCGAAATTCTAGAGCAGTAGCATACAAATCATGCACTGTCTCTGTGTTCTCTATACGATTTTCATCAAATAAGCTCTTCACAGTGCTCTTTATTTCATCAACAAAATGGTAAGATAACCCAAGTCTTTGCAAGGCATCGATAAACTCCAGTTGATCCAAGGGCTTCGATGCGTTCGTCAGCATCGTCCTTATGTTTGCCTTCAACTTTTCTCTTCGCGCTGTATATGGCTCTCCCTAAACAACATCAAATTCAAGTACTCAACTCAAGTTGTTTGAACAATAACATAACATGACATTATAATAGCTAGCAACTATACCTTATATTTACTAGTCAGTGACTGGACATAATCATACTCCCATATGGAAGTTTGATAATTTGCCGACCGCCGAACAATTTGACCAGCAGCTTCGGTGGCAACCATGCTTCGAACTTTGGTAGGTAGAGAGCGATAATTCTTGCTTGATACAGGTCCTGCTAAGGCGCGACTTGGAGGTGCTAATGTTGGGAGAGTACCAAATGATGAAGCAAAGTGGGTAAGAGCCATTCCTAAGTGTTTTGGACTTGTCGGAATTCCAACGACTGGCCTATATTTATAGATGGAATTAGCTTTACCAAATTTGAAGTCAGTCCCGCCCATGTCAAAGGGCATCCACAAGATTTGATTCGAGATAACCAGATATTCTGGAGCTGCAACAAATTAAGGACTACAAAAATATATGGTCATCATGAATGGACTATCTGTATCTTTCTCTTTGTATATATACATATATATTGTCATGATTAAATCATGGAACCAAAAAAAATCCCAAACAAACTCACGAAAACAACATCTCACATCCTCCTAAATTCTTGTGCCGACATTTGGCCTTGGATGGGATAGTCATGACTAAATCTCAAATATATACTTGCTATTTATTTTATTTTGCGGGATGCTCCATTTATAATAGTAGTAGAAATCCATACCCTTTGTCGGAGAAATTTATAATAAAAAAAATGAAATGATTCAATACATGACTTTGTCTGCTTGCGATTGTATTCTTGACAAAATTCCTTTTAGTCCCTAGTTTTCAAAAAAATTATTTTAAATCTTTTTGGTCCTTTTGTAATTAAAATTTAGTCTTTATGATACCTTTTGTAATTAGATCCTGCATAATTACTTGTAACAGTTTACTACATCGTTTTTTTTATAAAATGCTTGTAATATAATGAGTTGTTAAATTATAATCTCTTATTACATTATAATTTTCTAAATTATGTAACAAAATATGTATAAATATATAATGGATCATTACATTACATCTTATAAAACATATCGTCAGATATTTTATTATATTTAATTGCTACGAGGATATCATGGGTTTTGAAATAGTTATGTTTAAGAAGTAACCAAACGTAATTCGGTTCAATTTATGTATGTGATGAAGTTTTAACTTGTGGTCCATCTTATTGATGATAACCATATAAACAAAATAATCTAAGAGAAAACAAAAGGATAAAGCAAAAATCATTCCATATGTTATTAAAATGAAGTTGTCATTCTACCTTAAACTCATGAAAGTGAACTAAAGGGTTCATATTGCCAATTAGTTAGGGGTGTTCACGGTCCGGTTCGGTCCGGTTTTAACCCAAAAATTCAACCAAACCGAAAAGTAATAGGCCTTGTTAATATAACCCGAACCGAACCGAGAACCAGTTCAAACCGAACCGGTTTTGTTTCGTTCAGGTCGGTTTTTAGCATCCAAAACCAGAAAAACCAAAGCATTTTTGTTGCTGCCATTGTATACCTTAATCTGGGCTTTGTGCCAAAGGATTTCGTTCCTCTGTGGGGTAATTATAATATAGCTTGGCAAAAATGTGTCTGGTTACTATAAGTATCCTTGCTTCTTCAATCCACCCCTTCTTGTCAGGTGTCATTGAAGATAACAAGGGAAACATTCCTTTTTGGGAAACATTCCTTTTTCAATCCCTTCAAGATCTCAAGTGCTATGTCGATGCTGTGTTGCCAGAATAAGAAGGTTGAGGGCTTATGCTCAACTGCAGTGCATGAGTGGATGGCTTGCATAGTTTACAGAGGAAAGCTAGGTCATGTTCTCAAACTAACAGCTACCTGTGAACGTCTAAATTTATGATACCCTTCTTATCCCTGGAAGCCAGGCTGAAGAGTATTTAGCAGTGAGATAATACAGTGACTGGTGTTGTAACCCATTTTTGGGTCCCCACATAAAAAATAATAAAATACAAAAAACATTCAAAAAAATATATTATAAAAAATATAACAGTGAAAAACAAATTGCCAAAGCGCCCTAAAAATGCTCAAAAATTGATTGAGGATGTTCAAAAATATAAAAATTAATTTTTGATAGTATATCATTGACTGATGAGAGCCCCGATGATAAAGAAAATTCAATTTGAGGAAGAAAAGTTCAAAATTAGAAGTTTATGGACTCAATTAAATTTTATTAAAGGTTTAATTGAATTTTTGGAGAGTTTAATTGCAAGAAAAATTGATTTTTGAGTTAATTTGGGATTCAATTGGAAGAAATTGAAGTTCTGGGGTCAAATTATAATTTTTGGAAGTTCATTTGGTCAAATCAGGGGCTTAATTGCATAAATATTGAAGTTTAATGGCCAATTAAGGACTTAATTGAAGAAATCCGAGACCAAGGACTAAAATGCAAAGCGCACACAAATTGAGGGCCTTCTTTGAATCTGACGTGTTTGGTGACAAAATCCATTTAAATGAAACGACGTGTTTTGGGAAAATCGGCGTCGTTTCTGTCGCACGTGTGCGGCGGCGCGGCGATCGTCCACCCTCAAGAAAAAAATTGGAATATTTATTCCTTGAAAATAGGGAGAGACAAGGAATTCTTGTCTCTACAAGTGAAAATATGGACTGGGAGTCGCCACCTAGTTTTCTGGTTACTAGGAACCTTAACTGGTCTTTAGAGATCGGGTACGGAGACTGGTTGCGTAAAGGGAAGGTATTAGCACCCCAACTACGCCCTACCTAAGGTAGGCTGCATTGTTTTAATGTCTGATAAAATTTAAAATCGTGTTGTGGTTTTTTGAATTGTTGGTTCGTTTACGGTTTAAGAAAAGTCCTCCTCTGTAAGGAGATCCTTATCTTTATCGGGTAAAAAACTAACTATTCGAAGTCGTCAAAAGAAAATATCTTTTTAATATCAGGAATACGATTTACGTATAAATTCATAATCTCTGATACTAAAATCAAACAAAATAAAATATTTTGTTGTTTTTGAGATTTTGGCCAATGTTCTCTTGACTTTAATAAACTGGTTATTAAAGCCAAAATGCATGCTAAAATTTTTTTTTTTTGACATATGCAAAATACGATATGATTTTTTAGATTTGAGACACTTGGCCGTATGCACAAAAACATTTTTTTTTTTATCTTTTTTTTCAATTTTTTATTTATTTTTGGAAGTTTTTGCCGAAAAACGGGTATTTTAATACCGGATTTATATTTTTACGATGTAAAAATACTGCCCGATATTAATCAAAATGACATAAAAACTACGCGGAAAAATTATAAAATGCTGAAACAAATATTTTTGATTTTTTTTTATGCATGTGTGAACAATACCGTATGAATAGTGAACAGTACCGCGGGACGAAAACCGGGTATTTTAATACCGAATTTATATTTTTACGATGTAAAATACAGACCGATATTAAGCAAAATTGATAAAAACATGTGCTGGAAAAATTGTAAAAATTCTATATAAAAAAAAATATTGAAATGGATTGAAATGGGCCGGCCCGGCCCATTTCAGTGGGCTGGGCCGAACCTGGCCCAAATGCATGGGCTGGGCTCGGGCCCAGCCCACCTTAGCAGCTTCACCTCGCCTGCAGTGTTTACCTGGAGAGCCGGCGACGCCGGCGACTGCTGGTGGCAGCGGAGGCGGAGGCGGAGACGGTGCTGGTGATGGCAGTGGCAGCCTCTCCCCTATTTCTCTTCTTCGATGCAGAAGTGAGAACCTCTTTTCCTTCTGCTCTCTCTCTCGATCCTCTCCTTCTCTCCCCTCTCTCTTCTCCCTTCTGTCCTTCTTTTCCTTCTTTGGTTCTCCCTGTTTTTATAGGCAAAAAACAGGGGAGACGACGTCATGGTGGTGGCCGTTGTGCTGCCGCCCGTCCAACGCCCGTCCAACATGTGGAAAGTGGTCGGCAAGTCGGCGTCTTTTTGCATAAAAAACGGGAAAGAAATTAGGCGAAAAGGGGAAGAAAAAAATCTTCTTCTTCCCCTGCCTCGCGTGTCCAGGGGAAGAAGAAGAGCTACAGTGCCGTCAAAACGACACCGTTTTGGGCTTCTTTTTTTTTTTTTTTTTTTTTTGGAACAGTGAATGAAACGGTGCCGTTTTGGTCAAAACGCGCCGTTTCATTTAAAAAGAAAAGGCGCCAAAACTCGACAGATTCAAATTTCGGCCCTCCATTTGCGCGCGTTTTACAATTTAGTCCTTGGTCTCGGATTTCTTCAATTAAGTCCCTAATTGGCCATTAAACTTCAATATTTATGCAATTAAGCCCCTGATTTGACCAAATTAACTTCCAAAAATTATAATTTGACCCCAGAAAATTAATTTCTCCTAATTAAAGCCCAAATTAACTCCAAAATCAATTTTTCTTGCAATTAAAATCTTCATAAATGCAATTAAACCTTTAATAAAATTTAATTGAGTCCATAAACTTCTGATTTTGCATTTTTCTTCCACAAATTGAATTTTCTTTATCATCGGGGCTCTCATTAGTTAATGATATACTGTCAAAAATTAATTTTTGATTTTTGAACATCCTCAATCAATTTTTAAGCATTTTTAGGGCGCTTTGGCATTTTTTCACTGTTCTATTTTTTGATAATATATTTTTTTGAATTTTTTTGTATTTTATTATTTTTTATGTGGGGACCCAGAAATGGGTTACAACAGTTTCATTCACTGTTGCAACAAAAAGAAAGAAAGAAGAGAAGGCCGAAACGATGCCGTTTTGAATGGCACCATCATCTTCTTCCCCTGGACACGCAGCGAAGCAGGGGAAGAAGATTTGTTTTCTTCTTCTGTCACCACCACGATCTCCTTCAATAAGACGCCGCCTCCCCTTCAAAAAGACGCCCACAATTCAGCCACTTGCATACTTTTGTCGGCCACTTGGATAGTGGAGGGGCAGCCAACAGTGGCCACCTCAGCATTCGTCTCCCCTGTTTTTTGCCTATAAAAACAGGGGAGGACGGAAAAAAAAGAGAGGGGAGAACAGAAGGGAGAAGAGAGGGAGAAGAGGGAGAAGACCGAGAGAAGAGAGGAGAGAAGGCAGAGAAGAGAAATGAAGAAGCAGAGAAGAAAACGAAAAAAAAACACAAAGGAGAGAGAGAGAGAAGGAAAACCGCCGGCCACCGTGCCTCCGCCACCATCGCCACCG
The DNA here is from genome assembly GCA_030145905.1 of Populus davidiana. NCBI lineage: Eukaryota > Viridiplantae > Streptophyta > Magnoliopsida > Malpighiales > Salicaceae > Populus > Populus davidiana. Next base: position 2,020,089 of record CM057807.1, on the reverse strand, counting down.
TGCCTCCGCCACCATCGCCACCGTGCCTACGCCGCCAGCAGCATCGCCACGACGTCACCGCAGGTAATCTCGCCGCCCCGTCTCCTTCTCCTTCTCCGTTTGCCCTCGTCCTTTGTTTCGTTTGCATGCAAAACGTGAATTAATTCACGTTCTGCAGCTGAAGGAGGCTGGTTACTGTGCTTAGGCACAGTAACCAGCCCATTTGGTAATGGGCCGGGTTGGCCCAGCCCACTGATATGGGCCGGGTCCGGCCCATTTCAATTTTTTTTAATTATTTTTTTGTTGTCATAATTTTTACAATTTTTCCAGCACATTTTTTTTATATCAATTTTGCTTAATATCGATCTGTATTTTACATCGTAAAAATATAAATCCGGTATTAAAATACCCGGTTTTTGGCAAAAAAAAAAACTTCCAAAAACTACAAAAAAATAATTAAAAAAAAAGGTTTTTGTGCATACGGCCAAGTGTCTCAAATCTAAAAAATCATATCGTATTTTTCATATGTCAAAAAAACAATATTTTAGCATGCATTTTGGTTTTAATAACCAGTTTATTAAACTCAAGAGAACATTGACCAAAATCTCAAAAACAACAAAAATTTTATTTTGTTTGATTTTAGTATCAGGGATTATGAATTTATACGTAAATCATATTCCATATATTAAAAAGATATTTTATTTTGACGACTCCGAATAGTTAGTTTTTTACTCGATAAAGATAAGGATCTCCTTACAGAGGAGGACTTTTCTTAAACCGTAAACGGACCAACAATTAAAAAACCACAACACGATTTTAGATTTTATATCAGACATTAAAACAATGCAGCCTACCTTAGGTAGGGCGTAGTTGGGGTGCTAATACCTTCCCTTTACGCAACCAGTCTCCGTACTCGATCTCTAGAGACCAGTTAAGGTTCCTAGTAACCAGAATACTAGGTGGCGACTCCCAGTCCATATTTTCACATGGAGAGACAAGATTCCTTATCTCTCCCTATTTGCTAGGAATAAATATTCCGTTTTTTCCTTGAGGGTGGACGATTGCCGCGCTGCCGCACACGTGCGACATAATGGTGACTCCACTGGGGAATCTTGTGGACTAAGCTTTGTTTTTGTCTGATTATTGTGTTTTATTTGTTGTGGTTTTCATGTGTATTTTAATATGCATTTTCTTTATTTTTATTGCTTACACGTTTTAATTCCTGTACATATATATGTTCATAATGTCAATGCTTTAATTTGTTGAAACGAATACACAAGCCTTTAAGTTAAGTGAGGAATTAACAATCTTCCCTATGACTATTGGTCGGGTTTAGATGCGTAAAACACCCAACTCATATTTGAGAGCCTGCTTGGTAATGGTGGGCATACGTGCCTTAACTGTTCTTTGCAACACCCCCATACTTCCTTTACGAAGGACGTCACTAGGCAGATATGAGACCCTTTTGAGACCAGGTAGAAAACCTATTCATGAATAGACCCTATCTTTAGTTTGTATGCGCGATCTTTCTTTACATCAAGGCAAACCCTTCTTGACACATTTTGAACTCAAGACTGTCACTCAGAAAATTTTCATTGAACAATATGGGCAAGAATCAAGATTCTTGTTTCATCATGCAAGAGTTATAATCATATGTCATCCCTCGAAGGGCAAGTTCATCATATAAATTACATGTTCATACATTTAACATGAATACATGTCAGATTGAAATATAGGTCCCCAAAAAGTCTACAACACCTGACTTCGAGCAAGAAACATGGAAGATGAAGAGCGTGCTCAACGTGAGGCCTATTTGCACGAAGAGTTGGAGTCTCTGAAAATAAGTGTGGCTCACCTCACTAGCTTACTCAAGCAAACACTAAGAAATACCTCTGGTGAAGGTCCTTCTAATCAACCGATCACCTTTGATCCGGCTCCTACTACAGTTCAGCCTGAGGAAAGAATGAGCGAACATGGTCAAGAACCTCAGCAAAATCTAACATTTGTGCAGTCAACGACACCTGCACCATCCCCAACAATCGTGAAGGCATCTGCTAATGAGTCCCACAAGGCTAAGTCATCTGATAGCATTGATCAAGCTAAGATAGAGGCGTTGGAAGCCAGACTCAAAGCCATTGAAGGGATAGACTTATATGACCCGGTACGGGCAGTAGAGATGTGTTTGGTCCTAAATGTGGTTATCCCAAAGAAATTTTGTGTTCCTGAATTCATCAAATACAGTGGAACACAATGCCTCATGACCCATCTCAGGTCCTACTGCAATAAAATGGTTGAGGTAGTACATGATGAAAAACTACTAATGCACTTTTTCCAAGACAGTTTAAGTGGGGCAACTTTGAGTTGGTACATGAGATTGGATAACACCAAAATTCACAACTGGAAAGATCTTGTGGATGCTTTCGTCAAGCAATACAAGTACAACATGGACATTGCGCCCGACAGAACCAGTTTGTCCAATATAGAGAAAAAGGATAAAGAAAGCATAATGGAATATGCTTAAAGATGGCGAGAATTAGCTGCTCAAGTACATCCCCCACTCTGGACAAAGAGATGGTCTCTTTATTTGCCAATACACTAAAAGCACTATATTACGAACATATGATGGGTATTTCAGCCCAACAATTCACTGATGCTGTGATAGTGTGTGAACGCATAGAGCAAGGTGTCAAGAGTGGTAGAATTGCTGCACCAACCAAGAAAAGAGGCGTCGAAAGAAAAGAGGTTCACCATGTTGAAGATGGCTACATGGGTAAAACAAATACATCCCAAAATTACCATACTCCATCCCAAATTGCCAACATCAAAAAACCTGAACCCCAAAACTTTCAAGCCAAAAGCCAAATTGGAAATTTCCAAAGGGTTCAAGAACAACTGCCTCCACTACCGTTAAGCCTGAATGAGATGTATCAAAAGCTATTGAGCATCGGGCAAATAGCTCCAGAACCTCTGCCACCTCTGCAGCCACCTTATCCTAATTGGTACAAGCCAGAACTCAATTGTGAATACCATGCCGGTATTACTGGCATAGCATCTATACCTGCAACGCCTTCAAGAGAAAGCTTCTGCAATTAATCAAGGCTGGGTGGATAGAATTGGAAGATGCCCCCAATGTGAATACAAACCCGCTGCCTAATCATGCTTGAAGCATATTAGGATGGAATGTTTGGGGAATTGGAAAGCATCAATGGTCTAGCATGATAGCTTGAATTTTGTAGAACTCAAATTTTGACCGTGGTGTTGTTCCGCATTGTCTTTGAGTCCTCTACGCAGAGTTTTTGAGAGGAGGTTAGCCTATGAACAGATTCGCCAAAATAGAGGAATGAAGCCTGCCTTGTTATTGCCTTTTATTAATGCTTTTGAACAAGACTTTCTCTGTTAATGAGCTTCTCTTGTGAAATAAGATCATGTGTTTTCTTGTGTTTACATCACACTCTTCTTTGTTGTTTTTACATGTAAATAACATTTTGAGCACAACTTTACTCACCAAACTACAACATTAAGAATCATTTGGTGTTCCTTTCTTCCAAAATCATAAAGAATCTCATATGTTTTCAAGAATATTTTTTTTAGGACCTCCAAAGTGAGTACAAAAAAAAATCGTGTGATATTTGTCCAAAACAAATGCATTTTGAAAATTCAAGTGATTCCTTAAATAGGTACACATATACCTAGAAAACTTGAAAGAAAAAAGATAACAAAGACAAACAACACTATGAGGTGACTCAAAAGCTTAGTTTTATTTGACTAAATAAATCACTTTGCATACGCGCATGAAAGCAACACCTATCAATCCTCAATGCAGTGCATTTGAGATGAGGAAAGGCCATCTTTGATAATCCTTTCACTAGGCTAAAAAAATATCCATTGCAGTCCCATTTTGAGCATAATAATGTTTTTTTGAAATAACCTTGACTAGGATCACACCCCACACTGGGGGGCAAAATAAGAGAGTTTGTTGTTTTTACCATCCAGACAAAGCAGTGAAGATGGGTGCTGGAATTGATCATGTAATGTTTCTTCTTTCATTATCATCCAAATGAAACAGTGAAGATAAATACTGCTATTGGTTAAAAGATTTGAGCTTCTCATAAAAACAACTGATATGATTATGCTCAACCCAAGCAAGAAATGAAGAAAACAAAGAGAAAAGCCCAAAACCCAACACTGGGGGGCATGAAAACTATTTTGAAAAAAAACAAATCCAAAAGACAAAAGGTCAGGAAACAAGCACAAGTTATCCTTAGTCTTGAAATCCCTTAAACACCTTTTGAGCCTGTAACATATCCTTTTCTTTGTAACCAATAACTAAAGCCTACATTACATACATGATAAAGCCCTTTCTGATCAAAGGCAAGCAATCTGGATAAGTAGGCAGTGCTTTCTCGTGCGAGTCAAATCATTACTCATGCAAATAAAATAAATGCTTTGAATCAATTCGGTTCTCAATAACCCACAAATTAAAATTTCAATCTTTTTGTGACCAACCAGATGTCACCTTCGTCTTTAACCTGCTGTCATCACTTCAAGAAACCTGTCCATAGAAATCACTTGAATTTTTGAGAACAAGTTTATTTTGAACCAATGTCAAAATCATTTTTATGATTGGAATAACTTGGAAGTTCCAAAAATTTTGCATGAAAACATTTTATTGTACAAAAAAACCCAAACTTACTTTCACATATCCTCACCCCAAACTAAACCCAAGTTGAAACACTTGGGGGGGCATGATCAAGCTGGGGGGCAATCAAAAACACATGGTAGGGCTGACTCCATTATTTCTTTTCTAAGAAAAATGTCTGGCAAAATTGGCAACCCTTAAGATAAAGGGTGAAGGACAAAGATGTATGATGACATCAAACCATTCTCAGAGGTCAAGATCACAAGATGTAACCTGAGTAAGCAAAAGTGGAAAAGCCATCGAAGTTTACTACCAACTCTACAACTTTTGAGAGAAAAGAAAGACACCATGAAGAAATGGGGGCCTATATTTCTCAGGTAAGTATACATGCATATCACTCATAATGCATTTTTTCTTTTAATATTGACAGATCAGTGTTTCAACATCATCCCTTGGGTAGTGCGTTTTCTAACCCTACCTCCTTTTGAGTGCGCCTTTGAGCCCGCACCTCCTTTTGAGTGCACCTTTGAGCCCTCACCTCCATTTTAAGTGCGCCTTTGAGCCCTCATCCTTGGGTAGTGCGTTTTCTAACCCTACTTCCTTTTTAGTGCGCCTTTGAGCCCTCACCTCCATTTTTGAGTGCGCCTTTGAGCCCTCACCTCCTTTTGAGTGCGCCTTTGAGCCCTCACCCCCTTTTGAGTGAGCCTTTGAGCCCTCACCTCCATTTTGAGTGCGCCTTTGAGCCCTCATCCTTGGGCAGTGCGTTTTCTAACCCTACCTCCTTTTGAGTGCGCCTTTGAGCCCTCACCTCCATTTTTTAGTACGCCTTTGATCCCTCATCCTTAGGTAGTGCGTTTTCTAACCCTACCTCCTTTTGAGTGCGCCTTTGAGCCCTCACCTCCATTTTTTAGTGCGCCTTTGAGCCCTCATCCCTTAGGTAATGCGTTTTCTAACCCTACCTCCATTTTGAGTGCACCTTTGAGCCCTCATCCTTTAGGTAGTGCGTTTTCTAACCCTACCTCCTTTTGAGTGCGCCTTTGAGCCCTCAACTCCTTTTGAGTGCGCCTTTGAGCCCTCACTTTCATTTTGAGTGCGCCTTTGAGCCCTCACTTTCATTTTGAGTGCGCCTTTGAGCCCTCACCATCCAATTTTTGGGTAGGTCACCCATTACAATTCGACCAATTCTTCATTTTTTTTACTTGGGTAGGTCACCCATTACAATGAGACCACACTTCAAATTTGGGTAGGTCACCCATCATAATGCGACCATTTTCATATTCTTTCCACCTGGGTAGGTCACCCATTACAATAAGATCGTGTTTTTTTTACCCATATTTTTTTAGTTCCAGTTGAATGAGGTCGCCAGATGGGATCTCATGTAGCTTTGGTTAAAGGAAATTGCCAGAAGGGATGTCAGGTTAACCAAGTTACACATTTTTTTGGTTCTGGTTAGAGGGGATTGCCGAAAGGAATCTCAGTCTATCCTAACCACGCAGGTTTTGGTTTCGGTTAGAGGGGATCGGCTAAAGGAATCTCAGTTTAGCCCACCCACACACAGGACTTTGGGTTACCAGCCCATTTGGTAATGGGCCGGGTCCGACCCATTTCAATTTTTTTTAATTTTTTTTTGTCAGAATTTTTACAATTTTTCCAGCACATTTTTTTTTTATCAATTTTGCTTAATATCGATCTGTATTTTACATCGTAAAAATATAAATCCGGTATTAAAATACCAGGTTTTCGGTAAAAAAAAAAAAACTTCCAAAAACTACAAAAAAAACAATTAAAAAAAATGTTTTTGTGCATACGACCAAGTGTCTCAAATCTAAAAAATCATATCGTATTTTTCATATGTCAAAAAAACAATATTTTAGCATGCATTTTGGCTTTAATAACCAGTTTATTAAAGTCAAAAGAACATTGGCCAAAATCTCAAAAACAACAAAAATTTTATTTTGTTTGATTTTAGTATCAGGGATTATGAATTTATACGTAAATTGTATTCCTGATATTAAAAAGATATTTTCTTTTGACGACTCCAAATAGTTAGTTTTTTACCCGATAAAGATAAGGATCTCCTTACAGAGGAGGACTTTTCTTAAACCGTAAACGAACCAACAATTAAAAAACAACAACACGATTTTAGATTTTATATCAGACATTAAAACAATGTAGCCTACCTTAGGTAGGGCGTAGTTGGGGTGCTAATACCTTCCCTTTACGCAACCAGTCTCCGTACTCGATCTCTAAAGACCAGTTAAGGTTCCTAGTAACCAGAATACTAGGTGGCGACTCCCAGTCCATATTTTCACATGTAGAGACAAGAATTCCTTGTCTCTCCCTATTTTCCAGGAATAAATATTCCGTTTTTTCCTTGAGGGTGGACGATCGCCGCGCCGCCGCACACGTGCGACAATTGGGTTGGTGAAAGACTTCATGCAATTATACAAGCCATTTGCAACTAGAGAGGGGGGGAAGGGGGGAAAGGAGGGGGGCGGCTATTAGGGTTATTGGAAAAGGAAGGGGGAAAGGGAGGAGGGAAAGGGGAAAGGAAATTGGGCGGCTGTGAGGGTTAGAATATTTAGTTTTAGGGTTAGGATTTTCTTTTTATACTTGTTTTTTAGATATAATTAAACCGGTTCGGTTTGGTCCGGTTCAATCGGTTTAAGCTTTTTTAAACCGGAAATGAGGTCGGTTTTTTTTAACACCCCTACAATTAGTAGGGTTCATAACTGTATTTTCTGCATGATTATTCATATTCATGTAATCGTTTATTACATAATCTTTTAATATAATGCTTGTAATTTAATGAGTCATTAAAATATAGTTTTTCATTATACATAGCAAAAATTACAAATATAATGGGCCATCACATGACATTATGTTAATAAATATAGGCTTATTTTATTTTATTTATTAAGAGTAGAACATTATTTTTATTTTCTTTTCAGTTTAGCCTATATATAGAGTGTGTTTGGTATTGCGGTAGCTATTGTGGTTGTGGTTTGAAAAAAGTTGTTTTATAAAAAGTACTTTTAGTTAAGGTTGGTTTGAAAAAATAGGTGTTTGGTTAAAACTGTGGTTGAAATTGAGGTTGAAGAAAAAATAGTTTAATGTGTTTGGTTAATAATGCTTTTGAAATTGAGGTTATAAAATAATTTTAAAAAATATATATTAATATTGATGATTTTTAATTTAAATATTGTGGATTTAACTATTGCTATTACATCATGAAATAAATCATACTTTATATAAAATATTTTTTATTATTCCATGAAACCATCTACAATTTCATTATGTACGAAATACATTCGACAAGAACTACAGTTTTCATAATTTTTTGAGCATGTAATAAAATTAGATAAAATATTATCAGGTATAAAATTGATATTACAATGCGGGTGAATTTAATTAACTATATACTAGTTTTTCGAGAAAAACAATATTGTTCACATCACACTGCAAGTGAATTTAATTCACTCTAAACTAGTTTTTTTTTTAAATGTTCAAAAAAATTAACACACTAAAAAAAAAAGGCATGCAGTGCAATTCACTCGTGAACAGTGCAAGCGAATTGCACTGTTCATTATTTTTAAGTGAACAGTGCAATTCTCTTGCACTGTTCACATGAACAGTGTATCAATGTACATTGTCCATGTTTATTGCACTATTCATTGAACAGTGCAATTAACATAAACAGTGTAAGAAAAACATGAAAAAATTGCTTGCGCAAAACCGTAGGTGAAACATCAAATTTTCATGGGTCCCATGGCCAAAACAGAGCTGCTGAAGATAACCAAACGTTATGTTATTGAGTTTGACAAAAAACACAGAAGCTAATGCAGAGCCAAACACTCTTATAATCTCTTTGAAGTTAGGTTAAACCTAGTCTTTTAGATTATTGTGACCACATTATGCAATATCAATGAAACCCTAGCCTCCTCCTCTCTTATTTTTGTATTTCTCTTTATTTATTTGGATTATTTAACATGTTATCAGAACAGGTTTCATGAAATGAGACTTACCCTTAAACACAACTTTCATAGATTTGACTTTTTGGAGTGATCATATAACTTTGAGAAGATATTTGTTCAGTTTCTTCAATCTGGTATTTTGTTTTTCTCTTCTTTTGTGTTTTAGTTTTCTTTGTTTGTTAATTATAGCTATTGAAAGGGATGTTTCACTTTAGTCCGTGAGTATGAGGTTGGGGGGGGGGGGGGAATAATTATTCGTATTGAAGTTGTGTGATGATAAATTTTTTTAAGGGTAAAAAAATATGGAGATATGTTAGTGGAACTCTTGTGAAACTTATGAATACTAATGGGGTTATACTACTTTAATAGATGTCTAAGAAGCAAACAATGCAAAGATTACTACTTGGATTAACAATTATGTTGAGCATTTCATAGGAATATAGTTGGTGAAGTATGAGACAACAAAGAAGATTTGAAATAATCTACAAAGGTTATTAACGTTATTCAATTGTCACTGAGTTATTGGTTGAGGGAATACGTCTTTAGTCTTATTCTGAAAATAAATTCTTTCTACTTCTAATCCTTCTGTGCTAATAGTATATTCTAAATCTAAACCATTATTTAATAATAAGAATAAGCTTATACAAGGGTTGCCTTTGACGAGTGTAAATTTTCTAAGCATAAAGGTAATTGAAAGACACAGTGTCCTAATTTGAGATAGTAGAATCAAGTTTGGAAGCTTGACATCCAGTCACAATCTAATGGTCATACATCACCTCAAGGCTACAAACTACCACACCATAATACTATAACAATAGTTTCATCAAGTCCTTTCACCAATCCTAGTATTTTGGATGAGCAATTTCAGAAGTTTCTCTTCTTACAGCCACAAACTATGTTTCTTCTTTTTCTATAGGCTAGTTACCTCATAGTTCTTCAAGTATGTTACATTCTAAATGAGTCTTGGATTTTTGTGCTTCATATCATATGTCTCTAGATTCTTTATGTTTTGCTTCTGGGTCTCCTTCGCTTTCTATTATAGTCATGATTGTTGTTGATGGCACTCCCATGCCTTTAACAAGTGTTGGTTTTATTGTCACATCTCATTTATCTCCCCTTAATGTTTATCTTGTTTTGTTGGTCAGTTATGTGATTATTTAGTTATATTTTCCTCTATTTTTGTATAGAATTTATTGTCTCAGAAACTGATTGAGACATGTCATAAGAAAAAGGTATTATATATTTTGGATGAGTTAAAAGCACTAGTTACTGATGATGTTGCTGCTACTAGTGCTGATTTGTCTTTTTTTTTTTTTCATTTGAGTCCTTTTTTTTTCTAGTTTATTTATGTCATTCTTGTTGCTACCCAAATTTGTACCTTATGTTACATTAATTTTTGAAAAAAAAACCAAAAATAGAAAAAAACAATGAAAACCCCGAAAAAATGCATTCTTGATATATTTGCATTATTTTAACATTTTCAACATTATCTCAAAAGAATTTAAATTTTCATAGATATTTTGAACGCGTTCAGCTTTTAACACGTTATTTTTATAATTACTGATTTTCTTTGTTGAGTCGACGTTGATATTGTCTATTTTCAAAATAAATTCAAAACACACACAAAAAAAATTGAGGGACCAGTTTGAAAACCTAGCAATATTTCATCTATAAATACAATGAAAAATGTTGAAAGAAAGGGCGGAGAAAATTTTGGGTAGGTAGAGGGGTAAAAAAAAAAAAAGGGATAGAGGGAACCTTAAAGCAATCTTTCCTATCTCTACTAAAAGAAGCCGCCACCATCCCCATTGCCTTTGCAAAGCAAACCAGAGAACCCCACAAAAACATACAACAACCACCACTCACCTTTCTTTTTCCCATCTCACTATCACCAACAACAACCCACTTACACTACCCGTTCCATCTTCCCTCATCTCTCTCCAAACCCATTCTTCCCTACAAGCTACCCTTATTTTCCTTTCTCCCACATACCAACCACACACCCGACCTTCCCCCTCTCAGCTGGTCTTCACCGTCAGTCGTAGAAGCGCCGTCCTCATCGAAGATCCAGCAGCCCACAGGTCATTATCACTTCCCTCACCGTTGACCATGACATATCTTTCCTCATCAACATATATCAAAGCCTCCCAGTCGACACCAACCTCCGGGCGCCTACAAATCCACTGTCCATTTCCCAATAGTGACGCCCCTTTCTCGGCCTTTCCTCCTCCCTGCCGCTAGCTACCTGAAGTAAAGGGAGAAGAAGATGTAAACCAAAAAAGACATGCAGCAAAATAGATCTGAAAAAAGAATGGCAAACAGAGAAATAGACCCGACAAATCTGAGAAGGAAAAGATAAAATCAATTGCATGTGCATTTGTTTTGTAGTAAGAAACGAGGATCCTCACCGCCGGCAGGAAAGTGAAAAAGGGAGGAAGCCGTTCTAGATCCCCTGGTTTTTTGGATTTTCTTACGGAACCCATGTGTTGCCAGTGGCTGCGACGCGTGGAGAAGACGCACCACCATTGTTCCTACAGTTCCAGAAGGCCTTCCTTGCAATTCTTGTATTGTTTTGGGTCTATATGTAAATTTTAAATTGTTTAAGGTTTTGTTTGGTTTATTTTGAATTATGGATATTTGTAAACTTGTAATGGTGGGTGTGAGGAAACATAGTAAAAGTCAATGTGTGTTTGTATTGTTTTTTTTTTTTATGATAAAACAAAAAAGACAAGAAGAATTTAATGTTTTGATTTGCTCACGGTTAAGGATTATGAGCTTATATGTAAGACGTATTATTGATATCCGATGAAAAGACAAAACCTTTAAAAATTCTATAACATATCAAAACCACGAAGCAGCTTACCTCAGGTAGGGTGTGCTCAGGGTGCTAATACCTTCCCTAGCCATAACCAGTCATTCACTCTCGAATCTCTAACAAAGACTAGTACACTCGGGTTTCCTAGTAACCCTGAATCGAATACTAGGTGGTGACCCCCAATCAATGTAGCAAACGATTAAAATCGCCATCAACATCGCGCGGGGACGTGCGACAATTCTTGTCTAGGTTATGCTTTGTCTTCTTGTTTGAGATTTTTAGTATCCACTGGAGTTTTAAAAAAATTACAAACTTGTGATATTTTTAATTGTAGTAGATGTAAATAGATAAAATTTTTGCTTAACCTTTTAATTGAACTATTTTTGTTTCTTCTTCCTATTTGATTTAATTCATTTTGATGTATGAAGACATTCTCTTCTTGGCACAAAAGAAAGGTCTCTATATTATGTTTATTTTATTGATGATCATACTCATTATTGTTGGGTTTATTTAATGAAATATTGTTCTGAATTATTTGAGATATATACAACTTTTCAAGCTCTTTTCAAAACTCAACATTTTGCTGGTATCAAATGTTTTAGGTTTGATTTGAATGGACAATACAACTCTAATAAATTTTATGAGTTGCTTGTCTTAGATGGAACCATTCACCAAACTTTGTGCACAAATACTCTTCAGCAAAATGACTGTAACAACCCCGATCTCCCACATTCTTTTTCGCGATACATTGGAAATTTTCAGGTAATTATATATATATATATATATATATATATATATATATATATATATATATATATACCGGTTCCACCGAATTTCTATCAAAATTTCGGCAGAGTCTCCCCTATAATAGGATGTCCCAAGTTATCGACAAAACTAAATTACACTTCCAATTTTAATTCACATCCTGATCCAATCATCTTGGATCTCAACCCAACTCAACATCATCAACACATCACATGTTATTCAATAACGTCATATAATGTAATTCAAGTTAAAGATTTGATTTCCAACTCTAAACATGCATGGTTAAATAGGTACTTAAAGTTACAAACATTTAATTAAAGTCATATATTCAAATTTACAAATTAATATTACATTTCAAGTTTTAGGATATAAGACTCTTAATTTACAAATAATTACATGGTCAAAAGCAAAAGGTAACTAAACCAATATCATTCCGGACACGACCTTTATGGACCTGAAAATAGAAATTAACGTGTACACATAAATATAAAATGGTAGTAACAAACAATAACAATGATAGGTAATAATCTTCATAGAATTTCTTTTGATTTATTATTTTGGAATATATTCATTTTGTCATTTCTCTCATTATTTTATTCATCAAAATACGTGACCAGTTGCTCTGTCTTTATGAATTTTAAAACAAAATTCATTTTATGGAGGTCATCCCCTTCATTATATATCACTTTCAGTCTTACGTTTACATGGTAGCTTATACATCCGCATATTTAAATCATAAATTTTCTAGGGTTTCACAATGACACTGCTGAAAGAAAACATAGGCACATTATTGAAACTGCTTGTTCTTTCTTGTTGTCTTCTTTTGTTCCTTATTGTTTTTTTTTGGCAATTTAATCTCTCATTGTTTAATTTCATAAAATTTTCATATTATACTATGTGTTTATTTTTTACCATTCTTTTAAAACTCGGTAGGGGGTTAACTACTGTCATGTCTCGGGTTACAAATTTGGTCGAATAACTAGGGATACTAGGGTTAATCATATTTTTTATTGTGCAAAAAATAAGAATGATTTTGATAAAATAAAATAATGGCAAAAAAAAAAATCAATGGGTATTGACATGATTTTATCCTAACTAATTACTTGATTTTTTCTCAACTAAAAATTAAAAATAATATTATTTTAATAAAAAAATCAATTATAATAATTTTTTAATTATAAAACAAAAATAATTTAAAAAAAAACCAAAAAAAAAATAATCATTTCTTATGTTCTAAAAATGAAGTTGTCAATTCTACATTAAAATCGTGAAAGTGACTTGTCAATTTAAGTTGTCAACTCTACATTAAAATCGTGAAAGTGACTTGTCAATTTAAGTTGTCAATTCTACATTAAAATCATGAAAAGTGACCTAAAGGGTTCATATTGGCTTAGTAATGCTTTAGTCTTCTGACACTTTTTCTATATAATGCTTGTAATTTAATGGGTCATTAAATTATAATATTTCTTTATATTATAATTTTAAAAATTACATTGAAAAAATTAGAAATATAATAGATAATCACATTCTATTGTATCTGATAATTAATATATTGTTATTATTGAGTTTATTTAATAAAATATTATTCTGAATTATTTGAGATATATATAACTTTTTAAGTTTTTTTTAAAACTCAATATTTTGTTATTATCAAATATTTTAGATTTGATTTGAAAAGACAATACACTTTTAATAAACTTTATGAGTTGTTTATTTTAGATGGAACCATTCACCAAACTTTATGTATAGATACTCTTCAGCAAAATGACACTGTTGAAAGAAAACATAAGCATATTATTGAAACTGCTCGTTCTTTCTTGTTGTTCTTTTTTGTTCTTCATTGTTTTTTTTTTGGCAATTTAATCTCTCATTGTTTAATTCATTAAATTTTTATATTATATTATGTGTTTACTTTTTACCATTCTTTTAAAACTCGGTAGGGGATTAACTACGATCATGTCTCAGGTTACAAATTTGGTCGAATAACCAGGAATACTCGGGTCAATCGGATTTTTTATTGTGAAAAAAGTAAAAATGATTTTGATAAAAAAAAAATGTGAAAAAAAATCAATGGGTATGTACATGATTTTATCCTAACTAATTATTGATTTTTTCTCAATTGAAAATTAAAAATAATATTATTTTAATAAAAAATAATAAAAAATCAATTATAATAATTTTTTAAATTATAAAACAAAAATAATTTCAGAAAAAACCAAAGAAAAAAACAAAATCATTTCTTATGTTCTAAAAATGAAGTTGTCAATTCTACATTAAAATCGTGAAAGTGACTTGTCAATTTAAGTTGTCAATTCTACATTAAAATCATGAAAGTGACCTAAAGGGTTCAATAAGCTTAGTAATGCTTTAGTCTTCTGACTCTTTTTCTATATAATGCTTGTAATTTAATGAGTCATTAAATTATAATATTTCATTATATTATACTTTTAAAAATTACATAGAAAACAAATAGAAATATAATGGATCATCACATTCCATTGTAACTGATAATTAATATACCGTTATATTTTTATATTATATTTAATTGCTATACGGACATCATGAAGTTTTAACTTCCGTATCATTTTATTGATAATTAATAAAACGGTTTGTTTTTATATTTTAAAAATTAATTTTTTATTATTAATTTTTTAATTTTAAATTAATATATTTTGATGTGATGATATCAAAAATAATTTTTAAAAAATATATTATTTTAATATTTTTCTAAATAAAAAATATTTTAAAAATTAATCACAAATCAAATTCTAAACAATTAATATCAGCTGGTCTGGTAATGGTTTAGTCAGTCTGATACCTTCAGTGATTAGATCTCTGCACAATTACTCTTAACCATGTAATGGTTTATTACAGATATTGTTTCCCCTGATATAATGCTTGTAATATAATGAGTCATTACATTACAATCTTTCATTATAGTTTTATTTTTTAGAAACTACACAAAAAAAAAAAAACACATGGAAAGATAATGTACCATTACATCTCTTAAAACATACCATTAGATTTTTTTATTTTATTTAAATATTATTTTATAGATATCATGGGTTTGCTCTACTTTATTTTCTTTGGTGTCTGCAATACGTAAAGGATAATAAAACTGATTGTATATATGAGAATTACACTCTTTCTCTCTTATTTGTATTATGTACATATCCTGATATATATATATATATATATATATATATATATATATATATATATATATATATATATATATATATTACGGTGACAACTTCTAACGTATATATTGATGTGGCTGGCAACAGCTGTAGATTTTGAATTCATGAGATCATATCTTCCAGCCATGTATTTGTTGTTGTGTTCACGGAGGATAAAGTTGCTACTGCTTCAATCACTGGTGGATCAGAGTCCTGATCTTCGTAGGATTGTTTGTTGTGATCTTCTGCAATTCTTGTTACTGCATTCACGAGTGGATCAATATCTTCACCCTTGAATTCATTAACCATTACTTGATCTTCTACATGCCCCCTCAATCTGGAGGGTAGGTCACGAACATTCAGATTGCGTTGAACTTGGCTGAATTTAACTGGTGGCAAAGGCTTGGTAAGTGCATCAACTAAATGATCTTTGCTGGAGATAAATTTAACCACGAGTTCTTTGTTGGAAACTTGGTCGCGGATGAAATGAACATCAATCTCGATGTGTTTGGTTTGTGCATGAAATTTTGGATTGGACGTCAGGTAAGTTGCACCAATATTATCACGCCACAAAGTTGGACTATGCTGCGGAGGCAGACCAAGTTCATGGAGTATGGATTTAAACCAAATGAGTTTTGCAGCAGCATTGACAATTGCTTTGTACTCAGCTTCTGTGCTGCTGCGTGCTATTGTAGGTTGTTTGCAACTCCAAGAAATTAAGTTGGAACCCATGTAAATACATTAGGCACCAATTGATCTGCGATCATGTCTATCGGCGGCACAATCAGAATCGAAGAATGTCTGCAAGGTGAAATTAACATTTTTGGTGATGAATAAACCAGATGAGATGGAGTGCTTGAGGTAGTGGAGTATACGCTTGACAGCCAGCCAATGAGTGTCCAAAGGATTGTGCATAAATTTGCTAGCTTTATGAACAACAAACGCTAAATCAGGTCTCGTGAAAGCCAAATACTGCATGCGACCTATTATACTGCGGTAAAGATTGATGTATTCAAATCGAGTACCATCAGTAGAAGTAAGTCGACAATTAGAGGCCATTGGACTGGTGCAGAGTTTAGCATTCTCCATCTTACTTCTTTTAAGCAAGTTAGCAATATATTGGCGTTGAGTTAAGTAGATACCATATATGCACCAAAGTGCTTCGACACCAAGAAAATAAGCGAGACTGCCTAAATCTTTGACAACAAAGGCGGTTTGTAGAGAATGAATGATGTTATTGATGATAGATGCATTGGAGCTAGTAATTAATATATCATTTACATAGATTAGAATATAGATCACATAATTAAATTGTTGAAGCACGAATAGAGATGTATCTGCCTTACTTTCACGGAACCCCAGGGACAGGAGTTTGGTTGAAAGTTTGAAGAACCAAGAGCGGGGTGCTTAGCGTAAACCATAAAGGGATTTGTGCAGTTTGCACACATGGTTGGGATATTGAGGATGAACATAGCCTTGTGGTTGAATCATAAACACATGTTCATATAGGTCACCGTGCAAGAAAGCATTTTGCACATCCAACTGTTTGATAGGTCACTGATATGTTACTGAAATAGAGATGACTAACCGAATGGTGGCATGTTTGATGACTGGGCTGAATGTCTTAGAGAAATCAATCCCTTCTTGCTGATGAAATCCTTTAGCTACTAAACGAGCCTTATAACACTCAATGGCTCCATCCGCCTTTCTTTTGATTTTATAAATCCATCGGCATCCCATAATATTTGCATGTGTGGGAGGTGAGACCAAGGACCAGGTGCCATTGTGAATTAATGCTGAGAACTCTTGATTCATGGCCTCTTGCCAATGTACAGATTTGGAGGCCTGACTGTATGATGTGGGTTCTGTTGCTGTGGGACCAAGTGCTGCTCTTAAGGCTTTTGGTAATGGATAGTGAATGAAATCATCACTTGATTGTCTTGGGTGATGAATATTATTTTTGGACCTTGTGACCATAGAGTGATTGTTGGTAGGAACTGGCAGAGGATTAGCATGTGGAACTGGACCAGTAGCTAGAGAAACCGTGGGAGGCAGAGCTGGTTCTGTTTCTGTAGAATATGTTGGAAGCAGAGCCTGATCATCTGTTCCAGCAGGAATCAACATAAGAGGTGCAAGTGGTGTGCATGTAGGAATATGGTTAGGTTGCAACTCAGTGGGACATGGTAATTGTGGCACAGTGATTTCATGAGGGAGAGACACAGACATGGAAGGAGAAAGTTCGTCACTGGCTTCAATTATTTGGTGGATCAGAGTCCTGATCTTCATAAGACTGTTTGTCGTGATCTTTTGCAATTCTTGTTACTGCATTCACGACGGGTGGATCAATATCTTCACCCTTGAATTCAGTAACCATTACTTGATCTTCTACAATACGCATGTTTAATTAGGAATACGATTCAATTCGTTTATGTGATAAAGTTTTAACTCGTGGTCCATCTTATTGATAACGACCATATCAACAAAAATATCAGAGAAAAGAAAAAGGAGAAAACATTGAATATCGTTGCTTTTATTTTATAAATAAATCTTATAAAGAATCTTAGAAATAATTTCTTATTTGAATTTATGACGTAATGATTTTTGGATTTGAAAAGTAAAGCATGATGAAAAAGAATATATGTTCGTATCTGTACATAGAAAAGTTCATATACATTTTAAGAATAGGATAGGAGATTCGGCACAATTCAAGGCTAGTTATGCTCTACAAAATTAAAGACACCTGTGGTATCGAGGACGGCGTCTGTCTTTTGAGAGGCGTTGAAAAAAGATGTTTGGTATAATTATAAAATTATAAGTCGAGTTCAGGAACAACAAAGGAAAAGACACATTATTTCTAGTACACCATACATGAGAAAGCTGTATTATTATTTAATTGTTTTTTAAATCAAATTTTTATTCATCGGTCTCATTTAAGGTTTAAAGCATATCTTTCCTTATATACTAATATTAGAGATACTTTCTCATGTTTCAATACTGAAAATTAAGAGAAAAGGCTATTTTTTTATATATTCAAGGGAAATTTTGAAAATGTAACCCCTAAATAAACATTAAGAATTAAAACAGGTTAGCAAGTAAAATTTGCTTAAATTAAACACTAAAACAATTAATTAATTCAAAGGACTGAAGATCCATAGAAATATTCACTACAAATTATAATGTTTCTCTACCAAGACAAGGTCTCTGCAATATCTTCCTGGGTAGCAGAAATTAATTTCATGATGATTAGCAGTCAAAGTTATGCAGCAAGTTGCATTTCAAAGCGTGAAGCTCACAAAGACTTGCTCAGAGGCAAAGAAGAAGGAGGAGGAGGAGGAGGAGGACTGACCCAAAAGGCAGCAGTCAAGCCGGCGATCCCTGAAGAAAGATGAATAACATAACCACCGGAATAGTCCATGACACCCCAGTGAAACAAGAATCCACCACCCCACAAGCTGAAGGCACCCACAGTGTAAGAGAAAGTGAGCCAAAGTGGCACAAACGCCATCCAAGCCTTAAAATTCATTCTTCCAAGCACTGATCCAGCCAAAAGAATAAGAGTGATTGCAGCAAACACGCACTGAAACCAAACCATGGAAGCCATGGGATATAACGGTGTAGCCATTGCAGTCTCCACACCACCGTGATCGTAGAACTGTGTGGTTTCAGGGAGGGCAGCTTGCTTGATTAGAAACTTCTGGCCTAAGGCAGGTCCTGCTTTGCCCCAAAAAGGCAAGAGCTTATCGCCAAAAGACATTTTGTAGGCCCAAACCACCCAGCAGATTACAACAGCTGCGAAAGCGTAGAAGGCCATGAAAGCTGAATTGACTGCCCATTTTTTCTTGACAATGCTTCCATAGAGAATTACAAGTCCTGGAACACTCTGGAGTCCAACAAGGGTGGCTGAGATCATTTGCCATGCGTTATCGCCCTTGTTTAACCAGTCAGGAACTGAAGCTGAGACTGCTCGGTATGCCACTGGGACTGGGTTAGGTGGAGGAGCAGCCATGGTATTTTAGAGGATTGTGACTAGCTACTGCTCCTTCTATTGGCCTAGCTCTGTTTTTTTTCTACAATATGCAAGACCTTTCTGTAGAAGGAAATGGACGCAAGGGCTCTATAAATTTATAATGGAAAGTCTTATGGGAAAATATTGCATCCAATATTGCGATTAATATTTTTTTTTTCCGGTTTGTTTTGGACTTTTAAGACTTTTTATTTTCAAGTTTTTTTACTTTCTTTAGGTTGATTTTTTAGTATAAATCTCTTTGAATGACATATATTATGTCAGAATTATTTATTTAATAAAAAATACAAATTAAAATTTAGTACGAGAATCTTATTCGATTTTAATCTAATCTTTCTAATTTATTGTCTTCTAATATGTTATTCCCATTCACGGTGGAAAGAAAATAGTCTTTCAGTTATAAATTTTATTTCATTTGTCAAAGGATGAGAATGAAAGATTTTATTATTAGATTACATTCATGCAAGTTTTTTAATTATTGTATTCTTCTTCGTTAATTTATTAGAGTAAGGCTCGAAACATGATTTTATATTTAATTATTTAAAATATTTTTATACGTTTTAATAAGAAAAAACAAGGGGAGTGAAGCCTAAAGAAATCCCCCCTCTTCCCATTAAAAAGTTTTTCCAAAAGAGTTAACTAATTAATCATCATCCATTCTTCCCAAATGCACTATAAGAGAGATTCTAGTCTCATTGATTTTTTTTATTGTCTTCTAGAAATGTGGTATAGATACTTTTAATTAGACCACTTAGAAAGTATCCTATGCATTGACTATAATGCGGGTATAGTGGGCTAAGGTCTCTATGAACACATGTGATTTTAATAATAAAAAAGAAGAATTTCTATATTAATGATGGTGATTACCCGAGATAAAAACAACACTCAATAAATAATAATAATAAAACAAATCCATATATACCCAAACCTGTCAATCTCCATGTGTGAAAGAGAGAAAAATGCTACCACCTTAATTTTGGAATTTCCGCAGCTTACATGAAGAGTGCCATCATTGATGCATTTCTTGCCTCTCTCCTGACAAAACACTGGGAACAAATGTAGAAGCCATCATTATCTGCATATATTTTGTTTGCATAATAAAAATATTATTTTACCTCTAAAACCAACAAAATATATAACTATTTAATGAGGTTTTTTTTTTACTTAGCATAAGTTTTCTAATAATAAAATTATGTATTTATCCTTGGAGTTAAAAAATATTTGAAATAAAAAATAAAATATTTTAAATATTTTTAAAATATAAAAACAAACGGAAAAGGATCCATCCCAATGGAAAAGGATCTTTTGCTTCTAATCTAAGAAAAAAAGAAGATATTAAGACTTTTTATTTTTTTTTAATATTACATGGGAAGATTCTAAAAACGGTACCTTGTCATACTGGCTAGCTTGAGATGTTTACTACTATTATAATAAATTTTCTGCCAAGCTAAAGCTGGACAACTTTATTATTATAGGACCATCACTGTAGTACTAAATAATGTCAAGCTGGGCGAGGATCTCGTGAATCTTTTCTCGAGATCCATATGAGTATTATATATCCCAGGAATCTTCAATTATATGTGCAATTACCATTTTTTTTTTATTGTAGTTAATATTCCATACACACTCATCGTACGTGCATGGCCTTCTACCTTAAAAGGATTTTTCCTTTCTTTACGGTTTTTTTTTTAATATTAAATTGGGTATTTAAATGCGCAACGACCCACTTGGTAATATTTTCATATATTTTTAAAATTTTTAAAGGTTTGATGTTGAAATCTTACTGTAGACACAATTTTGTGCACCTGAAATTAAACAAGCACACGTATATAAATATATGATTTTATTAAATATATGAATGGGTACAATCTCTATGTAATATATTCTTTCAAAAGAATATGGCAATCCTCTGATTCTTCCCTTGGATTTGATGTATGGTGGCTTGATTTGAGTAATCAAGCCAAGATTTGTGCTTTGCAAGAACGCGAATTTGGGCGTGTATTGCGAAGCGAGATGTTGTGATTTGATGCTTTTAAGAGTACCTTGATTTGTCTTCAAAGTGTTGTTGAAAAACTCTTATGGGGCGTTTTGGCTTGATCCAACAGAGCTTCGTTCTTTGTAGACTTCAAGCGTAGATGAAGGAGGCTTGAGAACTCTTTGAGAGAAAGCTTCCTTGCTTGAAGAGAAAGAGACAGAGAGCTTCCTTGCTTGAAGAAAATTTGTATCTCCAGGAATCCAATCTCCTGCCTTTTGGTTGAGGCCCTCTATTTATAGAGATTTGTAGGGGCTCTCAGGTCCTTTTCCAATGCCACGTTGCATAATTTTATTGGTTGGTCTTTATTGACGGGATCTTGTATTTATGACAAGATATCTTGAATATCTCATCCCAAGTGTCAACTTTTTATTGGCTAAGAAATATATGAAGGCTCATTTGTTTTCCATGTCATTTATTTCAATTTTATTCTATCCTTTCTTTTAAAGAATAAAATAACACATGGTGAAATTTGATTAGCAGAAATTTTGTGTTTCTACAAATGCCTCCCTCGAGACAAGTTCACTTACTTTTGGAACAAGTGGGCATGTCTCGAAAAATATAGTTGAGAGAGTTTTATATTTTTGACTAAAATTTGATTTATTCATATTAGATTGTCACAAGAAACAGATAAAGTTTATTGTGAAAATAAAATATGATAATTAAAATTAAAAATTTATAGATCAATTTTGATTGAGATTTATCAAACCAAATGATAAAATATTCAGGACTGAAGAAAATTTATCTTTATATACTCGAATAGCAACCAACACCGGGTTGCAGGAAACTTTTTTTTTTTTAACTGGAAGTGGTCATTGTAACATCTTGTTTTAATGAATTATCACATATTAAAGATTTTGATTCATATTCTCTTTCTTCTCTTGATATGCGTGCACTCATTGTTTGATGAATTATTTGCTTCATTCCCGTTCAAATGCTCTTTCCTATATAATTCCTTCTCAACAGTATAGGAAATTTGTTGTTTCCTTTTCTTTTGGCTTTACCATGTGCATCCTTTGTTTCCTGAATGAATTGTCCAACGTGAATGAATTATTAAGAGAGCAAAAGAATTTCCAGTACTGGTAGCCGACTTCGCTCAATTGAAGTAGGAAAATTTTCTTCAACTAGGAAAAGTTCGCTGGCTTTTGATTATGTTAATTAGGCAAGAGTCCTCTCATCAGAGTAAGCGGCTATAAAAACCATACTTGTCCCTTCTATTTTTTTTTACAGAAAGTTCAGCTTCCAAAAAAGCCAGGCAATCAATCCTAGGAGGCGTTCGTCATTCTCTTCTTCTTTAGCACCAACAGGTTGCTACTTCTCAAAGGACTCAGCCATATTATTTCCATTCAATAAGTTGCGGTCGTTCTGTGTTGTTTTAATAATCCTGGTTCCTTCAACGCAGCCTCCACTAGCAGTCCAGGTATGCATCTCCCTTTATTTATATATTTATTTTGTTTTATTACAACTGCAAAAACGAGAAGGAAGGTGCCCACCCTATTCTTGCTGCTATCTCTTTATATCTCCGATTATGCGTGTGGCTGTTCACTGCTAGGTGGTATCGAACCTCCCAAAGCTCATTGAAGGTCTGAAGTGATTGGCCAAGTCTACTCCCATGGTGAACTGTTCCATCAAGGGATCTTCTTTATTAGAAACCACACCATCACTGCAGCTATTTCAATGTCCTTGTCATCACTAACCAAGTCTTTCTCAATGTCAATAGCATCAGATTTATGACCACCAATGTCGACTGGAGCAGAGCTGTGACCCTTAATTCCAATTGCATCAGATCCATTGCCATCAAACTTCTCCTTGGTCCCGTCCGGCACAAACCTTCAAAGATCAAACGATGCTAATAATCTTTTTCTTTTTCTTTTTTGTCTTTGCAGATTTTGCTTCAGCAAGACCTGCCCCCTGATGATCATCGTAATATTTTGTATGGGCTCACTTTCATCTTCTCATTGAATTACCACGGAGTTGTTGTAACAGTAGCCGCAGAGTCAACCAATCCTTCAGCTTTAAAAGCAGTGACAATTTGCAGTTATAGCTGCAGCTTCCACTCGTAGTAAAACACCAGCAACTAGTAAAGGAAGTGTTTATTCAGACCACATTTCATCATCATCATCATCTATGGCCACCAAGTTCCCTAATGTATTTTCGGCATTTCCTCAAAATCTGGTTCAAAGCAGCTGATATCACGCCACATTTAGTTGTATTAACCACTCCTATTGAAGTATCGAGATGATTTGTTGCGTGACTTCAAGAATATTGAGAACTTTATAATCAACATCGTGGTTTCTGCAGTTCACCACGAGACTAGTATCTATTCATCATCTTTTGCAGTTTTTTTTTTTGTACTGTTGCAGCATTCTATGGTGTGCTTACTCCTGATGCTACCACCACGCTCTGCAACAACACCAATGCTAACTTCACATACCTTCTCCTATTGTATCGTTCCAAGCAATAACAAAGAATGCATCGCTAGCCAAAGAAGCTCCCTTGACCTCATCTCCTGCTTTCCTCATGGATATTCTCAAGCTTTCTAAGCGATTTGGCTGCCCGTTTCCCATGCCTAGCATACAATTATTCTTTGTAATGACGTTGCTCTTAACAGCTGCACTACTGAACTTGCTGCTGGAGAATTTGGGACGCTTGTAATGTGAACATCAATCACTACGTACTGTTGTTGGTGTAGGGCTGGAACAGAGCTGAGATGGAGCTGTGCTGTGGAGGATGGCTGTGATCTCGGTGCTGTTGGAGGAATGAAGAGTTGCTTGATGTTAAAGCTGATGCTGGTGCTGTATTTCATGGTGGACCGAGTTAGAGCTGCTGTTGATGAAGACTCCGGCTGCGTCAGTTGTGGAGCAACAGAGATGGACGATGCTTAGCTTATGGTGGATGTAATGAAGAAGTTGGTAGCCATTGCTCCAACCCACTATCATCTATTTATTGCCGAACTAGCAGATGCTGTTCAAAGTTTTGACAAAATCTGCCATGGTTGAGTTACACGGTGAAGCAGTGAAAGCACTTCTCAGTACAACATCCTCTGATTGCCTTTGCCCAACCAATCCTTCTATAGCAACTGCTCAGAGACTAGAACCTGCTTTCTTTTTCCCAACGAATCAATAACAAGCTGCTGTAGAAGTAGCAGCTGCTACGACCAGCCAGCATGAGTCCTTCCCATGTTGCCGACAATGTTGCTTCTTCAAATAGTTAAAGTTTTGCTTTAATGAACACCACGACATTAGCAATAACTGGCGCTACAACAATGAACTTCAACTACCCAAACTTCCCAGGCAATGAAACTCAAATACTTGGCAATTTTGCAGAATGACGCGTACCAGATTTCAATCCTTGCACATGTTAGGGGCAAAATAACTTACAGAGGAACTCATTCTCAGGCTATGCCTTTGTTTAATGGATCAATTTTATTCTCCTTGAATGCCTCATCCTTCACAGCTTTAATGACAGCAATGACCTCCACCCAGACACAACAAAGCCAATAGGGTCATCAAAATCCAATTCACTCTTATGTGGCTATTCAACTGTTGACAGTCGAGTTTTCTAAGAGAAAAGTCATCACCTCCAGGATTCGAGCAGAGATCAATACAATATCTATTTCTCCTGTGGTAAATGAAGCCAACGCAATCATTTTTCAAAAATTAAAAGGACTATTGGAGACCAAACAAAAGGAGCTAGAAGGTTATAGCTGGAGTATGCTGATGATTTCTCATGCTTTGGATTTTTTTTGTTTTGGTGACACTGGCTTATTTTATGTAATAGAATTCTTCTTTCTATTAATAAAGTCTATATTTTGCCTTCGCTTGTGTCTTATCGCCTGATTTTCCATGTTATGATTGTGTTTTGAGGTTTTCTTATTCCTTTTTTCCCACGTGAACAATCATAGTGGCTTGAATATCTTTAAAGGATGGTGTGACTGTACTTAGAATAATTTCTAAATTGCCTACGTACCTTTATGAATAAAGAATCAAGTTACAACGTAGTTCAAATTTTTTTTGTCTTTTTTTCTGTGTGTGCCTTTCACAGTTTTAGCTCATGCGGGCCAGGAGCTTTATCAGATTTCAAGCATAGTATCTTTTCAAGAATTTTCCGTTGATAGGCTCAATCCTCAATCCATTCTCATCAACAATTTTATAAGCCTCATTGGTGTAGACTTCTTGAAATCTTACTGTAGACACAATTTTATGCACCTGAAATTAAACAAGCACACGTGTACAAATATATGATTTTATTAAATATATGAATGGGTACAATCTCTATGTAATATATTCTTTCAAAAGAATATGGCAATCCTCTGATTCTTCCCTTGGATTTGATGTATGGTGGCTTGATTTATTTGAGTATTAAGCCAAGATTTGTGCTTTGCAAGAACGCGAATTTGGGCGTGTATTGCGAAGCGAGATGTTGTGATTTGATGCTTTGAAGAGTACCTTGATTTGTCTTCAAAGTGTTGTTGAAAAACTCTTATGGGGCGTTTTGGCTTGATCCAACAGAGCTTCGTTCTTTGTAGACTTCAAGCGTAGATGAAGGAGGCTTGAGAACTCTTTGAGAGAAAGCTTCCTTGCTTGAAGAGAAAGAGAGAGAGAGCTTCCTTGATTGAAGAAAATTTGTATCTCCAGGAATCCAATCCCCTGCCTTTAGGTTGAGGCCCTCTATTTATAGAGATTTGTAGGGGTTCTCAGGTCCTTTTCCAATGCCACGTTACATAATTTTATTGGTTGGTCTTTATTGACGGGATCTTGCATTTATGACAAGATATCTTGAATATTTCATCCCAAATGTCAACTTTTCATTGGCCAAGAAATATATGAAGGCTCATTTGTTTTCCATGTCATTTATTTCAATTTTATTTTATCCTTTTTTTTAAAGAATAAAATAACACATGGTGAAATTTGATTAGCAGAAATTTTGTGTTTCTACACTTACACACATTTGAATTTTTGGAGTACTATTTTTTTTAAGAAGATAGACCATTAATATTTTTTCTATTAGTTTATTTTCTAATTTGTTTAAAGATAGCCTGAGATTATTTTATCAAAAATTAAATCTTAAATAAATAAATTAAAAATCAATTTGTCTTACCGGCGTATCTAATTTATTGATGATTAATTAATTATGCTGCCGTTATCTATGGGCAGTTCATGTGATTAGATGCATCCAGTTGAATATAACAGGCACATCACTTTATCATTTTTAATTATGTTTATATTTCTGTTAATTTTTAAATCCAATGAAACCAGGAAATTAGGTAATATCCAAATTCCCCGCATCGATCGTCTTGCAATTGTGCATGCCTACTGATAATATCTTTAGTACAATGTTTATATGCTTTCATGTTTAGATTAAAATAAAATTTTTAATAAAATATTAGTGTTTTATTAACTAAATAATAACGAATTTAAATTTTATTATTCAATTCTATTTGTTAATATCCTTAATTTTATCTAACTTTATAAGTTTTTTAATTTAAATTTGATCATGAAATTGTAAAAGAATTAGCATTTAATTTCTCAAAAAATTAGGATATACTTTTAAAAATCACTTGGGTAAATATAATATCATATGAAAACCACCATCTTAAAAGATTCAAAATGAATGAGAAACACTCCGAGAGTTACATTTTTTTTTTTTAATGTTTTGAAACTATTAGACATAATGAGTCTTGGGTTTTTATATTAGTATTTGTACATAGGAGAGTTCATATACATTTTTGAGACGATAAATTACTAGGTATCTATCAAACCGTTCATAAATATTTATGCTGAAATATACACATGGATAGATTAATTATGATCCTCGTAACTATCACTTCAATCTATATGTGAATTAATAGTTTTAGTTTATCTAATAATTTATCACGGGAAAGAGAGACATACTCAAAATTGATCATGCTAATTGATTTGGGTTATGACAATTAATCAATCAAAAAGGATAAAATAGAATGGTTGAAAACTAATTATTTGATAATTGAATTTTTATTTTAATAAAGGAAAAAAATAATGGTCGATTTTTTATTTTAATATTTAGAATGATCTACCATTATTATTATTATTGAAAAAAAAAAACATAAACTTGATTTGAAGGGTAGAATTAAAGACCACAAAAACTTGACAAAAGAAAAAAATTAAAAAACCAAAAGAAAAAGGACCAAATCAAAATTAGTATTATTCCTATTGGAAAAAAAAAAATAAAAAACTTGATATTAAAAATAAAATTGAAAGCAATGATAACTTTGATAAAAGAACAAAGGAAGAAAAATCAAGAGTTGGAGGACCAGATTGAAAATATTATATATACAAATTAAAATTGAAGGATTAAATTAAAAATAAATAAAACTTTAACACAAAAATTAATAAATTCAAAGGATTGAATTTGAAATATATATATATATATATATATATATATATATATATATATATATAAACAAGAGTTAATTTTCTGAGGTAGAAGAGAGAAATGAAGGGAAAAAAGAAAGAAAGAAAGGATTATTGGTTACAAACTGACCACTTTTAACATACACGTGCCACCGATAAAAAAAAAAATGGGCATGACTTGGAAACACAAAAAAAAGGTCAAGAGTTAATTTTCTGAGGTAGAGTAGAGAAATGAAGGGGGGGAAATAGATAGAAAGGGCCACCGATTACAAACTAATTATCTTTAGCAGATATGTGCCACCAATAAAGAAAAAAGGCATGGAGGAGAGACAAACGACATGGTGAAAGCTCATTTTCCACTACTAGAAGATATCAAACGTACTATTCAAAATACGTTACATCTCCCACACCCTAATATCTCTTACTTTTAAAATTATAAATTAAATAGTAAATTATGTTACTATCCTTTACCCAACCAACAATTAAAAAAACTAAGAGAAAAAGATGCCAACACTCCTGTTTTAATGACTTAATTTTTTCTGTCCATAAGGTTATATATATAATCTTACTGTATTCTTAAAAAGAAAACGACACCAATACAAGGATTGAATTTTTGACAAATATTCTTAAGGATGAAAGCCCTATTGAGAAGGAAAATTTGAATTTTGAGGAGAAAAGCCCAAATTTGGATGTTTATGGATTTAATTGGATTTTTATTTGAATTTATAGAAGATTTGATTGCAAGAAAAATTGATTTTTAAGTCAATTTGGGCTTTAATTAGAAGAAATTTAAGTTATGGGGCCAAAATATATTTTTTAGGAATTTATTACGTCAAATCAGGGGCTTAATTGCATAAATATTGAAGTTTTATGGCCAATTAGGGACTTAATTGAGAAAATCCGAAACCAGGGACCAATTTGGAAAAGGTGCCTTAAATTACTGTTCACTTTCTTCCTCAAAAAGCTGCCTGAGTGGCTGCTTTCCAGGCGCGTTTTCCGGCTCGTGTGGCCTCGAAATCCGACACAACATACACCAACATGTCCACATGAAACCCCTTTATCCCGGAGAATGGTCAGGTTGGGTCGAAAAAGTTATAAACGGCTCCGGTGAGTGGCTCAAAGTGGCCACCTCGGGCAGTTCACAGCCTGGAGCTGTCAAATTTGGCAGCTCGAGGTGCACAATTTGAGCCAACGGTTGAGATGCTTTCCAACTGAATCAAGTGCTGAAATATTTCCCCAACGTAGACAAGATTGCCCTCTTCCACAGCCTATAAATAGAGTCAGATTTGATGATCTGAGGGTTGACAAATTCGGGTCCAAAGTCAGCCAAAAACCAGCATTTTCACCCAATTTCTGCAGATTTTTCTTCTTCTTCTTTCTTCCTCTGCAACAGGAAACCGACGCCGTCTTCCTCCAACTCCACCGCTGCAACCACTGGCTGAACCACCTCATCACAGCAGCCACAACCCCTTCGGCCAGGTGAGCCCCTCTTCCTTTCCTCCTCCTTCCTCTTCCTTTCCTCTTTTTCTTCTTCTTCCTCCTTACCTACTGTTCACTGCATGAACAGTAGGCGTGAAATATAATTCACGTCCTACTGTTCACGCAGGACGTGAACTATATATATATGTGTGTGTGTGTATTATTATATTATATATGTATATATGTATATGTATATTTTTTCTTTAAAAAGATATATTCTGAAAAAAAATCTTTGAAAATATTGTTGATTTTCCTTTTATTTTTGTCAAAAGGGTTTAATGTTGGTTTGTATGTTTATACCGTAACGATACAAATCCAGTATTAAAATACCCGGTTTTCGTCAAAAAATCAAAGATTTTCAAAATAAAAAATGTTTTTGCTTTCAAAAAAATTCTAAAACAATCCTTAAAAATATTGTTGATTTTTCGTGCATATTTTTATTAGGGTGGATTAATATTGGTTTGTATTTTTATACCGTAAGAATACAAACCAGTATTAAAATACTCGATTTTTGTTAAAACATCAAAAAACAAATATTTTCCAAAAAAAAATGTTTTGTTTTCATGCATACGGCCTAGTCTCTCCAATATATATATATAAATATTATAACATCATATTTTCACACAACAAAGGAAATTTTCAAAACAATATATTTATTAGCATGCATTTTTTGCTTTAATAACCAGTTTATTCAAGCCATGAGAACTAGGCCAATATTTCAAAAATTCTAAAAATATCTTTTTGTTTTCTTTTAGTATTTGGGATTACGAATTTATACATAAAACGTATTCCTAAATATTATTAATATAGTTTTGGTATAGACGTTAGAACGGTTAGGATTTTACCCGATAAGATAAAAGACCTTCTTACTGAGGAGGATTTTTCTTGAACCATAGACAGACCAACGACTAGAAGTACACTAACACCTTAGTTTTTATCAGACAATAAAACAATGCAACTTACCTTAGGTAGGGCGTATTTGGGGTGTTAATATCTTCCCTTTACGCAACCAGTCCTCGTACCCAATCTCTGAGACCAGTTAGGGTTCCTAGTGACCAAAATACTAGGTGGCGACTCCCATTCCATTTTCTACCAATAAAAGACAACATTTTCTTGTATCCCCATGGATATATATAGATTTACATTGTAGATTAAGAAAATGGAAACAAACACTTTAACTTATATAAATTTTCGCCGCGACGCCGCACACGTGTGACAAACTGTATGCAAAGATAAAAATGCCCCTTATTTAAAGACAAATAATTTTTCTTGTGAATGACAAAAATGTCACCGCACTGTGGTGGTGAATAAGAAAATGTGAGGGAGGTTATAGTAAATCCTTATTTTGTTTTAGTTATTTTATTTTATTTATTTATATAGAGTATAAGGTAGTATCTAAACCTTAATTATATACTGATATCTAAGCTAGAATTAAGCTATAGTTGAATAATCTTATAAATAAAAAAGAACATTTGAGCTTTAATTACATATTGCTATTATTTTAAGGCTAAATAAAATAGTTTCTATTGCCTTTCGTTATCCTGGTGTCATGGTGGCTGGTAGATGAATTTTTCCCATATCATTATCCCCACACAGACACTTTTGAGCATCCTAGATTACTGAGAGTCTTCCATGCCATGGAAAATAGTTGTTTCACCAAGAAAAGTGACTTCATTCAAATAACATCCGCTTTAATTTTGTCTGGTTGATCATCTAGCCTATTTAAGAGGGTATAATTTATGTTCTCTTACTAAATTGAGTTGAATTTTTAATATCATGATCACCAACCATAGGACTAGATCTTCTAAAATCAATCTCCCTCCACAATATTATTGAACTATTATAGTATGCCTCTCAGATCCTACCATCTTGTTTTAATTAGGTCACTTATTTTTTTTACTTCATATAGTTGAGAGGTATTTGTTCCATTAAAATATGTTGTTGTCATTGTATTCTATACTGATTTTGCCATGGAAACCAATTGAAATTTCCAATCAAAATTGGTTCCATTAAATTGATTAGCTAGCCTTTGATATCATAGTTTTAACTCCTCCACTTTCTGTTATTAAGGTCTATTCATTCTATTTGAAGAAGTTCCAATTGATATATCCTAGTTTGCTTGTGTCAAAAAAGATATACATCTCAACAATCTAAGCCTATATGGCATAATTGATACCAATCCAGACAACAAAATATTCAACAGTTTTGTGTAAAATTTAGGTAATCAAAATAGTCAAGTCTTATATGATTTCTTGTGGGTTAGTGAGTTCCATCGGTAGGAATGAAGAAGAAAAACAATTGTCCATATAAAGTGATTCTACGGTTTTTGCCGAGTATATTCTCTAATATAATATCATATCAAGAATACTTGTAAAGAATTATATTTTTCTTTGACACATAGGACAAATTTATATAAAGAACAAGGTAATATCTAGATCTTAATCATATATTGATATCTAGGATATAATCAAGCTATATTTGACTAATCTTCTAAATAAAGAAGAAATACAGTCCTTTATTACATATTGATATTTAAGCTAGAATGAAAATACATGTTTCTCCAACTTAGTCTAATAAGATATATAGATCAATCTTAAGATTTTCTCTTATATCAAACTAGTCGTTTATTTTGATGAGATTATAAAGGCTCAATAAGCAAGGATTTCACCCTATCTTTAGTCTCAAGATGTTCAACACCATGTCCATCTCCATATTGATACATGCATTGCGCCATTCGTGCAAGATTCATTGCAATTCCAATGAAAGTTCGGGAGATACGGGGATTAACAAATTGATAATCATTTATTTTTTTCCATGTATTTCCAATTAAATTTCTTATATGATCACGAGCTTTTTCTTCAGATACTCCAGCTTCATGCATATAACATTGAATTGATTTGGAAATATCTCCTCGTTTTAATTCATCCTACAAATAAAAAGAAATAGAAAATTAGCATATATATACTTAAAAAAAACCATCACAAATAACAATCTTTACCAAATTGAAAATGAATGATTGATATATTTACAAACTGAGATAAATTAATTGATCTATAAATTCACTAAAAAAAATACACCATCCATCTTTAGTGTCAATGGATTTCAAGATGAAAGAGGAGATAACATGTTGGAGATCGGGCCTTACATGTTTCAAAATTCATTCCATTACTTGGGCCAGTTAGAGGCCTATGCCTAGAGAAAGAGGATCTGTGAACTAATATAATTTACCATAAAAATGAGAAAAAAAAGGGAGGGACGAAACTATGTCAAGGAGAGGGAGAAGTCTAGCATACCGAGGAGGTTCCAAGATCATCAGCAAGGCGTAAAATAATGGATGACCATCGAATTATATCTGGGTATTCCTCCATGAATTGCGAGGCCTCCTCTGTTGTTGGATTGGAAACATAAAAATATGCATGAACTAGAATCACCGGTGCTGAAATTGAAATCCATGCATTGTCCATGTATTCTTGAAGAGTTGGTGTATATCCATTGAAGTACCACTTAGCCTCCAATAAATATGATTTACATAAGTCTGCCCACTGAAAATTAACCACAGTCTTATATTCCCAAAATAAAAAAGAGGCAAAAATGAAGAGACCATATTTAAAAGATAACTATAGTTGTCAAATTTAGCCCGATCCAATGAGTTGATTGTTTTTTTAATTGGTTTTATCAAACCTAACTTAACATAACTCGTTGACCTAGTAATCCAAAATCTAATTAGAATTAGATTTTATTGTAAATTATTTTTTACATTGACCTAACAAACTCAGGCAACATGACGCTTTATTTATTAATTTAATTGACTTGATTACATCAAATTCGAACCTAGTCTCGTTAAAACCAATGAATTATTTTCAAAGAAATTAGAAAAAAAAATGATAAATCAAGATTTATCCAATGGCCAAATAACTCAAACTTTAAACCAAGATTGACAACTATGAAAATAACACTAAAATTAAAAAAGAAGCAAATATCGCTTTTTTCAAGTAAGGAAGGATGTCAACTCCTTGATATTTAAGAATATCATAAGCCATTTCATTAACTGAATTGAATAATGCAAGAAAACATATTTTCATATAGTCTGGAAGCCATTCCATGCAATTTAGATCCCATCTGAAATGAGAACATTAAAATATTTTAGTTATTTTTTTTTTATATAAAAGAAGAAAAAAACAAGTGAGCAAATTCTAATATATAGCATTATAAATGTGCCCCAGAGGCCAAGAAATAGGTGCTGCACAAACCTTACAATGGCATCTGTGAATAGCTCAAGCTCATCTAAGGTACCATAGACATCATAAACATCATCAATTGTTGTTATAAGTGAATTAACTTTTGTTAGCATTCTCCTGCAATTACCAAACTGAGGTTCAAATATGACCCCCACAGTCCATAAGAAATTCTCCACCAGCCTGTCCCTGGCAAAATCCAACTTTTCTCCAAGTCCTGTCCTCTTCCACCACCTGTTCATGTTAAGAAATTAAACTGTCACCATCAGAGAAAAGCTATATAAAGTAAACTAGTGATATAGGAGGATCATGAAATCTAAAAAAGTTTAAATTATTACATACAATTTAATGAAATAATATTAATTTTTAGATGCTGTTTAATTTGCTTCCAAATTGTACAAAATAAATGAATAAATAAAGTATCTTATTAATTATACATACCTAGATGAATGTTTCAGATCTTCTTGGTGTATTGCTTGTACCATGTTGAAATCCAATTTAGCTAGTTCTAACAACACAGGTTCCGTATCAGTTTTAGTTTCATACACTTTGATGAACCAATTGGCTTCCAATCTTAGCATCCTCCAAGCCAATGGCAGCTCTAAGGCATGGCTCACCATCTTTGAAAGATATTCGGAAGGGTTGCACTTCTCGACATATTTTTCAAGATTTTTGGTTGTGAAGTCTCTTGCATCCTCCAAGATGCTCTCGCCTTCTACCAAGAAGTATGAAGCTTCATACAGAAACAGCATTCCCTTCAAATCGTCATGAATCCATGCCCTAAAGTTTCCTTGTTCGTCCTTGAAATGATTGAAAACCTCTACAAATGGAGAACACAATTAGTCATGAGAACGCATATAACCATCAATATCTACATTGCTTAAGAGACTTACCTT
Organism: Populus davidiana; assembly: GCA_030145905.1. Classification (NCBI taxonomy): domain Eukaryota; kingdom Viridiplantae; phylum Streptophyta; class Magnoliopsida; order Malpighiales; family Salicaceae; genus Populus; species Populus davidiana. The sequence goes on along the minus strand of CM057807.1, from coordinate 1,985,680 downwards.
GAGGTACCTTGTATCCATGCTGCCTTAGGAGTCGAAATTCTAGAGCAGTAGCATACAAATCATGCACTGTCTCTGTGTTCTCTATACGATTTTCATCAAATAAGCTCTTCAAAGTGCTCTTTATTTCATCAACAAAATGGTAAGATAACCCAAGTCTTTGCAAGGCATCGATAAACTCCAGTTGATCCAAGGGCTTCGATGCGTTCGTCAGCATCGTCCTTATGTTTGCCTTCAACTTTTCTCTTCGCGCTGTATATGGCTCTCCCTAAACAACATCAAATTCAAGTACTCAACTCAAGTTGTTTGAACAATAACATAACATGACATTATAATAGCTAGCAACTATACCTTATATTTACTAGTCAGTGACTGGACATAATCATACTCCCATATGGAAGTTTGATAATTTGCCGACCGCCGGACAATTTGACCAGCAGCTTCGGTGGCAACCATGCTTCGAACTTTGGTAGGTAGAGAGCGATAATTCTTGCTTGATACAGGTCCTACTAAGGCGCGACTTGGAGATGCTAATGCTGGGAGAGTACAAAATGATGAAGCAAAGTGGGTAAGAGCCATTCCTAAGTGTTTTGGATTACTTGGAATTTTTGAGTTGAGGATGGAAATGACGATTACATGCCGATATTTATAGCCTTACCAAACGTCGACGTCAAAGGTTCCATGTTAAAATTCTTACAGCACTGTCGAAAAATCTACATCGACTTTTGCAAATCTACCTTTAAGACAATACTTGAAGATGAACTTCAATCAAATCAAATCATCCAATGAATTACAGTAAAGTTGTCATTAATTCGTTGAAATTACATTCATTAATTAAATATCACGATTTTGAAGTGCTATAATAATTCAATATCAATTAAATTCCACCAATTCCAATAACAAATTTTTATTAATCTAAATATAACAAAAAAATATTTCTTATGAGATTTATTATTTACTTTATTAATATAATATTTAATTTAGTTAATGATTTTAAAAGATAATTTTTTAAAAAATTTTAATCAAATTTGAAGAGAGTTTCTTATATATATATATATATATATATATATATATAGTAACTATACTTCAAATTTTATTAAGCTTTAAAATTAAAACCTGCAAATAACCATAATAACTAAATTGAATTTCACATTTTATAATCTAACTATTTATAATATTTCTACAATATTTTTATTTTGGATTTTTGTTTTAACAAGTTTTAAAAATGGTGGTATATGATGACGTTGTGTTATTACGATGAACATGAAAGATAAGATCATAATTGTTTATATATTATGCTATCATTTGTATTGCATTTACACATGTTTAAAATGATAATCTTATCTTGTTACACTTTTATTGTCCAAAACCAACCAATGAATTCCTACAAACTTGTCCTTAATTTGTTGGAACTCTAAACATCTAGCCATCATGAATCAAACCTATCACTCTATATATTTGTTATTTCAAGAACCTAAAAAAAATAGAAAACCATTGTACACATGCCTAAAATCATAATGGATTAATGTTTCTTTCATTGACAAAAAAATCAACAGAATTAGTATTGAGAGGTAAAATAGATTTTTCATGAGGTTTTTTTGTTATTCTATCTTTTTGTATTATTTTTTGTATAATAAAATTATTTGAATACGCAAGAAAAACACTTGCCTATGTACATTTTAAGTTTTTTTATTTTCTTAAGCATAGTGTAATAATCTAATTTACCTTGTAATAAAAAAATTTTAAGGCATGGCTTCATAGGCTTTTTCATCATTTCATAAATGTTTTTTCATAGTAATTATTTAGTTCTAGAAGTAATGGTGATTTGATAAATATATTTTTTTTTTAAATAGAGAAAGCTATTGCCTCTCCTTAGCCTTCAAATTCCAATGTGTTATTGGATTCCTCGCGAGAGCGCATGTATATTGTTTTTAAGCGAGTTATTGCAGATAATATTTTTATTTTTTATCTTTTCTCTCCCATCCATTAAGACTCGCATAGACTATTTAATATTTTAGGGTAGCCCCGTAACCTTTTTATATTTGATTGTTGGTTCTTATTTTTTTAATTTGTAATTTTTGTTTTTGGTCTTTTATAAATTTTTAATTTCATCATTCATTCTAGATTTATTATTTTTTACTTATTTAATTTTGATTTATATTATTTTAATTTTTTTAATTTTTTCTTGCTCCTTTTGTAATTTTTTTTTATTTCATCATTTCATAAAAAAAAATAATTTTCATTTTCATTTAATTTAGTCCTAATTCTTTTGGTGATTTTTTCTTTTAATTATTTTGTGAATTTATTTTTCTTTTCAATCTATCCCTGTAATCCAAAATTATCCACACTCTCATTTGTTATTTTTTAAACATTTTTTATCCTTGTTCTTATAATTGTTATGTTTTCTTTTTGATCCTTTTGTATAATTTTTTATTTAATTTCATTATTTACCATTTGATTTATTAAAAATTAGGTTTTATGGTTTTTTTAGATTTTGTGCTTCTGATTAAATAGTCTAGGTCACGGGTTTTATAAGCTAACACATATTAATGTTGTTTTTTAAACTTATTTTCTTTTCGATCTCATTACTAAACATTGCCTATTTATATATAAAATAGGTTTTGTGGTTAGTGGCTTTGTTAGGTTAAATTGTTTTTCACTTAAAAAATAATTAAATTAATACTTTTAGATGTTTTTTTTATGATTTTAATATATTAATGTGAAAAATTAAAAAAATCTAAAAAATACTATAATATATTTTTAATGAAAAAGTAATTCTGTACATCAAATTACAAAAGACGATATAAATGTGAGCCAAATAATTTAAGAAACGTTAATCTTAAGTTAAAGTTGGATCAATTAGCTACCTAATAACACAAGTGCCCATCATAGTCTTCGATCAATTTGCTACCTAACAACACACTGTTTTCCCCCATTCCAAGATGTCCCCATAAAAAACATGGTGTAAATCTATTTTGCCACGAGAAGCAATTCGTCCACTTTTTGTTGTAATGAACAAATGTAGAACTTTCTCTCTCCAAATCAAATCAACTAAAACTCTATTTTCTACCGTAAAATATTTTTTAATCAACTTAAAAACTAAAACTTACAACAATTTTTTTAAAAATTCCAATCCTCAATCTATTTTTTCCAACACCATCAAATTTTGAAATCATCTCCATTAAGCTACTTTATCAAATAAAAATCCATAAATACCAAAATTAAAGTTGTTAATGACTAGAATCTGGCAACTCAATAATTTTTATTTTATTTTTCAGCAACTTTCTTGCTTTTCTCTTAACTTCTAATAACTAAAACATAATAAAAATTGAGTTTAGAACCGAACTAAAATAACAAGAACTAGTTATTAAAAAATTTAAGTTTTAAAAACCAAACAATAGTTATGTGTGTCTTTAATGGAAGAAGGCTCTATTTCTTCCATTATTTCAATTTTGGTCTTTCATATCTCAATTTGTATTTTAACAATGAACTAAAACTCTATCTCATAAAATTATTTGTTAATTTAATGTTGAAATATTTTAATATATAAGGTAACGTAGAGAAAACAAATAAAAAAGGAGTAAATTATAAAACCATAAATTATAGAACTTGAAAGGACTAATTGAAAAAGAAAAAACGTTCAGCAACCAAATTATAAAACAATAAAAATTTCAAGGACTTACTAAAGGAAAAATTTGGTTATAAACAATTGGTGAAATAAGCTTTTGTGAGAGGATGAACATTGGAATGTATGGTTAACACCCACCTTTTTTTAGTTGTTTTATATAATGGAATATATAGTAAAGAAATAAACCTTTCTCTTTCTAAATTTTAAGGCACTGTTATAGATGCTAACTTCAGATCTTCTTCTGACTTTTTCAATGATTTAGCAGTGTACGAGAGTGTCGGCTAAGGAATTCAGGAGGATGTTAGGTTCTTTTCGTGAGTTTATAATGGATTTATGCTAAATAAAGTTATTAATTAGTTGAATGATAAGTATTGAGAGGATAAGATTTGATCTCCTAATTACTATATATATATAGTAAGATTGGATTTGGAGAGAGAAAGATCTACATAACAAAAAGTGGAGGAATTGCTTCACATGATATCATCTAAGCTGAATATGATCAATGAGCACTTGAATTCAAAAACATGGTATAAATCTATTTTGACACGCAAAGCAATTCATCCACTTTTTGTTAGATTCTTTTTGCCACGTTGTTTCGGTGATGAAGTTCTAAGATGTAATTCATCCTACTTATGATGACCATCTAAGAATTATTTATTTACAGCATATGGTGATAAGGAGCAATGAGGTGTGTAGCACTGATGTAAAAAAAAAAAAAAAAACAGGTCTTCTGAAAAGGTCAGTTTCAGCGTTAGGCAATATTTTTGGACCATAAAAAACCCGAAGGGCAAATAAAAAACCGAAAGAACTTGTAAAATCCACCCTAACAATTTTATATTAGTTGTTTTAGTAATTTGGACATCCTAAATAATAATGAGCAAACTAAAAAAAAATGCCTTAGGCCACGTCTTTAGTTATTGCAAGGTCAGGGGTAGAAATTTAGAAATGGGAATGCTAAAATGATTTGTGGTTCGTATGCTTAGAGAATGCATGATTTTTATCATTATTAATAGGCTTGGCCTCCTACATACAGTCGTCTCCTTTTCCATGTTGTGGCTGAAATCTTCGTCTGTCTCCCTCCCCACCAAATAAAACCGACCCTGTCCAAGGGCAATAAACCCTACAGATTTATTCCATGTGTATGGCATTCTTTAATGCTTTCATGATGGTCCCAATTCCTGTCTTTGGAAGGTTAAATGGGTACTGGAAGGGAACATGCTTACGTGTTAGGGCATCTTCAAGAAAAACGTCAAAAAATAAAAAATAAAATATAGCTTTCATCCTTTGTTAAATGGGCCCTTTGAGGGACCAATGTCACGTGTTAAGGCATCTCCAAAAAAACAAAAACAAAAAAGTCAAAAGAAAAACTGAACTTTCCCTTAAAACACAATATTTTTTTCATTCAAAAAACTAGAAAACTAGTTTTTTGGTTTTCAAATTTATAGTGATTTTGAAAAACACATTTTAAAGGCTCTCCATAGTTTAAAACACTGTTTTTCAAATGAAAAAAAAAACGAAAATGAAAAAAAAAAGGAGCAAACTATTAATTAATAATGATACCTCCAATTAAAATTTTCTAGTTTTACCCCTGCACGTACCAATAATGCTAAATATCATATTAATTGCTACTGCCCTTTGTGTTATCATATATGAGATTATATACATGATACAAAACTTTTTTGTGAGATTTTATATATATATATTCTCCTAAAAATTATCGGGTAGCCTTTTTAGTCTTAATCCGAAGTAATGTTACATAGTTTCACCAAAAATAGTATTTTATAGTTTCATGGAGTGACTGGTTTTTAAAATAATTTTTATTTAAAAATATATTAAAATAATTTTTTTAAAAAATTATTTTTGATATTGTATATTAAAATGATTCAAAAATAAAATAAAAATTATTTAAAAAAAAAAAAACATAACCATCCCGCAATAATAAAGAGGCTGTCATGTATAGAATATCAAATGGCCCACCCATTTATGCTTGCTCTTTTTTTTTTTATATCAAACCTCCAACTATCATATTAGTTTAGTTTATCTAATGGCCCCCATGTGACAAATCTTTAGAAAGTTGAATAAATAAAATTTACATATATAATCTTGGGTCATCCTAGCTATGACACTATCTAGCCAATATATTATATCATTTTCCCATCATAAATAATAATTACTTCCAAGTTATATATAAAAAAATAAAATTACTTCACTGTTGTGTTCTAAAAGGTAGAAAAACACCATCTATGAGCAAATCCTTCCTTTTTATCATGAAGTTATTTGATACCATCTGATTATTTGATAATTGAGTTTTTTTTTATTAAGGGAGGAAAACAGCAATGTTGGAATCAAATCATTTTACACATTAAGCAACACTTTCAATGTTCAGAAGAGATGTAGAATGAGCAATTGTATCAGACAAATCCTTCCTTTTTATTATGAAATTATAAAGGCTTAATAAGTAAGGATTTGACCCGATCTTTGATCTCAAGATGTGCAACACCATGCCCATCTTTATATTGATACATGCATTCTGCCATTCGAGCAAGATTCATTGCAACTCCTATAAAAGCTTGACAGACATGGGAATTAGCAAATTGATATTCATTTATTTTTTTCTATGCATTGCTAATTAAATTTCTTATATATTCACGAGCTTTTTCTTCTGAAGATTTGGTTTCATACATATAACACTGAATTGATTTGGAAACATCTCCTCTTCTTAATTCATCCTGTAAATAAAAAATAAAACAATTAGTATAAATACTAAGACAAAAACCATCACAAATAGTCATTTTTACCGGTATGAAAAAGAAAGATGTAAATAATTACACACTGAAATAATTAATTGATCTAGAGATTTACTAAAAAAATTTACCAGCCATGGATTTTTAAGATGAAAGAGTAGGTGCTAAGGTGGAGATCGAGCCTTTTACCAACATTTCAAAAGTAATTTATTGGGCCAAATGAAAACCTAATGACTAATAAGAGACCCATTTATAATTAAAGTATGCATAATATGCCTTAAAATTCATTGTATTACTTGGGCAAGTCAGAGGCCCAGGCCTAGAGACAGAGGATCCATGGCTGAAAATTGAGCAAAGCAAGGGGAAAGTTGCAAAACAAATATCTTCAATCATTTAAAACTCAAATAGATAAACTCTACTTATTTAACTTGTTTGATTTGACTGTTAGTTGAAATAGAATTTACAGAATCTACTGATGGAAAGAGAGATTAATTCTCGCATTATCTAATTACTGAAGAGAATGTTAAAAAATAATTTTGCTCGACCTTTTTCTTTAAGTTACGAGAAAGTGAGCATTAACTGCTCTATTTACCAACAAATGATTGAATAACATGATATTTAGGAACTGAACTGGAACCATATATCTAGGAGAGGCAGAAGTCTAGCATACCGAGGAGGTTCCAAGATCATCAGCAAGGCGTAAAATCATGGATGACCATCGAATTATATCTGGGTATTCCTCCATGAATTGTGAGGCCTCCTCTGTTGTTGGATTGGAAACATAAAAATATGCATGAGCTATAATCACTGGTGCTGAAATTGAAATCCATGCATTATCCATGTATTCTTCAAAAATTGTTGTATATCCACTGAAGTACCACTTAGCCTCCAATAAATATGATTTACATAAGTCCGCCCACTGAAAATTAACCATGGTCTTATATTCCCAAAAAGAAAAAGGTGCAAAAATGAAGAGAGCATATTTGAAAAATAACTATCTAATTCAGAATCTAACTTTAGTTGGGTTTTTTATTAATGTTTTATCAAATCTAGCCTAGCCTCCTCATCAATCTAGGGACCTAGAATCTAACTAGAGTTGGATTTTATTTTAAAATGTTTTTAACATTTACCTAACAACTTCAGGTAACTCGAAGGTTGATTTATAACCTAATTGATTTGATTACATCAAATTCAAATATAATTTGGCCAAAACCAATGAATTATTTTCAAAAAAATTAGAAAAACAAAGATAAACCAAGATTCATCGAATGATCAAATAATTCAAACCTTAAACCAGATTTGACAACTATGAAAATAACACTAAAATTAAAAAATAAGTAAATACCGTTTTCTTCAAGTAAGGTAGGATGTCTACTTCTTGATATTTAAGAATATCATTAGCCATTTGGTTAACTGAATTGTACAACGCGAGAAAACATAATTTCATATAGTTCGGAAGCCGATCCATGAAACTAAGATCCCATCTGAAATGAGAACATAAAAATATTTTAATTAATGTTTTTTTTATAAAAGAAAAAAAAAACAAGTGAGCAAATTCTAATATATAGCATTATAAATGTGCCCCAGAGGCCAAGAAACAGGTGCTGCACAGACCTTACGACGGCATCTGTGAATAGCTCAAGCTCATCTAAGGTACCATAGACATCATAAACATCATCAATTGTTGTTATAAGTGAATTAACTGTTGTTAGAATTCTCCTGCAATTACCAAACTGAGGTTCAAATATGACCCCCACAGTCCATAAGAAATTCTCCACCAGCCTGTCCCTGTTTAAGTTTTTTTTAATTTCTTAATATCTTAAAAACTTTCAAAATTTCAATGATTGATTTTTTTTAATGTTTTGAATTATTTCTATATTTTTAATTCTCTAATGTACTGTATAAAAGTGAGGAAATCTCTTTCATATCAGCCACTTGTAGAATTGATTCAAACACAGTGAGCATTTGAGATAGTTAGATAGATAGATAGAGAGAGAGAGAGAGAGAGAGAGAGGAGCAGACTATCAATATGGAGTAGTACGTGAAAATTTAAACTTAGGCGACTTCCCTGTTTGAAATGTAATCTATAAGGGAAAAAGAGTAGTCACAGTCCAAATGCATGTAAAACGTAGGCGGCTTCCCTGTTAAGAAAAGTTAGCTTATAGATGGGCGATGGCCATGATCAAAACTTTTGATTGAGTAGAATTATAAATAAGATTGAACCTTATATTGGCAATAATCTTGAATCTGATTTTCGAAAAGATAGAATGATGTTTGGCAATAATCTTGAATATGGTGAATCGGGTTTTGATCGAAAAATGATAGTCTTGACCCGAAACAGCCTGAAAAATCATTTTTTACCCCGGTCGACATGGTTTGACCCATATTAACCCGATGGACTCGGTTTTGATAAAAAAATGATGATTTTGACCGAAAATGACGGTTTTGACCCGAAACGTCATAAAAACCCATTTTTTACCCTAGTCGACATAGTTTGACCCGTATTGACCCGGTGAAATCGGTTTTATGGAAAATGATGGTTTTGACCGAAAATGACGGTTTTGACCCGAAACGTCATGAAAACTTATTTTTTACTCTGGTAGACATAGTTTGACCCGTATTGACCCGGTGGACTCGGTTTTGATAAAAAATGACGGTTTTGACCCGAAACGACATGAAAACTCATTTTGTACCCTGGTCGACATGGTTTGACCCGTATTGACCCGGTAAAATTGGTTTTTATGGAAAGATGTGGTTGACTAGAGAAAATTATATTTTTAATTTTTAATTTTTTTCTTAATATTTTTGGATTTTTATGAATAATAATAAAAATAAAATAACATTTACGAAAATCTTAGTGAATAAAAAATTGTGTTACGACAATGAAAATGAAAGATGTAAATAATTTACACACTGAAATAACTAAGTGATATAGAGATTTACTAAAAAAATATACCAACCATGGATTTTTAAGATGAAAGAGTAGGTGCTAAGGTGGAGATCGAGCCTTTTACCAACATTTCAAAGTAATTTCTTGGGCCAAATGAAAACCTAATGAGTAATAAGAGACCCATTTATAGTTAAAGTATGCATAGTATTCTTTAAAATTCATTGTATTACTTGGGCAAGTCAGAGGCCCAGGCCTAGAGACAGAGGATCCATGGCTGAAAATTGAGCAAATCAAGGGGAAAGTTGCAAAACAAATATCTTCAATCATTTAAAACTCAAATAGATAAACTCTGAATAGTTATTTAATTCTTGCATTATCTAATTACTGAAGAGAATGTTCAAAGACAATTTATTTCATTTTGACTCTCTCAGTTCCTACGGGATGCTCCATTTATGATATTAGTAGAAATCCATGCACTTCGTCAGAGAAATTTAAAATAAAAATAAAAATGAAATGATTCAATACATGACTTTGTTTGCTTGAAGTTGAAGTCTTGACAAAATTCAAAAAAATTATTTTAAAATGTTTTGTTCCATGTCCAATAAAAATTAAAATTTAGTCTTTATGATACCTTTTGTAATTAGATCTTGCATAATTACTCTTAATTATGTAACGGTTTACTCTTAATATAATGAGTTGTTAAATTATAATATTTTATTATGTTATAATTGTTGGAAATGTTACACAAATGACCCAAAGTCAGCGATGCCATGGTGGTTGATGGCAATTGCAAAATTCTATTTCTAAGTAAGCCATATTCAAGAACCCAAGAAGACTTTTGAAGAGGAGACATTGCTGAACAAATCCTTCTAGCTCCAAGACTGCACGCCTCTCATGTTTTCTCCCCTGCTCTGCCATTTTCAGAACTAATCCTTAATATTGTCAAACTATTGGAGGCAAGATTGTCAAACTATTGATAATTTAATATATTTTTTCCCTCTGTAAGTTTTATCAAAACCTTGAAAATGGAAAAACAATCAACTCATGGAAGAGATAGATAAAGGCCCCGTATCTGTTTGTTGAAATTCTTCACTTAGTATTTCCTTTACAGAGAGAGCCTTTATATATACACTGACTATTCTGTTTGTCTAACTAACTGGAAAGAGAAACGTGAAGAAAAATAAAAAGCATCTTCCAGCTAATTCTAGAGGCTAAATATCAAGTAACAGAAAAGGGAGAATGTACAAAATGTGTGTTATCTATCCTCTCGTGCATGTGATGAGAGAGCTGAATGACTAGTATTATTTTCTTCTTTATTAACTGAAATATTGATGTCCCGTAATACCCCCCCACAAGATGGAGAATGGAGGTTGACAATTCCCAGCTTGAGTAAGTGAGTCTGCAGAAGAGAAGAGGGAAGGGCCTTCGTAAGGAGGTCAGCTCGTTGAAGGTGAGTGGGGACATGCATGGTGACAATGAATCCTTCCAAAATTTTGTCCCGGATGAGATGACAATCGAGCTCAATGTGTTTCGTACGTTCATGGAAAACTGGGTTTGAGGCAATATGGAGTGCAGCCTGATTATCACAGTAAAAGGAGGCTGCCTAAGGGTGCTCAACATGCAGATCAGTAAGGAGAAACCGAAGCCAAGTGAGCTCAGAGACTGTGGCAGCCATGGCCCGATATTCTGCCTCTGCAGAAGACCGAGATACTACACTTTGCTTCTTTGATTTCCATGAAATAAGAGACTGTCCCAGTAGAACACAGTACCCTGTAACTGAGCGACGAGTATCAGGGCATGAAGCCCAATCAGAATCACAATAAGCAAGTAACTCTAAATTGGAAGAAGCGGATAGCAATAATCCTTGTCCAGGCGCAGACTTGATGTACCGCAAAACTTTGTGAGCAGCTGTCAAATGAGACTGTGAAGGTTTATCCATAAACTGACTCAGAACCTGCACAGGATAACTAATGTCAGGCCTTGTAATGGTGAGATAAAGTAATCTGCCAATGAGTCGTCGATATGTGGAGGGATCAAGCAAATAGTCGCCTGCATCCTTGCTGAGTTTTGAATTCTGTTCCATAGGAATCTTTACTGGTTTACAGCCTAGAATCCCTGAATCAGCTAGAATATCAAGGGCATATTTTCGTTGGCTGATGTGTATGCCCATGGGTGATCTGGCCACTTCTATGCCAAGGAAAAATCGCAAGAGACCTAAGTCCTTAATTTGAAACTTGTCATGCAAACAATCCTTGACTGCAACAATGTTGGTCATGGAACTGCTGGCAAGAATTATGTCGTTGACATATACAAGGAGGGCAGTGAAAGATGTGCTAGTGGACATGGTGAACAAGCTGTAATCAGCCTTTGATTGAGTGAAACCAAAGTCGATCAAGCATGAAGTGAGTTTGGCATACCATTGTCTGCTAGCCTGCTTCAAACCATACAAGCTTTTGAGGAGTTTACACACTTGTCCAGTTGTTCCTTTATTATACCCTGGTGGTTTGCTCATGTAAATCTCTTCTTCTAGGTCTCCATGCAGGAAGGCATTGTTTACATCAAATTGATGCAAATGCCAACCGCGAACAGCAGCAACTGATAGAAGACATCGCACAGTGACCATCTTTGCTACAGGAGAGAAAGTCTCATGACAATCGATGCCTTCCTGTTGAGTATACCCCTTTGCGACCAATCGGGCCTTCAATCGTTCCACACTGCCATCTAAATTTCTCTTGATTTTGTAGACATACTTACAGGCCACAACGTCTTTTCCAGGAGGTAGATCAGTGAGAATCCAAGTCTGATTCTCTTCCAAGGCTTGCAATTCGGCATCCATGGCCTTACACCAACCTAGATCCTTAACTGCTGTAGAATAAGAGGTTGGCTCAACCATGATAGAAAGTTTAGAAGAAAAAGCTTGGAACTGTGGTGAAAAACGATCATAGGAAAGATAATTGGACAAAGGAAAAGAACAATTTGAAGAAGGAAAAGATACATGTGCCATGGATTGGAAATCTGAAGTGAGTGCAGCTTATTGACAGTGAAAATCCTGTAAGTAGGCAGGGGCAGTTCTGTTCCTAGTGGATTTTCGAAGAGTTGGAGAAGGAGAAGGAGTATCATAGTCAATATGATCATAGGAGACATATGAGTTTTCAAGATTGACATCTTGAGGAGTGATAACAGGTCTACTAGAGGAAGGTGAAATGTTTGGTGAAGTAGGAGGGCTGTCTACATTTGGTGAAGAACAATGAAAGTCAGATGAGGGATCGGGGCAAGGAGAATATTGTATGGCTGGTGTGGAATGGAAAGATGAATGTGCTTCACTGGTGGAAGGGGATGCTTTGAAAGGAAAATGTGTTTCATGAAAGAGGACATCCCTAGAAAGAAAAACGATCTTACTACTCAAATCCATCAATTTATATCCCTTAACTCCAAAAGGGTAACCCAGAAAAACACACTTTCTACCTCTCGGATCAAATTTCCGTCGCCCATTTGATATGGTTGTAGCAAAACAAAGACATCCAAAAATTTTTAAATGAGAATAATGTGGTTCAACATTAAAAAGGACTTCATAAGGAGTTCGATTGTTAAGTATGGGGGTAGGTGTTCTGTTTATAAGGTACACTGCAGTCAAGATACAATCATTCCAAAAGGATAGGGGAAGATTAGATTGGAAAAATAGTGCACGAGCAACATTTAATAAGTGTTGGTGTTTTCTCTCAACTATCCCATTTTGTTGGGGTGTCTCGACACAAGTTCGTTGGTGAATAATCCCTTTCTCATTGTAAAAATCACTCATCTTGAACTCAATACCATTATCACTACGTATGTTTTTTATTTTACAGTTGAATTGTGTCTCTACAAGGTGGTAGAAAGATTCAATGCACTTTCTTGTTTCAGATTTGGTTTGAAGTAAATAAACCCATGTTGTTCTAGATAAATCATCTACTAAGGTCAAAAAATATCTAGAACCATCATAGGCATTAGTGGAACATGGCCCCCAAATATCACAGTGTACTAATTCAAAAATACTAGAAGACTTATGTGAGCTGTTAGGAAAAGGAAGTCTATGTTGTTTAGCAAGAGGACAAATGCAACAAGGAGAAGTTTTATTTATAAGCAAGTTGTCTCTTACAATAGGATCGTTAATCAATTTCATTCGTGAATCAGAAATATGACCGAGGCGACAATGCCAAAGACCATTCACATCCATACTACTTTTAACAGAAATAGCAACTGAAGGAAAATTGGGAGACAAACATGATAGAAGATCGGTCAGTGATGAAGGAGGGACTGCTTTAGGAAGAAGATGATACAAGCCACTTCTCACTTCAGCAAGTCCAATCGTGGTCCAGGTGGAACGGTCCTGTATAAAACATGTATCATTTATGAAAACCAAACAACAAGTTAAATTTTCAGTAAGCCTTTTAACAGAAATTAAATTGAAAGAGAATGAAGGAATGCATAAAACATCAGGAAGGAAAATCTTATCAGTAAGTTGAATGTTGCCTAGATGTGTGGCTGATACGAAAGTGTCATTAGGCAAACTTACCCTATAAGATACCTTTGTAATGTCAGAAGTAAAAAGAGATTGACTACACACCATATGGTCTGTAGCCCCTGAGTCAATGATCCAGGGAACACTATTTGGCTTTAAAACATCAGCAGAAATGTTACTATTAAATATAATTTTACCAGACATCTTTGAAGGTGTGGCACTGTTTTTGGAATTGAATGAAGTTGGATTTGCCGTGGGGGTTGCAGTTAGAAGACTTTGGGGTTGGATAAGACTCATGAGATGATGATATTGCTCCTTGGTGAAAACCATCTTCTCCTCACTCACCTCCTCCTTATTAGGACTTGTGGACAGAACAGCTTGATTGGCAAATGAACTTGCAACTCTTCCCTTGTACAGCTTATGGCTCGAGGGATACCCATGAAGCTTGTAACATTTCTCAACCATATGACCACTTACATTGCAGTGAGAACACACTAGAGGCTCAGCATTTCCAGCCTTATAGCAATTTTCAAGTGTGTGTCCTTGTGTGCGACAATGTTGACAGTATGGTCTTTCCTTTCTGAGGCTTGTAAAATTTCTGTTAATTGTCTTGAAAGGAGTATGAACAAACTTACCAGCCAATGCCATAGATTCACAAGAAGGAGTGTTATTGGTAAGTTGATGGTGTTGTTCTTGTTGAATCAAGGAAAACACCTTGTTAATGCTGGGAAGGGGCTCAATCAGCATGATTTGATCTCTAGCATTGGTGTATTGGTCGTTCAAACCCATAAGAAACTGTATAACATAATCTCTTTGATACCTTTCACTCAACACTTTCAACTGACCACATGTGCATAATGGCATAGGATTATAAACAATCATTTCATCCCAAAGGGTTTTGAGATTACCGAAATATGCACTCATAGAGTCTCTGTCCTGTCGAAGGGTAGCCAAATCTCTTCTGAGCTGAAAGATGCGGGGACCATTCTGTTGAGTGAAACGATCCTTGAGTTCTGTCCACACCATTTGAGCATCATCCACAAAAGCTAAAGTATGTTTGATATCGGTGCTGACTGCATTTTGTATCCAAGAAACCACCATGTCATTGCACATTTCCCACATTTCAAACAGAGGATCCTCCTCATTTGTTGGCCTAACAATGTTCCCAGAAATGAAGCCAAGTTTGTTCCTCGCCCTAAGTGCTCGACGCATTGATCGTAACCATGTAATGTAGTTTTCAGTAGTGAGCAGCTCAATGACGAGAACCAAAGATGTGTGGTCACCATTCTCTATACGATATGGGTTATTTGGATCTGAAAAGTTGAAATAAGGAGAAACGTGTTTGGGGTTTTGAGTATTTGTAGATTGTGAAGATGGGGGTTGTTCTTCCATCGTTTGATTGGAAAAGGGAGAATAAGTAGCCGAAGCTCTGATACCATGTAAGTTTTATCAAAACCTTGAAAAAGGAAAAACAATCAACTCATGGAAGAGATAGATGAAGGCCCCGTATCTGTTTGTTGAAATTCTTCACTTAGTATTTCCTTTACAGAGAGAGCCTTTATATATACACTAACTATTCTGTTTGTCTAACTAACTGGAAAGAGAAACGTGAAGAAAAATAAAAAGTATCTTCCAGCTAATTCTAGAGGCTAAATATCAAGTAACAGAAAAGAGAGAATGTACAAAATGTGTGTTATCTATCCTCTCGTGCATGTGATGAGAGAGCTGAATGACTAGTATTATTTTCTTCTTTATTAACTGAAATATTGATGTCCCGTAATACCCTCTTTTCAAGAACAAAATCATTTTCTCTATTTTTCATATATATGCTGTCTATATAATTCCATCAATGCTTTAACAATTTAATGTAAGTATTCATAATCCACGATATATACTTCTATTTAATGTAACTAAATAAAATTAGTTTTTTCTAACAATTAAATAAAAATAATTTAGTCTAAAATAATGAAATTTCCATCCCCACGATCATATTTTCCAAAAAATTAAAGCTTGGAGAGAAATTTCGAATTTTTTGTTTAGGCTTCCTTAATTGCCTTGGCTTGAGCCATAAAACAAAGAGCAATTTCGGAATTTCCCTTTTTAAGTTTTTTTTAATTTCTTATAATTTTTCACAATTTCAATGATTGAACTTTTTTTTATGTTTTGAATTATTTCTAAATTTTTAATTTTCTAATGTACTGTATAAAAGTGAGGAAATCTCTTTCATATCGGCCACTTGTAGAATTGATTCAAACACAGTGAGCATTTGAGAGGGAGAATTGAAGCAGACTATCAATATGGAGTGGTAAATGAAAATTTAAACTTAGGCGACTTCCCTGTTTGAAATGTAATCTATAAGGGCAAAAAAGCAGTCACAATCCAAATGCATGTAAAACGTAGTCGGCTCAACACTTTTGATTGATTGAGTGGAATTATAAATAAGAATATTGAACCTTATACAGTGTTTAGCAATAATCTTGAATATGATTTTCGAAAAGATAGAATGTAAGCCACAAGTGCTTATGGGGTAATCATGGCAGCATCCTTCCTTGGAATGGAAGAAGTTGCAGGAGGGGAGGAGTATGAATGGCTAAAAAGTAATCCAAAAATTATTAAAGCTGGAAAGATGATCGGTCGTCTGATGAATGACATTGTGGGCCACGAGGTACGATGTCTGAATTCTTAAAAATAAAAATTACTAGATACATCGAGAATTGTATTCACATATCTTATATAAGCAAGGAACCAATTTTGAAAATTATTTACAAATTTTATCTTTCAAGTGAAAACGTATTAGTTCAACTTATGATATACTTAATAACTTACAAGATTTTTCAATTATTTCGTGCATCAAAAAAATTGAACCAAGGTTCAACCCATGACTTTCTTTCTTATCAATATTTTTGTGTGTAGAAATTTTCATGTTAAGTTTATTTTCTAAAAACTATAACATCGTTTATATATTTGAAGGATGAACAAAAGAGAGGAGACTGCGCATCCGGTGTTGAATGCTACATGAAACAATATGATGCATCGGAGAAGAAAGCAATTGAAGAGATACAAAAGATGGACGTTAATGCGTGGAAGGATATCAATGAAGATTGCATGAGGCCAACTAATGCTCCAATGCTTCTCCTTCAACATTTTGTTAATCTTATTCGAGTTACAGATGTTAGTTATGGGAATGATGACGATGCCTACACAATTCCATCAAGTTTAAAAGATTATGTCACTTTATTATATATTGAGCAAGTGCCTATGTATGAATAAAGGTGTAGAATTCGTACTTTGAGCTCATGGTGGAACTCTCTATGAATGTTGTCGAATGTATTGTAATAAAACGATCAGTGACTCGTGGATATTATATGTGCTATTGGATCTAGTATGTATTTTGGTATGTATTGAATTTGATAGTTGAGTTTGAATTTTATTGAAAACATTTAAACTTTGCATGCAGTGGTGCATGGTCTATTCTTAATTTATATATTATTCTTATATTTTTTATATATATTTTATGTAGGATCGGTGATTCTAATACTCTTTCTCACTTGTAACCTATCTTTTAAGGTTTATCTAATAGATCAAGCTTTAAGATCTTCACTAGATTCCAAATCGTTTACAGGTCCTTATTTTATTAAATTTAATAACTAAGTTTTGATTTGATTTAAAAAAATGCATTATTATTATTATTATTATTATTCATCTCCTCCTTAGTTGCAATAGTAATTATATTCTTTTTGAAAATGTCATAAAAAAATATCTCCTTTTTACAAACATCACACTTTTAATTTTTATAAGTATAAATTTGCCACTTCCAAAAAAAAAACATCATTAAAGCAATTTTTTTTAAAAGTTCTTTTTTTTCATTGTGGATAATTTATTCATGCTTGCTTATGCTTTGTCGACACCTCTTGAGGTTTTCTTGCGTGTATAATCTTAATTATAATATTTCAATGTTTAGTTGCATCTAATGTTCTTTTTGATGCCTTGATCTTTGTTTGTTGTGTATTTGCCTTTATTCCAATTATTTTTTTATGATTCTTTTGAGCTGCAATTTTTCATGTTTCACGTTGTCTTGGTTTTTTTTCCTTGAAACATTGTTTTGTCATTCTTGCATTCCTTGCCAGATTTATTATTTCATGCAAGTCTTTGGTCTCCTTTACATTCATGGATCCAAACCAATACACTTTGCATTTGTTTTTACCTTTTTTCTTTTCTTTAGTCTCAATATTCATCATCATCCTTGCCATTAACCCAATTACTTAATTTAGTTCTTTGTTTTATGTAAATTTCAGCTACTTTATGCCTGCGATCATACACCCTTCTCTCAGATTTATAAGTTGAGAAATTATTTTTATTGCCTTTGCTTGATCATACCATAAATTAATTTATTTTGACCTTGGGATGGCCTTCGTCAGATTGCATAACACGTTACGGGTTTTTTCCGCATGTCATTTCCCTTTTGTTACAAGCCCACTTAATCTTTGCCCAGGCATTTATTTCTTAATGTTTCTTCTCTGATATCTTATTATCTTTCAGTTAGAGATTTTCCCTGTTCCCATGTTTACCCTCGCTTCATCGTGACCCTATCCTAATCATGGTTTCTAAGTTGTTTTTTTTTTCCTTTTATCTTGCTATTCTTTCACCCCTATACCCAAGTTAGATGAACAATTTGCATGTCAATATTGTTACGGGCCTCCACCAGAGTTTCCTCTAGGTTTACCAGGCATAGCTCACCATCTTGAGGGTGAACTATGCAAATTCACTCTCGCAACTGAATTCTAACAAACTCTCCACGGAAACCAAACAATAAAGGAAAAAAAAAAAAACCTAGCCCACGAAATACCCAACTCACTACCCAAAACCCCAAAAACACACAACACACATAAGCCCAAAAAGAGACAAGCCAAAGAAAAGATCCAGCTAGAGAAAACATTCAAAAGCATAAGCCATCCATCCAAAAGCCAAAACCCACAAGAAATGACCCAATCCTCCATGATCTTTCAGTTTAATAACCTTATGTGATGTTTTGAATTAAAAGAGATAGTAAAAGGCAATAAAGCCCTTGGAGGCATAAAGAGTGGGATATAAATGAATGAGGGGTAGTATGGTAATTGAATAAATATAATAAGTATAAATAGAAAAAAGAGAGAGAGAGAGAGATGAAATCAAGAGTGAAAAACTGATGGGAAAAGAGAAGAAAAGGGGAAGAAAAAGAAGAGAAAAGAGGGAAAGATAAGGGAAATAGAAGACAATTTGAAAAAATAAGTTTAAAGGTAAGATTATGTATAAATACGTGTTAGTTAAGCTTTAAATTTCTGTTTTGGTTTGAAGATTGTGTTTTAGATTTATTGATGAATTAATTTGAATGTTATGGGATTAATTGCTGTGGGTAATGAATTGTTTAGTTGATAAAAATGATTTTGAGTTATAATTTGTGTAAATGCAACCCAAATTATCTTGCTCCTATGCAATCAAGTCTATTTTGAGGCTAAACTGTCTCCAATCATTTGAAGCCATTTCATGATTGAAAACAAAATTTAACCATAACTTAACATGTGAAGACATTAATGTACCGTTTTTCTTGTGCTTCAATACCAAAATCATTTTTCTTATGTAACGTCTTGATATTATATTATAAATAGCCTTCCTTTGATGATTTAGATACTCATCCAGCAATTAAAGAACTGGTCTCTAGTTCATCTAAAAAAAAAAAGCAAATTGGAAACCCAAGCACATTTAACAGCAAGCAGTAATCGCCAAAACAATTCTCGTCCAGAGGCAAATTTCCCACCAAGCTTATGGGGTTGTAGCTTCGCTTCATTTTCCTTCCCACAAACGGTAAATTACTTCTCTTCTATATATGTATAGCAGAATTAAGAAAATTTAAGTTTCAAAACTATATACAAGCTATTAGAGCCATTAGATTTGTGGGATCTATCATCCAATTCTGCCCTAAGATTGTAATCTGATGTTTCACAATTTGTTTCTAATTTTTTAATTATATATTACTTGTCTGCGTTTTTTTTAATGATAAAATCATATATATCGTATGTCTCCACTCCTCTCAGGTCAAAGTTGATGTTAAAGTAACACTTTTGTCTAGCCGTTGATTGCTTTTATTATAAACAAAGAATTCATCTTTTGATAGAGTAAAGTTCTTTTTTTTTTTTTGGATTAAGCATGTAGTTTCCAAAACTTTAATAATTGTTTAATTAGTTCAGATAAACTAGAGATTAAGTTATAACTAACTCTTTTTTTTGTATGAAGTAATCATTTTAAAATATAATTAATACGACAGTTGATTCTTACTGAATATTTCACTGCAGGAATTCGAGTCATACAGCCGAAAAGTAGAAGAGTTGAAGGAAAATGTGAAGGACATGCTGATGGCATCCAAAAAGGATACAGTGGAACATATTGAATTCATTAATCAGTTATGTCGGCTTGGTGTGTCATATCATTTTGACGACGAGATTGAAAACAGCCTTAAAGAAATTTTTTATGACCTTCCTAATCTTCTTGAGAAGCATGACTTTGATCTCTACACTGTGTCACTTCTATTTCGAGTATTAAGACAGCATGGATTCAAAATACCTTGCGGTGAGCGCATACTTCCACTTTATAGCCTTCCAAACTTTAATTAACATCTCAAAATTTATTTCTTGAACAGTACTTTAAACTCTGCTAAATCTTTCTTTCACAGGAAGTAATATATGGTCAAATTAAGATTATTAAAAAAAAGACTAGAACAGTAAAGTTATTGTGACTAGCAAAACTTCCGTGAAACTAAATAAATATTCTTTCATAATCCACAAACATCTTTTGAAAATTGGCTAAAATTTGACACAGTGTAGAGATCAAAGTCATGCTTCTCAAGAAGATTAGGAAGGTCATCAAGAATTTCTTTAAGGCTGTTTTCAATCTCGTCGTGAAAATTTGATAGAGAGGCACACCAAGATATCTACCCAACTGGAACTCAGAGATTTCCTATAATTGAGAAGCGATATCTATTCCATTCCAGCACAAAAGCGCTCACATTTTGCTGGATTTGCGCCTTGTATAAGCAAGATAATTGATAGATGAAATGGGCTGGGAAACCAATACTGATCTGCTGAACAATAAACCTTTTCGAAAGATGTATAAGTTCATGAATAGTTAAAATGACTTCAAGTTCTCTTTAGACTATTCGTGAATTAGATTTTAATTACTTTTAATACTTTGTAATCTTTTCTCCCCGCATTTAATGAGATTGATGAACAAATTAAAAGAATTGTCTTCCTCCAAGTATCTCTCCCTCTTTCTTAACAAGTTAGAAGCTTGAACAATTATTTGCTTTTTAAACTCTGACGAGATCCATCAGCAAAATTCATGTGGTCATCGATGAAAGACATGATTTAGAATTTATATGCTTTACCTTGTAATTAAACTAAATAAACAATTAATCTAAACCAACATTGGGTTCTTTTATTCATATCCTTAAGTTATTTTCTTTGGAATTCATATCTTTACCACCTCTCATGGATGAGATGTTTATGATGGATCTTGGATATTGAAATTGTTCAACATTTTGTTCCCCTTTCTCTCAAATTATGCTATACATCAAGATTTTTTTTCAATTTCATTCTCATTCAACCTTTTAATTTATAAGATTTGTTCCTTATTATTTTAATAAACTTGAGAAATATAAAATATTAATAAATTATTTTCCAGCTCATTTTACATGATATAACAAAACACTGGAAAGTGTTTTTCAACTTATTTTTCATTACACTACCAAACATCGGAAAATACTTTCTCGGAATTAACTTTCCCGGAATTCACTTTCCAATATCTTATTAACTTTCAAAATTTCAATGATTGATTTTTTTTTTTAATGTTTTGAATTATTTCTATATTTTTAATTTTCTAATGTACTGTATAAAAGTGAGGAAATCTCTTTCATATCGGCCACAGAGAGAGTGGTAAATGAAAATTTAAACTTGGGCGACTTCCCTGTTTGAAATGTAATCTATAAGGGCAAAAAAGCAGTCACAATCCAAATGCATGTAAAACGTAGGCGGCTCAACACTTTTGATTGATTGA
This sequence comes from Populus davidiana, assembly GCA_030145905.1. Classification (NCBI taxonomy): domain Eukaryota; kingdom Viridiplantae; phylum Streptophyta; class Magnoliopsida; order Malpighiales; family Salicaceae; genus Populus; species Populus davidiana. The sequence continues at coordinate 1,963,838 of CM057807.1, read as the reverse complement.
GTAGAATTATAAATAAGATTGAACCTTATACAGTGTTTGTCAATAACCTTGAATCTGATTTTCGAAAAGATAGAATGTAAACCACATGTTTATAAATAGGTGGGGGGTATGAATCATAGACTTAGAAATCGATCAATTTTTGTTTTTGTCATTGGGATTGATTGATTTATACATGTATTTGAATGTAAGTGACATGCATGAAATAGCAGATAAGGCAGAATTATATTTGAATTATATATATGTATTTGAATGTAAGTAATATGAAATATGAAATTCTTATCTTATCGGATAAAAACCTAACTATTCTAATATCTATATATAAAAAAACTACATTTTTTTAATATCGAGAATATATCTTACATATAAGTTTATAATCCTAGATACTAAAAGAAAACAAAATATTTGTTTTGATATTTTTAAAATATAGACCTAGTTCTCATAACTTTAATAAATTGGTTATTAAAACCTAAAATGCATGCTATGACATATTTGTTTTGGATTTTTTTTTATATGAAAATATAATATGATTTTTGTATCTTTCAAAGACTCGGTCGTATATATTAAAACAAGACTTATATATATACATATATATATATATATATATTGCAACATTTCAAAGAATAACCGAGTATTTTAATATTGGATTTATATCTTTACAGTATAAAAATACAAACCAATATTAATCAAAATTACCAGAAAATTCTAAGAGAAAATCAAAATTTTTTTGGAAACTTTTTGGATTTTTTGTTGTTTTTTTATATAATATTACATTATATATTATTATGTTATAATATTACACAGGGATCAATTATGTGGGTTGACCCCACCCTAGCGGGGCTGAGATCGGCCTAGAAGTAATTCGGCAGATTTTGTCTAATTGTTCTCTCCTCCTCTCAAATTGTTGTCCCCTTCACGGTACGTGGCTTCCCTGTTTGAAAAGTAATTTATCAGGAAAAGAAAGCAGTCACAATCCAAATGCATGTAAAATGTGGAACCCTGTTAAGAAAAGTTAGCTTATAGATGGCCATGATCAAAACTTTTGATTGAGTGGAATTATAAATAAGAATATTGAACCTTATACAGTGTTTAGCAATAATCTTGAATATGATTTTCGAAAAGATAGAATGTAAACCACATGTTTATAAATAGGTGGGGGTATGAATCATAGACTTAGAAATCGATCAATTTTTGTTTTCGTCATTGGGATTGATTGATTTGAATTAGAGGCTTCATTAGTGTAATGTATATTTATGTATTTGAATGTAAGTGACATGCATGAAATAGCAGATAAGGCAGAATTATATTTGAATTAATTCACAGATGAGAGCCTTCATGAAACAATTTGATCATATTTAACCATTTACTTACAAAGATTTCTCAATTTGAACCATTCTAACTAGGATGTGTTAAATTAAAAGCTGTCCACGAATTCTTGGAGATTAGCACGCAAGGTAGTAAGCATAATCTTTAAAATAATTATATTCACTTCGAATTTTACCATGACAAAGATAGCTAAAACAATTAGACTACAAGATAAACAGAGTCGATAAATAATTTAAAAAAAATGTTGGAAGAGTATTGATGCTTCTTGTTATATGTGTGCGGCGTCAAGGCAATTTGTCCATTCCTTCTATTTGGTCAGTTCAGTACAATCCTCCTCCCTTTTCCTTTCTTTCTTTCTCTGTTTTCCTCTGTTTCTGCGTTCTCTCGTCCTATGTTTCTCTCCCTTCTCTATTTTTCTCCTCTCTGTCTCTGTTTCTCTCTTTTTTCTTGGTCTGTTTTGTTCGTTTTCTTCCCTTGATCTCTCGGTTTGAGTCGATCTCTTTTCTTAACTCTCGCAGTCCCTCTCTCTTTCGTCTCTTTTCTAATGTACTGTAAAAAGGTGAGGAAATTTCTTTTATAAAGACCACTAGTAATTTGTAACTCGTTTTTTCTTTGGAATCGATTGATTTGATGAATTAAAGGCTTCATTGATTTGAATTCGAAAACCCAGAACGTAATTTGCATGAAATAGCAGATAAGACAGACTTATATTGGAAATAATTCGACAGATGATAGCCTCCATGAAAAATTTGATCAGATTTAACCATTTATTTGCAAAAATATCTCATCTTGAACCAATCAAACTAAGTTGTTTTAAATTAAAAGTTGTCCACCAATTATCCAACCAGTTGAAGAAATAAAAAGCTTATTTTTTAAAGAAATTGCTTAAGACTAAAATAACAACAACTATGGATTTTGTAATTTTGTAATTTTCATTTCTAAATTTTTTGAACAGTAGGGAAATTTCAAAACATTTTTTTTCTATTTTTTTTAAAAAAAAATTTAAAAAATTAGCAATTTTTTAATATTTCATATGTCTTGAAAAAAATATAATGCATGGAGAGCAATATCAAGTTTGGTTAGGCTTCCTTAATTGCCTTGACCTTCCTATTGTTAGAGAATAATATGAATTATATCTTGGGATCTTATCTAATTATAGCTTAAAGTATGGTTTTTTAACACGGTATCAGAGCTTTGATGACTAAGCGGTCACACGTTCGAATCTCATCATCCTTATTTATTTGATAAAAATTAGATACAAGGTAATATGAATCTTTGTAAATTTCAAGCTTAAAAGATTTTCACTAAAAATTATATATTATAAAATAATATAAATCATATATTGAAGCCTCTCCTAAAAATTTAAACTCTTAGATTGGAATGGTTCTTAGATACCTATTTCCTCGTGGTCTCATTATCATTTCCACCTTTCCTCTTAGCAGCGGGACTGACCCAGCAACCGAAACCCACTCCTTCCATTTTGCTCAGAGCAATACAAGCCTCATCTCTCCACAGTAAAAAAAAAGAAGAAGAAGAAGAAGAAGAAGAAGAAGAAAGACGACCATCATTGCAAAATTCTATTTCTAAGTAAGCCATATTCAAGAACCCAAGAAGACTTTTGAAGAGGAGACACCGCTGAAAAAGTCCTTCTAGCTCCAAGACTACCGAACTAATCCTTATTGCCAAACTATTGGAGGCCAGATTATCAAACTATTGATAATTTAATATAATTTTTCCCTGTTTTCAAGAACAAAATCATTTTCTCTTTATATATATATATATATATATATGCTGTCTATATAATTTCATCAATGCTTTAACAATTTAATGTAAGTATTTTCACTAGATTTCCGAATATAGAAGTATATATCTCAAATTGAAAATATTTTATATCCTTAAATAGAAAAACATAATCCACTAAAAATAAAATCCTAATATACCGAATATCCTAATAAGTATCTTTTCTATTTAAATAAAATTAATTTTTTTGAGAAAATCTTAACAATTAAATAAAAATAATTTAGTCTAAAATAATGAAATTTCCATCCCCACGATCATATTTTCCAAAAAATTAAAGCTTGGAGAGAAATTTCGAATTTTTTGTTTAGCCTTCCTTAATTGCCTTGGATTGAGCCATAAAACAAAGAGCAATTTCGAAATTTCCCTGTTTACGTTTTTTTTTTTTAATTTCTTAATATCTTAAAAACTTTCAAAATTTCAATGATTTTTTTTTAATGTTTTGAATTATTTCTATATTTTTAATTTTCTAATGTACTGTATAAAAGTGAGGAAATCTCTTTCATATCGGCCACTTGTAGAATTGATTCAAACACAGTGAGCATTTGAGATAGTTAGATAGATAGAGAGAGAGAGAGAGAGAGAAACAGACTATCAATATGGAGTGGTACATGAAAATTTAAACTTAGGCGACTTCCCTGTGTGAAATGTAATCTATAAGGGAAAAAGAGTAATCACAGTCCAAATGCATGTAAAACGTACGCGGCTTCCCTGTTAAGAAAAGTTAGCTTATAGATGGCCATGATCAAAACTTTTGATTGAGTGGAATTATAAATAAGAATATTGAACCTTATACAGTGTTTGGCAATAATCTTGAATATGATTTTCGGAAAGATAGAATGTAAACCACATGTTTATATATAGGTGAGGGGTATGAATCATAGACTTAGAAATCGATTAATTTTTATTTTTGTCATTGGGATTGATTGATTTGAATTAGAGGCTTCATTAGTGTAATGTATATATATGTATTTGAATGTAAGTGACATGCATGAAATACCAGATAAGGCAGAATTATATTTGAATTATATATATATGTATTTGAATGTAAGTGATATGCATGAAATAGAAGATTCTTATCTTATCGGATAAAAACCTAACTATTCTAATATCTATATATATATATTTGCAATATTTTGAAGAATAATCGAGTGTTTTAATATCAAATTTATATCTTTACAATATAAAAATATAAACCAATATTAATCAAAATTAGTAGAAAATTCTACGAGAAAATCATAAATTTTTTGAAAAGATTTTGGAAATTTTTTGTTGTTTTTATATAATATTACATAGGGATGGGCTTTGTTCAATTATGTGGGTTGACCCCACCCTAGCTGGGCTGAGATCAGCCCAGAAGTAATTCTACCGATTTTGACCCAACAAAACTATTTCAAAGAAGATTGGGTCGGACGTGACCTGACCCAACATATTTTGGTGTGGGTCGAACCCGATCTGGTCCATGAACAGTGGATTCTTCACTGTTCACATGCTACGTGAATAGTTGAGAGTGAATTATAATTCACTCTCCACTATTCATTAGCAGAAGGAGGAGGAGGAAGAAGCGAATGGGAAGCTAACCTGGGGTGGTGGTGCTGTCATTCACAGTGTTATGGCGATGACGGTGTTATGGCGCCAAGCGGGTATTCTAGGTGATGGTTCTAGGCAGCAGTTCTTCCTCTTTTCTCTTTTGTTTCTCTGTGTTTCTTCTTCTTTCTGTTTTTGTGTTTCTGCTTATCCTTTTTTTTTTTTTCATATTTTCTTATCTTGTTTTTGTCTCTTCTTTCTCTCTGTTTTTCTTCGTCTGCTTCCTCCTCTCTTTTTCTTTCTTTCCTTTATTTTACCCCCTTTTTGTTCTCTTTTTACTTCTCTATTTTTCTTTGTCTAATTGTTCTCTCCTCTCAAAATGTTGTCCCCTTCACGGTGGTTTCCCTGTTTGAAAAGTAATTTATAAGGGCAACAAAGCAGTCACAATCCAAATGCATGTAAAATGTGCATGGAACCCTGTTAAGAAAAGTTAGCTTATAGATGGCCATGATCAAAACTTTTGATTGAGTGGAATTATAAATGAGATTGAACCTTATACAGTCTTTGGAAATAATATTGAATCTGATTTTCGAAAAGATAGAATGTAAACCACATACCACATGTTTAATGTATTGGGATGGATTGCTTTGAATCATAGACTTAGAAATCGATCAATTTTTGTTTTTGTCATTGGGATTGATTGATTTGAATTAGAGGCTTCATTAGTGTAATGTATATATATGTATTTGAATGTAAGTGACATGCATGAAATAGCAGATAAGGCAGAATTATCTTTGAATTAATTCACAGATGAGAGCCTTCATGAAACAATTTGATCATATTTAACCATTTACTTACAAAGATTTCTCAATTTGAACCAGTCTAACTAAGATGTGTTAAATTAAAAGCTGTCCACAAATTATCCAAGCAGTTGAAGAAATAAACGGTTTAATTTTTAAAGAAACCATTTCTTGTGACTGCTTACGACTAAGATAACAACAACTAAGGATTTCGTGATTTTCGTAATAATAACAATAAATATTAACTTTTTTCCTATGAGAAAATTTGGCATGTTTAAATATCTGCCATATTTTTTTATTGATAAATGTTTTGATTCGATTGTCTTGCAAAGTGATATTCATGAATATAATAATATTTAGTAGAAATCCATTCCCTTTCGTCAGTTAAATTTATATATAAAAAATCCATTCCATTTAGTCAAAAAAAAAAAAAATCTTTTGGTCCTCGTATAGTAAAAATTAAAATCTAGTATTTATGATACCTTTTGTAATTCACTTCATAATTACTCTTAATCGTGTAATGGATTATTACTTTTTTTAATATATATATGCTAGTAATATAATAAGCTATTAAATTACAATATTTCATTTATTATAATTTTTAAAATAACTCAACAAAACATAAAAATATAATGGATTATATTTACATTACATTACATTGCATTACATATTATAAAACATATCGTTAGAAGTTTTCTTTTATGAAATTTTATTATATGTAATTGCTTAGTGGGTTTGCTCAACTTTATTTATTTATTTTGTAGTAAGGTTGTTTGGAAAAAGTAATGTTTAAGTAGGAACCAAAAGTAATTTGGTTCAATTCATGTATGTTTAAGTAGGAACCAAAAGTAATGTAGTAAGGATGTTCCATCTTATTGATAATCATTTCTACATTAAAATCATGAAAGTGACCTGAAGGGTGATATTGTCTTGGTAATGCTTTGGTCTTATCACACTTTTTGTAATTAGATATCTGCGTAATTATTCTTAATCATGTAATGGTTTAGTACTTAATCTTTTTTTATATATATAATGCTTGTAATTTAATGAGTCATTAAATTAAAATATTTCATTATATTATAATTTTAAAAATTACATAGCAAAAATTAGAAATATAATGGACCATCACATTACATTCCATTATATCTGATATCATTTACAATAAGGCTAAATTATATATAAAAAAATTAAATCAATCTTTTATTCTTTTTATGATTTTTTGAAAATGTTTTGATGACTTTTCAAAAACATGTGATTTTAATTATTTTATAGTTAATTTTAGATTTAATTATTTTTCTTAGTTAGTGTTTTTATTGTTTTTTAAGTAGGAATTTACCTATATATCAATAGTTGATGTTTTATTTTTTTCATTAAAATTATGAATTAAAAAACCATTGAGATATATCAAAAATTTCTTTACTTCTATATATAGTTTGAGGCTGTAATTTTAGGGTTAATAATTCTAATTCTATCCTTTTTACTTTACATTGTGTTGTGGAGATTTGTCTAGATTTTCTAGATAATAATTTCAACCACCATCACTTTTATTTACTATATTTATTGTAGTAGTTAGGAGTAGGTTTTTTGTTGGTTGCTGTCAATACTCTCATCTCTCCTATAAATGGAGATAAAGAGTGAGCAAGTGGTGAGAGCAAGAAATGTAGAGAAACTGGGGTGAGTGCAAGTGAGTGCAATTTCAAGAGTGTGAAAGAGCAGATTTGAGAGAAACACTGAGTGTAAGAGTGAAATACTGGGTTTTGTGAGACTGTACTAGGTTAAGTTGAGTGTTTGTATTATTCCTCCAATAATATACAATCTATTGCCTTCGTGGACGTACCCGATTTTGGGGAACCACGTAAATCTGCTTGTTTGTGTTTTTTACTTGTGTTTGCTTTTGGTCTAGTGCAGTTATTGATACTTCAAGTGCAAAATGATGATATAAAACCTTGATAAACATGCACTTTTAAGTACTAATAAGGTGACCTACCCAGGTGAAGGAATGATCTCATTGTAATGGGTGACCTACCCAAATAAAACAACATGGAAAATTGGTTGTGTTGTAATGGGTGACCTACCTACAAAAAGAGATAGTCTCATTGTAATGGGTGACCTACCCAAGTGGAAAATGGAAAGAGTGAGGGTTTAAAGCCACACTCGAAAGGAGGTAGGGTTATAAAATGCACTACCCAAGAGATGACAGCTTAAAGGAACGCTCAAAATGAAGTGAGGGCACAAAGGTGCACTCGAAATGAGGTAGGGTTAGAAAACACACTACCTGAGAAGTGAGAGCTCAAAGACACACTCGAAAGGAGGCAAGGTTAGAAAACACACTACTTGAGAAGTGAGGCCTCAAAGCCGCACACAAAGAGAAGTGAGGGCTTAAAGGTGCAGTCGAAATGAGGTAGGGTTAGAAAATGCACTACCCAAATGGTGGTAGTTGAAAGGGGCACTCGAAAGGAGGTAGGGTTAGAAAACGCACTACTTGATAAGTGAGGGCTCAAAGACGCACTTGAAATGAGGTAGGGTTAGAAAACGCACTACCTGAGAAATGGTGGCTCAAAGGCGCACACAAAAGAAAGTGAGGGCTCAAAAACGCACTCGAAATGAGGTAGGGTTAGAAAACGCACTACCCAAAATGTGGTGGCTCAAAGGTGCACTTGAAAGGAGGTAGGGTTAGAAAACGCACTACTTGAGAAGTGAGGGCTCAAAAGCGCACTCGAAATGAGATAAGGTTAGAAAATGCACTACCTGAGAAATTGTGTCTCAAAGGCGCACATAAAAGGAAGTGAGGGCACAAAGGCGCACTCAAAATGAGGTAGGGTTAGAAAACGCACTATCCAAAATGTGATGATGAAACACCAATTTGACAATGTTGAAAACAATGTATTATGATCAATATGCATGTATACTTACCTGAGCAATATAGGTCCCCATTTCTTCATGGTGTCTTTCTTTACTTAATAGTTGGAATGTTGATAGTAAACATTGATGGCTTTTTCGGTCTTGCTTACTCGAGTCATATCTTGTTATTTTGACCTCTAGGAAGGACTTTATGTCAATAAACTTCTTTGTCCTCCACCCTTTATCTCAAGGGTTGTTAATTTTGCCTGACATTTTTTATAGGAAGGGAATCATGCATCCAGCCCTATCATGCATTTTTTATTGCTCTCCAGCTTGATCATGCCCCCAAGTATTTAATTCGGGTTTAGGGATGAGGCTATGTGAAGGAAAGTTTGACAAATAGTTGTTTTCATGCAGAAATATTGGAATCTCAAAGCTATTCTAGACACAAATCATTTTGACATCAATTTAAAGTAAACTCATTCTGAAGAAATTCAAGTGATTCCTGTGGAGAGGTTTTCAGAAGTGATGAAAACTTTTTGTTTTGCATTTGATGAAAAACATAAAGTGATATTTGGCTGGTCGAAAATGGTTTAAGATTTAATTTGAGGGTTACAAAGAATTCAATATGTTCCATTGTATCTTTTTTGATGCCATTAGCATGTCCTTCACATTTTCCTTCAACACTTGTACTTGTATGATGTACCACTCGAATTCTTGCAGTGAAATATTCAGTAAGAATCTACTGTCTTATTAATTAGATTTTAAAATGATTGCTTTATATATATAAAAAAAGAGTTAGTTATAACTTAATCTCTAGTTTCTCTGAACTAATTAAACATTTATTAATGTCTTAGAAATTATATGCTTAATCCTTAAAAAAAAAAAAAAGAATTTTACTCTATAAAAAGATGAATTCTTTGTTTAAAATAAAAGCAATCAACGGCTAGACAAAAGTATAACTACTTTAACATCAACTTTGACCTAAGAGGAGCGGAGACATAAGATATATATCATTAGAAACATCAGATTATAATCTTAGGGCACAATTGGATGATAGATCCCACAAATTTAATTGCTTCAAGGGCTTGTATATAGTTTTGAAACTTAATTTGTCTTAATACTACTAGATATAGTGTTGTAACCCATTTTCAGGTCCCCATAAAAATAAATAAAATAAATAGCCAAAAAGATCAAAAAATAATAGTAGGCAGAAGCGCTCAGAAGATGGTCGGAAAAATTGGTCAAGGAAGTTTAAAATATATAGATCGGATTTTTTGCAGTATATTCTTGTATGATGAGACCCCCGTTGGAAGAGAAAATTTGAATTTTTAGGAGAAAAGTCCAAATTTGGAGGTTTATGGACTTAATTGGATTTTTAATTGAATTTATAGAGGATTTGATTGCAAGAAAATTGATTTTTTAAGTCAATTTGGGCTTTAATGAGAAGAAATTAAAGTTCTGGGGCCAAATTATAATTTTTAGGAATATATTAGGTCAAATCAGAGGCTTAATTGCATAAATATTGAAGTTTAATAGCCAATTAGGGACTTAATTGAGAAAATCCGAAACCAGGGACCAAATTGGAAGAGGCGCGTAAATAGGGGGGCTGTATTGGATTGATATGGGGGGCCTAATTGGAAGTTTATTGATCAATTGAGGGTCAAATTGCATGAATCAGAGACCAAGGACCAAAGTGGAAAAGACAGCAAAATATGAGGGCGGCGATTGAATTTTTGAGGGATGCAATTGAAATGTACAAAAGATAATTGAGGGCTGATTTGGAAGTTGACGTGCTGGCGCCATTTAAATGAAACGGCGCGTTTTGTCCAAAACGACGCCGTTTCATGTTAAAAAAAAAAAAGACCGGAACGGTGTCGTTTTGAACGACACTGTTCCTCTTTCTTCTTCCCCCCGAACGTGCAGTAGGGGAAGAACGAATCCTTTGGTTTTTTTAATCTTCCCGCCTCTCTCTCTCCCCGCGTGCTCTGCCAAAAACCTGAAGCCCCACACCCTTTGATGATGAGGAGCCAGGGGAGCCGCGCCTTGCCAGTCGCACCCACTGGCCGACCGACCGGCGCTGCCCTGCCCCATGCGGAACGATAATGTGCCCCGCTCCCTTGCCCCCTATAAATGGCGACTCAACGCCAGCACACGAGAGAGAGAAAAAACGAAAAGAGAGGGACCAAAAAGAAGGATCGAACGAGAAAGAACCGTTAGTAAACCCAAAACGAAAACTAAAGAAGAGGGAAGCACACGGAGGAGAAAGGAAGAGCAGTAACCTCTCCCTCCGCCGTTTGAAACTGTAGCACCGCTTGGAGCCACCGTCCGTGAGCCACGACACCGCCACCGGCCTCCACCGAAGCTGTCAGCTCAGCAAGCCATCGTCTCCTCCGCGCCAGGTAAGCTCTTCTTCCCCCATATTTTTTTCGTTTCTGTTGGTTTATTTCCTGCATGCAGAACGCATAGCATTCTGCATGCAGGAGGGTGGGTGAAAAATAATTCCCCCCGCCATCTTTGTGGCTGGGCCAGGCTGATGCTGGCCCAGCGGTAATGTTTTTTGTTCTTGGGCCAGAATGGTTCTAGCCCATTCATTTTGTTACTAGGCCAGATGGGTTCTGGCCCAGCCATGCATTCTGGGCCAGCCGAAAATGAGAGATTGAATGGGCCGAGATCGGCCCAATCCATTTTTGGGCTGATGTCTGGCCCATTTATTTGGGCCGGCCCAGCCCATATTATATACTATATTATATATTATAATATTTTATATTATGTGTGTGTGTGTATATATATATATAAATTAAAAAAATATATTCTGAAAAATATTTGAAAAAATATTGTTTATTTTCCTGCATATTTTTTGTCAAAATGGTTTAATATTGGTTTGTATTTTTATACCGTAAAGATACAAATCCAGTATTAAAATACCCGGTTTTCGTCAAAAACATCAAAAAATTTTAAAAAATAAAAAATATTTTTCTTTCAAAACTTATGAAAAATCCTTAAAAATATTGTTGATTTTCCTGCATATTTTTATCAAATTGACTTAATATTGGTTTGTATTTTTATACCGTAAAGATACAAATCCAGTATTAAAATACCCGTTTTTCGTCAAGAAAAAAGTTTATAAAAAAAAAATATTTTGTTTTCATGCATACGGCCTAGTCTCTCCAATATATATATATATATATATATATATATATATATATATATATAAGTATTATAACATTATATTTTCACACAACAAAGGAAATTTCAAAACAATATATGTATTAGCATGCATTTTGGCTTTAATAACTAGTTTATTCAAGCCATGAGAACTAGGCCAATATTTCAAAAATTCTAAAAAATTCTTTTTCTCTTCTTGTAGTATTTGGGATTACGAATTTATGCGTAAAACATATTCCTAATATTAAAAATAAAGTTTTTGTATAGACGTTAGAACGATTAGGATTTTACCCGATAAGATAAAGACCTCCTTACCGAGGAGGATTTTTCTTGAACCATGGATAGACTAACAACTAGAAACACAATAACACCTTAGTTTTTATCAGACAATCAAACAATGCAGCTTACCTTAGGTAAGGCGTATTTGGGGTGCTAATACCTTCCCTTTATGCAACCAGTTCCCGTACCCGATCTCTGAGACTAGTTAGGGTTCCTAGTGACCAAAATACTAGGTGGCGACTCCCATTCCATTTTCTACCAATAAGCAACAAGAATTTCTTGTCTCCCCAATATCTGACACATAGAAATAGATTTACATTTTTTAGATTTAAAATGGAAAAAACAACAATATATTTTCGCCGCGACGCCGCACACGTACGACACATAGATAGAAGAGAAGAGAAGTAGCTTACCGTTTGCTAGACATAGATAGAAGAGAAGTAATTTTTCCTTGTTGTTATTTGAGGTGACATTTGAAGTGTACATTTGAGAATTTTAAAGTGACAATTCAAAGCTTAAGGTGACACATTTGAAAATTTTAAGTTGAAAAAGGTTTTTACTTGCAGGAAAGGGATACGTAAGAAAGTTGGTTGAGTTATTATTGAGCCAAAAAATCAAGAGTTGATGCAATCAAGAGATGATGAAGCAATTAAGTCGACATTTGAAAAAAGAAGTGAATGATTAAAATTTATGTACTCGATTGAGATAAAAATAAAAAATAATATACCATTTATTTTAAATTTCAAAGGATAACAGTTCCCGGTGACTTTAGAAAATTCGAATTTTCTAGGTATTTTTTAAACATAATTTTAAAGAATATGTTTGCTAAAAGAATTCAAATCTTTATTTTCGTGGCACATGAAAGTGAAAGGGTAATCATTGATACTTCCCTGCTGAGTATTTTTCTTTGAATTCAATAAATTTAAAATCATTTTGAGTTTAAAAATGAAATTTTAAATGTGTCAAATAACTATCTCAACCTAATAGTTTAAGGTGTTATGTAAGGTTTTAGGATATGATTTATATTATTCTCTAATACATTCTTTCAAGTGAAAGTCATTTGAGCTTGAAACTTGCACAGACCCACATTATCTTATGCTTAATTTTTATCAAATAAATATGGATGATGAGATTCGAACTCGTGACCGCCTGGTCATCAAGGTTCTAATATCATGTTAACGAACTATCTCAACTCAATAGCTTAAGCTGTTATATGAGGTTTCAGGATTTAATTTATATTAAAATGAAATTCAATCTTTAAAATGGTATAAAGTAAATTAAAAGCCAATTCTTGTTATGTGCTATGCTAAAAAGAATAAATTTATATTAAAACTAGTTTTTCTCAAATACTCATCTTCCTATTTTCTTAGAAATCTTTGAAGGAATAAGATAAAACTTATGAAAATAATATAAAAAACAAGAGAAATTAAAATTGATCTCTTTTTATCATATGAATTCAATTTATTTATCAATTTGAGGTGTACATTTGAAAATTTTAAAGTGACATTTCAAAGGTTAAGGTGACAAATTTGAAAATTTTAAGTTGAAAAAAGGTTTTTACTTGCAGGGAAGGGACACGTAAGAAAGATGGTTGAGTTATTATTGAGCCAAAAAATCAAGAGTTGATCCAATCAATAATTAATTGTCAGTTTTAGTTTTTTTACTTCAATAATTGTAATTTTAACAAAAGAGAGAGAAAATATTTTAATTGAGAAAAAGGAATTCCCTGGGACCCAATTTAATTTGGGAACTTATGTACGAGAAGTTATCCCTAAAGTAAAATTGCAAAATGACATTTGAGTGATTGGTACGTAGTCTAATTTAACGTTTGTCAATTTTAGTCAAGATTATTACCAAAGGCTTTAGAACACTGTATAGCTAGTGACTTGTATTTTTCTCCTTAGAGATATACACTCCATTTAATTTTCCATATCAACATTTTTCACGAAACCTGTTGAATTTCAATATCAATTAGGACTTAAATTCATAAACTTTCAAATTCGTAAGAATTCTAATATTATTAAGACTTCACAGTATTAAGATTATTATCAGTAGGAGTTTTCATCATAGACATGCGATTTGGAGTTTAGGCTAGCTTCACTCATGGCGTCCAACTTGCACATTACCTTGGATACAAGTAAAGCCCGCCCAAAACCCCTAGGAAATATATGTTTTTTACAAAGAAAGTGCACATTACCTTTGAGTATTGTCGCACCCTAAAAAAATCCTGGAGTGCGGCATCGGCTGGTAATTTTTCTCGTATGTTGTGTTTGTCTTGAATTCGTTCGTTGGAGTCGCCACCTAGTAATTCATTGAGGGCTAATAGGAAACCTGATGTACTAGTCTTGTCAGAGATCGCGGGTAAGGGACTGGTTGTGGTTAGGGAAGGTATTAGCACCCCTAACGCACCCTACCTGAGGTAAGCTGCTTCGTAGAATTGATGTGTCAAATAAGTTTTAAAATTTGGTTCATTCATCGAATTTTAGAAAATACAACTTACGTGTAAGTTCATAATTCTTTATCCGTGAACAAATCAGAATATTAAATTCTTCTTTATTCTTGCAATTTTATCATAATAATAAAAAAAATCATTCATAAACAAAAATACACACCACATTCACTTTCAAGCTTTGTTGACTTGATGTGATTTTAAAAATAAAATTTTAGCTCAATTCTTAGGCTTTGATAAATCAGTTATTAGTTTCCAGAATATATGTAGATACATGTTCTACATTTTTATGGAAAATACAACATGATTTTTATCTATCCTTTAGATATTTGTGCATATAAATTGTCGCACCCCCAAAAAAATTCAAAATTTTCATATTGCGGGTTCGACTGGCGAAAATTTCTTTTATTTTTATTTGATTTGGTTCTTTGGAGCCGCCACCTAGTATTTTGGTCACTAGGAACCCTAACTGGTCTCAGAGATCGGGTACGGAGACTGGTTGCGTAAAGGGAAGGTATTAGCACCCCAAATACGCCTTACCTAAGGTAAGCTGCATTGTTTTATTGTCTGATAAAAATAATAAAAAAAAACTAAAGTGTTATTGTGTTTTCCTAGTTGTTGGTCTGTCTATGGTTCAAGAAAAATCCCCCTCAGTAAGGAGGTCTTTATCTTATCGGGTAAAAATCCTAACCGTTCTAACGTCCATACCAAAATTTTATTAATAATATTTAGGAATACGTTTTACGTATAAATTCGTAATCCCAAATATTAAAAGAAAACAAAAAGATTTTTTTAGAATTTTTGAAATATTGGCCTAGTTCTCATGGCTTGAATAAACTGGTTATTAAAGCCAAAATGCATGTTAATACATATATTGTTTTGAAAATTTTCTTTGTTGTGTGAAAATATGATGTTATAATATTTATGTATATATATTGGAGAGACTAGGCCGTATTTTAAAACAAAAAACAATTTTTAGAAAATATTATTTTTTATGCTTTGACGAAAATCGGGTATTTTAATACTGAGCTTGTATCCTTACGGTATAAAAATACAACCCAATATTAAACCATTTTGGTAAAAATATGCAGAAAAATAAACAACATTTTTAGGGACTTTTTAGAAATTTTTTTGAAAGCAAAAACATTTTTTATTCTGAAAATCTTTGATATTTTGACGAAAACCGGGTATTTATAACACTGGTTTTATATCTTTACGGTATAAAAATACAAACCAAAATTAAACCATTTTGGTAAAAATATGCAGAAAAATAAACAACATTTTTAGGGACTTTTTAGAATTTTTTTGAAAGCAAAAACATTTTGTATTCTGAAAATCTTTGATGTTTTGACGAAAACCGGGTATTTATAACACTGGTTTTGTATCTTTACAGTATAAAAATACAAACCAAAATTAAAAAAATTTTGACAAAAATATGCAGAAAAATCAACAATATTTTTTAAAGATTTTTCAAAATATTTATTTTTTTTTATTATTATATTTTATATATATATACATATATACACACATATAATATAATATATAATATATAATATAAAAATAATTCGGGCTGGGCCGGCCCAAATATCTGGGCCGGACTTGGCCCAGAGAGCTGGTATGGGCCAGACCTGGTCTGGCCCGTCAGATACAAGGCCGGGCCAGACTTAGTCTGGCCCAATAAAAGAAGAAAAAAAATGTGCTGGGCCAGGATCCACCTGGCCCAGCTACACATCAACAGAGGGGGGGGGGAATTAATTCCCCCCTCCTCCCTGCATGCAGAATGTTCATTCTGCATGCAGGGGAAAAAAATGAAAAAACTAACGAGAGGGGGGAGAGGAGCTGACCTGGCGTGGAGGAGGCGGTGCTGCGGTGGCTCCGCGGTGGCGTGGCTTCCCGGGCGGCGCTGCGGCTCCTTCTCTCTTCGGTGTTCGGTTCTCTCTCTCTCTTCGGCCTCCTCTCTCTCTCTCCTCCCTTCGGGTGTCTCTTTTTTTTTTTTTCTTCGGTTTTCTCTTCTATTTATAGGGGCAGAACCGTGGGGGACCATCGCGTGTAACGGCTGGTCGGCCAATATCTAAAGGTGGTGGGGGCGAGGAGAGAGAGGCGCGAGAAGAATTTTCGAATTTTTTTCTCTTCTGTTCTGTTAAAACAGGGGGAAGGAGGAAGATGAACAGTGTCGTTCAAAACGACACCGTTCTGATTTTCCTCGTTTTTTTTTTTTTTTTTTTTTTTTTTTTTTTTTTTTTTTTATGAAACGGCGTCGTTTTGGGTAAAACGCGCCGTTTCATTTAAATGGTTAAACTTCAAATCAGTCCCCAAAATTCGGTCCCCGCCCCTCTTGTTGGCCGCCTTTTTCACTTTGGTCCTTGGCCTCTGATTTATGCAATTGAGCCCCTAATTGATCAATAAACTTCCAATTTCTTCAATTAAACCCCTGAAACAAATCCAAACAGCCCCCTCTATCTTTGCGCCTTCTCCAAATTGGTCCCTGGTTTCGGATTTTCACAATTAAGTCCCTAATTGGCCCTTAAACTTCAATATTTATGCAATTGAGCCCCTGATTTGACCCAATAAATTCCTAAAAAATATATTTTGGCCCCAGAACTTAAATTTCTCCAAATTAAAGCCCAAATTGACTTAAAAATCAATTTTTCTTGCAATCAAATCTTCTATAAATTCAAATAAAAATCCAATTAAATCCATAAAAATCCAATTAAGTCCATAAACATCCAAATTTGGGCTTTTCTCCTCAAAATTCAAATTTTCCTTCTCAATAGGGCTTTCATCCTTCAAGAATATACTTTCAAAAATTTAATCCTTGTATTTTTGAATTTCTTGACCAATTTTCTGACTGTTTCATGAGCGCTTCTGCCTTCTGTTATTTTTTCTAAACTCTTTTGGCTATTTATTTTATTTTTCATGGGGACCCAAAAATGGGTTACAACAGATGCCCCCTCTTTATAATACTTACGGAGCATGGGTTTTGCGCAGTAAGTGTTATAAAGATAAACCCAAAACGGAACTCCCGAAACTGATATGGTCGAAGCTTGATTTATCTGAAACTTTGTCCTTTACAACAATCCTCCTTAGCCCAAAAACTATGATCAAAACTTAGCCATCTCGAGATCCTTATCCAGCAATCCTCTGAATTCTTACTTTAGTTTGATCAATATGGAAATCCATCCGAGATCCTATCTGGTGATCTCCTTTAACCTGGAATCCCATCTGGCGATTTCTTTACCCATAACCGATACAAAAAATGTGTGTGTGGTCTCATTATGATGGGTGACCTGCCCGAATGGAAAAGGGAAAGAGTGGTCTCATTCTTTGGGTGACCTACCCAGGGGGAAGAATGGCCTTATTATTATGGGTGACCTACCCAGGTAAAAAAAATGGAGAATGGTCTCATTGTATGGGTGACCTACCCAAAAAAATAATGGTCTCATTGTATGGGTGACCTACCCAGAAAAAAGGAAGAGTGGTCTCATTCTTTGGGTGACCTACCCAGGGGAAGGAATGGCCTCATTCTTATGGGTGACCTACCCAGGTAAACAAAAAGATGGAGAATGGTCTCATTGTATGGGTGACCTACCCAAGAAAAATGATGGTCTCACTGTATGGGTGACTAACCCAAAAAAAATGATGGTCTCATTGTATGGGTGACGAACCCCAGAAAAATGATGGTCTCATTGTATGGGTGACCTACCCAAGAAAAATGATGGAGAATGGTCTCATTGTATGGGTGACCTACTCAGAAAAATAATGGTCTCATTGTACGGGTGACCTACCCAAGAAAAATGAGGGTCTCATTGTATGGGTGACTAACCCAAGGGGAATAATTCTTAGTAAACTCCATGCTTTTCTAAGAAATAGTTTCAATATAAGGTCCCTTCTGGCGACCTTCCTTGATGAATGTCGAAGTACGAGATCCCTTCTAGTGATCTCAAATAACTTGGAATCTCATCTGGCGATTCCTTTTATTCAAAGCTGAAATATTAGGTCCCTTCTGGCGACCCTTATCGAAATATGAGATCCCTTCTGGCGATCTCCTTTAGCCAAACAACTTGGAATCCCATCTGGCGATTCCTTTTATACCAAAGCTGAAATTTGAGGTCCCTTCTGGCGACCTTCATTGGTGAATATTTAAAAACGAGACCCCTTCTGGCGATCTCAAACTACTTGGAATCCCATCTTGTGATTCCTTTTATTCAAAACTGAAATATGAGGTCCCTTCTGGCGACCTCCATCGAAATACGAGATCCCTTCTGGCGATCTCAACAACTTGGAATCACATCTAGCGATTCCTTTTTACCGAATGCTATCGATGTCGTTCTTCCTGCTGGCAGGGTTTGAAAACCATTATCTTCTCTTCTTGTTGTTCTAGAATCAACTTAATGATTCTTTCTTCGTCCATAATCTTGTTGGAATGCGCTAAGATCTCCTCCTGTAACGATCCAAAAAAAAAAAATATATATATATATATGCAATGATTCATGATTAGATGCAATGCATGCATTTATACCTGGTTTTGAAACATAGGTCCCAGCCTCTTCTTCTAGTTCATGAGACTCCTTCTTAACATGAACTTGCTTTTGAAGTCGTATGCTGCATTCATCTCTCGTGTTGCCTATCATATTCTTGTAGAAAAGGTCTTTGACTTTCTTCAAGTAGTCCTTTTCTTAAAATGTATGACTTGTATTTGCCTCTTTGTCATGCTTTTGTCAAATGCTTTAGCTTGGTTTTCAAATCGTAAAACTTTTCATAAAACATCCCGTCTTGCCCCCTAGTATAGGGGTGCGATATTAGTCTGGGTTTTTATATAGAAAAGCAATTCATTCAGCCGGTGATAAACTTTTTTAGTGAGTGAATAGATAATGATTTTATTATTATTTCAAAATGCCATTGTTATGGTTGATAAACTCTATTCTTTAAAAGACAATTACAAAGTGACCACTTAAACATTTATCCATGCTATCAGAGATAGGGTTGTACTTTATGGTTAGCTTTTCTTAAATTTCATATTAAATCATTTTATTGATACTTTATTTGTAAACACTCAAACTTGTTAAAAAAAAAAAAAAATGCATAAACTCATCATTTATTTAAAGAAAAGGTAAGCTCAAAGACAAACACAAAAATCTGGCTGGCAATATGAGCTCTGAATGCTCACTAGAGAAAATAAAAGCAAAGACAAAAGCAAATGACAAAAACATGCTAAGGCAAATAAAGTTGTTTTACATTTTGAAAACTACGAGAAGTTCTTGGGTCAACCCGTTCTGAAACTTCTTCTAGTGTGTGGAAAGTCAACCGAGGCAATGCTTCATCTTCCTTCCCCACTTGCATTTCCTTGTCTTCTCCTTCGATCTCGCCTTCTTCATTATTGACGACTCTTGACCAAGGTTTTCCAACCTTTATCCCCTATCACTTTTGTCATGACCATGCAATGGATTTGAATTGATATTGGGTGTGTCTTCAAATGACACCCATCCTATCTTGATGAGCTTCAACAACTTGTTCTTGAAACCGTAGCACGTTTCAAGACAATGCCCAGGAATACCAGCATGGTACTCGCAAGTCAACTCGGGCTTATACCAGATGGGGAATGGTGGCTGTAGTGGTAATGTAGGGATAGGAGCTATTTGTCCAATGCTTAGTAATTTGGCATATATATCCTTCAGAGGCATGGGTAATGGCGGTAGTTGTTCTGAAATGTATCTTGTGTTTGGTCGTTGGTGGTTGTTTTGGGTGTTTGACTGGCCATTTGCTCGATTAGGGGAAAAAGGTTTGTTAAAGTTTACGTGGGCCACATGAGAGGTAGGTATTTGTGGGTTATATGAATCTGTTATCTTGTCATTGGACCCACCTTCGAAGTTGTTAACGGGACCTTTTAATTTTCTTCCAAAAAAACCCTTTGTCTCCAATGGCTCAATTATGCGTCCAGCTTTAATCCCTTGCTCGATTCTTTCCGCTATGCGTACAACATCATAGAAATGTTGAGATGAGCTACCCATTAAATGCTCATAGTAGGGTGCCTTAAATGTATTGGCGAACAAATTCACCATCTCCGTTTCTATCAAAGGGGGTTGCACATGCATGGCCTCGTCCCTCCACCTTTGCGCATAAGCCCTTACTGATTCTTGGCTTCTCTTTTCCATTGACATAAGGCTCATTCGATCTGGAGCAATTTCCAAATTGAACTTGTATTGCTTAAGGAAAGCCTCAACTAAATCCTTCCATTTCTTGATCTTGGCATTATCCAGCCTCATGTACCAACTTAGCGCCGACCCCGATAGACTATCTTGGAAAAAGTAGATCAGTAACTTATCGTCATGAATCACCTCAGCCATCTTATTGCAATAAGATCGAAGGTGAGTGTTTGGGCATTCCAACCCAGTGTACTTTATAAACTCCGGTATCCTAAATTTTTTTTGGTACCGTGATGTTTGGTACCAAACATATTTCAGACGCTCGCATGGGGTCAAACCAGTCATTTCCCTCGATTGCTCTTAACCTTTCTTCCAAAGCTGATATCTTGTCATCGTTCATAAAACCAGTGGACCTATTATCGGAAGGCCCATCTGCTGTGATGTGAGCTTGAGGGGGCTGAATGGGAATGGCAGGTGCAAAGTGTTGCCCCGTCGCTGAATCTGCCCCCAAGTTCTGAGATATCCCCGGGACATGAACTGACGGCGCTCCTATAGGTGGTTGGGTAGATGTTCCCTCCCCGTTCTTCGCTCTTAAAAGTTGCTCAAGCAGATTGGTCAGTCGAGAAACTTCATTTTTCACAGATTCCAACTCGGTCTGGTAGTGCGACTCTAAGTGAGCTCTTTCTTCGTTTTCCATTCTTGATCTGGACCGGGTTTGGTGGACTCTGGATGTGGGACCTATGTTTCACGATCTGGAATGTATATGATAAACAAAAATATGTGATGAAGATGTGATGCATAAGTGATGCGCGATGAGTTTATCCTTATTGATCTTGATGCAAATAAGATACATATCCTAAGGACAAGCTCTATTTATTAAGTGAGAGTGGGTAGTTTTTTCTATCTAGTCTTGAAGGTTCTCATATCTGCCCAGTGACGTTCTTCGTAAAGAAGTATAGGGGCGTTGCAAGGAACAGTTAAGACACGTATGCCCACCATTACCAAGCAGGCACTCAGATATGAGTTGGGTGTTTCACGCATTTAAACCCTGACCAATAGTCTTAGGGTAAATCGCTAATTCCCCACTTAACTTAAGGCTTGTGTGTGCTTTTCAAAATTAAGGCAAGTGATGCATGAGACAATTGTATATAATGCATGAATAAATGCGCGTAAAAATAAAAACAAATACGCGATTAAATAAAAGGAAAGGCATATAAAAAATAAGCACAGGCAAACACAAATAAATCAGACAAAAACAAAGCTTAGTCTACAAGGTCCCCAGTGGAGTCGCCATTCTGTCGCACCCCCAAAAAAATTCAAAATTTTCATATTGCGGGTTCGACTGGCGAAAATTTCTTTTATTTTTATTTGATTTGGTTCTTTGGAGCCGCCACCTAGTATTTTGGTCACTAGGAACCCTAACTGGTCTCAGAGATCGGGTACGGAGACTGGTTGCGTAAAGGGAAGGTATTAGCACCCCAAATACGCCTTACCTAAGGTAAGCTGCATTGTTTTATTGTCTGATAAAAATAATAAAAAAAAACTAAAGTGTTATTGTGTTTTCCTAGTTGTTGGTCTGTCTATGGTTCAAGAAAAATCCCCCTCAGTAAGGAGGTCTTTATCTTATCGGGTAAAAATCCTAACCGTTCTAACGTCCATACCAAAATTTTATTAATAATATTTAGGAATACGTTTTACGTATAAATTCGTAATCCCAAATATTAAAAGAAAACAAAAAGATTTTTTTAGAATTTTTGAAATATTGGCCTAGTTCTCATGGCTTGAATAAACTGGTTATTAAAGCCAAAATGCATGTTAATACATATATTGTTTTGAAAATTTTCTTTGTTGTGTGAAAATATGATGTTATAATATTTATGTATATATATTGGAGAGACTAGGCCGTATTTTAAAACAAAAAACAATTTTTAGAAAATATTATTTTTTATGCTTTGACGAAAATCGGGTATTTTAATACTGAGCTTGTATCCTTACGGTATAAAAATACAACCCAATATTAAACCATTTTGGTAAAAATATGCAGAAAAATAAACAACATTTTTAGGGACTTTTTAGAAATTTTTTTGAAAGCAAAAACATTTTTTATTCTGAAAATCTTTGATATTTTGACGAAAACCGGGTATTTATAACACTGGTTTTATATCTTTACGGTATAAAAATACAAACCAAAATTAAACCATTTTGGTAAAAATATGCAGAAAAATAAACAACATTTTTAGGGACTTTTTAGAATTTTTTTGAAAGCAAAAACATTTTGTATTCTGAAAATCTTTGATGTTTTGACGAAAACCGGGTATTTATAACACTGGTTTTGTATCTTTACAGTATAAAAATACAAACCAAAATTAAAAAAATTTTGACAAAAATATGCAGAAAAATCAACAATATTTTTTAAAGATTTTTCAAAATATTTATTTTTTTTTATTATTATATTTTATATATATATACATATATACACACATATAATATAATATATAATATATAATATAAAAATAATTCGGGCTGGGCCGGCCCAAATATCTGGGCCGGACTTGGCCCAGAGAGCTGGTATGGGCCAGACCTGGTCTGGCCCGTCAGATACAAGGCCGGGCCAGACTTAGTCTGGCCCAATAAAAGAAGAAAAAAAATGTGCTGGGCCAGGATCCACCTGGCCCAGCTACACATCAACAGAGGGGGGGGGGAATTAATTCCCCCCTCCTCCCTGCATGCAGAATGTTCATTCTGCATGCAGGGGAAAAAAATGAAAAAACTAACGAGAGGGGGGAGAGGAGCTGACCTGGCGTGGAGGAGGCGGTGCTGCGGTGGCTCCGCGGTGGCGTGGCTTCCCGGGCGGCGCTGCGGCTCCTTCTCTCTTCGGTGTTCGGTTCTCTCTCTCTCTTCGGCCTCCTCTCTCTCTCTCCTCCCTTCGGGTGTCTCTTTTTTTTTTTTTCTTCGGTTTTCTCTTCTATTTATAGGGGCAGAACCGTGGGGGACCATCGCGTGTAACGGCTGGTCGGCCAATATCTAAAGGTGGTGGGGGCGAGGAGAGAGAGGCGCGGGAAGAATTTTCGAATTTTTTTCTCTTCTGTTCTGTTAAAACAAGGGGAAGGAGGAAGATGAACAGTGTCGTTCAAAACGACACCGTTCTGATTTTCCTCGTTTTTTTTTTTTTTTTTTTTTTTTTTTTTTTTTTTTTTTTTATGAAACGGCGTCGTTTTGGGTAAAACGCGCCGTTTCATTTAAATGGTTAAACTTCAAATCAGTCCCCAAAATTCGGTCCCCGCCCCTCTTGTTGGCCGCCTTTTTCACTTTGGTCCTTGGCCTCTGATTTATGCAATTGAGCCCCTAATTGATCAATAAACTTCCAATTTCTTCAATTAAACCCCTGAAACAAATCCAAACAGCCCCCTCTATCTTTGCGCCTTCTCCAAATTGGTCCCTGGTTTCGGATTTTCACAATTAAGTCCCTAATTGGCCCTTAAACTTCAATATTTATGCAATTGAGCCCCTGATTTGACCCAATAAATTCCTAAAAAATATATTTTGGCCCCAGAACTTAAATTTCTCCAAATTAAAGCCCAAATTGACTTAAAAATCAATTTTTCTTGCAATCAAATCTTCTATAAATTCAAATAAAAATCCAATTAAATCCATAAAAATCCAATTAAGTCCATAAACATCCAAATTTGGGCTTTTCTCCTCAAAATTCAAATTTTCCTTCTCAATAGGGCTTTCATCCTTCAAGAATATACTTTCAAAAATTTAATCCTTGTATTTTTGAATTTCTTGACCAATTTTCTGACTGTTTCATGAGCGCTTCTGCCTTCTGTTATTTTTTCTAAACTCTTTTGGCTATTTATTTTATTTTTCATGGGGACCCAAAAATGGGTTACAACATAAATTAAATTCATTTTTTTTTATTCAATAACATACATAAAAAAAAATACAAGCACACACAAACATTTCTTTTTTCTTTTTCTTTTTTTTTATTATCACTTTCTCTTTCTTTTCTTTTTTTCTTTTTCTTTTACATCCACATTTACATAATACAAATAAAAAAATTCAAAACCAAATAAAAAAAAATACATCAAACAAATTTTAAATTACAAAACAGCCCCTAAACAATCTAGAAACCACTTCTGCACCTCCGGAACAGTGCCAGGCACACTTCAGGAACGGCAAGACAGTGGCGGCGCGTCTGCTCCACGCGCCACCGCCACTGGCGGCGCGTGGGTTCACGTGCCGCCACAGAAGAAATCCAGCAACAGGGGGGTCTGGGTCGACTTCTTCCCCTCTTCTATCCTCGCCGGCGCCGACCTGCAGATCAAGCAAAGAACACACACCAGTCGATTTTAATTTTTGTTCTTTGTTTTCAATTTATTTTTTTCTCTTCCTCTTCGTTTCGGACCTGCTTCCCTCCGCCGATCTGTTCTTGTTTCTTCTTCTTCTCCGGTGGCAGATCGGTCGTGGAGGAGGAGTGGCTCACCGGTTCTGCCTTGCTTGGGCTGCTGGATCCGGAGTCGGGTTTCGTTGCACGCGCCACCGACAGACTGCCCGTGTGGATGGCTGGATCAGAGACTTCTTCCCCCCCTCCTTCATTTCTACACCGGCGGTGTCGTCCACCGCTTGCTATAGTTGAGAGACCGGCACCCTTAAAGTCAGTTTTTTTGCCCCCTTTTACTGTCTTTCGGCCTCCCTTCTACTACTTCATCATCCCCACACTCAGCTGATGTTAGCAGCGGAGAGGAAGAGAGAGTGAGGGGATTATTGTTGCGTTCAGTCGGCGACGATGGGTGAAGTGGAGGTCTGGTGGAGGTGCTGCTGTTGAGAGGAGGAGAGGGGGTAGCGGCCGGCCGATTCAAGAGAGAAAGAAGGACAGATCGGGGGGGAAATAATAAATCAGAGAGGGGGGACCGTGAGGGTGAGAAGGGAGTGGCTGTGCTCGCTGGCGAGAAGAAGGAAAAAATCTGATGAGGGGGGCTAGGGAGGCGCCGGCATGGCGACTGAGGAAGAAGAAAAATCAGAAAGTGGGGGGGGTGGCCGGCGGCTTGATTTTGGTGAGGGGAGAAAAAATTAGGCTCTTAGGGTTTCTGTTTTGTGTTCCCTCTCCCCAAAATTACCAAATGACCCCCCCCCTTATCCTTTGAGTTTTCAACCCATATTTATAGGTAAAATGTTACCCGAGTATCAAAATTGGTCCCTCAACTTTTTTTTTTTGTAAATTTTGATTTTTCTTGTTTTTTTCTTGTATTTTTAAAAATGAGCAAAATCAACATCAATTCTATGAGAAAAATAATGATTTTAAAATGACGCGTGAAAAGTCGAACGCGTTCGAAAAAACAATTGAAAATTAAAATTCTTTTTAGAAGACGTTGAAAATGCTAAAAACATTGCAAATATATTTAAAAACATATTTTTTTGGATTTTTGTTGTTTTTCACTATTTTTGGATTTTTCAAAAAATTTATTAAAAAGGTGGGTCAAAAATTGGGTAACAACAAGTATTACGAGATGATTGTTTGTTATAAAATATTTTTTATTTTTGAAAAATGATTTATATATAAAGTGAATTTATAGAAAGTAAATTATTTTCTGATGTTTAGTAATGTCATGAAAAAATAAATTGTAAAACATTTTCTAGTATTTGGCAATATCATGAAAAATAACTTATTAATATTTATTTTCTAGTTTATTAAAAGAATGGCAAGTAAAACTTTGACTGATAAAAAAATAGAAGGATAATGAAATTGAAAAAAAATCTAATTTCATAAATGATTTCAAATTAAAAATAGCAAAAGAAAATAAAGATAAAATCTTATAAA
This sequence comes from Populus davidiana, assembly GCA_030145905.1. Lineage (NCBI taxonomy): Eukaryota > Viridiplantae > Streptophyta > Magnoliopsida > Malpighiales > Salicaceae > Populus > Populus davidiana. Next base: position 1,937,690 of record CM057807.1, on the reverse strand, counting down.
TAAAACTAGTAAAAATAACCATCTCAACCTAATAAATTAAATTGTTATATAAGGTTTCATGATATAATTTATATTAAAATAAAACTCAATCTTTAAAATGGTATAAAGTAAATTAAAGGCCAATTCCTATTATTTACTATGCTAAAAAGAATAAATTTATATTAAAACTAGTTTTTCTCAAAATACTCATCTTCCTATTTTCTAAGAGATCTTTGAAGGAATAAGATAAAAGTTATGAAAATATTATAAAAAAACAAGATAAATTAAAATTTATCTCTTTCAATCATATGAATTCAATCAATTTGACATTTGAGGTGTACATTTGAGAATTTTAAAGTGACAATTCAAAGCTTAAGGTGACACATTTGAAAATTTTAAGTTGAAAAAAGGTTTTAACTTGCAGGGAAGGGATACGTAAGAAAGATGGTTGAGTTATTATTGAGCCAAAAAATCAAGAGTTGATCCAATCAATAATAAATTGTCAATGTTAGTTTTTTTTCCTCCAATAATTGTAATTTTAATAAAAAAGAGAGAGAAAATTATGAATTTCGATAGACGGATGATCATGAGATTAAGAATTTCCAATACATGCAATAGATACCTAATTGAGAAAAAGGACTTCCTTGGGACCCAATTTAAGTTGGGAACTTGTGTACGAGAAGTTATCCCTAAAGTAAAATTGCAAAATGACATTTGAGTGATTGATACGTGTTCTAATTTAACATGTGGTTAACATTTGTCAATTTTAGTCAAGATCATTACAGGAATAACATTAATTATATATTGAGTCTCATTTAAAAGTTTAAGTTATTGTGCTGAGAAGATTATTTGATATGGTATCAAAGTCTTGATAACCAAACAGTTATGAATTTGAATCTCACCATTCTCATTTATTCAATAAAAATCAAGTACATTGTAGTGTAAGTCTATACAAGTTTCAAGTTTAAAGGGTTTTCACTTCAGAAGAGTGTTAAAAAATAATATAAAGGTTATATATTAAGATTTCACTTAATATTTTAAATTATTAGATTGAAATGGTTTTTTTGATAGATTATTACCAAATGCTTTACAACAATGTATAGCTAGTGGCTTTTATTTTTCTCGTCAAAGATATACACTTCAAATAAGGAAGCCGCCTCCATTTAATTTTCCATATCAACATTTTTCACGAAACCAGTTCACACTTCAAATCAGTACTTCATATATACTGTATGGCATAGTATACTTTGTCACATCCGGACATCACAGTAACAAAATAACAGTCATGAGAACATTTAAAAATAACAGTTAAAGTCACCCATATTTGTTATCATTATGTTAGGATTGTTGAATTCCAATACCGATTAGGATTTAAATTTATAAAATTTAAAATTCGTAAGAATTCTAATATTATTAAGACTTTACAGTATTAAGATTATTTTCAGTTGGAGTCTTAACAATTTTTCATCATAGACTTGCGATTTGGAGTTTATGCTAGCTTCACTCATGGCGTCCAACTTGCACATTACCTTGGATACAAGTAAAGCCCGCCCAAAACTCCTAGGAAATATATGTTTTTTTTACAAAGAAAGTGCTTAGAGTATTACGAGATGATTGTTTGTTAGAAAATATTTTTTAAAAAAATTATATATAAAATAAATTTCTAGAAAGTGAATTATTTTTTTATGTTTAATAGTATCATGAAAAAATAAATTATAAAAATATTTTCTAGTATTTAACTATGTCATGAAAAATAACTTATTAATATTTGTTTTCAAGTTTATTAAAAGAATGATGAGCAAAAATTTAGTTGATAAAAAAATTAAAGGAGGATGAAATTAAAAAAAAATATATAATTTCATAAATTACTTCAAATAAAAAATAACAATAAAAAAATAGAGACCAAATCTTACAGATAAAAAAAATAAAAGAGGATGAAATTGAAAAAAAAAATCAATTTCATAAATTATTTCAAGTTGAATAAATAGGAATAAAAAAATAGAAATCAAATCTGATAAATAAAAAAATTTCAATTGAGAAAATGATAAGATAAAAATAAATAATAATTAAAAGAATGAGTATCAAAGTTGATATAAAAATTAAATTAAATCAAATTCTAAGGGATAAATAGAAAAAAAATTCAAAACAAAATATACAACAATCAAAAGATTAATGATCAAATTTAATATAATTAATAAATAATAAGATATTTTAATTTGTTTTGTAATTCTCTAGAAAATATTTTCTACTCAAAGTAAAAGGAAAACACTTTTTTGAAAATTACGGCTAATTAAAGGGCTAATATTTAAAATTTAAATATGTTCATGGTTATCATAGGATAGTTTATATGTATTTTTAAGAGGATAAATTATTATATATACTTAGTGCTTCAAATCATTCATAAGTTATGCTACAACAAATAACACATGGAAATGGTACATTTAATTATCCATTTAGTTAATATAGATGAATTGATAGTCTTAATCCATCTTACAATTTCTCGTATAAGAGAGACAGGTACAAAATAGGTGATGCTAATTTATTTGAGCTATAAAAATTAGTCAATCATAAATAATAAAATAAAATGATCGAAAATGAATTATTTGATAATTGAAATTTTATTTTAACGAAGGAAAATAACAACGTTGGAATTACAATTATTTATTCTAGAAGTCAAGTTTTATTACATATAGCATCTGGAATCTAATAATTATTTGACGCACCAAGGGACACTCTTCCTTTCTAATTTGATACAAGTCGCTCCCATGAGCAATTATATCAAATTAATTAGTCCCTTTTTTCTTACGAAATTATAAAGGCTTAATAAGTAAGGACATCACCCGATCCTTGGTCTCAAGATGTTCAATAGCATGCCCATCTCCATATTGGTAAATGCATTGTGCCGTTCGTGCAAGGTTGACTGCAACACCAATGATAGTTTGAGAGATATGGGGATTAGAAAATTGACAAGCATTTAGTTTTTTCCATGCATTGCTGATTAATTTCTTTATATGATCACGAGCTTCTTCTTCAGAAGCTTCAGTTTCGTGCATGTAACATTGGATTGATTTGGAAACGTCTCCTCTTTTCATTTCATCCTGTAAATGAAAAATAGAAAATTAACTTATATTCTTAAAAAACAAACAAAAAAAAAAATCATTTCCACCAAAATAAATATGGATCTACTTACAAACTGAAATCAATTAATTGATGTAGAGATTTACTAAAAAAATATACCAAACATCCATAGTGTCCATGGATTTTTAAAATAAAAGAGTAGATACCACGGTAGAGATCAGGCCTTTTACCGGTAACAACACTGAAGAGATGTCGGAAATATGAGCAAAGTAAGGAGAAAATATATCTCTTTAATTATTTTTCACTTGAGATTGTTTTTACTATGTTGTTAACAAAACAGGATTTAAAATTGAGTGGTAGATTATTAAATAAAAACAATTTTTCAACATTGAAGGTAAGAAATATTGTGCAAAAATAAAAACGAATGTTCAATATTTGATTAGAAATATCAAAAAAGAATTAATTCCTAATATAATGAATAAATGTTGCTTGAATGAATAACGTTGTAAGACACATAATTAAAAATTAAAAATGATGAGTTATAAGCTTGAATGAATAACGTTGTAAGACACATAATTTTAAACCCTTAAAACTCATTTTCTTTACTATGTGGTTAGAAAAAAACAGATTTAAAAAATAATTTACCATAAAAAGGACGAACAAAAATGGGAAGGACGAAACTATGTCTCGGAGTGGGAGAAGTCTAGCATACCGAGGAGGTTCCAAGATCATCAGCAAGGCGTAAAATCAGGGATGACCATCGAATTATATCTGGGTATTCCTCCATGAAATGCGAGGCCTCCTCTGTTGTTGGATTCGAAGCATAAAAATATGTATGAACAATAGCCAATGGTATTGCAATTGAAATCCATGCATTATCTAAGTATTCTTGAAGAGTTGGTGTATATCCACTGTAGTACCACTTAGCCTCCAACAAATATGATTTACATAAATCTGCCCACTGAAAATTAAGAATGGCACATAAATAAATCAGCTTGATAAATATTTACAAGTACAAAACAATTTAGAAGAAAATAATTAAATCCTTAATTAGGACAGATGTACTTATGGTCAGAATTTTGGATTAAGTTCAAATTTAGTTAGGGAGTTTTCTATACCCATTTCTATATAAGATCAAATCAACTAGTTATAATCATCAGAGGTCAAGAAAGTCCTTAAATTAGACTTAACAGATGTTGTCTTTGCAATTTTAATTATTTTCTAATATTTTTAAATTTTAATTATTTTTTCTACTTAGTTTCAAATTATTTTTTTAGGTCAATTGTTATCATTATATAAGTAGTTGATGTGTTGTTTTTTCATTATAATTTTATGAATTATAGTTAGGAGATGTAACCTTAAGACTTAACAAACTCTAATTCTATCTTTTCAGTTTGTATTCCATTAAAAAAAGAGAGATGCTAAAATTGAGAAAAAATATTTTCAAAATATAACTAAAATTAAAAAAAAAACAATTACCACTTTCTTCAAGTAAGGGAGCCTGTCAACTCCTTGATCTCTTAGAATATCGTAAGCAATTTCGTTTATCGAATTGAACAATATGAAAAAACATAATTTCATATAATCTGGAAGATGATCCATGAAATTAACATCCCATCTGAAATTTGAACATAAAAAAGTAAAAAACAAAAAATTAAAACGGTGCAATACTAACATAGCATTAATTATAAATGTGCCCTATAGCCTAAGACTTAGGTGCTGCACAAACCTTGCAATGGCGTCTGTGAATAGCTCAAGCTCATCTAAGGTACCATGGACATCATAAACATCATCAATTGTTGTTATAAGTGAATTAAGTTTTGTTAGCATTCTCCTGCAATTACCAAACTGAGGTTCAAATATGACCCCCACAGTCCATAAGAAATACACCATTGGCCTGTCCCTGACAAAATCCAACTTTTCTCCAAGTCCTGTCATCTTCCACCACCTTTTCATGTCAAGAAATTAAACTGTCACCGTGAGAGAGAAGCTATATAAAGTAAACTTGATTAAATTTTATAATATTAGTGAACCTTCAAATCTAAATATTGTTTAAATTAATAACATTGGAGGATCATCAAATCGAAAAGTTTAAATTGTTACGAACAATTTAATTGAATAATATTAGTTTTTATTTGTAGTTCAATTTGCTTCCAATTTATAAAATAATATGAAGTATCTTCTCAATTATACGTACCTAGATGAATCTTTCAGATCTTCTTGGTATACTGCTTGTACCATGTTGAAATCTAGTTTTGCTAGTTCTAACAAAACAGGTTCCATATCAGTTTTAGTTTCATACAAATTGATGAACCAATGGGCCTCCAATCTTAGCATCCTCCAAGCCAATGGAAGCTCCAAGGCATGGCTCACCAACTCTGAAAGATATTCGGTAGTGTTGCACTTCTTGACATAGTTTTCAAGATTTTTGGTGGTGAAGTCTCTTGCATCTTCTAATATGTTCTCACCTTCTACCAAGAAGTATGAAGCTTCATACAGGTTTAGCATTCCCTTCAAATCGTCATGAATCCATGCCCTGAAGTTTCCTTGTTCATCCTTGAAATGATTGAAAACCTCTACAAATGGAGAACACAAACCTTAACACAATTATTCATGAGAAAGCATATAACCATCGATTTCTACAATGATTAAGGAACCGTTTCAACCGCGTTCTCAGAAAATTCAAAAAAAAAAACATTTATTAAAATTTAGTACGATTTGTATGTTTTAAATTGTTTTGATATGTTGATGTCAAAAATAATTTTTAAAAAATGAAAAGCATTATTGGCATGCATTTCAACATGAAAAGTTATTATAAAAGCAACCGATACCACACTTCTAAACATACTCTAAGAGACTTACCTTGAGGTACAAGATATCCACGCTGCCTTAAGAGTCGAAATTCTAGGGCAGTAGCATACAAATCATGTACTGTCTCTGTATTCTCTATATGATTTTCATCAAACAAGCTCTTCAAAGTGCTCTTTATTTCATCAACGAAATGGTAAGATAATCCAAGTCTTTCCAAGGTATCGATTAGCTCAAGTTGATCCAAGGGTTTCGATGCATTCGCCAGCATCATCCTTATGTTTGCCTTCAGCTTTTCGCTTCGCGCTATGTACGGCTCTCCCTAAACAACATCAAATTCAAGCATTCAACTCGAGTTGGGTGACAATAAAATAACATGAGATTATAAGGACAAACAATTATACCTTATATTTACTAGTCAGCGACTGAACAAAATCATAGTCCCACATGGAAGTTTGGTAATTTGCCGACCTCCGGACAATTTGGACATCATCTCCGGTGGCAACCATGCATCGACCTTTAGTAGGTACAGAGCGAGAATTCTTGCTTGATACAGATTCTACTAAGGGTCGACTAGGAGATGCTAATGTGGGGAGAGCGCTAAACGATGAATCCAAGTGGGTGGGAGCCATTCCAAAGTGTTTTGGACTAGAAAAGTTTTAGTTGAGGATGAAAATTCCAACTACCTCTTTATATTTATACAACATTCACACGTGTTTGTATATACACTACATTTACACCTTTTTTATAATTTTTTTTATAAAATGATGGCATGTGTTTCTTATTATTGTCCGTAGACTAGGTCGTCACACTATTCCTAAAATTTAAGATTTTATTGGAGTTGTTATGTAATAATAATTTAAGGGAACTAAAAATTTTAAATTAGATATTAATCCTAAATCAGGTTCTAAATTATTTATGATTAAAAATAATAAACATTACTCTTAAAACATACTTTCAAGAGAAAAATTACTCTTATATGTATTATTTTTATTTTTATTCAAATATATAATATTTTGAGCTTGTTTATAAAATGATATTAATCTCTAAAATTAATAATTAATTATTAACTACGGTATAAACTGTACACTAGAGCCCCCACCACCAACCTCCGCCACCAAGTCACCAACCATGCATCGACCTTTAGAATTCTTGCTTGAGGGCATCTCCAACCGGAGAGGCAAATGAGAAGGCAAAATTAAAATAGTATTTTTTTAGCTTTTGTTTCTCTAATTAAGCATTCCAACCCAGCAGCCAATTGGAAAGCCAAAATGGCTCTTTAAGTTGAGAGAAGCTATTTCTACATGTTACTGTAGAAATAGCCAAAAAAAAAAGTAACTTTACCAATGGCTATTTTTATAGCCATTGGTCAACAATATATATATATATTTTTTTTAAAGCAAGGAAATAAACTTGTTCTTGTTTTAAATTTTTTCAAAGCATGATTTTAAAAAAAAAAATTGAAAATCAAAATTTAAAATATTAATGGTTTTTTCAAAGTTTGAATTTAAATTTACTTTTAAAAAATTAAAATTTTAACAGTAACATATAAAACTGAAAATTAAAAATATTCATATAAATAAATTTTAAGTTTAATTTTAAATTATATCTTTTAACTTTCATATTATTTCATTAAATTTTATATTATTTTTATAAATTACTCATATTAATTATATAATTAATAACATCATAATTATATTATATATAAAATATCTAAATTAGTTACATAATTATATAAAAATAAATTTAACATGAAATATATTAAAATATAAATGGCTTTTCTAAATAGCTTTTTAGCATTGGAATGCATATAATCAAAAAAGCTATATTTATACTATTCAAAAAGCTATTTTATCAATTTAACTTTTTAATTTGGCTTTTTGCATTGGAGATGCTCTGATACAGATTCTACTAAGAGATGACTAGGAGATGCTAATGTGGGGAGAGCGCTTAACGATGAATCCAAGTGGGTGGGACTTGGGAGCCATTCCAAAGTGTTTAAAAAACTAAAAATTTGAAATTGAATAATTTTTTAAATATTTTTTTATTATTATATAATTAAATAAAAAAATAAATTTTAAAAACTTTTCCATGATAATGCTCTGATAAGTCTAAAAGGGTGTTTGAAAGTGTGGTCATAATTGATTTTCAAAGTGTTTTTCGCTTAAAAATATATTAAAATAAAAAAATTTATTTTTAAAAAATTATTTTTGACATTATATTAAAATGATTTAAAAACAACTAAAAAAATTAATTTAAAATTAAAAAATAAAAAAAATTATTTTTTTAAAAAGTATTAAAAAAAACAAACAGTAATTAACTAATCGGAAGGTAAACTATTACTTTTGTAGGAGTAGCGTGTGATTGATGGTCTTGAAACGTCGTACGAATATAAAAATTGAATGATGATGGTTATGAATAAATAAAAGGTGTGATTATTATTATTAATAATTGTAAGTAAAACAAATCAGTATTTCATTATAATGTTGAATACTGTTTGCTGAGAATTGTCCTATTATGCACAATTATGTATGATGATGGAGGTATATGTGAGGCTGCAGTCAGCAAGCCTCGAGCACCAGGCTGGAGGTGCGCTCCTTAAACTACGCATACATATTACATAGTGCTTGGCCTGTTTGTCTAGGGATTGGGCACCCACAATGCATGGCACAGAGAGAGCTGCTATTGAGATAGTTCTAGAATCTCAAAATAATTCACAAGTAAAAATATGTACAACAACAATCACCATTTGTCATAACCCAATTTTTAACCATTTTATTATTATTATTATTATTATTTTATTTATTGAAAAGGATAAAAAAATCGATGAAAAAAATAATAATAATGATGAGAAAACAAGTAAAATGAAATAAATGAAGAATGAATTAATTTTTGGGTTAAGGGCAATATGAATGGAAGTTTTGGGGTTTAATTAAACTTTGGAATTAATCTAATTAAGTTTGGAATTAATTTGTTTAATTAAGGGTTTAATTGGAGAATTGATAAGTTTTGAGACTTAATTAAGCTTGGATTTTAATTAATCCAATTAAGGGTTTAATTGGAGAATTGATAAGTTTTGATATTTAATTGGACTTGGATTTAATTAAATCAATGAAATCAGGGACTTAATTGAAACAACATCAAAGTTTGGAGTTTAATTGGGGTCCAAATTGCAAAAATTACAATCCAAGAACCATTTTGAAAATGGCGCCGAAATGCAGGGGTCCAATTACAATTTACCCAGGGGCTTAATTACAAAACGTTTAAAAATTCAAGGGCCAAAATGAAAATAACCATTAAACACCAAAAAACGGTGCCGTTTCTCAGCACTGTTCATCTTCTTCAAACTCTTCAGCTGCCGGCCGCCACCATTACTCCTGCAATAACAGTCAATTGATTACCTGGTAACGGTGGAATGCTGTGGCTATAAAGCCGGAGAAAACAAGGAATCAGGGGACGGAAAAAAGGGGGAGAGGAGGTGGAAGAAAACACTGCACAGAGGGGACGAAAAAAGGCAGAAAATAACAGAAACAAAGAGAGTGGGGAAAGAGGAGAAAAGGGAGGAGCAAAACCGAAAGAGAAAGGAGAGGCTACAAAAAAACAGGCCACGGAGAGAGACCACGAGCAGCGGAGGAAGGAAGCAGCTAGCCCTCCATCACGTCTTCGTTTCTCTGCTTCCAGAGAGGAAGTAACACCGGGAACATAACAAGGCGCAAGAACAGAAACTGTACAGAGGGGGACAAGTTTTCTGCCCCTGTTTCTTCTCACAGAAACAGAGGAGTTCGTGCCTCACGATCGTGAGGCACGAACGCGTGAAGAAAGGCCATTCTCTGGCTTTATAAGCCAGAGAAGGCCACAGAGAAGGAAGAAGAACTGAGGAGAAACACGAAAAAGAAGAGGACAGAACCAGTGGACGAGAAGAACAACACAGACGGACGCAGACGAGCGAGGAAGACGACGAGCAGGGGAACAAACCGAAACAAAAAGAAGAAGACAACTGAACAAGGAAAGCTAAAACAAAGGAGTAGACAGAAAGCAGTCACAGAGAAGAGCAACGCTGGTCAGTTGTCATCCCCGTCTTCAAGTGCAGCAACAGGTAAGTTGCGTTGCCCCTCCCTGCATTTTAATTGCATGTTGCTGTAACAGGCGTGCGTGAGCGGTTCACGCACGCCCGCGGGTAAACAAAAAGAGAGAAATGGCCAGCCGGGTCAAGCCTGTGACCCGGCTAGGCCTGCTGGGTCCAGCCCAGCCCATGTGGGCTGCGCTGGGCCCAGCCCAGCCCATGTGGGCTGCGCTGGGCCCAGCCCAAAAAAAATAGAAAAAAATAGAAAAAAATAGAAAAAAAAATGTGTATGCATAAATAAAAATAATGTAAATTTATTGGTTTATTTACTGACGCCAGAGTCAGGAATAAAAATACTAGTTTAAATTTATATTATTTTTATTCATTGTATTTTTATTTGTTTAGCTAGAAAAATAAAAAATATGTGCATGTATAAAAATAAATTTATTTTTATTTATTTATTCACTGGCGTTAGAGTAGAGAATAAAAAAAATATATTGATCTAATTTTTGTCGTAGCTACGAATTTTTACCAACGCCAGAGTTGGAATTATTCGAGCTCGAATATTCACTGGCGCCAGAGTCAGGAATATTATAAACAAATCATCACAGCATAAATTAATAAATATTTAGCAATTTAAGACAAAACCAACAATGCAGTCTGTCTTAGGCAGAACGTTTAAGGGGTGATAATATCTTCCCTTTTACGTAACCAATCTCGAGTCATAGAATCTTTGTTGACCAGTTAGGGTTCCTAGTGACCATAATACTAGGTGGCGACTCCTCAAACGAGATGTTTTTCCTTAAAAGAGCCGGATGCTAGAAATCTGTTCTTTTTTCCATAAATAATTCAAGAGAATTTATTTTTTAGGGTCGCCGCGATGTCGGGTACGACACCATTAATCACATAAGAGAATATAAAAAAATTATTTAGTTCAACAGATTAGACAAACATTATGAATGAGATGACAGAAGAAATTAACAATGAAAAGGCTAGAGATTACAAGGACCCATCATGTTTCTCGCAATAAATCCAATATATGTAAATTTTAAAAAAAAAAATTAAAAATTTTTTATTTTTTTATTAATTTTAAATTAATATATTTTTAGTGTTTTCAAATTATTTTGATATACTGATATCAAAAATATTTTTTAAAAAATAAAAAAATATCATTTATATATATTTTAATACAAAAAATTATTTAAAAAACTACCATAACCACGATACAAACCACAATACAAGAAGCTATAAATATTCTGCAAGCCGATGCGAATTTACCTTGTCATTGTTCCTTAATCAATCACTATATATAGCCGACAACCCTGACATGATCAGACCAGGGTTTCATGGGGTCAGCACTGTTGTGCTCAGTACCTCGTTTTTATAATTCGTGTTGTTTGACAGTGTGGTTGTGGTTGCTTTTCAAATAACTTTTTATGCTAAAATACATGACAATGATGTTTTTTTATTTTTAAAAATAATTTTTGACATCAGCACATCAAAATGATTTGAAAACACTAAAAACATATTAATTTGAGGTTAATAAAAAAATAAAAAAAATTCAATTTTTTTTAAAAATACTTTTGAAACACAGAAACAAACAGAACAACAATACTATTTCTTCTTCCTCCTATTAAACAAGCTACTATTTCTTCTTCCTCCTATTTATTTATTTACTTATTATCTAAATTCTGAAGGCTAAGTTGCTTCTGTTCTTGTTTACTGCTTCCACAGCTGGCATATCCTTTTGAGTTAGATTTTCTTTCTTTTTTTAGTGTTTTGAGTGCTCGTAACTCATACAATAAATTTTCCCTTTTTTTATTTTTTTTAGTTGAATCCTGATTTTCTTTTTCTTTTTTCTGAAAATAAAAAGGATCCAAATAAACAATTAATAAAGACTAATGAGCCGATACTCCTTCTCTACCTACCATTACTCAAAATAAGTAGCTCTTCTCATTCATTGTTTATTATTGATGATGATGGTGATTGTGATGTTTTTTTGTGTTTTAAAAGTATTTAAAAAAAATAATTTTTTTTATTTTAAATATTTTTAAATAAAATACAACCAGAACAGTACTCCACAACAATACTCCGGACAAAATTCAATAGATTTTCTAAAGTTAACAACAACAGTCAGACTTTTCATTTCATGTCTGTTAAATATTTGACCGAAGGATGACTCGAAGCTGAATCCTTCAACCTTTTTTTATCGTACATGGTAAGATCAATTATGAGCCCCGTCGTGGGCATTTAAGCCCACTTGTATAATTCCGAAGCCCATTTAAATGATGCTTTTTGAGTTTTTTTTAAGCCCACTTGTATAATTTTTCACATACACGTAAGATAACTTCGACGGGTTAGCAACATCATCTAATTTTCTGTCAATTCATCAGACCTATCACACCCTCTTATTCTGATTCTGATCATCTGATCGATCCCACAAGACATAGGCACACGTGTACCTATTTATTAGACCTTTTTATCTACCTATAAAAAAAATTAATTCAATAATTTAAATTTATATATAATATTTAAGATATAATTTATATTATTTTTTAACATATCATCTTAAATAAAAAAAATTTAAACTTGACTCAAATACTATTTTATATTTAATTTTTATATTAAAAAAAACAAGATTTAAATTTATAATCACTTAGTTATTAAACTCTAATAGCATACTAAAAAATCAATTTAATTTAATAATATAAACTAGTAAATATAAGATATATTACTTTTTAACCATCATGTCTTCTGGTGTGAAACGTTTCTTAAAGTCACGTTGGGAATTTTTTGGATTCTAACTTCCCATTCCCGACCACAAAGTCACGTTGCGAAGATTATCCACAGAAATAGTATTTTGTGTTTTTTAATTTAGTTTTTTTTTTTTAAGTAAGATGAGTATCTTGTGTTTGGATTTGAGTATCACCTTTGTCAAAAATCAACTTTGATGAATTTTGATCACAATTATTAATTAAAATAGTATTTTGTGTTCTTTTATTTATTTTTTTTTAAAAAAAATTTATCTCCTTTAATGCTAGGAATATTACTTAAGACATATATATATATATGGTGCTTAATTTCACATATATTCGTAGCCTGATCTAGTATGTTATTCTCTTTTTTTAGTTTATTTTTTATGCAATTTACTTGTTTCTCATCTTTTGATACAAGTAGCTGAATGGATGGCATTAAGAAATGTTTCAATGTTTCTCCTACAGAAAGAATTACTAGCTTAAAATGTGATTTGCAGAAAACTTTTAAATGACATCTCAAGCTTTTCATTAAGGTCAGGTTCATAAAAATCCAAGTTAGTTTGGGCCACCAAACATTAGTCCAAAGTCAGGGCTGGAAATCTCGAGTAAATTTTCTGCCTGAGCACTGAACCTTTAGAAGCCTATAACTTGAGCATCTCAAGTCCAAATTGAGCGATTGAAAAGCCGAAATTCATCTACACATTCAGACATCCAGAGCTACAACTTTAATCAGAGCCAAAGTTCAATAGAAGCCTCTCTCTGTCTGAAACGGAGCTGGACAGTAGCGTGGATGGAAACGGAAAGTGAGGTGTTGGCATTGGAAAGAGCACGTGTGGAAAAGAGTGATTTATTGGAGATTGCGTCATGGTACTTTTAAAGGAGAGAATGAACGTGGCACATGGCTGAGGAATTAATTTGGTCTAAGGGCCGCCTTAAATCCAGGGGATAAAAAAAAATAAATTTAAAAGTAAAAAAAAAGAGAGAGAGAGAGAGAGAAAATAAAGAATATAGAGGAAACGGAGCTGGACAGTAGCGTGGATGGAAATGGAAAGTGAGGTGTTGGCATTGGAAAGAGCACGTGTGGAAAAGAGTGATTTATTGGAGAGTGCATCATGTTACTTTTAAAGGAGAGAATGAACGTGGCACATGGATGAGGAATTAATTTGGTCTAAGGGCCGCCTTAAATCCAGGGAATAAAACAAATAAATTTAAAAGTAAAAAGAGAGAGAGAGAGAGAGACAATAAAGAATATAGAGGAGGCGTGACCTATTTGTAACTAAGATTCTCAATATTTGCTAAAATTGTTTTCTCCCTCACTTGTTTTCAATTCATACCCTTGTTCTTTAATTTTTTAGTTTAATTAATTTTCAAATCACAATCATTCAAAATACTGATTTAATTTTCTGTTAAGCAATTTGGTCAATCGGGTTAATTTACTTTGCTAGCAAATCCTTAGGATGATCCCTAGGTCTGAAGATCTCTTCTGATATGGAAAAGCAGTCGATGATAGTTGGAAAGATTTAGTAATAATTTAATTTAGAATTGAGATAGCTTTTGGCTTCATGGAGTTTTCCCTTGGATAGAAATAAGAAATCACGTGTAAATTATACAAAATTTATTATTAATTATCAAGATTTGTTATAAATCATTAATATTGAATAATGGCTCATTTTATAATATAAATTATTTTTGAAATAAAATTGATAAAATTAAAATAATTTCACGCACAAAAATACTCAAATTTATTTTTTTAAAACGCCATTTCTGCTGGAAAAACAAAAAACAAATAACAAGAATACGAAAAACATCTCTGGTACTGGGAATATTTACCGTCAACGGATCCCATTTGCATTTGAGAAAGGGCAACTTGAACATTTAAAAAACCTAAGAATTGGAAAAGAGTAAAGAAAACACAAGTTGGTATACTTTAGTACTCAATTAGTTGTAAAGCTCAATTATGTGAGTCGATGATCATCATATTTTCATAATTAAACTCAATTATGCAAACAGGACATCAAGCAATTAAAACAAATTGTTGTGATTGAATGTAAAAACTTTGGCACCGTTGACTGACTCTACAATAAAATTAACTAGTGGTAATTGTTAACTAGAAATTAATATCAAAAAATTAATAACCGTGCCTGTTTAATTAAAATAACTTTAACTACTATGAAAAATAAATAGCGTAGCTTTTACTATATATTACATGAGGAAGATGGAGAACTTTACTCTAAGAGTCTGATTGACTACTTCTTTTTCTACCTCTTACTATTTTACTTAATTTAAGTTTAAATTATTGACATTTCATTACATATTCTTTCAAATGTATAAATAATTTGGAACCACTAGCTCGAAATAAATAAAACCCTCTGCGTGTGTCTACTACTTCTGCCTAGTTTCGGGGTGCTTTCTCCTGCAAATGAATGGAAAGCATATCCTTTCTCTTTCTCCTATATAAACATAACGTCATTTCAATATCATAGCTAACTTCTCTCTCCGATTGCTGCAATTTCAATATCAGATTAGACAATTGCGTGAAAATGGTCTTCTTAGTTTGCCGTGTGGAAAATCATGTCATTTACGGGATTGCTGGAGAGAGTGTTATTAAACCCGGCCCGGCCTGACGGGTCGACTCGGTAGCTAGATCAGTCTGGGTTTAATAAAAAACTGGCTGGGGAAACAGTCCGGCCAAATCTGAACGACCTAGTAGATCGACCCATGACCCGGGCTACCCGAATGAGACCTAATGTTTTTTTTTTTTTCAAATGTAGAATTTGAAACCCATTAGTATATATATTATATATTCTCAAGAAAAAAAATCATGTTTTTTCAATATGGGATAAAAAAAACCTTTTGATTTAAATACTTCAACTTTAAAGGATAACATAATATATTCTCAATATGGGATTTGAAACCCTTTCGTATATATACTTTATGTTCCCATGAATGAAGTTTTATTTTTTCAATATGTAATTTGAAACCTATTAGTATATATAATCCATGTTTCCAAGAAAAAAGTTATGTTTTTTCAATGTAGGATACAAAACTTTTTAAAATACTTCAATTTAAAAGCTTAACATAATATCTTTTTAATGTAAGATAATTTTTTTTTAAATATTCTTTTAAACTTCATTGTTTACAATATGTATATCCTATATTTGCATGGATTTTTTCATATAAAACATTAAGACTTTAATTTTTTTTTAATCTTTCCGGGTTGATCTGGGTTGATCCGGGTTGACCCATGAAATCCGTGAACCGGCTTCTTACCGGATCAATTTCCAGACCGGGTTTAATAACTATGTGATTAATGATAATTTTTAAAATCTGACACTGCTTGCATTGACCGGTAATTTCACTCTAAGTAATTTATAAAGGGAATTTTTACTGTATATGAATTGATAAACTGTCATTGGCTGACTTCTTGCAAAGTATTCGCGAGAAAGCTAAAGAATTAAAGTTTTTTAATTTTTTAAAATTGTAAGAAAAAAATCAATTATTTTCAAAATTGTTTTAAAAAATAAAACATCAACTATTTATATAATAGCTAAATCTATTAAGATAAATCGAAAATAACTAGTAAAATCAGTGACTTGCATTGACGAGTGTAATAATGTGGAACCACTCGCAATAAATAAAGCCAAAAAAGGCAGACGAGTGTGTCTAATTCATGACTTGCATTGACTCAAAATTAGCACTAGAAATTCCTAGTTTCGTGGTGCTTTCTCGGCATGCAAATGAATAGAAAGCATAACCTTTTATCCTATATAAAGAATAATACAATTAACCTCATTTCTATATCCTTGCTTTACTCTCCAGATAACCTGATACATATGAGTCTCAAGACATACGGCCATTGACAGAAAGGTGTGTTGAAGCAAAATCTTTTTTTATCTGCAGCGACCTCAATAATGTTATCGCGTGGGACCCAGTTGTTGCAACCACCACGAAATTACCACTCCAAATTCCTTGTTCTTTCTCTGTTTATTACTAGAAAAACTATCATTGACTGATTTAATTGGAAATTATTTGTGAGAAAGCTAAAAGAATTAGAGTTTTTTAATTTATAAAATTATAATTTTAAATTCTAAAAAAAATTCAATTATTTTAAAATTATTTTAAAAAATAAAACATCAACTATTTATATAATAGATAAATAAATCTATTAAAATAAATTGAGAAAATAATCCAAAAATAACAAGAAAATAAATATAACATCAACTATTTATATAATAGCTAAATAAATTTATTAAAATAAATTGAGCAAATAATCCAAAAATAACAAGAAAATAAATATATTTTCTATGTTTGATTTGAGTATATTTTTTATCTTGATTGACTGACTTGTTAAGTACTTGCACTAAAGCTATTAATATTATTTTTTTCTAAATTAAAGATGAATATTTTTTGTTGGCATCAAATAATTTAAAATGAGATTTAAAGAGCAGAGGGTTTAAGCAATGTTAAAAGAGAAGGTTTTGTGTAAGTATTAGATAATTGAAATCATTACTAATCTCCTTTGTTTATTTATTTATTTATTTATTTTTATTACTAGCATGCACGAAACTTCTCATGTCACTTCATGATACTCTTGTTTTCAACGTTTGACACTGCATGAAATTACAACTCTAAATTTATTCTTCAGCAATTATATAATGATTTGCAAGAAAACATATTTTCTCCATCTGCACCTACCATGAAATTACCAATAAGTAAATTCCAGCTCAATATTTACCAATAAGAAATTTCCTTGCTTTTTTTTTTTTCCTGTACGTGTTACCTTTTTATCTTTTATGATTATAATTATTGCATTGCTAATAATTTGCAAGAAATAATATTTTTTCTCTGAAAAGGGCTTGAGAAAACCCTAAGCATAGTAGATAATCTCTTATAGGAATCTCTTTATTAAATCATCAAAATATCAAAGTCTATTTCCAAATACTATTATTACAGTTTTTTTTTATATAAAAATAGAAACAACTAAATAGAAAAGTTATTATTTTTTAAATAAAAAACTAGAAAAGCAATTTAATAAAAAATAAAATAGAAAAATTACCTCTCTAAATTCCAGCTTAATAATTTATTATTTAGCGATTATTGCCTTTCTAATAATTTGCAAGAAAACATACTTTCTCAATTTCATTTTTTTTTTACTATACTCAATCTGCACCTACCACGAAATTACCGATAAGTAAATTCCAGCTCAATATTTTCCAATACGCGCTTGAGAAATCTCCTTGTTTTTTTTTTTTTCCCAGTATGTGTAACCTAATCTCTTATAGGAATCTCTTTGTTAAATCATCAAAATAGCAAAGTCTGTTTGATTCATTTGAAGAGTCGGAAGTGGGAAAACATACAGTGATGCCATCACCATCGCCATATCATTTGCTTCTTCATCCCACTTGTGGTTCAATCACAGCGTCTACACCTAAGCAATGGAGTGACTTTTTATTTGCGAAGCTGCAAGGACATAGCCTCCATTTATGGCTTGATGGTAAGAACAAATATTTCCCTTAGTTATTTTTATTCTATTATATTTAATTTATGAGATTAAATATTATCTTTAATGATTTTATTATTATTATTTAATCTAAAAAATTAAATATCATCTTTAATAAAAAAATATTAAATATTAAAGGTTTTTTGGTAAGAATACATATTTCCTTTAGTTATTTCTATTTTATTCTATTTAATTTAAGAGATTAAATATCATCTTTAATTATTACATTTTTCTTATTTAATCTAAAAAATTAAATATTATCTTTAACAAAAATGAAAACGATGTGATATTAACCTTTTTTTTATTATAAAGTAAGTTTATTAATTAAAAGTGAAATGGGATTTGTTTGTAATAACAAAATGCATATACAATCATGCATGTTTAACTTTCTTTCCAAACTTGAAAGTTATATTGAATTTGATGGTTTTTCAGGTGAGGAAATGCTTTAAATGGATGTGAGAGCACAAGATCATTTTACGAAGAGATGTTTAAAGTTACTCCAAATAGTATGGTATTTTTGTCTGATAAGTTGATATGTATTTGAAGTTCATTTTCCAAACTTGAAAGTTCCATTGGATGTTCTTTGAAATCTTTTCCATCCTATTTGAAATTGGACGACCTAGTTGTTATTATCCGTGATGTAATTTATATTTTCAAGTTACAACTTTTGATAAATATTGTTTCATTTTTTTCTCTCACTTCTTTGATGTATTCTCCAAAAGATGAAAATCATTGATCATAGTTAGAAAAAATTGGTTTTCTAGAAAGAGATTATTGGTTGAGATAGCATTTGAGTTGGTTCTTCATCATTTAATGTTAAGATTTAAAATAATTGATGAAAACTGCCAATACATAGAAATTTTTTGAAAGCATCTTTAATTAGTCTAATAAGTAAAGTCTTATTAGTTTTGGCTATAAGATCTTGCTATGCATTATTGCATGGTTTTTAGTACTTTTTGGCTTTTCTTTTCTTATATGTACAACTTTTGTTTTTCTAGCTAGTTTGTCATTAGTTTTATGGCACTAACACCAATTAATAATAAATCTTGGACTATTATTAAATAAAGAAATAACATAAACATTCTTAAAACACCAAACTTGCATAGTTCAAACCTAGAGCTATGACAATAATCTAATTTAAAAAATAATTAATTTTTCTTTGTAGTCTTAGAAAATAGTATTTAATCCTTATGTTTTCATATTCATCTATGATTTAATCTTTTACATCCATTTCATCTTCTTATTATTTTAATCCTAAAAAAGCTAAAAAACTGATATCATAAATACCAATTCAAAATAAACAAAATGTTTTAAAAATCTTTAGGTATTGCCTCTTTTTTTAAAAAAGACATTATCAACATATTTAATCAACTTAAATTTCATGGCCTTACCACACTATGATAATCATTTAAAAATAAAATTTCAAAAAAATCAATCTCATAAACAAAAAAAATACATTGCGAAGACAAATTTAAAATAAACTAAATGATTAAAAAAAAGTCCAATCAAACATATTTTGTAAAACAATATTCAGAGAATAAAATATTAGATCGATACAAACATTATAGAATAACCTATCAAATCTACGACTCGGGTTATAGACTCTTGTAACCCGTCACCCAGTCTCTTGGCCGGATCAACTCTTAGATCGAGTTTAATAACTATAATAAAAACCACAAATGTATATCTTCATGGTCTATAGTGTTTTAAATCTAGTTGGTTTTTGTTGCGATGTTACATCATTCCTTTAAATCTTAAAAAATAGTATTTAATCCTTATGTTATTATATTCATCTCTAATTTAATTTTTAAAATTTTAAAAAAATGTTTTTCAAACACAAAAATAAATAGAGTTTTAGGGAACTGAATTAAAAATATATATAAAAAATACTTCACAAAAACTAAATTTCAAACTTAATTTTTTAATAGACCCCATAGTACACAATTTAATATATTACCAAATAACTAACTATATTTTTCTAACCACAAACACAAAAAATACACCTAAACAAAGGCATCCTGAGTACGAGAGTGAGAATGAGAGAGGTAAAAGTTTGTTTCTATCTAAGAAAGCATGAAGGTCCCACTAATGCACGTTCTCCGCAAACGACCCCCAATTTCACCACTACAGCTCATTCCAGCAAAAAGGAATTGAATTCAAAGGAACAAATCATTAAATACGCGGGTTGGCAATGACTTTGGCAAAAAGAAACAAATAAAGTTTTTTAATGACGCGGATCAGGTGTTTGATAAAATTCCTTGACTGGAAAAGAAAAAAGAAATATTTTTTTAATTTTTTTTTAAGTACTCTTACATCACAAAAACAAGTAATTTTCAAGTCTTCCACTGTGTTACATTTATTGAATGTGAAAGTGGTAACTTATTGAGATGAGAGCTTTCTATCTTAGACTTTGGCAAAAATAAACAAATAAAAGTTAGTGTTCACACCGCCACATTGATTATGTTAAAAATGAACCTAATTCAGCTTAGGCATCAACAACGTGTTGCCTCCTCAGTCTTACCACTACATTACAAACGAAACTTAAAACAAATCTTTCATACCTCCTCTGTCGCTTTACTGTTCATGTCACTGCTCATAGCCAATGTTTTATTTCTTGGTCCTTGGGATCTTTATCTATTTTCATTTCGGTCACCAAACTTTATGTTTTTCAATTACATCCTCGCAAGCTCTATTAACAGGTTGTTATCTACTTCGATTTTCTTGTTCTCGCATATATCATATCTGTTTAAATATTCCCACACTGAATTAGAAATCAATTATTTTAACCGTCCTAACTCAGTTACTATTAAGGTTAGTTCTCCACCTGCATGTTCTTCCTTCTCAAGCGTGGCATCAGTCTTTAGCTACATTTACTTAGTCCCTGTTATTTATAGAGCTTCTAATTTAGTTCAAGCCAATAAAAGCGTAGTTCATGGCCAAGTAAAAGATGTTTATTTTGGATGTAATAAATATTCATATTAGAACAAAATATTCATCCCTTAAATCCCTAGTCCAGTTGATCATATAAATAATTATTTTAATTAATAACTATACAGAACAAAATCCCTTACTAGTTGATTACTTAAATAATAACTCATGATTGTTGAGCAAAGTAAATAAATTACTTAACCATAATTACGAACGAGTTATTTGTCTAGATTGAGTTGTATAACAGTTTATAAATCATGCTATCATCTCCATATATAGAACTCAACAAAATAGAATAAGACAAGATTAAATTTAGTTTTAGGATGCTTTTGGGAATCAAATTACATTTCTTAAATTGTTTTTGAATCATTTTGATGTATTTATATTAAGAATAAATTTTAAAAATATTATTTTAATACACTTTTAATTAAAAAATATTTTGAGAAATAATTTAAACCACTCTTAAATAAATTAAAGTTTTCCCCATGTATGGATTGATGTCCATGACACTCTCTAGTCAATTTTGAGAATTTTAAACCCAAACATGTAAATTTTTATACATGCTTGTAAAGCTTGATTTTATCTTTAATTTAATCAACAATAATTTCTCATCTTCAATAAAAATTTGAGTTTATCTTCCGAGTAAGACAAACCTTGTATTTTAAAATAATATTGCCAAAAGATCCCCTTATATACGGATCAAGACAAAAGCATCAATCCCATGTTAGCAATAGAATAAGTTTTACATAATTCTCAAGTTTAGTAGAATAGTAGTGGATTAATTTTTTTAATATTAAAAAATATATATATTGTGTAGCTGTTGGTACAAATAAGACTGTTTTTGAAAAAAATTAAAATTTTTTATTTTTATTTATTTTAAATTAATATGTTTTTAGTGTTTTCAAATTATTCTGATGTGCTGATGTCAAAAATAATTTTTAAAAAATAAAAAAATATTATTAACATATATTTAATATAAAAAATTATTTAAAAAATAAATAAGCTTTAAAAGCAGTAAAAGTAATAGTAATGTTTTTTTCAACTTGCATGTCTGTTATGACTATTTATTATGGGCTATGCATGACATGGCCAGGGCAGCCTCTAAATGAACCTATCAGTCAATTATGCCAAGCGGTATGCCTAGCTGAAGAGAAATTTGTTGCCCAAACCTTGACTAACCTCGCATGTCTAAGAGGAGACTTTGACTCCAAAACTAGCAAGTAAATTTCCTCGTCTTTTTTTTTTTTTAATTTTTCTCAAGATGAAGAAATGGTTGGATTAATTTTCATATACGAAAATCAAATTTCTATTAATGGGATCTTAAGAAAATTATATGATGACCTTGTCTTGTCAAAATTATATGATGACGTATTTTCAAGAAGATGGAAATTCTTGATCTTAGTTAGAAACAAATTGGTTTTTCAAGAAGAGATTATTAGTTGGGATATTGCATTTGAGTTGGCTCTTCACCATTTAATATTATAATTTAAGATAATTGATGAAAACTATTGATACACAGGAAAGAAAGTTCAGAAAGCATCTTTAATTGATTTAATAAGGAAAGACTTGTTTGTTTTGTCTATAAGATTTTTCTATGTATTATTGCATGCTTTTTACTGCTTTTAGGCCTTTCATTCGAAGGATAGAAAAATAATAAGAACATTTTTTATTCATTATTAATGCTTGATTTTAGCACGATAAAATCCAAAGGATTGATGGTCTGGTGTTTGTGCTGCTGGTAAATATAAGAACGGACCGGGAGATGAAATAGGAAAAACCCATGTCTATTAGTTGGCAGCAGTGATCATTAGGCCCTTGCCGCCCACGAAATCGCTTTACCCTGTTGTTAATTTTTTAATGAAGCGTATCAAGTGTTTGATAAAATTCCTTAACTGGAAAAAAACAAAAAAAAAAAAACATTTTTTACACTTTACGGTGCTTTAGAATAAGTTTGGTTTTTAAAATATTTTTTTTTAAAATACATCTAATTAATTTTTTGATGATTTAAAAATAATAAAATATTATTTTAAAATAAAAATATATTTTTAAATACTTTTACACCACAAAAACAACTACTTTTCAAGTCTTCCTACCCATCGTTAAATCAAACCTATAAAACCTAATCATTACAGTTTTTCTCTCCATCGTTTTCCTTTGCTTTTATCATGGCATCAACTCATTGAGTACAGGTAAAGATACTTGATGTATGTCAAATCACCCCGTCCTTGAACTCACTTGACCCAGCCACCGAGTTATTTTTTCCGCTCACCTTTTTTTATATCCTGTTCTTGAAAGTCGCTCTAGCTGAACACGCTTATTCCTCTACAAACTCACCGAGGCAACACCAAATTATTTTAACTCAGTGATCCTTCTAGGTAAGCCCAGGCCACATTGATTCAGTTAAAAATAAATCTAATTCAACTTAGATATCAACAACATATTGCAACCACAGTCTTACTACATCATAATTACTTAGGAGGACAGTTGAACCATGCTTCTAAAAATTTTAATTTTTTTTATATATATAATTATACTCCATCAGCAACTACCTCGAGATTAGCACTCCAAATTCCAGCTCAATATCGATCAACACGTGGCTAAAGAATTTGCTTGCTGCTCAATATTTACCAATACGCGCTTGAGAAATTTCCTTGTTTTTTTTTCCCGCATGTTATATTTTTATCTTTTATAATTATAATAATTGCATTGCTAATAATTTGCAAGAAAGAATATTCTTTCTCTGAAAAGGGCTTGAGAAAACCCTAAGCATTGTAGATAATCTCTTATAGGAATCTCTTTATTAAATCATCAAAATATCAAAGTCGATTTCCAAATACTATTACTACAGTTTTTTATATATACAAATAGAAACAACTAAATAGAAAAGTTATTATTTTTTAAATAAAAAACTAGAAAAGCAATTGAATAAGAAATAAAACAGAAATTTAATCATCAACAATTTCACTTCTCCATTAAAAATTTAGGTTTATCATTAACACAAACCCTGTATTTTAAAATAGTACTATTGTCAAAAAACTCTATAATATATGAATCAAGACAATAGTAGAATAACTTTTACATATTTTTCAAGTTTTGTAAAATAGTAGTGGAATCATTTTTAATAATTAAAAATTAAGAAATACTGTTGGTGACAAAATGACAACCACGTTGGAAGTGGTTGTCATTAATGTACAGCTTGACGTCCATTGAATCTCTGCTCCGGTGACCTACTTTTCAGATGTGGAAAAGGAGAATAAGAGCTTGACTATAAGTGGTCATTAGTAATAGAATGCTTGACTATAAGTGGTCATTAGTAATAGAATAACTTTTGCATATTTTTCAAGTTTAGTAGAATAGTAGTGGAATAATTCTTTTATATTTAAAAATTAAAAGAAATATTGTGTAGCTGTTTTGTATAAATTCTAAAGTTAAAGGACTCCTTTGTGCTTGGTAAAATACCTCACACTAAAGTTAATAAATAATGGCTTACTTTCTAGGAATGTTATGAGAGAAACAGCAGAGTCAAGAGGCCATTTTTGATCTTGTGGACCGGAAGTAGTTGCATAGTTAGTCGTAACCTCTGATCAATGGAGTCGTGGGTAAGACTTGGCTATATGGCCTATTTGAGTGGTACCGATTGGTTGAAGACTTGCAGTTGTCTTTGAATGGACCGACCTTGAGGGATTTTATTGTGGCCTGGAGACTGAGAACATCCATTAGTCTTTTTTTTTTTTTTAATTAACGTGGGTGTCCGGGCTAGCTTGCGCGCACCTCGACTAATCTCAAAGGCCCTGAAGTTAACGATTATATAAGCCTCCTAGGGATTGAACCTGAGACCACAGAGGGAGCAAACCTCTTGGTCTCAAGCTTTTACCGCTGGGCCACCTAGATGGTTTCATTCATTAGTCTTATTTGAACCATTCGGCTGAGACCCACCATATGAACTATTTAAGTTCTGTTTGTGATGATAAGAATAATCTGCAGAGGCCACAAGCTGCTGAGTTGAAGATTCCAAATGCTGGTAACTGTCATGCCCCACAAGAATATCGTGTAGCAATTTTCTTATGCTAAGAATAAGATCTCATCAAATATCTTGAACCAAATAATAAAGATATTATATAACTCTTTTGTATGAATTGTAAATCTAGGGACAGTTTTGGGTTTTCCAATCAGAACTTCGGACTAAAATTAATAACAAAATAAGGACCAAAGATAACGGTATGTAAATCTAGGGACCAAAAATAATACAACTGCAATGATTTTAGATTTCACTTAGAATTTCTAGTAAATTACGAAGGAAATTTCTTGTGCTTTTTCACGTACATGAATTGTAAGATTATCGTTTATTGACTGACTTGCTAAGTATTTGCTGCTCGAAATTTCCTAGCAATTTAGAGAGGAAATTTCCTTGTGCTCTCTCTTGTACATTATTAGAAAAGCTTACATTGAATTGCAAAAGTATTTGCAAGAAAGCTAAAGAATTAGAGTTTTTAAAATTTTTAAATTATTAAAAACATCCAATTTTTTTTTTTAAATCAAGAATAAAACATCAACTATTTATATAATAGCTCAATTAATCTAATAAAATAAATCTGAAATAACTAGTAAATAATCCAAAAATAATTAGAAAATAAATATATTTACCCAATATGATTTGAGTATGTTTTCTATTGTTGTAACCCAATTTTGGCCCATTGGCTTTTAATTTAATTTTTATAGGGTTTAAAATGTAAAATTAAAAGATCAGAGACTTATTTCGATGAAAAGTATGATTTGTCAACTTGCGTGAAAAGTAAGGACTATAATGTGCTTTTGTCATTCTATCCTTATCTTTGAGATAATCCTTACTTTCGAGATAATCCTTACCTTCGAAATAATCCTTACCTTCAAGATAATGATAGTTGTCTGCTTTCGAATTCGATTCTAATTCGAACTTAAAAAAAGAGAATGAGTTTGATTGAGACTTTACTTCTTGCAAGTGATAGGACTCTTGCACTATAAATACTGATCCCAGTCTATGCAAAAAAAAGGAGGGGAGGATGGAAGGAGAGGAAAAACCCTAGAAGAAGAGACCCTAGAGGAGGCCATTACCAGAAACCCTAAAAGAGAGAAACATAAAAAAGGAAGGGAGCGGCAAACCCTATACTAGCCGCCGCCCCCTTTAACCCTTTTTTTTTAGCCCAGTCTCACTCGACTTCGCCTCCAGCAGTCGCACGCCTAGGTAAGTTTCCTTCCTTCCTTGCTAAAATAATTATTGGTTACTGTTGCATATATTTTTTGATAGCAGAAAATTCCAAAAATATTTGGGGCCTTCGTTGATTTATTTGTGAGCCCCTCGCACTTTGTTTTATTTTTTTCTCTTTGTGTTTGTATTTTTTATATATGTGCTCAATCTGTGGACTATTACTGTTAAATGCAAATATGTCATGCAATGTTTTTTTTACTTCCATCTAAAAAAACAGAAAAATAAAAAAGGTAGAAAAAAATAAAAAATAAAAAATAAAAAAATATGTATGCACAAATAAAAATAATATAAATTTATTGGTTTATCCACTAACGCCAGAGTCAAGAATAAAAATACTGGTTTAAATTTATATTATTTTTATTTGTTGTATTTTATTTTATTCAGTTAGAAAGATAAAAAATATGTGCATGCGTAAAAATAAATTTATTTTTATTTATTTATTCACTGGCGCTAGAGTTGGGAATAAAAAACATCGATCTAAATTATTTTATAGCTACGTGATATTTACCAACGCCAAAGTTGGAAGTATCCGTAGTTGAATATTCACTGGTGCTAGAGTCAGGAATATTATAAGCAAATTATCATAGTGTAAATTAATAAACATTTAGCAATTTAAGATGAAACTAGCAATGCAGCCTGCCTCAGGCAGGACATTTAAGGGGTGATAATATCTTCTCTTTTACGTAACCAGTCCCGAACCATAGAATCTCTGTTGACCAGTTAGGGTTCCTAGTGACCATAATACTAGGTGGCGACAACTTAAATAAGACAATTCCCCATTAAAGAACAAGATGTCAGATATCTATTCCTTCTCCAATCGAGTGATAAATTTTTAAGGCTACCGCGATGTCGGGTGCGATAGAATGACAACTCCACTAGGAAAACACTTTTCCTAAAGGAACAAGATGCCAGAAATCTGTTTTTTTTTTAAAATAATCAAGGATAATTTTTAAGACCGCCGCGATGTCGGGTGCAACATCTATCTTGATTAACTGACTTGCTAAGTATTTGTTAAGCATAAACGAACTTTACTCTAAAAGTCTGTTTGATTTTTTTTTTTGCTTTTACTATTTTACTTCAAAGTTTCAATTCTATATTCTTTACAATGTATATGTTATTTGATTAGTCTCATCATAGTATATGTTAAGCATTGACTCGAAATTACCACTCAAAATTCTAGACTGGAAACTGACTTAAATGTCGGCCACCAACCTCTTTTGCTTGATCTATGGAGAGAGAATCGGGGTAAAAAATGTGTTTTCTTACTTGAAGATCACGGAAAATACGCTCAAGATTATAGGGAGGTGGTTTTTGTTTGCTAGGAGGATCAATTGGTAGCCGGGATTGGGATGAAAAGAGTCAGCTTTCCATATATGTTCAGGGAAACCCAGATTTCTGCAAATTTTAGGGACAAAACGATGTCATTTTTGTTTTTCTTTGAATATCAAAATTTGTTCTCCCCTTTTCTAGGCAAAACGCACCATTTCAAACATTGTAAAAAGGCGTCGTTTTGCTTTAGGTTCATTTGGAATAATGCTAAACACACCGTTTGGAACTATGCTAAACACACCATTTTAACACCTTTTGTGCTTCGGTCCCTAGACTTTCAATTCTTTTATGTTGATCAATTTCCAACTCTTTTCCGTAATTTCTTTTAATTTGCTATTTACTGAATTACAATATCACCTTTAATTTCTTTGTTTCTTTTATTTCAGTCATTGATTCTTCCAATCTTCATTTTTAAGCCAAATGGATTCCCAACTTAAAAAAAAAATTTCAATTAAACCTCAAATTAATTTTTAAAATTGGTTATTAATTTCTAACTCTATCTCCTTGAACTTCTATTTTCTAATTGCAGCCAAATTAAACTAATTTAAGTTTTTTTTTTAATTCAACCCTTAATTATTATCTAAAAATTTTCAAGCTCAATTTTTACATGTAATACTTAATTATTGGTCCAACTTCAATCTCAGCTATATTTTATTATTATTATTATTATTATTATTATTATTTGTGTATTTGTTCTAATTATTTCTAACTACTCAAAAAATAATAAAAAATTACCAAAATAATTAAAATTAACTAAATTCATAGTTATTATACTCATCCCGATATGACAGGTCAACCCAGAATCCAAGTGACCCAAGGATTTGACCAGGTTTATTTTATTGAAAAACCGGGTCTGCAATTGATCCAGAGAAAATTGATCGACCCACCAGGTTAATCTGGAACCAGGGTAACCCGACAAAATCTGATTGAGACCTGTTTTTTTAAAAAAATATATGTTTTTTTTTCTAGCTAGAGACCCCTCTTCTAGCTAGAAAAAAACTATTAGATGCTATAAAACAAGATATATACAATTTAATTTGAGAGTGTAATAGATATTATATTTCAAAATATTTTT
This sequence comes from Populus davidiana, assembly GCA_030145905.1. Lineage (NCBI taxonomy): Eukaryota > Viridiplantae > Streptophyta > Magnoliopsida > Malpighiales > Salicaceae > Populus > Populus davidiana. The sequence goes on along the minus strand of CM057807.1, from coordinate 1,908,929 downwards.
AAAATATATTAAAATATTATTTTTTTAAAAAATAATTTTAATATCATATATTAGAACAATAAAAAATAATAATAATTTAAAACAATAAAATATTTCAAAATCTTTTAAAAATATAATTTTACTGGACTCCAAAACACACCCATGCTCCCTCAGCAACCACGACGAAATTACCACTCTAAATTACAGCTCAATAATTTATTTTAGCAATTATTGCTTGCTCTTTGACAATTATTGCTTTGCTAATAATTTGCAAGAAACTTTCTCAATTTCCTTTTTCTTGTTTTATCATGAAAACTTTAAGTCATATCTGCGCCCACCACGAAATTACCGACAAGTAAATTTCAATGTGTAATTGTAGGTTTCAATTAAAAATGCTTTAATTTGAAAAATTATGGTAACAATAATATAAATTAATTTTTCTTCATAAAAAAGTAATTGGGTATTAATTTAGGCTATAAAGATAAAATAATAATAATAATAATAAAAAGAGTTCGAGGGTATTCATTTGATTATTTGTTAGGTAATTACATAATTTAATTTGTTGATGTGGAAAATAGCACAAAGTTGTTGGCATGGCTATTGATAAGAAGCAAAAGCAGTAGCAGTCCATCAGGACCATCACCATCGTATCCAGTATCCACTATGAGAGCTTTTGTAAACCCCGTGGACCAGTTGTTGTGGAAACTTTGCAAAGGATCTGCAGGAAGAAAAATGAAATTTGCAAAGTATTTGTGTGTATTATATAATTGTGTTAATTTAAGGATTATTTTTTAGTTGTATTAATTTAGAAAATATTTTTTTCACCGGAAAACTCTAATTACCTGTCAAGTGCAAACTAATTACGTTCGTATATTTTTTTTGGTAACAGATGCAATATGCTTTTTAATTGAAGATATATTAAAATAATATTTTTTTAAAAAAATTATTTTTTTATTTTAATGCATTAAAAATAAAAAAATTTTAAAAATAGTAATTTAATATTTTCTTTAAAAAAATTTAAAAAACACTTAATTTTTTTTCCAACTGTACTATTCCTTGAAAAAACTCAAACTCTAAATAACATCTACTACTTTTGAGAATATCTGCTGGGAAGTCATAACTTTTTGCCTAATCAGTCTCTTTGGGAAATTTATACCATTTGATTTTGATAGTATCAGATTGGACAATTGCATGGAAATGGTCTTCTTAGTTTACCGTGTGAAAAATCAATATTATTGTCCGGGAGGGAAGTAAGGGTTTTTTTTTTTTTAAAAAAATTATTTAAAAATATATTAAAATAATTTTTAAAATAAAAATGATTTAAAAATAAAAATCTAACACTAAAAATTAATCTAAATGTTTTTGATGTAAGATTATCTTTTATCTTTGACAACTATTGCATTGCTAATAATTTGCAATAAAACATACTTTCTCAATTTCCTTTTATTTATTTTATCATGTTAGTAGATGCTAGATGCTATTTGTTTTTGTGTTTTAAAAATATTTAAAAAAAATTAAATTTTTTTTATTTTTTTATTTACTTTAAATTAATATTTTTAGATATTTTTAAATTATTTTAATGGGCTGATTTAAAAAAAAATTAAAATAATTTGATGGTTTTTAAATAATTTGTTTTTAGAAAATCATGACCCATGACTGGGTATCGAAAAAACAATTATGGTTGATTTAGCCTCATCTTCTCTGCTTGTAAAATTGAGGCAGATTATGGACTTAACCGAGCAATTACTGCTCGAAATTCCTAGCAATTTATGAAGGAATTTTCCTTGTTCTTTCTCTGTATATTATTAGAAAAACTGTCATTGACTGATTTAATTGCAAAGTCTTTGCAAGAAAGCTAAAAGAATTAGAGTTTTTTTAAATAAAAAATATAGAAAGAAATAAAAAATAAAAATAAAAAAAGGAGCAAAAGGAAACAACCCCCATCTTTCTTGTTCTCTTTGCCTTCTTTACATGGCGTCCTCGATGAAAATAGCAAACACCCCATTTGAATATATAATTAAAAAAAGAAAGAGAGGAAGATTCCTTCCCCATTTGAATATGTTTAAGGTTGTTTTTAAGTGTTTTTTTTTGTTTAAAAATATATTAAAATAATATTTATATTTATTTTCAAAATATATTTGAAACAGGTACACGGGGAAGAAAAATGAAATTTGGTAGTATTTGTGTGTATTATACAATTGTGTTAATTTAAGGATTATTTTTTAGTTGTATTAGTTTATATAAATGTATTCCAGTACACGCTTGAGAAATGGAGTGATCGTGAGCCATGGCTTGATGTTGATTGTTTCTGAAAGCACTTGCGAGCAATCTTGTTTTTTCAATGCTGCCGTTTAGCAAGTGGAGTACTGTAGCTTGTCCACATGTCATCAAATCATATGGCGCCCATTGATAGATAGAATGGTGTGTTGAAGCAAAATCATATGGCCCATTGATAGCATAACGCGTGGACCACCACGAAGTTACCTTTTACCTCTTTTATAATTATGATTATTGCATTGCTTATAGTTTGAAAGAAAGATGATGAACATTTTTTAATGAATTAAGTTCAATTCAAAATAATAAAATAAGGTTTGTTAGGCTTATCTTGTAACCTCGCTAGGGATTAATGCCAGGTTTTAATAAATAATTAAAGAGTCTTTCCTGAACCAAATAATAAAAATATTGTATAACTCTTTTGAATGAATTGTTAACGTAGGGACTGTTTTGGGTCCCTGACTTGACTTATTTGATTTGAATATATTATCTGATTAGTCTATTTATAGGTTTAGTCTATTATTGCTGCCTTGCATTGACTGGAGCTCGAAATTTCCAGTAATATACACAGGAAATTTCCTGGTGCTAAACTTCAAAGAATTTATCAAATTTCCTGCTTTAAGTTCTTGGAACCTCGCTTTGGAATTAAAGAAAATTATAGATATTTATTATACAAAATTTATTATTAATCATAGATATTTATTATAGGCCATCAATATTGAATAATGGCTTATTTTCTAGCATAAACCATGTTTGAAATAAAATCGATAAAAGACATGATTACACAATTAAAGATGGGATCATATATAAAAATAATTAAATTGAGAGTTTTTAATTATCTTTAAATATATCATGGTTTTAATCGGTGAATGGCACATCATGTAAATTATAAAAAAAATATTTATTTTTCTGATTGATATATATATATATATATATATAGTAATAAATGATACAAGTTCCTATAATGATATATCTAGGAAGAAATTCAAAGAATAGAACAAAGTCAAATTAACATTCTTAATAAAAAAGAAAAAAAAACACAAAGAAATAAAATATGTTTGTAATAAATATAAAAGACAATTATATTATAATTTCTTCCTTAAAATTATTCAAAATATAGTATTAGAATTCCTTAAAATAAAAGACAATTATATTTTAATCCATAATTAAAGAGTTTCTCCTGAACCAAATAATAAAAATATTGTATAACTTTTTTGGATGAATTGTTAATGTAAGGACTGTTTGGGGTCCTGACATGGCTGATTTTATTTGAATATATTATTTGATTAATGTTGACTCTACTATGGCTGCCTTGCATTGACTGGAAATTTCAGTATTCAAGAACCTTTGTTTACTCTGCAGCTAACTTCTCTGTCCCATTGCTGCCATTTCATAGATAACTCTTCTTTGCTTCTTTCTCGCTTAATTTCATGTCTTGCTCATAACGATAACTTGAAAGCCTCACGTTCAGATAGATAATCAATCTATTTAACTTAGAAATGCAGAAAGAAAAACGCAAGCAATCCAAAGATGTAGACAACGATTCATCCTTGCGGAAGAAAAGAAAAGCTGACCTCAGTAAGCCTGTCAGTTTTGTCTCCACAGGTAAGGGCAGATTCGATTTGAATATGTTATTTGTCAGTTTCTATTCATTTGCTTTCTCCTGCAAATGAATAGAAATCACATCCTCTCTCTTTCTCCAATACAAGGAATACAATTAACCTCATTTCAATATCATAGCTTTGGAATTTCATAGCTAACTCTTTGTTATATTGCTCCATTGGTAATTGATTGTGCCTTCATTTCTGCAGCTGCCATGACAGAGCCAGAGTCTTCTCGATCTAGACCAGAAGGGGCCTATGATGTCTTCTTGAGTTTTAGAGGAGAAGACACTCGCAAGAAATTTATAGATCATCTATATACTGCCTTGGTCCAAGCAGGAATCCACACTTTTCGAGATGATGATGAACTTCCAAGAGGAGAAGAAATTTCCGATCATCTCCTTAGGGCAGTTCAAGAATCAAAGATGTCCATAGTTGTCTTCTCAAAAGGATATGCTTCTTCTAGATGGTGTCTCAATGAACTTGTAGCGATTCTCAAGTGCAAAAGGAAGAAACCTGGTCAGATTGCTCTTCCTATATTCTATGACATTGATCCTTCAGATGTGAGAAAACAGAATGGCAGTTTTGCAAAAGCATTTGTTAAACATGAAGAGCGTTTTGAAGAGAAGTTGGTGAAGGAGTGGAGAAAAGCTCTTGAGGAGGCTGGAAATCTATCTGGATGGAATCTCAATGATATGGCAAATGGGTATGCCTTTTTTCCAAATTTATGGAGTCAATATACTTTACATTTTTCAATGTGAAACAATAAAATGCTTAAGTGACTCGCTATCAATGCCTGGCTTTTGTCTATGAGCAGGCATGAAGCAAAATTTATCAAAGAGATTATCAAGGATGTGTTGAATAAATTAGATCCCAAGTACTTCTATGTTCCTGAGCACCTAGTAGGTATGGATCGGCTTTCTCGCAATATTTTGGACTTCCTAAGTGCTGCAACAGAAGATGTACGCATTGTGGGCATACATGGGATGCCAGGAATAGGAAAGACAACTCTAGCAAAAGTTGTATTTAATAAACTCTGCTATGGATTCGAGGGAAGTTGCTTTCTTTCGAATATCAATGAAACATCAAAACAATTCAACGGTCTGGCTCTTTTACAAAAGCAACTTCTTCATGATATTTTAAAACAAGATGTTGCTAACATCAATTGTGTCGATAGAGGAAAGGTTCTGATCAAAGAGCGACTTTGTCGCAAAAGAGTTCTTGTTGTTGCTGATGATGTGGCTCGTCAGGACCAGCTAAATGGTTTGATGGGAGAGCGAAGTTGGTTTGGTCCCGGAAGTAGAGTGATTATTACAACAAGAGATTCAAGTGTTCTACTTAAAGCAGATCAAGCATATCAGATCGAAGAATTGAAACCATATGAGTCCATTCAGCTTTTCAGCTGGCATGTCTTTAAGGACACCAAGCCAACAGAAGATTATATTGATCTTTCGAAGGATGTAGTTGATTACTGTGGGGGACTTCCTTTGGCTCTTGAGGTTATGGGTGCTTGTCTGTCCGTGAAAAACAGAGATGGTTGGAAATCTGTAATTGACAAATTGAAAAGAATTCCAAACCACGATATTCAAGGAAAGCTTAGAATAAGTTATGACTCACTGGACGGTGAAGAACTAAAAAATGCATTCCTTGATATCGCTTGCTTCTTTATTGATAGAAAGAAAGAGTACATCGCAAAACTGCTAGGAGCCCGTTGCGGTTACAATCCAGAAGTTGATTTGCAAACTCTCCATGAAAGGTCTCTGATTAAAGTTAATGACATTGGAAAGGTAACCATGCATGATCTATTACGAGACATGGGAAGGGAGGTCGTTCGTGAATCGTCTCCAAAAGAACCTGGAAAGAGGACCAGAATTTGGAATCAAGAGGATGCATGGAATGTACTTGAGCAGCTGAAGGTAAGAGCTCAATGCATACACGAAAGCATGGTCAATGTTGTATTTTCTAGTCAAACTTATTACAAATAATCGTATGAAAGTTGTATTGATTTTTTTTCAGTGTACAGAAGTTGTAGAGGGTCTTAAACTGGATGTTAGAGCATCAGAAGCTAAATCACTGAGCACAGGATCATTTGCAAAAATGAAATGCTTAAATTTACTCCAAATCAACGGAGCACATCTCACCGGATCCTTCAAACTGCTTTCTAAAGAGTTGATGTGGATTTGTTGGCATGAATGTCCTTTGAAATATTTGCCATCTGATTTTACCTTGGACAATCTAGTTGTTCTTGATATACAGTACAGTAACCTCAAAGAACTATGGAAGGGAGAAAAGGTGCGAAACTTCTTACAATCCCCAAAATTTCTCCAGTATGTAATTTATATTTACATGTTATGACTTTCTATGATTAATTTTCATTATTTTGCCCTCTATTATGACAGATTCTCAACAAGTTAAAAATCCTCAATCTCAATCATTCTCAGAACCTTATTAAAACACCAAACTTGCACAGTTCAAGTCTACAGAAACTAATTCTAGAAGGTTGCTCGAGTTTAGTTGAGGTACATCAATCAATTGGAAATTTGACGAGCCTCGTTTTCTTGAATCTGAAGGGATGTTGGAGTCTAAAGACTCTCCCTGAAAGCATTGGAAATGTAAAGTCTCTTGAAACTCTGAATATTTCTGGGTGTTCACAACTTGAAAAATTGCCGGAACGCATGGGTGATATGAAATCCTTAACTGAGTTGCTAGCTGATGGGATTGAAAATGAGCAATTTCTCTCTTCAATTGGACAATTAAAGCATGTCAGAAGGTTATCATTGCGTGGATACAGTTCGGCTCCACCAAGTTCTTCTTTGATTTCAGCAGGTGTTTTGAATTGGAAACATTTGCTGCCAACACCTTTCATTGAATGGATATCAATGAAACATCTTAAGCTTTTTAATTGTGGTTTGACTGATCGCGGAACTAATCATGTTGATTTTAGTGGTTTGTCCGCTCTAGAGCTTTTGAATCTAGATAGAAACAAATTCTCTAGCCTTCCTTCTGGGCTCGGCTTCCTTCCCAAGCTAAGTTCGTTGCATGTCGAGGCATGCAAATATCTTGTATCAATCCCAGATCTTCCCTCAAGTTTAAACTTTTTGTTTGCAGATCATTGCAAATCGTTGAAAAGAGTAAGAATACCAATCGAGCCAGATGAAGAACTATATATAGAACTAGAAGAAAGTTGTTCGTTAGAAGAGATTCAGGGCATCGAAAGTCTAAGTAATAGTTTCTGGTGTATTTATGTTGATTATGATCACCACAGAACTCATTCACCGAATAAATTACAGAAGAGCGTTGTTGAGGTACTATTTCTTTCAGTCTCTCTTGCACAATAATAAACACATAATTAGCACATAGATTGATTAATGTCTGAAATCTCAGTATTCCTTGAAATCAATATGTATATAGGCAATAATCATTATTATTATTATTATTTTATTTAAAAATAAATAAATATCATCTTTAATAATTTTTTTTATTTTTCTTATTTAATCTAAAAAAATAAATATTATATTTAATAATATTTTTTATTAAATATTTAAAGTCTGATTGGTTTTATTTTTTATTTCTTGATTTTATGATAATATATTTATACAGGCAATGTGCAACGGTCGTCACCGGTATTGTATTTACGACTTTCATCGTCCTCGCCTGTGGCATATTTCCTCCTTTTGTGGTGAGATGCCAAATTGGATGAGCTACAGGGGAGAAGGATGCTCATTGTCATTCCATATACCTCCAGTCTTCCAAGGCTTAGTTCTTTGGGCTGTCTGTTCACTTAAGAAGGAATATCATTATTACGACATCGCTAACATTATTATTATTATAAGAAATAAAAGCAACGGTATTCAATTGTTTGAATTTGTTGGACAAGGAACTGCGGGAGGGATAAGATACATAAGTAGAAGTGAAATGGCAATGGAAGATTATTGTGGAGATGACGAATTGGAACTATACATTTCTTCATTTGACAAATTGCACATTAAAGAATGTGGGGTCCATGTGATCGCAGGGAAGTTAGATTCATTTGAAGAGTCAGAAGTGGAAAGAGATACAGTGATGCCTTCACCACCGCCATATCATCTGCTTCCTCATCCTCATTGTGGTTCAATCACAGCGTCTACACCAAAGCAATGGAGTGACTATTTATTTCCGAAGCTGCAAGGACATAGCCTCGATTTAACACTTGATGGTAAGAACAAATATTTCATATAGTTATTTTTATTCTATTATAATTAATTTATGAGATTAAATATTATCTTTAATGATTTTATTATTATTATTTAATCTAAAAAATTAAATACCATCTTTAATAAAAAACAATATTAAATATTTAAGGCTTTTTGGTAAGAATACATATTTCCTTTAGTTATTTCTATTTTATTCTATTTAATTTAAGAGATTAAATATCATCTTTAATTATTACATTTTTCTTATTTAATCTAAAAAATTAAATATTATCTTTAACAATATTTTTTATTAAATATTTAGAGTTTGCTTGGTTTTATTTCTTTTCTTGATTTTATAATAATATTTTTCTTATTTAATATAAAAAATAAATATTATCTTTAACAATTAGATGTATCGAATATCACTTAAAAAATAAATTATAACTTTAATAATTATTTTTTGAAAAACAAAAAGCCAACAGTCACTAACATATTTTATTAAAATCACTTTAGTTTATTTAGAAAATATTGAAAATTGATTTTTGTTTTTTTAAATTAAAATAAAAAAATTGAATAATGTTTTTATATTTTATTGCAAACTCAGATATTTTAAAAAAAATGTAAAAGATGTGATATTAACCTTTTTTTATTATAAAGTAAGTTTTTTAATTAAAAGTGATGCGAATTTGTTCCTGATAACAAAATGCATGTACACATCTAACTTTCTTTTCAAACTTGAAAGTTCTAATAATTTGATGGTTTTTATGGGTACTAAGGACCTAGAAGGAGGAGTTAGCACAAGATCATTTTACAGAGAGGATGCTTGAACTTCAAATCAGTACGGTATTTTCTGTCTTACAAGTTGAATTTGAAGATCATTTTCCAAATTTGGAAGTTAATTGAATGCTCTTTGAAATCTTTTCCATCCGCTTTCAAATTGTTATTATCCAAGATGTAATTTATACTTTTGATGAATATTGTTTTATTTTTTTTTCTCACTTCTTCTATGTATTCTCCAAAAAATGAAAATCTTTTATGTTAGTTAGAAATGAATTGGTTTTCTAGGAAGAAATTATTATTTGAGATATACTATTTGAGTTGATTCTTCATTGTTTAATGTTATGATATATTTAAGATAATTGATGAAAACTAATAATACATAGGAAATTTCTGAAAGCATCCTTAATTAGTGTAATAAGTAAAGTCTTGTTAGTTTTGGCTATAAGATCTTGCTATGTATTTATGCATGGTTTTTACTACTTTTTGGCTTTTATTTATTTGTATATACAACTTTTGTTTTTCTTGTCAGTTTGTCATTAGCTTCATGGCACCAACATCAATTAATAATAAATCTTGGACTATTATTAAATAAAGAAAAAACATAAATATTGTTAAAACACCAAACTTGAATTTACAATAATCTAATTTAGAAAATAATTAATTTATCCTTGGAGTCTAAGAAAATAGTATTTAATTCTTTTGTTTTTATATTCATCTATGATTTAATGTGTTGATTGAAATTGACAATTGAGTTGTTAGTCATAACAAAAGGCATGTACAATCATGCACATTTAACTTTCTTTTCAAATTTGAAAGTTCTATTGAATTTGATGGTTTTTTAGGATACAAAAGACTTGAATTGACGTGAGAGTACAAGATCATTTTACGTGGAGATGCTTGGAGTTGCTCCAAATCAGCACAGCACTTCTATCTGACATGTTGATATGTATTTGTTGGCTTGAAGATCATTTTCCAAGCTTGGAAGTTTGATTGAATGCTCTTTGAAATCTTTTCCATCCGCTTTTATATTGGACAACCTAGTTAATTATTATCCATGATGTAATTTATATTTTCAAGTGTTGATTGAAATTGACAACCTAGTTTTATTTAATGTGTTGATTGAAATTGACAAGTAAATTTACTCACATATTGTTATATTGGTTTTGAGTTCAAATTGACCTTTAAAAAGGGAGTTTTTCATGAATGCAACCCTTCATGTATTTAATATGAATGATGAGAGATTTTAATGTCTTGTGAATGCATTCATTTATATATGGATGATTTTGCTAAGAATTGGTTGGTTAAAAACTTAATTTCTCGATATATAAAAACCGAAGAGAGAACAATAAATAGAAAGACTAGTAAAGATTTTATGTGCTTTCTTGTTTTTTTTTTTTTTAATTGGATTACCTTTGTCTTTCGTTTCAAGTAAAATTCTAGTATATATCACTAAATTAAGAATTAAAGGTCTAATTATATGAAACACAATTTTAAAGACTATATCAACTACATTTCATATGCTCAACTCTAAGCAAATTGAAATTTCAAGGCCATTTGTATCTTGAAAACACAATCTCAATAATCTTAATATTGAATTATTATTTGTTAGCTAACTAAGATTTGTTAGCACTAAGGAACACAAAAGCTGTACTTTTTTATTTTCTTGGCATTGTTCAAAGGAACGCAAAAAGACACTCCAGACACTCTAATTGTGAAAGTGTATTATTGTCATAAAGTAAACCTTCCAATATAGAGAGTGAAATAAAAAGCAAGAGCAAAATCATAATTTCTGTGTGTATAAGCTAATTGAAATGAAGATTAGAATAAAAAGGATAAAAAATTGAGAGACTCGTGAAGATTTTATGTTAGTGCTCAACATGTTCTTTCTTATTTTTTTTTTAATTGGATTATCTTTATCTTAACGAGTGAAATAAAGAAACACTCCCCCTATCTTTCTTGTTCCCTTTCCCTTCTTTACATGGCTTACTCAATGAAAAAGCAATTAAACACCCCATTTGATTTTCAATCAGTATGAGAGTGAGAAAGAGAGAGGCCAAGGTGGTCCTTGAATATTTTATTCTTTTATGTCTCGCTCACCATCTTTTTCAGTATGGCAAACCATCTTTTTCAAAATTTCGAATAGCATGCCATCAAAAAGAATTTTGTTCAATCCCAATCCCATATTGTCTGTAGAAGTATTTACTTTTGACTGTACACTTTGTTATTTTCCAATCCCTCCCCAGTTCTGCAACCATTTCTCTACTTTCTATGCTCTTGGCTTGCTAAAAACTAAAGAAAACACATTGCTCTAGTTGCCTGCCTTCACTCTTCAAATTGCTCAACAAATCCCTTGAGACCTTCTCCATAGTTAACACACCACATAATGGCTACTCTAAAAAATTTAGCCATAAACATTGAACACCTTAAGCAATCAACGTCCCTTCCTTCACAATATGCATCGCCCATAAATCTTTCTTTTGGGATGTCGCCGGGAGTTTAATCTCCGAGTGTAAAAATCATGTATAAATTTCCATTCTTTCCTTCCATCCATCACTTGTCCTCTATGAAGATTCTATGTATGAAAATCTCGATATCTTTTCGAGTATAACTTGGGATCAACAGCTGAGATAGACGTGGGATCCACTTGTAAGGACTTGTATGCATGATCTAGCTTTTTGCTGATATTATAATCCTGGAGGATTTCAATGATACCAAAGTGAAGAACTACATCGAAGATCTCATTACCATTATGTGAAGGTGTTGAATTGCTACTGCCACCCCCCATGCACTGATCCATTTCAGTAGTCCTCATTACACTCTCGGCTCTTGCAGGCACATTTACCCCAGCCGGATGAATGGCCCCTTGGAACAGATTTCATATGAGTACTACAAGCATAGAGCGCCAGATAAAATCTTCATATTGCATCACACAATAACCAAAATTCAAAGTAACAAAACGAAGAACAAAATGTGATAACAATGACAATGATCACTCAACCACAGCCGAATCTTACGCTTTGAAGACATTTTTCATCATTAATTTTCCTTGATTTTCAATGTTCCGGGCAGATAAAATAGCATTGATTTACAACCATGGTTTTAAGGCATCATTATTGGCAAAAACATTGTAGGACAGAGCAGACGTAAAGATCAATGCTTCAGTTGTCAATCACATTAATAATTTATATTTGATCGTCTAAAAGGGCCTAGAATAGGACCAGGTAAAATTTTGTTTCTATCTAAGAAAGCAAGAAGGTCTCCACAAACTACCCCCAATTTCGCCACTACAGCCTAAGTCACTTTGAGTCATTCCAACAAATAAGAATTGAATTCAAAGGAATAAATCATTAATTAAATGCAGGGCTCCAATGTGGGAAAGGGAAAATGATTCACTATTAAAATAGAAAAGCTCAAACACAAATTATAGCTTCACTTTTTGTGAATTATATCTCAAATTTCATTGGCTGGATGATTTATTGATAGTTTAAGAAAGCAGTCTTCATTGCTTTTCAAAACCATACTATGGGTCCATAGGCAACTAAAGTTAAACATGTGGCACATGCCTAGTAGAAAAGAAGATGCCACACCACTTCAGGGCCCCAACATTTAGACTTTTGATGGCAACCAAAGCTAAATTTAAAAACAGGACCATCTGAGGAGCCGGCAAACAACAACAGGTCAACGATCCAATTTCCAAAAATAGACTATCTCTAAGCATAATCTTTGTGATAATCATCTATACTTGACGATTCATATCTTTCATCACAGTTCTCTGTCACCACTTCACATGCACACATTCCCAAAAAAGAGATAGCATGAAAAAATGTCTTTGCTTGTCGTAAAAAATACAAGGGCTAAAACCTAACATAAGGAAAATAGATTTAGGAAAAGAACAACAAAAACAAAGCAAGGCACTAACAATTAGGAGGGGCAAAAACATGAATTCAGAAAAGGAAAATACATACCGGCCTTCCATGACCCAATCCATATTGGGCAGCAAATGATAACCCCACATCGATGTTTCCTCATGATGTGAATTTCTTTTTTCTGATACAGAAACACAAAACCAAATTACCTCAAGGTTGATTGTTGTAAATTTTTAAGGTAGCAGAATTACAGGATAAAAGAAATTGACCAAAATGCTTGTCATTTGGCGACATCATCTCCTCACAAGAGTAATCATCACGGAAGTGAAGACCAATTAGAAGACTATAATCCATAATTCTCTCTGCTTCTAAGAATTCACAGTCCCTATAAATTTGACTGAGAAAGAAAGAACAAAAGACAAACACATGTTAACCTCTCAAGATTAGTGCCTCACCAAAGAACAAGATAAAGGATGCAAAACTTGGAACAAAATGAAAAAAGTGCAATGCTGTGGAATCTACCTAATGAGTTCATTAAACCATGACCGTTCCAGGCGAAATACAAAGTTTAGATCGAGGTCCTTAAGTGTGGTTGTTTCATCAATTTCACCCTCAAGCTTGTCAGTCGTGCGTCCATGAGAAGAGCCTTTCAAGTCAAAGCGTTTATGGATACGGTACTTTGAACAAAACAGGTTTCCCATTACAACAAAATGAGTCTGGAATTACATTGCATTGTGAACAGTAATTAGAATATGATTATACATTATATAGAAAGAACATCTCAATGAAAACTGCACCGTCATAATTATACATTTTGACCTCCCACTGGTTTAACACAATGTACACCAATGAACTTCGTTACCAAGGAGTTCTTGTACTGGCAAACATGTTGGTAGTAACTTGGAAGCATCTTAATAAGAACCTGAATATGGTTCACAATAGGTTGTGAAAATCTATCCACATGATAAAAATTAAAAATAACTGTCTAAGACTTAAATTGGTAAATAGAACCAAATTACTTGCCCTACGCATTGCTACTTGAATAATAATCACTTTCATAGATTTGCTGCTTTGTAACATGTTGAATTGAGAATTTAGGGTAGCTAAATTACTAACCTTGACTTCAGATTTTTTCACAGTTTTGATCATGAAACGATCATCTTGAGTTAGATAAAAGAAGCTTCCACTCTTCCTAGGGGAAGAAAATTCTCTAAGTGCATCACTTCCACAAATCACTAGCATGTAATTCACTGGATCTATTGCAAACAATTCCCTTAGATGTCTAAACACCAAACAAACCAACCACCACCATAACATAGGAAATCAGAGACAGATTCAATATCTCCTTTCTTGGACATTCAACAAAAGATTAAAAATGAAGTAATAAAGCATTATATGTTCCAAAAATCTGCAAAAAAAAAAAAAAATCCTGAAAACAATACCTAAATACCATGGGACAGTAATCCTTCCATCTGAAATCCACAAATTGATGTGGAAGCGTAGACTTTGATCCTTCCGGTGGAAACCTTGTCCAGAACTTTTTTTTAGGATCAAAATCAGCGTGTCTTAGTTCCCTCGTTATTGCATCATGCTTCCCCACAAAATGCCTACAAAAAAAAAAGGAGACAAATTATTAATCCAAACTCTATAAAATCCCACCAAAAAACCCCATATTGACCAATAAGAGAGTACCTGATACCCAGTTGAAGATTAAGCATCAAATCATAATTCTTGTGCCTTTTCGAAATTGTTTGTCCTTGTTTCTTATTAACCTCACCATCAACAGAACTACAAGGACTTCTACCTGGCTGCAGCAGCTGCTATTGCACATTACCCTCACATCCACCTCTATTATCATTATTACCATCTCTATAAAACATAGAAGCCTCCATATTATCAACAATATCACAAGTAATATCACCAGCTTCCCCATCCAACTCCCAAATACAAATCTGAGGAAAATTCCCATCCACTGATGACCTCTTCCTCCCTCCCCCAGCCCCAACTACTGGATCCAATGCCACCCCTTTAAAATCCTCTCCACCACCACCAAGAACTCTCCCATTCACATTCCCACTACCAAATGTAAACATTCATTTCCCTTTAGGCATCCTATTTTCCCAATACCCTTCATACCTATTCCCATTAGCCCAAACCAATACCCCTTTCCCAGATATCACCCCATGTTTCCACTCACCAACATACTCATTCCCATTACACCACCTATACTTCCCTTCCCCATCCTGCAAATTAAACTTCCACAAACCTTGATAAACATCCCCATTGGCGTACCTTTTCTCACCAAAGCCATGCTTTTTATCACTCACCTAGTTTCCACTATAAACTTCACCATCTACACCAATAAAAGTACTGTAACCATCCATTTTCCCTAACTTAAACTGACCTTCATAAGTAGCTCCTGATGGCCAAGAAAACTTCCCACCTCCATTAGCCTTCCCTCTCCTCCACTCTCCTTCATACATACACCCATCACACCACAAATACTTCCCCTTCCCATGTGGCACACCATCCACCAACCCCCCAGTATAAATATCCCTATTGGGCAGCACCTTTCTCCACCAAGGAACAACCGGTGTCAATACGAGAAGTGATAGTGGTGGTCGTCGCATCACGCGTAGGAGTCACGCGCTGGTAGTTGGGCTGGGATCGGGTTCTTGTGGTCACTATATGGAACGGTGAGGGGACTAGAAGAGACACATCTTTGTTGTTTTTGGCTTTGATTTTGGTGTTTTATGATAGTGTGGCCATAAGGGTCTCTTACAATACTTCCTATATCTATACAAGTATGTCCCATGCAAGAGACTTTTATTGTTTTTTCCATAGTTTTAAGACTTCATCCGGGTCTAAAATCCGAGTTTTAAGTTTTGACCGGATTATCAATTTGGCCAAATTAATTTTTTTAAATTAAAACGATATCATTTTAATAAAAAAAATAAAAAAAGAAAAGTCAACGAGTTTGTAGCTGGGTCTTATTGGATTAGTCGGGTCACACCGAGTTTTTTCTTTTCCTATTTTTTCTTCAACCCGGCCCAGTTCCAGTACCGGATCAGCCGGGTCCCAGGTCGACCCGCCGGGCTGGACCGAGTTTTAAAACTATGATTTTTTCTCTCTGTTTTTTTTAACAGCAAATGAAGTGCTAGCATATGTTAATTTTATTTTATCTAGTGGATATTTGAAGTTATTTGATTTCATTAAATTGGATTTTTTATCCGATTTAACTAGAGATGGAGACAAAGGTAGACGAGGACTTCAATTGAAGCAACCCCCAACCCGGACTTGCCTGATTTATTTACTGTATAGATTTGAAATTTAAACTTGATTGTTTTATTATTTATAAATTAAATTTTAAACTTGATAGTTTTAATTTTGAGAAATTAATGAAAAAACCATAAACATAATACAATAGATAACCTGTTTATGAAATTTTTTTAATCCGTTTAAATTAAATAAAAGTAATGGAAATGTTCTAAATTAAAGCATGTTTATTTTTTTTAATTAATATGAATATTCAGACTAGTTTGTACACACCTCGACTAATCCCACAAACCCTAAAATTAACGACCATAAACACATTTATTTTTTGATATCACAAGTAATGCATGTAGATGTTCTAAATTAAAACCCATTTGATTTTGATTTTGTGACTGGATTTTATTTTTTTTAAAAAAATATTTTATAAATTTATTATTTTAATTTAATGCAATTGATTTTAATATTTTAAATTAATATTTTTTTTAATTTTAGAATCACATTTATTTTTTGATATCACAAGTAATGCATGTAAATGTTCTAAATTAAAACCCATTTGATTTTGATTTTGTGACTGGATTTTATTTTTTTAAAAAAAATATTTTATAAATTTATTATTTTAATTTAATGCAATTGATTTTAATATTTTAAATTAATATTTTTTTTAGAATCAAGCACAGAGGCCATGCAGCAGCAACAGTCTGATTAATAGTAGTTCGCAACAGAGCATATAAAGTATAACTTCCATGTCCATAGCTTCTTAAGAAATCATGTGATGGCTGTAATAAAACAATAACAGGCGCAAGCAACAAGTCTCTTTGGTAGACACACTAGTTTCAAGTAGGCAAAATCATAACTTTGCTTTTGCAAGACAAGTAAAACTAGCATGGTTTCAAAAATAGTAAACGCTAATGGCAGGCATACCCCAAAAAGTTTGTAACCAGCAACGGTACATTGACTAAATGACAAGTATGTGGTTTTTTTTTAAATCAACCGTCAGAAAAGGATAAGAAACAACAAGAAAGGATGAACCTACCATTTTACCAAATTCATAGGCTCGATCTAGAAGGAACGAGTATTCCAAATCCTCAAAACATTTCTGTAAAGAAGAGATGGGCTCATTGAAATAAACTGGAAGACAAACTCTAGTAAGATCCTTCCCGATATTATCTTTAATCATTGACCAAAGACTGACCCCCTTCTCCTTCTCAACTGGGTCAGGCAATTTCTTTCGCCTCATAACACAAGGGTAGTTAGATCCAACAAATTTGATACAGGAATCCATGCCATCTTCAATATCAAGCGGGCCTTCGTCTTCATCAGAATCATATGGTGTTTTCTGAAATTCAGATTCAGCACTTTTAAACGAACTTGATGAAAGAAAATCTTGAGTATCAAGGAATTCATCATCATCATCTTCATCATCTGTTTCCTCCTCTGCAGCATCATGTCTGTCATGATCATCATCGGAGCCACTTGCACTTCCCTCTACATAAATTCCACACAAAGAGTGTCAAAGAACCATCTTAACCCAAAAGCTTAAGCTGTTAGGTGAGGTTCTAGGATATGATTTATATTATTCTCTAACACACCCCCTCAAGTGAAAGCCTTTTGGGCTTGAAACTTGCACAGGCCCATATTACCTTGTGCTTAATTTTTATCAAATAAATGGGGATGGTGAGATTCGAACTCGTGACCGCTTGGTCATCAAGGCTCTGATACCATGTCAAAGAACCATCTTAACCCAAAAGCTTAAGCTGTTAGGTGAGGTTCTAGGATATGATTTATATTATTCTCTAACAAAGAGGGTCAAAAGATAAAGTTAAAATGGATGACACAGTTCAAAAGGAAAACAGAGAAAGAGGCTAACTATTGAAGACACAAGCAAGAGACAGAGCGCGAGAGGCCAGGTGTTGGTTTTCAATTATCCATGAGAAATCAATTAGAAATAGGTATGCATATAAATGAGTTTGATTTAAAACATATATGGCAAATTGTGCAACAGTAACAATGGATGAATATAGCTACTAGTGTCAGTCAACTTGGGAATTTTGAAGCAGAGAAACTTCAGACAAGGGTAAAGTAACAGGCCACAGGAATTCATCATAAAAGCAGATAGAGGTGCCTCATTTAACCCATGCAAGGCAGCTGAAAGTATTTCATAGCATCCATTTTCAGAACGAAGGAACTTCTAACTAAGCAAAACTATAATTCAACCAAACAAAAGTTAACTATAGAATCCATGGCTGGTCCTCCAAACATTTCTTCTTACATATAATCAGCTGCTAAAACAAATAAACATGCACTAGTCTTGCATTCAAATTTCAATCTAACATGAAGGATTAACAAATACGTCAGATTTAATTATTCCATAACCCACTATTAATCTATCATCATTACACATAATTTATGTAAAATTATCTTTTATCTTTGACAATTATTGCATTGCTAATAATTTACAAGAAAACAAACTTTCTTAATTTTTTTTTATTTTTTTTTTATTATGTTAGTAGATGTTAGATGCTGTTTGTTTTTGTGTTTTAAAATTATTTTAAAAAAAAATTGAGATTTTTTTATTTTTTTATTTACTTTAAATTAATATTTTTAGATTAATTTAATACGTTAATTTTAAAAATATTTAAAAATAATTTGATGGTCTTTAAATAAAGTTTTTTTTAGAAAATCATGACCCATCACTGGGTATCGAAAAAACAATTATGGTTGATTTAGCCTTATCTTCTCTGCTTGTAAAATATTTGGGGCAGATTATGGACTTAATCGAGCAATTACCGCTCGAAATTCCTAGCAATTTACAAAGGAATTTTCCTTGTTCTTTCTCTGTACATTATTAGAAAAGCTGTCATTGACTGATTTAATTGCAAAGTCTTTGTAAAAAAGCTAAAAGAATTAGAGTTTTTTAAAATAAAAAATATAGAAAGAGAAATAAAAAATAAAAATTAAAAAAGGAGCAAAAGGAAACAACCCCCATCTTTCTTGTTCCCTTTCCCTTCTTTACATGGCGTCCTCGATGAAAATAGCAATCACCCCATTTGAATATATAATTAAAAAAAGAAAGAAAGAGAGGAAAATTCCTTCCTCAATACTTAACACTACACGCTTGAGAAATTCCTTGCTTTTTTTCCCCCTCTACGTACATGTTACCTTTTACCTTTTATAATTATGATTATTGCATTGCTAATAATTTCCTTGCATTTCTTTAATATATAATTAAAGAAAGAAAGATGTTGAACACTTTTCTAGTGAATTTAAAATAACAAAATAAGGTTGTTGAGGCTTTTCTTGGAACCTCGCTCAAGGATTAATTAACAAGAATAAAAAAATCCCCTGCAAATTATACAAAATTTATTATTAATCATTGATATTTATTATTGATCTTCAATATTGAATAATGGCTTATTTTCTAGCATAAATAAAATTGATAAAAGACATGATTACATAATTAATGATGAGATCGGTTATAAAAATGATTAAATTGAGGTTTTTCAATTACCTTTAAACGTATCATGGTTTTAATAGGTGGACAGTACATCCTATTATGTAACTTATATAAAAACAAAATTTATTTTTCTGATTATATAGCAATAACAAATTAAATAATAGCAACAAGTAAATAAGAATTAGTTTGAATAAATGGTACCAGTTCCTATTATAATATATCTAGAGAAGAAGTTCGAAGAATAGAATGAAGTCAAGTATCCTTACATAATGCTAGGTTTTAATATATAATTAAAAAGTTTTCCATGAACCAAATAATAAAAATATTGTACAACTTTTTTGAATGAATTATTAACATAGAGGCTTATTTGATTTGAATATATTATTTGATTAGTCCATTTATAGGTTGACTCTATTATTCCTGCCTTGCATTGCGAGGAAATTTCACTAGAAATTTCTAGTAATTTAAACAGGAAATTTCCTGGTGATAAACCTGGAATATGATTTTCAACTTTCGTAGACGAGCACTAAAGTCCCAAACTTCAAGAATTTCTTTTCTTTTCCTTTTATATCTTCTCATTTTCTTGGCATGCGCGCAGCTGCCTCGAGGAAAAAACATTTCAGATGCGGAAAATAAAGATAAAAGTAGGAAAACAAATTCCCAAATATCGACAAACATGACAAGAGAAGCTTGATATCTCTTCGTCCCTTGGTATCATGTGAATGTTGATATTATTTCAGAATATCAATTCAACCGTACTCCAAAGAACACTCATACTCCAATATCAGCAACCACCACGAAAGTTACCACTCTAAATTCCAGCTCAGTAATTTATTCTTTGACAATTATTACTTCTAAAAAAATGAATTTTTTTTTTAATTATACACCATCAGCAACTCCTCAAAATTACCACTCCAAATTCCAGCTCAATATCGATCAACATGTGGCTAAAGAATTTTTTTTTAATCTTTTATAGGAATCTCTTTACTAAATCATCAAAATATCATAGTATATTTCCAAATACTATTACTACAGTTTATATATATATATATAGAAACAACTAAGTAGAGAAATTATCTTTTATTTTCTTGTTCTTTAGCTTCCGTTTCGGTTTTGGCTTCTGATTCTTTGGCTTTAGGTACAACCTAAGTAGGTAAAGCTTCTGTTTCTTTGTTCTTGTTCCTTTATATATATACATTCTCAATTTCATAAAAAAAATTAATTAGTCCTTGAAATCTTAAAAAATTGTATTTAATCCTTATGTTATTATATTCATTTCTAATTTAACTTTTTTCGTCCATTCATCTTTTTATTTATTTAATAGCTTAAGTAATTTTTAGATAAAAGCTAAATAGTTTTACTATGAAAGGCATTTTTTTGAAATAAAATAATATTAAATTAAGCATGCTCAACATTGTTCAAATTATTAATTAATTATAATTAACTTGAGGTTTAGAAGAAACAAAAGGGAAGGACAAAATTATCTTCCCTGACTTAACCTCTTTCCAGACTAGTCCCCTTGTAAATGGAATGATGGTCCCATAAATAGCTTTTTTTCTTTCCAGCCCGCCAAGCAGTATGGTCTCCCTCGCTGGACCGCCTTAGCACGAGAATCACACTTGAGGATTTAAAAGTAGTTTGAAGTATCATTAAACCTAATAAAAATGAATAACTGATAATAATATAATTGGGATTTAAAAAAGAATTCATAAAAAAAAATCACTTAAAAAAAACCAAAAATTAAACAACCGATAATAATATAGTTAAAATGATAAAAAAAAAAAAAGTGTTTAAAAAGCAATTTGAAACCAATTAATCTTAAAAAAAAAAAAACAAAAAACATGCGATGAAAACCAATTCATGAAAAAGTAATTGGATATTAATTTAGACTAAAAGGATGAAATAATAAAAAGGTTATTCATTTTATTGTTCAAAGGAACGAAAAAATGCATTCCAAGTATGAAGTGTTTTATTGTTATAAAGTTTTTCAAACTTACAGTATTGAGAGATAATGAAAGTAATCCAACCTTTTCTTCTTAAAAAAAGTAATTGGATATTAATTTTGGCTAAAAGGATGAAATAATGAAAGAAAAAAGAGTTTGAGGGTATTCATTTCATTGTTCAAAGTAACGCAAAAATGCATTCCAATTTCCAAGTATGAAGTGTTTTATTGTTACAAAGTTTTTCAAACTTACAATATATAGAGAGAGAAATAAAAAGAAAAAAGAGCAAAAGGAAACAGCCCATTAGAATGTTGACTCTACGATTGCTGCATTGACGGGAAATTTCAGTATTCCATATCCTTGCTTTACTCTGCAGCTGACTTCTCTGTCCCATTGCTACCATTTCATAGCTAACTCTTTGTTATATTTAACTTAATCTTCTTTGCTTCTTGTTCGTAACGATAACTTGAAAGCCTTACGTTCAGATAGATAATCATTGACCAGTTCATCCTATATCATTCTATTTAATTTAAAAATGCAGAAAGAAAAACGCAAGCAATCCAAAGATGAAGAAATCGATTCATCCTCGCGAAAGAGAAGAAAAGCTGACCTCAGTAAGCCTATATAGAGAATACAATTAACCTCATTTCAATATCGTAGCTTTGGAATTTCATAGCTAACTCTTTGTTATATTGCTCCATTGGTTATTGACTGTGCCTTGATTTCTGCAGCTGCAATGACGGAGCCAGAGTCTTCTCGATCTAGACCAGAAGGGGCCTATGATGTCTTCTTGAGTTTTAGAGGAGAAGACACTCGCAAGACATTTACAGATCATCTATATACTGCCTTGGTCCAAGCAGGAATCCACACTTTTCGAGATGATGATGAGCTTCCAAGAGGAGAAGAAATCTCGCATCATCTCCTCAAGGCAATTCAAGAATCAAAGATATCCATAGTTGTCTTCTCAAAAGGATATGCTTCTTCTAGATGGTGTCTCAATGAACTTGTAGAGATTCTTAAGTGCAAAAACAGGAAAACCGGTCAGATTGTTCTTCCTATATTCTATGACATTGATCCTTCAGATGTGAGAAAACAGACTGCCAGTTTTGCCGAAGCATTTGTTAAACATGAAGAGCGTTTTGAAGAGAAGTTGGTGAAGGAGTGGAGAAAAGCTCTTGAGGAGGCTGGAAATCTATCTGGATGGAATCTCAATGATATGGCAAATGGGTATGCCTTTTTTCCAAATTTATGGAGTCAATATACTTTACATTTTTCAATGTGAAACAATAAAATGCTTAATTGACTCGCTATCAATGTCTGGCTTTTGTCTATGAACAGGCATGAAGCAAAATTTATCAAAGAGCTTATCAAGGATGTGCTGAATAAATTAGATCCCAAGTACTTATATGTTCCTGAGCACCTCGTAGGTATGGATCGGCTTTCTCGCAATATTTTTGACTTTCTAAGTACTGCAACAGATGATGTACACATTGTGGGCATACATGGGATGCCAGGAATAGGAAAGACGACTATAGCAGAAGTTGTATTTAATCAACTCTGCAATGGATTCGAGGGAAGCTGCTTTCTTTCGAATATCAATGAAACATCAAAACAATTCAATGGTCTTGCTCTTTTACAAAAGCAACTTCTTCATGATATTTTAAAACAAGATGTTGCTAACATCAATTGTGTCGATAGAGGAAAGGTTCTGAGCAAAGAGCGACTTTGTCGCAAAAGAGTTCTTGTTGTTGCTGATGATGTGGCTCGTCAGGACCAGCTAAATGCTTTGATGGGAGAGCGAAGTTGGTTTGGTCCCGGAAGTAGAGTGATTATTACAACAAGAGATTCAAATCTTCTTCGTGAAGCAGATCAAACATATCGGATCAAAGAATTGACACGAGATCAGTCCCTTCGGCTTTTCAGCTGGCATGCCTTCAAGGACACCAAGCCAGAAGAAGATTATATTGAGCTTTCGAAGGATGCAGTTGATTATTGTGGAGGACTTCCTTTAGCTCTTGAGGTTATAGGAGCTTGTCTGTCCGGGAAAAACAGAGATGGTTGGAAAGCTGTATTTGACAAATTGAAAAAAATTCCAAACCACGATATTCAAGGAAAGCTTAGAATAAGTTATGACTCACTGCACGGTGAAGAACTAAAAAATGCATTCCTTGATATCGCTTGCTTCTTTATTGATAGAAAGAAAGAGTACGTCGCAAAAGTGCTAGGAGCGCGTTGCGGTTACAATCCAGAAGTTGATTTGGAAACTCTCCATGAAAGGTCTCTGATTAAAGTATTGGGAGAGACTGTAACCATGCATGATCTATTACGAGACATGGGAAGGGAGGTCGTTCGTGAATCGTCTCCAAAAGAACCTGGAAAGAGGACCAGAATTTGGAATCAAGAGGATGCATGGAATGTGCTTGAGCAGCAGAAGGTAAGAGCTCAATGCATCATGAAAGCATAGTCAAACTTATTACAAATAATTGTATGAAAGTTGTATTGATTTTATTTTTTTAGGGTACGGAAGTTGTAGAGGGTCTTAAACTGGATGTCAGAGCATCAGAAGCTAAATCACTGAGTACGGGATCATTTGCAAAAATGAAATGCCTAAATTTACTCCAAATCAACGGAGCACATCTCACCGGATCCTTCAAACTGCTTTCTAAAGAGTTGATGTGGATTTGTTGGCTTCAATGTTCTTTGAAATATTTTCCATCTGATTTTACCTTGGACAATCTAGCCGTTCTTGATATGCAGTACAGTAACCTCAAAGAACTATGGAACGGAAAAAAAGTGAGAAACATGCTGCAATCCCCAAAATTTCTCCAGTATGTAATTTATATTTACATGTTACGACTTCTTAAGATTAATTTTCATTATTTTGCACTCTATTATATGTTACGACTTCTTAAGATTAATTTTCATTATTTTGCACTCTATTATACAGATTCTCAACAGGCTAAAAATCCTTAATCTCAGTCATTCTCAGGACCTTATTAAAACACCAAACTTGCACAGTTCAAGTCTAGAGAAATTAATTCTGAAAGGTTGCTCGAGTTTAGTTGAGGTGCATCGATCAATTGGAAATTTGACGAGCCTCGTTTTCTTGAATCTGAAGGGATGTCTGAGTCTGAAGATTCTCCCTAAAAGCTTTGGCAATGTAAAGTCTCTTGAATGTTTGAATATTTCTGGGTGTTCACAACTTGAGAAATTGCCAGAACGCATGGGTGATATAGAATCCTTAACCGAGCTGCTTGCTGATGGGATTGAAAATGATCAATTTCTCTCTTCAATTGGACAATTAAAGCATGTCAGAAGGTTATCATTGGGTGGATACAGTTCAGCTCCACTAGGTTCTTCTTTGATTTTAGCAAGTGTTTTGAATTGGAAACGTTGGTTGCCAACACCTTTCATTGAATGGATATCAGTAAAATATCTTGAGCTTTCTAATGGTGGTTTGTCTGATCGCGCAATTAAACGTGTTGATTCAGTGGTTTGTCCTCTCTAGAAGTATTGGATCTATCAGGAAACAAATTCTCTAGCCTGCCTTCTGGGATTGGCTTCCTTCCAAAGCTAGAGATCTTGAAAGTCCATTTATGCAACAATCTTGTATCAATCCCAGATCTTCCCTCAAGTTTAGACGCTTTGGTTGCATCTTATTGCAAATCACTGGAAAGAGTAAGAATACCAATTGAGTCAAAAGAAAAACTACACATATATCTACATGAAAGTCATTCGTTAGAAGAGATTCAGGGCATCGAAGGTCTAAGTAATAGTTTTTGGTATATTCATGTTGATGACCATAGGCATTCACCAAATAAGTTACAGAAGAGCGTTGTTGAGGTACTATTTCTTTTCGTCTCTGTTGCACAAGAAGAAACAAACAATTGGCACATACATTGATTAATGTTTAAAATCTCAGTATTCCTTGAAATCAATATGTATTCAATATGTATACAGGCAAAATAATTATCATTATTATTATTATTATTTTAAAAAATAAATATCATCTTTAATAATATTTTTTATTTTTCTTATTGAATCTAAAAAATTAAATATTATCTTTAATAATATTTTTTGTTAAATATTTAGAGTCTGATTGGTTTTATTTTTTATTTTTTGATTTTATGATAATATATTTATACAGGCAATGTGCAACGGTCGTCACCGGTATTGTATTTACTACATTCGTGGTCCTCACCGGTATCATATTTCCTCCTTTCCTGGTGAGATGCCAAATTGGATGAGCTACAGTGGAGAAGGATGCTCATTGTCATTCCATATACCTCCAGTCTTCCAAGGCTTAGTTGTTTGGGTTGTCTATCGACCACTTGAGACGGATGTTCACATGATTATTAATATTATTATAAGAAATAAAAGCAATGGTATTCAATTGTTTGAAGATAAACGAACGGTAAGTCCTAGGGAATGGATAAGATACATAAGTAGAAGTGAAATGGCAATGGAAGATTACTGTGTAGATGACGAATTGGAACTATACTTTTCTTCTGTGTTGTTCGATCATCCATTGGAACCCGTACACGTTAAAGAATGTGGGGTCCATGTGATCGCAGGGAAGTTAGATTCATTTGAAGAGTCGGCAATGGGAAGAGATAAAGTGATGCCTTCACCACCGCCATATCATCTGTTTCCTCATCCTCATTGTGGTTCAATCATAGCGTCTACACCTAAGCAATGGAGTGACTATTTATTTTCGAAGCTGCAAGAACATAGCCTCAGTTTAGCACGTCAAGGTAAGAACAAATATTTCATTTAGTTATTTTTACTCTGTTATATTTAATTTATGAGATTAAATATTATCTTTAATCATTTCATTATTATTATTCTATAATCTAAGAAATTAAATATCATCTTTAATAAAAAAAAAATATATATTAAATATTTAAGGCTTTTTGGTAAGAATACATATTTCCTTTAGTTATTTCTATTTTATTCTATTTAATTTAAGAGATGAAATATTAT
This sequence comes from Populus davidiana, assembly GCA_030145905.1. Classification (NCBI taxonomy): domain Eukaryota; kingdom Viridiplantae; phylum Streptophyta; class Magnoliopsida; order Malpighiales; family Salicaceae; genus Populus; species Populus davidiana. Next base: position 1,882,604 of record CM057807.1, on the reverse strand, counting down.
CTTTAATAATATTTTTATTAAATATTTAACTAATATTATTATTATTATTTAATATAAAAAATTAATTATTTTTTATTTCTTAATTTTATGATAATATTTTTCTTATTTAATTTTAAAAAATAAATATTATCTTTAATAATTAGATCTATCCAATATCACTCAAAAAATAAATTATATCTTTAATAATTATTTTTTGAAAAACAAAAACCAACATTCACTAACATATTTTATTAAAATCACTTTAGTTTATTTAGGAAATAGTGAAAACTGATTTTTGGTTTTTTACATTAAAATAAAAAATTGAATAATGTTTTTATATTTTATTTTAAATTCAATATTTAAAAAAAAAATGAAAAAAATATAATATTAACCTTTTTTATTATAAAGTAAGTTTCTTAATTAAAAGTCAAGGGGATTTGTTTGTAATAACAAAATGCATATATAATCATGCACGGTTAACTTTATTTCCAAACTCGAAAGTTCTACTAAATTTGATGGTTTAATAGGTATTAAGGACCTGGATGGATGAGATAGCACAAGATAATTTTACATAGAGATGCTTGAAGTTACTCCAAATTAGTATTGTACTTCTATCTGATGTATTAATATGTAGTTGTTGGCTTGAAGATCATTTTCCAAGTTTGGAAGTTTTATTGAATGCTCTTTGAAATATTTTCCATCTGTTTTGAGATTGGATAACCTAGTTGTTATTATCCATGATGTAATTTATATTTTTGATGAATATGGTTTCATATTTTTTTCTCACTTCTTTGATATATTCTTCAAAAGATGAAAATCCTTGATCTTAGTTAGAAATATATTGGTTTTCTAGGAAGAAATTATTAGTTGAGATATAATATTTGAGTTGGTTCTTTATCGTTTAATGTTATGATTTAAAGATAATTGATGAAAACAACAGATATATAGAAAAGTTCTCAAATTAGTATAATAAATAAAGTTTTGTTAGTTTTGGTTATAAGATTTTGTTATGTATTATTGCATGGTTTTTACTACGTTTTAGCCCTTTTTTTTGTATATATAATTTTTTTTTTCTTGCCAGGTTATCATTAGCTTTATGGCACTAGCATCAATTAATAATAAATCTTGGACTATTATTAAATAAATAAATAACATAAACATTGTTAAAACACCAAACTTGCATGGTTCATACCCACAGAGAAACCTAATGACAATAATCTAATTTAGGAAGTAGTTAATTTGATCATTATTACTTAGGGACTAGCATTATTATTATTATAAGAAATAAAAGCAACGGTATTCAATTGCTTGAAGATAAACGAACACCAGGAAATGTGGATATATATATATATATATATATATATTTTTTTTTTTTTTTTTTTTTTTTTTTGAGGGATGTATAAGTTACATAAGTAGAAGTGAAATGGCAATGGAAGATTACTGTGGAGATGACGAATTGGAACTATAGATATAGTTACAGCCAACAAAGATGGTGATGCATCCATTACACATTAAAGAATATGGGGTCCTCAATGTATTTTACGTTTCTATGTGAAATTTCACGAGATTATGAGTACTCGAATTGATCTTAGTACAACGTTTCATTCTCAAAATAATGGTTAATAAAAAAGAACCATTCAAATACTTGAAGATATGTTGATAGCATGCATACTTAAGTGGAGTTTGCTGGAACAAATATGTACCATTGGTGGAGTTTGGTAAGAGAGGGGAACTAAATCCTCGATATATTAGGCCTTTGGAAATTTTGAAGAGAATTGATGCAGTTGCTTATGGATTAGCTCTTTCACCCAGCTTTTTCATCTAAACATCCAGTATTCCATGTATCCATGCTTTAGAAGTATATTTGTGCTCCATCACATGTATTGGAGCCATAAACCGTAGCATTTGAAGAAGATATGTCATGTAAAATTCGACTGGAGAGAATTGAAGATAGACAAATTAGAAAACTTCGTTCTAAAGAGATTGCTTCAGTGAAAATAATGTGAGAAGATCATACCTGAGAAGATGATACGTTATAAATATCGTGATTTCTTCATCCAATCAAGCTAGCAAGTTTTCTAATTAAATTTCGAGGGTGAATGTATGTTAACAGGGGAGGAAATGTCAACCCCACCCATAATATATAACCCATTATTGTTTTATTGGTCCATTTAGCTAGCCCATTTGTTATATACAGAAGGAGAGAGGTGAGGACATTGTTAGTCATTTTCTTCTTTCTCTCTTACGGGGAATGTTCTTCCTTCGCCCTTTTACTGCAAATATCCACCCACAATCCTAAACCACCAATTGACCATATAACTCCCTTGTTTTGAGTAGGTTTACTTCAACTTTATCTAAGTGTTTATAATATTGTTTTAGGTTTATTTCTTTATATAAGCTTGTTGAACTCTAGGCCTTATATGATATTAGTTGATGTGATTTGGATTTATTTTTAAGTTAATTTGTGTGTGGGTAGTAATAAGTGTATATGAATATGAATTGAAGTAAGGTCATGGATGGGTTGGTGTGAAGCTTTGATTAATTGATATATTTTGATGTAATGAGTAAATACCTTAACAAATTTGAATATTTGAAACATGATAGGTAAGAATTGTAAAGAAAGAATCGTATTGAAATTATGGAAAATATGATTTTGTCCCTAAATTCTAAAAAACAATTATAGTTTGGTCACTCGTTGTAAATAACAATTTTTAAAATATTTTTTTAATAAATATTGATGATTTATTATCAATTTTTATTGTTATCATTTAAATTTAAAATTAATTATATTATGTATTTAAATGTGTTTCGTTTCTTTGGAAACCGTATGCTAGAGTCTCTCAAATATTCTGGCCAAAGCTAGGGCATACATGGCTCGAAATAATGGTCAGGATTTTATTTTTTTTTAAAGAAATCTATATATTAAAAGGGCAAACTAGAAGGTAAAATAATGATCAGTTTTAGTTAGCTCCTGCAGGACTTTGCATTCTATTTTAGGTGGATTATACTTGCAAGTTGCAACCACTATATTTTATGCTATGCTATGCAATATTTTGTCCTAGAACCTTTGCCCTCTAAACTACCCAAGAAGGACAATAATTGAGCTTGTTGATCTACGAGCACAAGTGGTACAGGTCAGGGTTAAACTCTACTAAATTTTTGGCACCAGTTCTCAATCGAATTTTAGCAAAACCAAGGATCCAAGAATCGGCCTCTGTAACATGGTTTGCATTCTGAGCCAATCTGGGCTAGGATTTGAAACAAATGTTGTATGCTGTTTGGACTGTCACTTTGCCTATCTATATTAATTAGAATAGGCCATTTTTTCCTTTGTGAGAAAAAGCGAGTTCAAAAAAAGAAAAAGAGCAGAAATTTGAAAAAAAAAAAGACAAAAAAGAAAAATGCTTTAGTTTTTGTTTTTAAGTAGCTTTTTTTCGCTTTTCTTCACCTATATTGGCGCTATAAAGTTTTTTTGATTAAGGTTTGGTTAACAAACACTTATTTCATCTTTATTGGCGCTATAAAGGTATTGCTGTTTTTTCTGGGGGAGGATCTCAAGCAGTAAGATCTCAGCAGAGGTGATCCGAGCTTTGTCTGCTCTTTGTCCTGTTCTTGCATTCTTCGTAGCAGACTCCGATGTTCATAGCTTTCCTGGAGCTTGGGAACCTCCAGTTTAGACAGCTTATTGTTTTCAGTTTATCTTTCTGAGTGATGTTATGTTAGGTTTTCATTTGATGGCAGAACAAACTCATGTTCTGATTAATTATATCAGCTCCTTTCAAAAAAATAAAAATAAATAAAGCTATTGCTGTTGATAGCTTTTGCTGGGTTGATCTCTTTGGTTTATCTCTATCTTTCTGGACCTCGTTATGGCCGTTTGATTGGAATTGATAATGCTACAAGCACTTTTACAAATTTGACAGCAGCAAGGGTGTTAATCTGCACATCTCGGGAGGAGAATATTCTTTCCGACGAGAATAGTATTGACAATGTTGTTGTTTCATTGTCTGGGAAAGTACTTAGGGAGTTGCCAGCCCTAGCTAGCCCTAGAGGATTTTCAACACACTATGCAGCCATTTGAATGTGTCAAAGATGATGGTGATTCGGGTAATTTTGATGATGCTTGTTAGTTCTTTAATGAATGCACTGCAAGAATGAATTCTGAAAGGATATCGGACTGTGAGTTTGTTTCTCATTCTCAAGCTCAATACATTAAATGTAACGTTTCCGGATGTTATTGCGGGGAGAAATGTTTTGGCAATGACCTTGTGGATGGACTATCAGAATACGTTAGTGAGACAGAATATAATGAGGAAGAAGACGAAGAGAGTTTGTATGAAGAAAAAAACAAAGAAATTAAGGTTAAAGTAATGAGTTTTGAAGGGTTAGATGATGATATCAGTGTCTCCTCCATTGATTCAGAGATTATGGCATCAAATGTCCGCATATCACAGTATATTTTAGTGCGTTTGGAAGTGTGGTTGTGTTAGCTATTCAAAATATTTTTCATTTTAAAATATATTTTTTTGACATCAATATATTAAAATAATATAAAAACATAAAAAATATATTAATTTTAAATAAAAATTTTAAAAATTTAAAAATTTAAAAAATATTTAAAAATATTTTTAAAACACAATACTAAATAATTACGAGTCATGTGTGAAGGCAAAAGAAGCCATGAGGTATTTCAGGAATCATATGGTCACTAAATAAAAACCTTTTAAAATAACTTAAATAACACGTTGTAATTTGAAGGATGGGAAATGTTTGAGGCAGGAGCTTATTATACTAAAATCATCAAATATCAAAGTCTATTTCCAAATACTATTTCTATATATATATATAACTTTATAGAAAAATTATTTTTTAAAAATAGAAAAACTAGAAAAGCCTATAATATTGAATAAAAAATAAAATAGAAATTTAATCAACATTAATTTCTCATCTTCAATAAAAATTTGGGTTTATTATTCGGTAAGACAAACTCTGTATTTTAAAATACTATTACCAAAAAATCCATCAAGACAACATTATCATTCAAATGTTAATAATAGAATAACTTTTACATATTCTTGAAGTTTCGTAGAATAGCAGTCGAATAATGTTTTTAATATTTAAAAATTAAAAAAGTAAAGTGTAACTGTTTTGCATAAATTCAAAAGTTATGGTATAATTGTTTTTCAAATTATTTTTTATTTGAAAATATATTAAAATAATATTTTTTTTAATTTTTTTTAAAAAATTTTGACATTGCGTATTAAAATGATTTTAAAATATTTAAAAATATTAATTTTTTAAAAATAAAAAAATAAAAATATTTTAAATTTTTTTAAAAATATAAAAATAGATGCATAGATAAAAAATGGTTAAAGATAGAACAATAATGTTAACGCGTGAACCAAGTTGTTGTAACCAAATTCCAGTATTACAAGAATGGCTTGAGAAATCGTGAGCCATCGCTTGATATTGATTGTTTCTGAAAGCAAGAGCACAGAGTGAAGAACGGTCCAAGAGAGAACAATAATGTTAGCGCGTGGACCCACTTATCGTTAGCCATGGCTTGATCTTGATTGTTTCTGAAAGCACTTGCGAGCAATCTTGTTTTTTCAATGCTGCCGTTTAGCTAGTGGAGTACTGTAGCTTGTCCACATGTCATCAAATCATATGGCGCCCATTGATACATAGAATGGTGTGTTGAAGCAAAATCATATGGCCCATTGATAACATAACGCGTGGACCACCATGAAGTTACCTTTTACCTCTTTTATAATTATGATTATTGCATTGTTTATAGTTTGAAAGAAAGATGATGAACATTTTTTAGTGAATTAAGTTCAATTCAAAATAATAAAATAAGGTTTGTTGAGGCTCAGGGATTAATTACAAGAAAAACAAATCTGTGTAAATTATACAAAATATATTATTAATCATCGATATTTATTATTGATCATCAATATTGCATAATAATTTATTTTCTAGTATAAACTATGTTTGAAATGAAATCAATAAAAGACATGATACACAATTAATGATGGCATTGTATATAAAAATGATTAAATTGAAAATTTTCAAATATCTTTAAACATATCATGATATATCTAAATTATAAAAAAAAAATTATTTTTCTGATATAGATAGTAATAACAAATTAGATAATAATAACAAGAAAATAGGAATTAATTTGAATAAATGGTACCAGTTACAAAAAGAAATTAAAAAAAATGTTCTTGATAAATATAAAAGATGGGTGAAATTAGAGAACAAGAAAGAGATATAGAAACTTAATTACAATTATATTATAATTTCTTCCCTAAAATTATTCAAAATATAGTATTAATTACATAATTTTAGGTTTTAATAAATAATTAAAAAGTTTTTCATGAGCCAAATAATAAAAATATTGTATAACTCTTTTGAATGAATTGTTAACGTAGGGACTGTTTTGGGTCCCTGACTTGGCTGATTTGATTTGAATATATTATTTGATTAGTCTATTTATAGGTTTAGTCTATTATTGCTGCCTTGCATTGACTGGAACTCGAAATTTCCTGTAATATACACAGGAAATTTCCTGGTGCTAAACTTCAAAGAATTTATTTTCTTTTCCTTTTGTATTTTCTCATTTTCTTGGCATGCGCGCAGCTGCATCAAGAAAAAAACGTTTCAGAAAGAATCCAATCGATGAATGAGATATATTCTCATTGGTCACAGCCATCTATGTTGTTTACAGAATTCAAATGGTTAGACAGAAAGGATCATTAACAAAAAGAATGGACCTTGAGTGATTAATTGGAACCTCGCTCAGTGATTAATTGACGAGAATAAAAAATTCATGTGCAAATTATACAAAATTTATTATTAATCATTGATATTTTATTATTGATCATTAATATTGAATAATGGCTTATTTTCTAGTAATGTTATGAGAAGCAGCAGAGTCAAGAGGTCATCTCTGATCTTGTGGACCGGAAGTAGTTGCATAGTTAGTCGTAACCTCTGATCAATGGAGTCGTGGGTAAGACGTGGCCTATTTGAGTGGTACCGATTGGTTGAAGACTTGCAGTTGTCTTTGAATGGACCGACCTTGAGGGATTTTATTGTGGCCTGGAGACCGAGAACATCCATTAGTCTTATTTGAACCCTTCGGGTGAGACCCACCATATGAAATAAAGTTCTGTTTGTGATGATAAGAATAATTTGCAGAGGCCACAAGCTGCTGAGTTGAAGATTCCAAACGCCGCAGGTAACTGTCATGCCCCTCAAGAATATCGTGAAGCTCTTCAAAAGTTAGAAGAGGTGTAGCAATTATTCTTATTGGAGAATATGCTCTGATACCATATAGAAACTAAAGCTACACATGATTTCAATGGAAAAACCATCACAGATTGCTACTGAGGGAAATATATACAAGAACATAACCTATTTATTACATATGGATGTTTGCTATAATTTTGCAAGAATATAATTTGCAATGAATGAAAAGATTCGTAATAGCTGAAATGATGAACTTGGATAGTAGTAATCTGTTGCTTAACTGTGCAGAATTGATACAAAATTGATGCAGTCTTCCTTAATACTTTCAACCTTTTACACTGATCGAATCCTCTAGAAAACTATTAGATGCTATAAAGCAAGAGAGGAATATATTTTGGAGTGCCATAGGTATTATGTTTTAAAATCCTTTTTTTTTAGAAATGTATTAAAATTTATTTTTCTAAATTTATTTTTAATATTAACACATCAAACTAATCTAAAAAAATTAAAAAAATTAATTTAAAACAATAAAACATTAGCAACCACCATGAAATTACCACTCTAAATTCCAGCTCAATAATATATTCTTTAGCAATTATTGCTGGCTCTTTGACAATTATTGCATTTCTAATAATTTGCAAGAAAACATACTTTCTCAATTTCCTTTTTTTTTTTTTAACTATACTCAATCTGCCATGAAATTACCAATAAATAAATTCCAGCTCAATATTTTCCAATACGCGCTTGAGAAATATTCTTGCTTTTTTTTTTCCAGTACGTGTTATCCTATTATCTTTTATAATTATAGTTATTGTATTGCTAATAATTTGCAAGAAAGAATATTCTTTCTCTGAAAAGGGCTTGAGAAAACCCTAAGCATAGTAGATAATCTCTTATAGAAATCTATTTATTAAATAATCAAAATATCAAAGTCTGTTTCCAGAAACAACTAAATAGAAAAAAATTTATTTTTTAAATAGAAAAACCAGAGAGCTTGATAATATTTAATAAAAAAAATAAAATAGAAAAATTATTCCTTTTTAAGTAGAAAAAAATTATAAAGATTTAATAATACTGAATAAGAAAAATTAAAATTTCTAAACTAAATTAAAAAAATAAAAATAACTGAGAAAAATATTTATTATCCTAATAGTTCTTATATTAAAATCCCATTTATCATATTTTATATTTATCAAAAAATAATAATAATTTGTGACGTGAACTAAAGCTATATGCGAAAACAAGAAAAAAAAGTATTAAAAACAAATTCAGCTGTGATTAACAGATTAACTATGGAAAGATGATGAATATTTTTTTGTAAATTGATTTCAATTTAAAATAACTAGAAAGAAGTTAATTAGGATTTCTTCCTTGAAATTATTAAAAATATAGTATTAGAATTATACAATGCTAGGTTTTATTATATAATTTTTAATATTATTAAAGAGTCTCTCTTGAACCAAATAATAAAGATATTATATAACTCTTTTGTATGAATTGTAAATCTAGGGACAGTTTTGGGTTTTCCAATCAGAACTTCAGACTAAAATTAATAAAAATATAAGGATCAAATATAACGGTATGTAAATCTAGGGACCAAAGATAATACAACTGCATTGACTGGAGATTTCACTTAGAATTTCTAGTATATTACAAAGGAAATTTCCTGTGCTTTTTCATGTACATGTATTGAAAAACTACCGTTGACTAACCAACTTGCTATGTATTTGTTGCTCGAAATTTCGTAGCAATTTACGGAGAAAATTTCTTTGTGGTCTCTCTTGTACATTATTAGAAAAACTATCATTGACTGATTGACTTGCAAAAGTATTTGCAAGAAAACTAAAGAATTAGATTTTTAAAAAAACTTTAATTATTAAAAACATCCAATTATTTTTTTTAATCAAGAATAAAACATCAACTTTTTTATATAATAGCTAAATAAATCTAATAAAATAAATCAGAAATAACTAGTAAGTAATGCAAAAATAATTAGAAAATAAATATATTTCCTTAATTTGAGTATGTTTTCTATCTTGATTGACCGACTTGCTAAGTAATTGTAAGGCATAAAGGAATTTCACTTTAAAAGTCTTGTTTGATATTTGTCTTACTTTTACTATTTTACTTCAAAGTTTCAATTCCATATTATTTACAATGTATATGTTATTTGATTAATCTGATAATAGGATATTGTAAGCATTGACTCGAAATTACCATTCGAAATTCTGGACTGGAAACTGACTTAAATGCTAGCTACCAACCCCTTTTGCTTGATCTATAGGGAGATAATCAGGGTAGAAAATGTGTTTTCTTACTTCAAGATCGTTGAAAATACGCTCAAGATTATGGGAAGGTGTTTTGTTTTTGCTAGGAGGATCAATTGGTAGCTGGGACTAGGACCAAATGAGGAGAAAAGAGTTAGCTTTCCATGTATGTTTAAGAAAACCCAGATTTCTGCAGATTTTAAAGACAAAACGATGTCATTTTTGTTGTTCTTTGAATATCAAAATTTGTTCTCCCCTTTTCTAGGCAAAACGCACCATTTTAATCAGTGTGAAAAGGTGTCGTTTTGCTTTTGGTTTTCTTTATTTGGAATAATGCTAAACGCACCGTTTAGAACTACGCTAAATGCACCATTTTAGCACCTTTTTTGCTTCGGTCCCTAGACTTTCAATGCTTTTATTTTGATTAATTTTCAACTCTTTTCCTTAATTTATTTTAATTTCTCTGTTTCTTTCATTTCAGTCGTTGATTCTTCCAATCTTCATTTTTAAGCCGAATTGATTCCAAACTTCAATTTTCTTTTCCAATTAAACCTCTAATTGATTTTTTAAATTCGCTATTTATTTCAAACTCATCATAAGAAGTTGAATAACTTGAATATAGGCTTCTACCACTCATCAACTATCCCTGGAGAGACCAAATATAATATTGTTCACCATTAAACACTGGATTTGCAAATGCAGTATTACTTGAAGTAAACATAGAAATAATAAAAAACAAATAACTAGTGTTTATGCTCGTCTTTCTCTGTGTTTAACACTTAGAATAGAACAATAAAGGAGGGGCAGACGCTCAGTGAGGACATCCTCCAGCTCATCTGATCCAGCTCAAGTGGTTGCAACGTTCAGATAGATAATCATTTACCAGTTCATCCTATATCATTCTATTCAATTTAGAAATGCAGAAAGAAAAACGCAAGCAATCCAAAGATGAAGAAAACGATTCATCCTCGCGAAAGAGAAGAAAAACTGACCTCAGTAAGCCTATATAGAGAATACAATTAACCTCATTTCAATATCTTAGCTTTGGAATTTCATAGCTAACTCTTTGTTATATTGCTCCATTGGTAATTGACTGTGCCTTGATTTCTGCAGCTGAAATGACAGAGCCAGAGTCTTCTCATTCTAGACCAGAAGGGGCCTATGATGTCTTCCTGAGTTTTAGAGGAGAAGATACCCGCAAGACATTTGTAGATCATCTATATACTGCCTTAGTCCAAGCAGGAATCCACACTTTTCGAGATGATGATGAACTTCCTAGAGGAGAAGAAATCTCCGAGCATCTTCTCGAGGCAATTCGAGAATCAAAGATATCCATAGTTGTCTTCTCAAAAGGATATGCTTCTTCTAGATGGTGTCTCAATGAACTTGTAGAGATTCTTAAGTGCAAAAACAGGAAAACCGGTCAGATTGTTATTCCTATATTCTATGACATTGATCCTTCATATGTGAGAAAACAGAATGGCAGTTTTGCAGAAGCATTTGTTAAACATGAAGAGCGTTTTGAAGAGAAGTTGGTGAAGGAGTGGAGAAAAGCTCTTGAGGAGGCTGGAAATCTATCTGGATGGAATCTCAATGATATGGCAAATGGGTATTCCTTTTCTCTCTAAGATTCACATGCACACGTTTATGGAGTAATTTTAAATTACATTTTTCAATGTGAAATAATAAAATATTTCTTTTTAGCATACTTAATTGACTTGCTATCGATGACTTGCTTTTTTCTATGAGCAGGCATGAAGCAAAATTTATCAAAGAGATTATCAAGGATGTGTTCAATAAATTAAGTCGCGAGTACTTATCTGTTCCTGAGCACCTAGTACGTATGGATCTTGCTCCCGTTATTTTTTACTTTCTAAGTACTGCAACAGATGATGTACGCATTGCGGGCATACATGGGATGCCAGGAATAGGAAAGACGACAATAGCAAAAGTTGTATTTAATCAACTCTGCTATAGATTCGAGGGAAGCTGCTTTCTTTCGAATATCAATGAAACATCAAAACAATTCAATGGTCTGGCTCTTTTACAAAAGCAACTTCTTCTTGATATTTTAAAACAAGATGTTGCTAACATCAATTGTGTCGATAGAGGAAAGGTTGTGATCAAAGAGCGACTTTGTCGCAAAAGAGTTCTTGTTGTTGCTGATGATGTGGCTCGTAAGGACCAGCTAAATGCTTTGATGGGAGAGCGAAGTTGGTTTGGTCCCGGAAGTAGAGTGATTATTACAACAAGAGATTCAAGTGTTCTACTTAAAGCAGATCAAACATATCAGATCGAAGAATTGAAACCATATGAGTCCCTTCAGCTTTTCCGATGGCATGCCTTGAGGGACACAAAGCCAACAGAAGATTATATTGAGCTTTCGAAGGATGCAGTTGATTACTGTGGAGGAATTCCTTTGGCTCTTGAGGTTATGGGTGCTTGTCTGTCCGGGAAAAACAGAGATGGTTGGAAATCTGTAATTGACAAATTGAGAAGAATTCCAAACCGCGATATTCAAGGAAAGCTTAGAATAAGTTTTGACGCACTGGACGGTGAAGAACTACAAAATGCATTCCTTGACATCGCTTGCTTCTTTATTGATAGAAAGAAAGAGTACGTCGCAAAAGTGCTAGGAGCCCGTTGCGGTTACAATCCAGAAGTTGATTTGGAAACTCTCCGTGAAAGGTCTCTGATTAAAGTATTGGGAGAGACGGTAACCATGCATGATCTATTACGAGACATGGGAACGGAGATCGTTCGTGAATCGTCTCCAAAAGAACCTGGAAAGAGGACCAGAATTTGGAATCAAGAGGATGCATGGAATCTACTTGAGCAGCAGAAGGTAAGAGCTCAATGCATACACGAAAGCATAGGCATGCGTATTTTCTAGTCAAACTTATTACAAATAATTGTATGAAAGTTGTATTGTTTTTTGTTTAGGGTACAGATGTTGTAGAGGGTCTTGCACTGGATGTTAGAGCATCAAAAGCTAAATCACTTAGCGCAAGATCATTTGCAAAAATGAAATGCTTAAATTTACTCCAAATCAATGGAGTACATCTCACCGGATCCTTCAAACTGCTTTCTAAAGAGTTGATGTGGATTTGTTGGCTTCAATGTCCTTTGAAATATTTGCCATCTGATTTTATCTTGGATAATCTAGTTGTTCTTGATATACAGTACAGTAACCTTAAAGAACTATGGAAGGGAGAAAAGGTGCGAAACATCTTACAATCCCCAAAATTTCTCCATTATGTAATTTATATTTACATGTTATGATTTTCTATGATTAATTTTCATTATTTTGCCCTTTATTATGACAGATTCTCAACAAGTTAAAAATCCTCAATCTCAGTCATTCTCAAAACCTTATTAAAACACCTAACTTGTACAGTTCAAGTCTAGAGAAACTAATTCTGGAAGGTTGCTCGAGTTTAGTTGAGGTGCATCAATCAATTGGAAATTTGACGAGCCTCATTTTCTTGAATCTAAAGGGATGTTGTAGTCTGAAGATTCTTCCTGAAAGCGTTGGCAATGTAAAGTCTCTTGAAATTCTAAATATTTCTGGGTGTTCACAATTTGAGAAATTGCCAGAATGCATGGGTGATATGGAATCCTTAACCGAGTTGCTAGCTGATGGAATTGAAAATGAGCAAATTCTCTCTTCAATTGGAAAATTAAAGTATGTCAGAAGGTTATCATTGTGTGGATACAGTTCAGCTCCACCAAGTTCTTTGATTTCAGCAGGTGTTTTGAATTGGAAACGTTGGCTGCCAGCATCTTTCATTGAATGGATATCAGTGAAACGTCTTGAGCTTTCTAATTGTGGTTTGTCTGATCACGCAATTAACTGTGTTGATTTTAAGGGTTTGTCCGCTCTAAAAGAATTGAATCTAGATGGAAACAAATTCTCTAGCCTGCCTTCTGGGATCGGCTTCCTTCCCAAGCTAGAGTACTTGACTCTTAATGCATGTAAATATCTTGTATCAATCTCAGATCTTCCCTCAAGTTTATACTGTTTGGATGCATGTAATTGCAAATCATTGAAAAGAGTAAGAATACCAATCGAGTCAATGAAAGAACTAGATATAAGACTACATGAAAGTCATTCGTTAGAAGAGATTCAGGGCATCGAAGGTTTAAGTAATAGTTTATGGCATATTCTTGTTGATGACCACAATCATTCACCGAATAGATTACAGAAGAGCATTGTTGAGGTATTATTTTTTTTAATCTTTATTGCACAAGAAGAAACACACACAATTGACACATACATTGTTTAATATCTAAAATCTCAGCATTTCTTGAAATCAATATGTATATAGGCAATAATCATTATTATTATTATTTTATTTAAAAAAATAAATATCATCTTTAATAATATTTTTTATTTTTCTTATTTAATCTAAAAAATTAAATATCATCTTTAATAATATTTTTTATTAAATATTTAAAGTCTGATTGGTTTTATTTTTATTTCTTGATTTTCTGATAATATATTTATACAGGCAATGTGCAACGGTCATCACCGGTATTGTATTTCCAACATGCCTGGTAAGATGCCAAACTGGTTGAGGTATAGTGGAGAAGGATGCTCATTGTCATTCCATATACCTCCACTCTTCCAAGGCTTAGTTCTTTGGGTTGTCCGTCCACTTGATCATTGTTACTCACGGTCTGACACTAAGGTTTTTATTAATATAAGAAATAAAAGCAACGATATTCAATTGTTTGAATGGCAGCTCCCGTATGATTCATTTCAAACTCTCATGTCACTGTCACCTGAGGGATGGATAAGATACATAAGTAGAAGTGAAATGGCAATGGAAGATTACTGTGGAGATGATGAATTGGAACTATACATGTATGCAGAGCCAACAGAGTATGCAGTGCGCATGGGTCATTCATGGAAACCAAGCGTTACAAAATGTGGGGTCCATGTGATCGCAGGGAAGTCAGATTCATTTGAAGAGTCGGCAGTGGAAAGAGATACAATGATGTCTTCACCATCGCCATATCATCTGCTTTCTCATCCTCATTGTGGTTCAGTCACAGCGTCTACACCTAAGCAATGGAGTGACTTTTTATTTGCGAAGCTGCAAGGACATGGCCTCGATTTAAACCTTCTTGGTAAGAATACATATTTCATTTAGTTATTTTTATTATATTCTATTTAATTTATGAGATTAAATATTATCTTTAATGATTTTATTATTATTATTTAATCTAAAAAATTGAAAATCATTTTTAATAATAAAAAAATTAAATATTTAAGGCTTTTTGGTAAGAATACATATTTCCTTTAGTTATTTCTATTTTATTCTATTTAATTTAAGAGATTAAATATCATCTTTAATTGTTACATTTTTCTTATTTAATCTAAAAATTTAAATATTATCTTTAACAATATTTTTTAATAAATATTTAGAGTCTCCTTGGTTTTATTTTTTTTCTTGATTTTATGATAATATTTTTCTTATTTAATATAAAAAATAAATATTATCTTTAATAATTAGATCTATCGAATATCACTTAAAAAATAAATTATAACTTTAATAATTATGTTTTAAAAAACAAAAAGCCAACAGTCACTAACATATTTTATTAAAATCACTTTAGTTTATATAGAAAATATTAAAAACTAATTTTTGTTTATTTACATTAAAATAAAAAATTGAATAATGTTTTTATATTTTATTTCAAACTCGATATTTTAAAACAAAAGATGTGATATTAACCTTTTTTTATTATAAAGTAAGTTTTTTAATTAAAAGTGATGGGAATTTGTTCCTGATAACAAAATACATGTACAATCATGCACATCTAACCTTCTTTTCAAACTTGAAAGTTCTTCTAATTTGATGGTTTTTATCATAGTTTTGAAACCCGGCCCGGCCCGGCGGGTTGACCCGGGACCCGGCCGACCCGGGCCTGAGGCCAGGCCGGGTCTAAGTAAAAAACAGCTGGGGATTTGGCCCGGTAAAACCCGGTCGACCCGGGTAAACCCGGATGAGACCCGGCCTTATTTTTTTTTGCCAACTGTCTTGCTTTTCGTCTCTCCTTCCATGGCAACTGTCTTGCCCAAGGTTTTTGTATACACTGTCTATCATTTTATTTTCTCTACACAATAAAAGAAAAAAAAGGGAAAAACAAGTGAAATCAGAGGGCTAATATCAGCAATAGTAGCCTCATTTTCCTTTTCTCAATCAAATTTTGTTTTTTTTTGCTGATGGCCCTTTTAGTTTCTCTCCTTTCTCTTCTTCAAACCCTTCTCCTTCCCCTCAATCTTCTTCTTCATCTTCTTCTTCTGTGCAATCTCAGCCATTCACTTTGCCTCAATCAACGACAGCGGGTAATTTAGAGCTCCTAGGAATGGTCACCCACGAACAACACTACTGGGTTTGATATGAGGCTTTAGAGAGAGGTGCTAAGGTTTTGAGAGAGTAATTCTCTTCCTCTCATGCTAAAAAGATTGAAACTTTTCAAGGTGTCCACAAGTACAGTTTGTAAGGGTGCTTGTACGTTTTTGTGTTTTTGGTGGTGGGATTCATAAAAAATTTATGGAAATGGATTTTCGTTTTTGGAATTGGAATTTGATTTTCTTTATTGAGTTTCTTTGTTGGGTTTTTAATTGGGGGTATTTTTGTAAAATTTCTTACCATATTTTTTTGTTCTCGTACAAGAAATGACAGCATCAACGTGGATGGGATACAGCTATACAGATCATGGGATATGACAAGCAAAATTAATTACGTTGCCTAAACTCAAAGTTGTCTCAAAGTATTTATGACTCAAAGTTGCCAATAAAATTATTTTTTTGGAGCATTTGCTTTAATGAGGAGTTGAAATCCAATAGTTTTTTTTTTTTTGGTTGACCCGGGTTAACCTGGGTCAACCCATCTGACCCGTGACCCGATCATTAAACCGGGTCGACCACCGGGTCGGGTTTAAAAACTATGGTTTTTATGGTTACAAAGGACCTGGATTGTTGAGCTAGCACAAGATCATTTTGGAGGATACCTGGATGCTTGAACTTACTCCAAATCAGTACAGTATTTATGTCTTACAAGTTGGATTTGAAGATCATTTTCCAAACTTGAAAGTTTATTGAATGCTCTTTGAAATCTTTTTCATCCGCTTTCAAATTGGACGACCTAGTTGTTATTATCCATGATGTAATTTATACATTTGATGAATATTGTTTCATTTTTTTTTTCTCACTTCTTCTATGTATTCTCCAAAAGATGAAAATCTTTGATCTTAGTTAGAAATAAATTGGTTTTCTAGGAAGAAATTATTAGTTGAGATATACTATTTGAGTTGATTCTTCATTGTTTAATGTTATGATATATTTAAGATAATTGATGAAAACTAATAATACATAGGAAATTTCTGAAACCATCCGTAATTAGTCTAATAAGTGTCATAACCCAATTTTTGACCATTTTTATTTTTATTTTAATTATTATTATTATTTTATTTATTGAAAATGATAAAAAATGATAATAATGATGAAAAACAAGTAAAATGAAATAAATAAATAATAAATTAAAAATTTAGGTTAAGGGCAACATGATTGGAAATTTTAGGGGTTTAATTAAACTTTGAAATTAATCTAATTAATCCAATCAAGGGCTTAATTGGAGAATTGATAAGTTTTGAGACTTAATTGAGCTTGTAATTAATTTAATTAATCCAATCAAGGATTTAATTGGAGAATTGATAAGTTTTGAGACTTAATTGAGATTGATATTAATTTAATTAATGAAATCAAGGGCTTAATTGAAAGATTATCAAAGTATAGGGCTGCGTCTGGTTAAATTGGCAAGAAATTAAAACCCAAGGACCAATGTGTAAATTGCGCTGAGATTCAGGGGTTCACTTACAATTTAACCAAGGACTGGACTGCCAAAATTCAAAATGTCAAGGATCAAAATGAAATTAGCCATGTCCATCAACACTGTTCATCTTCTTCTTCACTCGACCGAACAAAAACGGATGCATCGCCATTACTCCTGCAATAACAACCAATTTATTACCTGGTAACGGTGGCATCCTGTAGCTATAAAGCCAGAGAAAACAAGGAGGCTAGGGGGAGAATAAAAAAAAAGCAGAGGCGAACAAGGAGGAAAGAAAAGGACCGGGAAACAGAACCAGGGAAGATTCTGGTCCATCAACCAGCAGCACCTCGTGCTTTTACCACCATCGTCTTCGTCTTGAACGGAGAAAACTGGACAGAGAAACCGGAGAGAAAAGCAGAGGAACGACGCAGAGACAAGGAGCAGCCCCACCATCGTCTTTGTCCCTTCATCTCAGCCCATCGGACGAAAGCACAAAGGAGACGCAAACTCAGCCCATCGGACGAAAGCGCAGAGACGAGAACCGGAGTTGACCATTGTCTTCACAGTCTTCAGCAACCAGCCTCCAGAACCAGAGGCAGCAGAACAAAGAATCACAAAAGAAAGGGGATGACACCGAGAACGTGGTAGAACCAGAGACAGAGGACGGAGACCAAAAAAAAAAGACAGAAAGAAAGACGAGAGGATGAAGAAGAAAAACAAGACGAAGCAGATTTGAGCGTCCGATTCGATCAGCAACCTCACGTCTTCATCGCCATCGTCTTCGTCTCAGAACCAGAGCTTGTCAGGAAGACGCCACAGCAAAAGAGACGAAGAAGAAATCCAGAAAGCAAGAAAAAAAATGAAAACCAGAGAGAGAACATAGGAGAATACGGTTAGCCAGCACACCTTCGCCATCGTCTTCGACGTCTCCAGACCAGGTAAGTTCTGCATTTCCATCTTGCAATTATAATCACGTAGTTACTGTCTGAAGCCATTTTTAATTCACCACCCACTGTTCATTGTTTAATTCACTGCTTGTGCATGCACACGCGTGAATAAGATCCTCGTGACTGCTGCCCGTCAATGACTAGGCTGGGCCGGCTGGTTCCAGCCCAGTCCAAAAAAAAAAAAATAAAAAAATAAAAAAATATGTATGCATGAATAAAAATAATGTAAATTTATTGGTTTATTCACTGACGCCAGAATCAAGAATAAAAATGTCGGTTTAAATTTATATTATTTTTATTCATTGTATTTTTATTGTATTTAGCTAGAAAAATAAAAAAACATGTGCATGCGTAAAAATAAATTTATTTTTATTTTTTTATTCACTTGCGCTAGAGTAGAGAATAAAAATATTGATCTAATTTTTTTTCGTAGCTACAAATTTTTACCAACGCCAGAGTTAGAATTATCCGTAGTTGAATATTCACTGGCGCCAGAGTCAGGAATATTAGAATAAACCATCAGAGCATAAACCAATAAAAATTTAGCAATTTAAGACAAAATCAGCAATGTAGTCTGTCTCAGGCAGAACGTTTAAGGGGTGATAATATCTTCTCTTTTACGTAACCAATCTCGTACCATAGAATCTCTGTTGACCAATTAGGGTTCCTAGTGACCATAATACTAGGTGACGACTCCTTAAACAAGATATTTTCCATAATTAATTCAAGAGAATTATTTTTAGTGGCTGCCGCGATGTCGGGTGCGACAATAAGTAAAGCGTTGTTAGTTTTGACTATAAGATCTTGCTATGTATTATTGCATGGTTTTTATATTTTTTTTTGCATTTCTTCTTTTCTATATACAACTTTTGTTTTTCTTGCAAGTTTATCATTAGCTTCATGGCACCAACACTAATTAATAATAAATCTTGGACTATTTAAAAAACATAAACATCTTTAAAATACCAAACTTGAATTGCTCAAACCTAAAGAAACCCTATGACAATAATCTAATTTAGAAAATAATTAGTTCATCCTTGTAGTCTAAGAAAATAGTATTTAATTCTTATGTTTTTATATCCATTTATGATTTAATGTGTTCATTGAAATTGACAATTGAGTTTACTCACATATTGTTATATTGGTTTTAAGTTCAAATAGATGTTTAAAAAGGGAGTTTTTTTCATGAATGCAACCCTTCATGTATTCAATATGAATGATGGGAGATTTTAATGTCTTGTGAATGCATTCATTTATATATGGATGATTTTGCTAAGAATTGACTGGTAGAAAACTTAATTTAGATATAAAAACTGAAGAGAGAACAATAAATAGCTAAGAATTGATATGAAAAAAATAATTTCAAGGCCATTTGTATCTTGAAAACACAATCTTAATAATCTTAATGTGAGGAGTGATTTCATCTTAGTACAGCATTTCATTGGGCCTTTGGTTACTCGAATTCATCTTAGTACAACATTTCATTCTTAAAATGATGGTAAATCAGAAATAACCATCTGATACTTGAAGATCTGTTGAAGATATTGGGCCTCTGGAAATTTTGAAGAGAATTGGAGCAGTTGCTTATGGATTAGCTCTTCCATCCATTATTAATTCTATTATCAATTATGTTATTTGTAAATAAAAATTTTTAAGGTATTATTTTGATAAATATTTGAGAAATATTGATTATCTATTATTAGGCTTGCTATTGATTTATTCAATACACTGAGTGCATTAGTCTTCTATTTGTTCTTATTTCGTAACAGGAGTCCCTCAAATATTCTGGCCACAACAATATTTTAGGTGGATTGTATGGGGCCTGCAACCACTATATTTTATGCCATGCAATATTTTTTCCTAGAACCCTTGGCCCTCTAAATTACCCAAAAAGGACAATAATTGAGCTTGGTGATCTACGAGCATAAGGGGTACAGTTCTCAATCGAATTTTTGCAAAATCAAGGATCCAATAATTGGCCTCTGTAACATGGTTTGTATTCTTAAGCAATCCGGGCTAGGATTTGAAACAAATGTAGCTATTTTTTCTCCTTTTATTATAAAAAATTAATATTCATGGAATATTTTTGGTATAATTTAAGAAAGTAAGTACTTTAATCAAATTTTACATTGACCATCCTCAATGTATGTGTTAAAAGTAAATGTTAATTACCAAGTTGTTGCAATTAGATCCAGGTAAGACCGGTGTTTTTTTTTTTTTTTTAATATGTGATTTGAAATTCATTAATATATATATTCTATATTTCCAAGAAAAAATTTATTTTTTTCAATGTGGGATAAAAAACGTTGGTTTAAATACTTAAACTTAAAAGGATAATATAATATCTTTTTAATGTGGTTAATATATATCGTAGTTATTATACCCGGCCCGACGGGCCGGGGCGGGAACCGGTTGACCCGGTGGCTGGACCAGTCTCGGTAAAATAAAAAACCAGTGGGAGCAAAAAACCGGTCAAACCCGGTCGACCCGTGACCCCGTTGACCCGTGTGAGACCCGGCTTATATATATAATAATTTTATTGAACACTGCACCTAACATCAACAGGAAAGTTAAAGTTTGTGACCTAATTTCTTTCTTTGAACAACCAAAAGATGTATTAGCTACTTCTCCAGGTGCTTTATCTCTCCTATGTTGATATTTATGTCCAAGCTACTTGTACATGCTTAGTAAAAACCAAAAGCATAAGTGATTGAGTATATGTTCTATTTTCTTCGTCTCTCTAAAAGACGCATGCAGATTTTTTGGGCTAAGCCTTAAAGTTTCGAAGCTGGGGAATTTATGGAAGTTGGCATTCTTCAATTTTTTTTAAGGTGGTGAAACGATGTCAAATCTTAAAGTTAGTATTAATTTGTCGCTGATATTTGTGTGCCCGGAGTAGCCCCTCCGCTTGATGACATCTCATAAGCAGCCGTGAATGGTGAATTAGCCCAGACCTATTTAAGAATCATACACAAGGAAAATGCAGGTGTGGCAGTCCTAGTTTAGCAGCTTTAGAAAAAGAAAGAACTCATGGAAGTGGTGATTTATGTTTGAGTTTCATGTTAAATGAATTATTCTGTCTCCTACCACAAGATTTGTAACTATATTTCAAGACCTATACCCTGAATGAATATGAATGTGAATACAATTCAAGTTTTTTTTTTTTTAATATGGGATTTGAAATTCTTTAGTATATATACTCTATGTTTACAAGAAAAAATTTATGTTTTTTCAACGTGGAATTTTTTTTTTAATTTAAATACTTCAACTTAAAAACTTAACATAATATTTTTTCACTATAAGATAAAAAACTATTTAAAATATTTTTTTAAACTTTATTATTTACTATATATATATATATAGCCTATATTTATATGAATTTTTTAAAATTTTTTTTATATAAAATATTAAAATTTTAAATTTTTTTTTTAATTTTTCCAGATTAATCTGGATCGATCTAAATTAACTCATAAAATCCAAGACCCAACCTCTTAACCAAATCAACTCCAAATCAGGTTTAATAAACACAGTTGCAACCACTGTGAAAAGGAACGCAAAAAGACATTCCCTTTCTTGTCATAAAGTTTTGAATAGCATGCCATCAACAGGTACTTTCGTGTATTATTATCATAAAGTTTTTCAAACTTTCTAGAGAAATTAAAAAAAAAAGAAGGAAAAGGAAACAGCCCCCACTCCATGTTTCCTGTTCTGTTTTCCTTCTTTACATGGCTTACTCGATGAAAAAGCAAGCACTAATGCACCTTCTCCACAAACTACCGCCAATTTCGCCACTATATAAATATATTATGGAAAAGAAGATAAAAAGAAATCTTTTGGTATATATATAAATATATTTTGGAAATTAACATGGTATCAG
This sequence comes from Populus davidiana, assembly GCA_030145905.1. NCBI lineage: Eukaryota > Viridiplantae > Streptophyta > Magnoliopsida > Malpighiales > Salicaceae > Populus > Populus davidiana. The sequence goes on along the minus strand of CM057807.1, from coordinate 1,860,433 downwards.
AATATCTGTGAAGTATTGCTGGGAAGTCATAATTTTTGACGCGCTTGATCACAGTCTTTTTTTGGAAAAAAGAAGAAGCCAGGCTATGAAAATAGGTTGGTGTAAATTTCCATCATTTGATCTTGACAGCATCAGATTAGACAATTGCATGGCAAATCATGTCATTTAGAGGGCTGCTGGAGAGAGTGTCTATTGATAATTTTACCTTCTATGCATTGACCGGTAATTTATAAAAATTTGAGTTTATCTTCCGAGTAAGACAAACCTTGTATTTTAAAATACTATTACCAAAAGATCCCCTTATAGATCAAGTATCAATCCCATGTTAGTAATAGAATAAGTTTTACATAATTCTCAAGTTTAGTAGAATAGTAAAAAAATTAAAAATATATATATAAAAAATACTGTGTAGTTGTTGGTATAAATAATACTATTTTTGAAAAAAATTAAAATTTTTTTTTATTTTTTTTATTTTAAATTAATATGTTTTTAGTGTTTTCAAATTATTTTTATGTGCTAATGTTAAAAATAATTTTTAAAAAATAAAAAAAATTATTAATATATATTTTAATATAAAAAGTTATTTAAAAAATAATTATTAGAAGTAAAATAAGCTCTAAAATGTAGTAAAAGTTTCAACTTGCATGTCTGTTATGACTATTTATTATGGGCTATGCATGACATGGCCAGGGCAGCCTCTAAATGATCCTATCAGTCAAATATGCCAAGCGGTAGGCCTAGCTGAAGAGAAATTTGTTGCCCAAACCTTGACTAACCTCGCATGAGGAGACTTTGACTCCAAAACTAGCAAGTAAATTTCCTCGTCTTTTGTTTAATTTTTCTCAAGAAATGGTTGGATTAATTTTCATATACGAAAATCAAATTTCTCTTGATGGGATCTTAAGAAAATTTCTTTTCTTGTCCAAATCAAGCCTCGAGAAAGCATGTGCAATTTATATAAGAAGCAAATTCTATTCCTTGACTTGTATTTGCCTTTTGGAATTTTCTGTACAAATTTCTTGCCAGGAGTTGAAGATAATTAAATGAACTTCCCCAAATTTTGAATTCCCCTGCTGTTCTGCGGTGGTGTCATTGGACTTCATTGCACTATTCTGTGGCTCTTAGCTGAAACCAAGAACACTCTCTGGCACATTCCATTCACTGTACCAGTAAATAGACAGATAGAAATGAAAATGTTGATGGAAAATATTTTATTAATAATTTCAGATAAAAATAACAATAAAAAATTTCAAATCTCTTAAAATTCTGACCACAATAGCAACAAAATAGAAAAAAATAAAACGGATCAGATTGCTTTTGATGCATACTGTTTCATTCTTTTTCTCACTTCTTCGACGTATTTTCAAGAAGATGGAAATTCTTGATCTTAGTTAGAAACAAATTGGTTTTTCAAGAAGAGATTATTAGTTGGGATATTGCATTTGAGTTGGTTCTTCACCATTTAATGTTATAATTTAAGATAATTGATGAAAACTATTGATATACAGGAAAGTTCAGAAAGCATCTTTAATTGATTTGATAAAGAAAGTCTTGTTTGTTTTGGCTATAAGATTTTTCAATGTATTATTGCATGCTTTTTACTGCTTTTTGGCCTTTCATTCGAAGGATATAAAAATAATAAGAACATTTTTTATTCATTATTAATGCTTGATTTTAGCACGATAAAATCCAAAGGATTGATGGTCTGGTGTTTGTGGTGCTGGTAAATGTAAGAACGGACCGAGAGATGAAATAGGAAAAACCCATGTCTATTAGTTGGCAGCAGTGATCATTAGGCCTTTGCCGCCCACGAAATCCGTTTATCCTGTTGTTAATTTTTTAATGAAGCGTATCAAGTGTTTGATAAAATTCCTTAACTGGAAAAAAAAAAAAAAAAAATCTTGTTTACACTTTACAGTGCTTTAAAATATGTTTGGTTTTTAAAATATATTTTTTTAAAAAAACATTTAATTACTTTTTTAATAATTTAAAAATAATAAAATATATTTTAAATACTTTTACACCGCAAAAACAACTACTTTTCAAGTCTTCCTACCCATCGTTAAATCAAACCTATAAAACCTAATCATTATAGTTTCTCTCTCCATCGTTTTCCTCTGCTTTTATCATGGCATCAACTCATTGAGTTGATGTCTGTGAAGTCATCTCGTCCTTGAACTCACTTGACCCAGCCACCGAGTTATGTTTTCCGCTCATCTTTTTTCATATCCTGTTCTTGAAAGTTGCTCCAGCTGAACACGCTTATTCCTCTACAAACTCACCGAGGCAACACCAGATTATTTTAACTTAGTAATCCTTCTAGGTAAGCCCAGGCCACATTGATTCAGTTAAAAATAAATCTAATTCAGCTTGGATATCAACAACATATTGCATCCACAGTCTTATTACATTATAATTACTTAGGAGGACAGTTGAACCATGCTTCTAAAAATTTTAATTTTTTTTATAATTATACGCCATCAACAACTACCTCGAAATTACCACTCCAAATTCCAGCTCAATATCGATCAACACGTGGCTAAAGAATTTGCTGGCTGCTCAATATTTACCAATACGCGCTTGAGAAATTTCCTTGCTTTTTTTTTCTTTTTCCCGCATGTGTTACATTTTTATCTTTTATGATTATAATTATTCCATTGCTAATAATTTGCAAGAAATAATATTCTTTCTCTGAAAAGGGATTGAGAAAACCCTAAGCATAGTAGATAATCTCTTATAGGAATCTCTTTATTAAATCATCAAAATATCAAAGTCTATTTCCAAATACTATTACTACAGTTTTTTATATATAAAAATAGAAACAACTAAATGGAAAAGTTATTATTTTTTAAATAAAAAACTAGAAAAGCAATTGAATAAAAAATAAAATAGAAATTTAATCAACAATAATTTCACATCTCCATTAAAAATTTTAGGTTTATCATTAACACAAACCCTGTATTTTAAAATACTATTGTCAAAAAACTCTATAATATATGAATCAAGACAATAGTAGAATAACTTTTACATATTTTTCAAGTTTTGTAAAATAGTAGTGGAATAATTTTTAATAATTAAAAATTAAAAAATACTGTTGGTGATAAAATGACAACCACGTTGGAAGTGATTGTAAACAACTTGATATCCATTGAATCTGCTCCGGTGACCTACTTTTCAGATGTGGAAAAGGAGAATAAGAGCTTGACTATAAGTGGTCATTAGTAATAGAATAACTTCTACATATTTTTCATGTTTAGTAGAATAGTTACCTCTTTTATAATTATGATTATTGCATTGCTAAGAATTTGCAAGAAAGATGATGAACTTTTTTTAGTAAATTCAGAATAACAAAATAAGGTTTGTTGAGGCTTTTCTTGGAACCTCACTTTGTGTAAATTATACAAAATTTATTATTAATCATGGATATTTATTATTGATCATCAATATTGAATAATGGCTTACTTTCTAGGAATGTTATGAGAAGCAACAGAGTTAAAGAGCTTTTTTGAAAATATAAATTCGTAACCTCTGATCAATGGAGTCGTGGGTAAGACTTGGCTATATGGCCTATTTGATCAGGAAATTGGCATTTTGGTTGATAATGCATTTGAGTGGTACCGATTGGTTGAAGACTTGCAGTTGTCTTTAATGGACCTCGAGGGATTTTAGATGGGACACTGGGAAATTCCATTAACATAGTCAAGGAGGTTGTATCCTAGAAGGAGGGCTTCAAATTGTGCAGAATTGATACAAAATTTATGCAGTCTTCCTTAATGCTTTCAACCTTTTACACTGATTGAGTCCTCTAGAAAACAATAAAACATTCAGCAACCACCATGAAATTACCACTCTAAATTCCAGCTGAATAATTTATTCTTTAGCGATTATTGCTTGCTCTTTGACAATTATTGCATTTCTAATAATTTGCAAGAAAACATACTTTCTCAATTTCCTTCCTTTTTTTTTTTAACTATACTCAATCTGCACCTGCCACGAAATTACCAATAAGTAAATTCCAGCTCAATATTTTCCAATACGCGCTTGAGAAATTTCCTTGCTTTTTTCTTTCTCTGGACGTGTTACCTTTTTATCTTTTATAATTATAATTATTGCATTCTAATAATTTGCAAGAAAGAATATTGTTTCTCTGAAATGGGCTTGAGAAAACCCTAAGCATAGTAGATAATCTCTTATAGAAATCTCTTTATTAAATCTTATTAAATCATCAAAATATGAAAGTCTGTTTCCCTCATACGTCTAAATATCAAATCAACCAACCACCACCATAATATAGGAAATCAAAGACATATATGTGTGCGTGTGAAAGAAATGACATTTCTTTATTCATTTATTAATGCTTGATGAATTGTTAGAAGAGTGAGGTCTCCACAAACATTGACACACCACAATTTTTCATGATAAAATCCAAAGGATTGGTACTTTGGTGTTTGTGTGGCAGGTAAATGAAAGAACATTTCAAGAGATGAAATCCCTCTATACCCCTGTTATTCCTTTCAAGGTGCGTATCATGTGTTTGAAAAACTTCCTCAACTTAAAATAAAAAGGTCTTGTTTACAACGTTTTTTAGTCCTTTTCAAATCTTCCAATGTGTTGCATTTACTGAATATGATAGTGGGAACTTATTTATCAAGAATTAACTACTCAGAAGAAAATGTTAAGACGCAATAATGATTTTTTTTATTTTAGATTCCATTGTCTACAAGCTTGGAAGCATACGGACCAGTCAGAAGACAACATGTTTATTATATATGGTAAACAATAATAAACATTTCATTCTTAAAATGATGGTAAATCAGAAACAACCATCCAATAATTGAAATCATCACTAATCTCCTTTTTTCATTTTCTTTTTTTATTATCCTTAGCATGCACGAAACATTGAAACACCACAATTTTTCATTTATTAATGCTTGATGAATTGTTAGAAGAGTGAGGTCTCTACAAACATTGAAAACCCGCAATTTTTCATGATAAAATCCAAAGGATGGGTACTTTGGTGTTTGTGGCGCTGGTAAATGGAAGAACAGATCAAGAGATGAAATCCCTCTATACTGCTGGTATTTCTTTCAAGGTGCGTACTTTGGTGTGTATCACGTGTTTGTTGCATTTACTGAATATGATAGTGGGAACTTATTTATCAAGAGTTAAAACAGTTGCTTATGGATAATTAACTCTTCCATCCAGCATTAATTCTATTATCAATTGTAGTTTAGTCACTGGTTGTAGATAAAAAATTTTAAGATATTTTTTTGATAAATATTGATAATCTATTATCAAGTTTTATTTTTATCATTTAAATTTAGAATTAATTCTATTATGTATTTAAATGTGTTTAGTTACCTTATAAACCGTATGTTAGAGTCCCTCAAATATTCTGACCACAGCAACCACTATATTTTATGCCAAGCAATATTTTGTCCTAGAACCCTTGGCCCTCTAAATTACCCAAAAAGGACAATAATTGAGCACAAGTGGTACAGGTCAAGGTTAAACTCAGCTTGCTAGAGCCAATTCTCAATTTTAGGCACCAGTTCTTAATCAATTTTAGCAAAATCATGGATCCAAGAATTGGCCTCTGTAACATGGTTTGGATTCTGAGCCAATCTGGGCTAAGATTTGAAACAAATGTAGCTATTTTTTCTCTTTTTATTATTAAAAAATAATATTCATGGATTAATTTTCGTATAATTTAAGAAAGTAAGTCGTTTAATCAAATTTTAGATGTGACCATCTCAATGTGTTAAAAGTAAATGTTAATTACCAAGTTCTTGCAACCACTATGAAAAGAACGCAAAAAGACATTCCCTTTTTTGTCATAAAGTTTTAAAGAGCTATCAAAAAGTACTCTCGTGTATTATTGTCATAAAGTTTTTCAAACTTTCAATATAGAGAGAGAAATAAAAAGAAAAAGAAAAAGAAAAAGAAAAAGAAAAAGGAAATGGAAACAACCCCATCTTTCTTGGGCGCTTTCCCTTCTTTACATGGCTTCCTTGATCGATGTAAAAAAGCAAACGAGTTTTTCCAACAAAGAGAGTCCTCTCTTTCCTTGCTTTTTTTAACGCGTGGACCCAGCAGTTGTTGCCTCAATATTTAGGGTCTGTTTGGTATTGAGGTTGTTGTTGTGGTTGTAATTTTAAAAAAAATATTTTATAAAAAGTACTTTTAGTTGAGTTTTGTTTGAAAAAATTAAAATTTCATATGGTCAACCCTAAGCAAATTAAAATTTCAAGGCCATTTGTATCTCAATAATCTTAATATTGAATTATTATTTGTTAGGTAACTAAGATTTGTTGACTTGAAAAATAGCACTAAGGAACACAAAGTCGTACTGTTTATCTTCTTGGCATTGTTTAAAGGAACTGTTTATCTTCTTGGCATTGTTCAAAGGAACGCAAAAAGACACTCCAATTGTGAAAATGTATTATTGTCATAAAGTAAAACTTCCAATATAGAGAGTGAAATAAAGAGCAAGAGCAAAAAAATAATTTGCGTCTGTATAAGCTAATTGAATTGAAGATTAGAATAAAAAGGATAAAAAAAAAAAGAGAAACGCGTTAAGATTTTATGTTAGTGCTCAAGATGTTCTTTCTTATTTTATTTTTTTTAATTGGATTACCTTTATCTTAACAAGTGAAATAAAGAAACACTCCCCCCATCTTTCTTGTTACCTTTCCTTTCTTCACATGGCTTACTCAATGAAAAAGCAATTAAACACCCCATTTGATTTTCAATCAGTATGAGAGTCAGAAAGAGTGAGAAAACCATTTTTTTCAAAATTTTGAATAGCATGCCATCAAAAAGAATTTTGTTCAATCCCAATCCCACATTGTTTGTAGAAGTATTTACATTTGACTATACACTTTGTTATTTTCCAATCCCTCCCCAGTTCTGCAACCATTTCTCTATTTTCTATGCTCTTGGCTTGCTAAAAACTAAAGAAAACACATTGCTCAAGTTGCATGCCTTCACTCTTTAGATTGCTCAACAAATCCCTTCAGACCTTCTTCATTGTTAGCACACCACATAATGGCTACTCTAAAAAATTTAGCCATAAACATTGAACACCTTAAGCAATCAACATCCCTTCCTTCACAATATGCATCGCTCGTAAATCTTTCTTTTAGGATGTCGCCGGGAGTTTAATTTCCGAGTGTAAAAATTATGTATAAATTTCCATTCTTTCCTTCCATCCATTACTTGTCCTCTATGAAGATTCTATGTATGAAATCTCGGAATCTTTTCGGGTATAACTTGGGATCAACAGCTGAGATAGACGTGGGATCCACTTGTAAGGACTTGTATGCATGCTCTAGCTTTTTGCTGATATCATAATCCTGAAGGATGTCAATGATACCAAAGTGAAGAACTACATCGAAGATCTCATTACCATTATGTGAAGGTGTTGAATTGTTACTTCCATCCTCCATGCACTGATCCATTTTAGTAGTCCTCATTACACGATCGACTCTTGCAGGCGCATTTGCCCCCAGCCGGATGATTGGCCCCCTAAAACAGATTTCATATGAGTACTACAAGCATGCAGCGCCAGATAAAATCTTGACATTGCATCACACAATCACCAAAATTCAAAGTAATAGTGACAATGATCACTCAACCACAGCCGAATCTTACACTTTGAAGACATTTTTCATCAATAATTTTCCTTTTCACATTGATTTTCAATGTTCCGAGTAGATAAAATAGCATTGATTTACAACCATGGTTTTAAGGCATCATTATTGGCAAAAACATTGTAGGACAGAGTAGACTTAAAGATCAATGCTTCAGTTGTCAATCACATTAATAATTTATATTTGATCGTCTAAAAGGGCCTAGAATAGGACCAGGTAAAAGTTTGTTTCCATCTAAGAAAGCAAGAAGGTTTCCACAAACTACCCCCAATTTCGCCACTACAGCCTAAGTCACTTTGAGTCATTCCAACAAATAGGAACTGAATTCAAAGGAATAAATCATTAATTAAATGTAGGGCTCCAATATGGGAAAGGGAAAATGATTCAATATTAAAAAAGAAAAGCTCAAACACAAATTATAGCTTTACTTTTTGTGAATTATATCTCAAATTTCATTGGCCGGATGATTTATTGATATTTTAAGAAAGCAGTCTTCATTGCTTTTCAAAACCATACTATAGGTCTATAGGCAACTAAAGTTAAACATGTGGCACATGCCTAGTAGAAAAGAAGATGCCACACCACTTCAGGGCCCCAACATTTAGACTTTTGATGGCAACCAAAGCTAAATTTAAAAACAGGACCATCTAAGAAGCCGGCAGACAACAACAGGTCAAAGATCCAATTTTCAAAAATAGACTATGTATCATGTAGTTTAACATCTCTAAGCATAATCTTTGCAATAATCATCTATACTTGACGATTCATATCTTTCATCACAGTTCTCTGTCACCACTTCACATGCACACATTCCCAAAAAAGAGATAGCATGGAAAAATGTCTTTGCTTGTCGTAAAAAATACAAGGGCTAAAACCTAACATAAGGAAAATAGATTTGGGAAAAGGAAAGAAGAAACAAAGCAAGGCACTAACAATTAGGAGGGGCAAAAACATGAATTCAGAAAAGGAAAATACATACTGGCCTTCCATGACCCAATCCATATTGGGCAGCAAATGATAACCCCGCATTGATGTTTCCTCGTGATGTGAATTTCTTTTTTCTGATACAGAAACACAAAACCAAATTACCTCAACGTCGATTGTTGTAAATTTTTAAGGTAGCAGAATTACAGGATAAAAGAAATTTACCAAAATGCTTGTCATTTGGCGACATCATCTCCTCACTAGAGTAATCATCACGGAAGTGAAGACCAATTAGAAGACTATAATCCATAATTCTCTCTGCTTCTAAGAATTCACACCCTACCTGAGGTAAGCTGCTTCGTGTTCTGATGTGATTTGAAAATTTAAAATATTAATTAAATTCTAAGGCTTGAATAAATCAGTTATTAAATCCCCGAATATATGTAGAAACTTGTTCTCACATTTTCGTGGAAAATACAACTTGATTTTATTTGTCCTTGAAATATATAACCATATTTAAATTAACAAATAATTATTTTTGTCCTTTTTTCTTTTATAATTCAATAACATAAAAAAAAAAACCAACACACACAAATTTTTTTTATCATTTATTTTTCTTTTCTTTTCTTTTCTTTCTTTCCTTTTTTTGTATTTTTCATGTTTACAAGATACAAATTACAAAAAAAAAAAAAAACTCAAAAGTAAACAAATATTACATTAAATAAAAATTACATTAAACAATTCTAAAATTTCAAAACAGCCATTCAAAAACTCCAAAAACAGTGCTGGGACTAATTTTGTGAAGGCAAAGGACAACAAGAACAGTGGCGGCGCGTCTTCCCACGCGCCACCGCCACTGGCGGCACGTGGGTTCACGCGCCGCCGCCAGTAACTGGAAACCGAGGGATCTGGTTCGGCTTCTCTCCTTCTTCCTTCCTCGCCGACGGTGACACCCACCGTCACCTGCAAAAGCACGAAAACCCAACAAACAGTCGATTTTAACCCATTTTAGTTTAGATCTGCTTCTCCTTCTTATTCTCAAATCTGCTCTTTATTCTCCTTCGGATCGGCTTCTTTCGGGTCAGTTGTTATGGGTTTCGTCTTCTTCTCCTTTGCTTAGGATGACAGATCGGACGGTGTGAGTGAGGAGACGGCGTTGCTGCTGCTGTCGTCCGTTCGGCGGCTGCGTTGTCGATGGAGATGAAGAGATCGTGGGAGGAGAAACAGGCGGCCGGCGAGAGGGGAAAGCGAACGGGGACGGCGCTGTGGTTTATGTGGCCGTTGTTGCGGCTGACGGAGGCGAGCTTGTCCGGTGTTGGAGGCGCCGCCGTGAGTGAGAGAGGGGCTGTCTTCTGTAAGGTGAGGCTTGAGAGAGGAGAAGCTGCCGGCTTTTGATTTCAAAAAGGAGAAGGAGATGACCGGCGGCTGTTTGGAGAAGAAGAAAATGGTTCCGGTGTTGAAAGAAAAACAAAAAAAAAAGCAGAGGATGGGGGCCGGTGTTGAGAAAAAAGCATTCAAAACCAGGGGGCTGGTGGCTTGGTTTCGGGTGACCAAATAAAAAATCAAAACTCCGGGGAAGGAGGGGGAGCTGTGTTTGGGATTTGTTTTAGGAAAGGGGCGGCTGTTGTGTTTTTTTAGGGTTCTTTGTGGTTTAGGTTTTTTTTTTTGTATTTTTTTGGTGTTTTCAAAATTAACCCCCCCTTTGAAATGTGTTGAAGAAACCAGTATTTATAGGCGAAATGTTGCTAGGTTTTTCAACTTGGTCCCTCAACTTCTTTCTTTTTTGTAAATTTTGATTTTTCTTATTTTTTGTATGTTTTGAAAACGAGCAATATCAACGTCGACTCAAAGATTTTAAAAATGACGCGTGAAAAGTCGAACGCGCTTGAAAATCTTTTTAAAAAACTAAATTCTTTTTTTTTAGACGACGTTGAAAATGCTAAAATGACGAAAATATATTAAAAACATATTTTTTTGGATTTTCTTTGTTTTTCTCTATTTTTGAATTTTTTTGAAAATATATCAAAACATGGGTCAAAAAATGGGTAGCAACACTCTCAAGATTAGTGCCTCACCAAAGAACAAGTTAAAGGATGCAGAACTTGGAACAAAATGAAAAAAGTGCAATGCTGTGGAATCTACCTAATGAGTTCATTAAACCATGACCGTTCCAGGCGAAATACAAAGTTTAGATCAAGGTCCTTAAGTGTGGTTGTTTCATCAATTTCACCCTCAAGCTTGTCAGTCGTGCGTCCATGAGAAGAGCCTTTCAAGTCAAAGCGTTTATGGATACGGTACTCGGAACAAAATAGGTTTCCCATTACAACAAAATGAGTCTGGAATTACATTGCATTATGAACAGTAATTAGAATATGATTATATATTATGTAGAAAGAACATCTCAATGAAAACTACATCGTCGTGATTATACCTTTTGACCTCCCACTGGTTTAACACAATGTACACCAAAGAACTTCGTTACCAAGGAGTTCTTGTGCTGGCAAACATGTTGGTAGTAACTTGGAAGCATCTTAATAAGAACCTGAATATGGTTCACAATAGGTTGTGAAAATCTATCAACATGATAAAAATTAAAAATAAGTGTCTAAGACTTAAATTGGTATATAGAACGAAATTACTTGCCCTACGTATTGCTACTTGAGTAATAATCACTTTCGTACATTTGCTGCTTTATAACATGTTGAATTGAGAATTTAGGGTAGCTAAATTACTAACCTTGACTTCAGATTTTTTCACAGTTTTGATCATGAAACGATCATCTTGAGTTAGATAAAATAAGCTTCCACTCTTCCCAGGGGAAGAAAATTCTCTAAGTGCATCACTTCCACAATCGCTAGCATGTAATTCACTGGATCTATTGCAAACAATTCCCTTAGATGTCTAAACACCAAACAAACCAACCACGACCATAACATAGGAAATCAGAGACAGATTCAATATCTCCTTTCTTGGACATTCAACAGAAGATTAAAAATGAAGTAATAAAGCATTATATGTTCCAAAAATCTGCAAAAAAAAAATAAAAATTCCTGAAAACAATACTTGAATACCATGGGACAGTAATCCTTCCACCTGAAATCCACAGATTGATGTGGAAGCGTAGACTTTGATCCTTCCGGTGGAAACCTTGTCCAGAACTTTTCTTTAGGATCAAAATCATTGTGTCTTAGTTCCCTCATTATTGCATCATGCTTCCCCACAGAATGCCTACAAAAAAAAAGGAGACAAATTATTAATCCAAACTCTATAAAATCCCACCAAAAAAACCCCATATTGACCAGTAAGAGAGTACCTGATACCCAGTTGAAGATTAAGCATAAAATCATAATTCTTGTGCCCTCTCGAAATCGTTTGTCCTTGTTTCTTATTAACCTCACCTTCTACAGAACTACAAGGACTTCTACCTGGTTGCAGCAGCTGCTGCTGCACATTACCCTCACATCCACCTCCATTATCATCATTACCATCTCTATAAAACATAGAAGCCTCCACATTATCAACAATATCACAAGTAATATCACCAGCCTCCCCATCCAACTCCTATATACAAATCCGAGGAAAATTCCCATCCACTGATGACCTCTTCCTCCCTTCCCCAGCCCCAACTATTGGATCCAATGCCACCGCTTTAAAATCCTCTCCACCACCACCAAGAACTCTCCCATCACATTCCCGCTACCAAATGTAAACATTCCTTTCCCTTTAGGCACCCTATTTTCCCAGTACCCTTCATACCTCTTCCCATTAGCCCAAACCAATACCCCTTTCCCAGATATCACCCCATGTTTCCACTCACCAACATACTCATTCCCATTACACCACCTATACTTCCCTTCCCCATCCTGCAAATTAAACTTCCACAAACCATAATAAACATCCCCATTGGTGTACCTTTTCTCACCAAAGCCATGCTTTTTATCACTCATCCAATTTCCACTGTAAACTTCACCATCTATACCAATAAAAGTATCGTAACCATCCATTCTCCCTAACTTAAACTGACCTTCATAAGTAGCTCTTGATGGCCAAGAAAACTTCCCACCTCCATTAGCCTTCCCTCTCCTTCACTCTCCTTCATACATACACCTATCACACCACAAATACTTCCCCTTCCCATGTGGCACACCATCCACCAACCCCCCAGTATAAATATCCCTATTAGGCAGCACCTTCTCCACCAAGGAACAACCGGTGTAAATACGAGAAGTGATGGTGGTGGTCGTCGCGTCACGCGTGGGAGTCACGCGCCGGTAATTGGGCTGGGATCGGGTTCTTGTGGTCACTATATGGAATGGTGAGGGGACTAGCAGAGACACATCTTTGCTGTTTTTAGCTTTGATTTTGGTGTTTTCTAATAGTGTGGCCAGAAGGGTCTCTTTCATTTTACTTTTTATGTCGGTAAATGCACCGGCGAAAACATTTCCAGCGACTGTGTTATATTCTTAAACGGTTTTCTTGCTCTTTTGTGAGTCAAAAAACAAAAAAAAAATGTAGCTTTCCTGTTGCTTTGAAGAATAGGCGAGAGAAATGGCAGAAAAAAACAGTGGAAGGGAAGAGAAAAAGCAAAAGACCAAAAACAAAGAGAGAGGGAATGGACCGTCTTTTGTTGTTGTTTTTGGTGTCTGTCTAGTCTAGGGAAGGTTGTCAGCAGGCTTTGTTGTAGAGAGGGATCATTTTTTTGTGTTTTAAGAAATATAGGGGGTAAAATGGGATTAGGCTTTGGGTATTTTTAGTAAAACCTACACGGTTAAGGTCGGGTAATAAAACAATATTATTTTACTAAAAAAAATCAATAAATTGAGAGTTGGTTAAATAACCCGTGAGCCATTTCAGATTTTATAACGGTGATTTCAGGTGTGTGAGGTATTGTTGAGGAATTTAGGGTTTAGTTGGGGGTATTTTAGGGATATTTGGGAGAAAGGGAAGAAATAATTAAGGTAGGAAGAACATTTCTTGATTTATGTAAATTGATTAATTTAAAGATGGTTTGATTGATAATGCAACCCACAAACATTTGTAGAGTGTAATTGACTAAAAAAAATGAATGAAAGAGATCATGAACAAATCATTCTTTATTATTTAATTGATTTGTCAAAGTTTCTATTTTTATTTTAAAACTTGTTTCAATTGGTTTTTTTTGTGTTTTTTTTTTATATTTGAGATATTTTTATAAAAAAAATAAAGTAATTATTATCGTATATATTTAAATTAAACTAGATAAGATAATTAACAATCAAATTAAAGTTTATATGATTTTAGTGATTTGTATATTTTTTAAAAAAATAGATTAAAAAATGAAAAAAAACATATAAAAATAGAAATACAAATCACGTTGAAAAGTCGACTCAAAGATTAAGTGATTTGTATTTTTTGAAAACGAGCAATATCAACGTCGACTCAAAGATTTTAAAAATGACGCGTGAAAAGTCGAACGCGCTTGAAAATCTTTTTAAAAAACTAAATTCTTTTTTTTTAGACGACGTTGAAAATGCTAAAATGACGAAAATATATTAAAAACATATTTTTTTGGATTTTCTTTGTTTTTCTCTATTTTTGAATTTTTTTGAAAATATATCAAAACATGGGTCAAAAAATGGGTAGCAACACTCTCAAGATTAGTGCCTCACCAAAGAACAAGTTAAAGGATGCAGAACTTGGAACAAAATGAAAAAAGTGCAATGATGTGGAATCTACCTAATGAGTTCATTAAACCATGACCGTTCCAGGCGAAATACAAAGTTTAGATCAAGGTCCTTAAGTGTGGTTGTTTCATCAATTTCACCCTCAAGCTTGTCAGTCGTGCGTCCATGAGAAGAGCCTTTCAAGTCAAAGCGTTTATGGATACGGTACTCGGAACAAAATAGGTTTCCCATTACAACAAAATGAGTCTGGAATTACATTGCATTATGAACAGTAATTAGAATATGATTATATATTATGTAGAAAGAACATCTCAATGAAAACTACATCGTCGTGATTATACCTTTTGACCTCCCACTGGTTTAACACAATGTACACCAAAGAACTTCGTTACCAAGGAGTTCTTGTGCTGGCAAACATGTTGGTAGTAACTTGGAAGCATCTTAATAAGAACCTGAATATGGTTCACAATAGGTTGTGAAAATCTATCAACATGATAAAAATTAAAAATAAGTGTCTAAGACTTAAATTGGTATATAGAACGAAATTACTTGCCCTACGTATTGCTACTTGAGTAATAATCACTTTCGTACATTTGCTGCTTTATAACATGTTGAATTGAGAATTTAGGGTAGCTAAATTACTAACCTTGACTTCAGATTTTTTCACAGTTTTGATCATGAAACGATCATCTTGAGTTAGATAAAATAAGCTTCCACTCTTCCCAGGGGAAGAAAATTCTCTAAGTGCATCACTTCCACAATCGCTAGCATGTAATTCACTGGATCTATTGCAAACAATTCCCTTAGATGTCTAAACACCAAACAAACCAACCACGACCATAACATAGGAAATCAGAGACAGATTCAATATCTCCTTTCTTGGACATTCAACAGAAGATTAAAAATGAAGTAATAAAGCATTATATGTTCCAAAAATCTGCAAAAAAAAAATAAAAATTCCTGAAAACAATACTTGAATACCATGGGACAGTAATCCTTCCACCTGAAATCCACAGATTGATGTGGAAGCGTAGACTTTGATCCTTCCGGTGGAAACCTTGTCCAGAACTTTTCTTTAGGATCAAAATCATTGTGTCTTAGTTCCCTCATTATTGCATCATGCTTCCCCACAGAATGCCTACAAAAAAAAAGGAGACAAATTATTAATCCAAACTCTATAAAATCCCACCAAAAAAACCCCATATTGACCAGTAAGAGAGTACCTGATACCCAGTTGAAGATTAAGCATAAAATCATAATTCTTGTGCCCTCTCGAAATCGTTTGTCCTTGTTTCTTATTAACCTCACCTTCTACAGAACTACAAGGACTTCTACCTGGTTGCAGCAGCTGCTGCTGCACATTACCCTCACATCCACCTCCATTATCATCATTACCATCTCTATAAAACATAGAAGCCTCCACATTATCAACAATATCACAAGTAATATCACCAGCCTCCCCATCCAACTCCTATATACAAATCCGAGGAAAATTCCCATCCACTGATGACCTCTTCCTCCCTTCCCCAGCCCCAACTATTGGATCCAATGCCACCGCTTTAAAATCCTCTCCACCACCACCAAGAACTCTCCCATCACATTCCCACTACCAAATGTAAACATTCCTTTCCCTTTAGGCACCCTATTTTCCCAGTACCCTTCATACCTCTTCCCATTAGCCCAAACCAATACCCCTTTCCCAGATATCACCCCATGTTTCCACTCACCAACATACTCATTCCCATTACACCACCTATACTTCCCTTCCCCATCCTGCAAATTAAACTTCCACAAACCTTAATAAACATCCCCATTGGTGTACCTTTTCTCACCAAAGCCATGCTTTTTATCACTCATCCAATTTCCACTGTAAACTTCACCATCTATACCAATAAAAGTATCGTAACCATCCATTCTCCCTAACTTAAACTAACCTTCATAAGTAGCTCTTGATGGCCAAGAAAACTTCCCACCTCCATTAGCCTTCCCTCTCCTTCACTCTCCTTCATACATACACCTATCACACCACAAATACTTCCCCTTCCCATGTGGCACACCATCCACCAACCCCCCAGTATAAATATCCCTATTAGGCAGCACCTTCTCCACCAAGGAACAACCGGTGTAAATACGAGAAGTGATGGTGGTGGTCGTCGCGTCACGCGTGGGAGTCACGCGCCGGTAATTGGGCTGGGATCGGGTTCTTGTGGTCACTATATGGAATGGTGAGGGGACTAGCAGAGACACATCTTTGCTGTTTTTAGCTTTGATTTTGGTGTTTTCTAATAGTGTGGCCAGAAGGGTCTCTTTCATTTTACTTTTTATGTCGGTAAATGCACCGGCGAAAACATTTCCAGCGACTGTGTTATATTCTTAAACGGTTTTCTTGCTCTTTTGTGAGTCAAAAAACAAAAAAAAAATGTAGCTTTCCTGTTGCTTTGAAGAATAGGCGAGAGAAATGGCAGAAAAAAACAGTGGAAGGGAAGAGAAAAAGCAAAAGACCAAAAACAAAGAGAGAGGGAATGGACCGTCTTTTGTTGTTGTTTTTGGTGTCTGTCTAGTCTAGGGAAGGTTGTCAGCAGGCTTTGTTGTAGAGAGGGATCATTTTTTTGTGTTTTAAGAAATATAGGGGGTAAAATGGGATTAGGCTTTGGGTATTTTTAGTAAAACCTACACGGTTAAGGTCGGGTAATAAAACAATATTATTTTACTAAAAAAAATCAATAAATTGAGAGTTGGTTAAATAACCCGTGAGCCATTTCAGATTTTATAACGGTGATTTCAGGTGTGTGAGGTATTGTTGAGGAATTTAGGGTTTAGTTGGGGGTATTTTAGGGATATTTGGGAGAAAGGGAAGAAATAATTAAGGTAGGAAGAATATTTCTTGATTTATGTAAATTGATTAATTTAAAGATGGTTTGATTGATAATGCAACCCACAAACATTTGTAGAGTGTAATTGACTAAAAAAAATGAATGAAAGAGATCATGAACAAATCATTCTTTATTATTTAATTGATTTGTCAAAGTTTCTATTTTTATTTTAAAACTTGTTTCAATTGGTTTTTTTTGTGTTTTTTTTTTTATATTTGAGATATTTTTATAAAAAAAATAAAGTAATTATTATCGTATATATTTAAATTAAACTAGATAAGATAATTAACAATCAAATTAAAGTTTATATGATTTTAGTGATTTGTATATTTTTTAAAAAAATAGATTAAAAAATGAAAAAAAACATATAAAAATAGAAATACAAATCACGTTGAAAAGTCGACTCAAAGATTAAGTGATTTGTATTTTTTGAAAACGAGCAATATCAACGTCGACTCAAAGATTTTAAAAATGACGCGTGAAAAGTCGAACGCGCTTGAAAATCTTTTTAAAAAACTAAATTCTTTTTTTTTAGACGACGTTGAAAATGCTAAAATGACGAAAATATATTAAAAACATATTTTTTTGGATTTTCTTTGTTTTTCTCTATTTTTGAATTTTTTTGAAAATATATCAAAACATGGGTCAAAAAATGGGTAGCAACACTCTCAAGATTAGTGCCTCACCAAAGAACAAGTTAAAGGATGCAGAACTTGGAACAAAATGAAAAAAGTGCAATGATGTGGAATCTACCTAATGAGTTCATTAAACCATGACCGTTCCAGGCGAAATACAAAGTTTAGATCAAGGTCCTTAAGTGTGGTTGTTTCATCAATTTCACCCTCAAGCTTGTCAGTCGTGCGTCCATGAGAAGAGCCTTTCAAGTCAAAGCGTTTATGGATACGGTACTCGGAACAAAATAGGTTTCCCATTACAACAAAATGAGTCTGGAATTACATTGCATTATGAACAGTAATTAGAATATGATTATATATTATGTAGAAAGAACATCTCAATGAAAACTACATCGTCGTGATTATACCTTTTGACCTCCCACTGGTTTAACACAATGTACACCAAAGAACTTCGTTACCAAGGAGTTCTTGTGCTGGCAAACATGTTGGTAGTAACTTGGAAGCATCTTAATAAGAACCTGAATATGGTTCACAATAGGTTGTGAAAATCTATCAACATGATAAAAATTAAAAATAAGTGTCTAAGACTTAAATTGGTATATAGAACGAAATTACTTGCCCTACGTATTGCTACTTGAGTAATAATCACTTTCGTACATTTGCTGCTTTATAACATGTTGAATTGAGAATTTAGGGTAGCTAAATTACTAACCTTGACTTCAGATTTTTTCACAGTTTTGATCATGAAACGATCATCTTGAGTTAGATAAAATAAGCTTCCACTCTTCCCAGGGGAAGAAAATTCTCTAAGTGCATCACTTCCACAATCGCTAGCATGTAATTCACTGGATCTATTGCAAACAATTCCCTCAGATGTCTAAACACCAAACAAACCAACCACGACCATAACATAGGAAATCAGAGACAGATTCAATATCTCCTTTCTTGGACATTCAACAGAAGATTAAAAATGAAGTAATAAAGCATTATATGTTCCAAAAATCTGCAAAAAAAAAATAAAAATTCCTGAAAACAATACTTGAATACCATGGGACAGTAATCCTTCCACCTGAAATCCACAGATTGATGTGGAAGCGTAGACTTTGATCCTTCCGGTGGAAACCTTGTCCAGAACTTTTCTTTAGGATCAAAATCATTGTGTCTTAGTTCCCTCATTATTGCATCATGCTTCCCCACAGAATGCCTACAAAAAAAAAGGAGACAAATTATTAATCCAAACTCTATAAAATCCCACCAAAAAAACCCCATATTGACCAGTAAGAGAGTACCTGATACCCAGTTGAAGATTAAGCATAAAATCATAATTCTTGTGCCCTCTCGAAATCGTTTGTCCTTGTTTCTTATTAACCTCACCTTCTACAGAACTACAAGGACTTCTACCTGGTTGCAGCAGCTGCTGCTGCACATTACCCTCACATCCACCTCCATTATCATCATTACCATCTCTATAAAACATAGAAGCCTCCACATTATCAACAATATCACAAGTAATATCACCAGCCTCCCCATCCAACTCCTATATACAAATCCGAGGAAAATTCCCATCCACTGATGACCTCTTCCTCCCTTCCCCAGCCCCAACTATTGGATCCAATGCCACCGCTTTAAAATCCTCTCCACCACCACCAAGAACTCTCCCATCACATTCCCACTACCAAATGTAAACATTCCTTTCCCTTTAGGCACCCTATTTTCCCAGTACCCTTCATACCTCTTCCCATTAGCCCAAACCAATACCCCTTTCCCAGATATCACCCCATGTTTCCACTCACCAACATACTCATTCCCATTACACCACCTATACTTCCCTTCCCCATCCTGCAAATTAAACTTCCACAAACCTTAATAAACATCCCCATTGGTGTACCTTTTCTCACCAAAGCCATGCTTTTTATCACTCATCCAATTTCCACTGTAAACTTCACCATCTATACCAATAAAAGTATCGTAACCATCCATTCTCCCTAACTTAAACTGACCTTCATAAGTAGCTCTTGATGGCCAAGAAAACTTCCCACCTCCATTAGCCTTCCCTCTCCTTCACTCTCCTTCATACATACACCTATCACACCACAAATACTTCCCCTTCCCATGTGGCACACCATCCACCAACCCCCCAGTATAAATATCCCTATTAGGCAGCACCTTCTCCACCAAGGAACAACCGGTGTAAATACGAGAAGTGATGGTGGTGGTCGTCGCGTCACGCGTGGGAGTCACGCGCCGGTAATTGGGCTGGGATCGGGTTCTTGTGGTCACTATATGGAATGGTGAGGGGACTAGCAGAGACACATCTTTGCTGTTTTTAGCTTTGATTTTGGTGTTTTCTAATAGTGTGGCCAGAAGGGTCTCTTTCATTTTACTTTTTATGTCGGTAAATGCACCGGCGAAAACATTTCCAGCGACTGTGTTATATTCTTAAACGGTTTTCTTGCTCTTTTGTGAGTCAAAAAACAAAAAAAAAATGTAGCTTTCCTGTTGCTTTGAAGAATAGGCGAGAGAAATGGCAGAAAAAAACAGTGGAAGGGAAGAGAAAAAGCAAAAGACCAAAAACAAAGAGAGAGGGAATGGACCGTCTTTTGTTGTTGTTTTTGGTGTCTGTCTAGTCTAGGGAAGGTTGTCAGCAGGCTTTGTTGTAGAGAGGGATCATTTTTTTGTGTTTTAAGAAATATAGGGGGTAAAATGGGATTAGGCTTTGGGTATTTTTAGTAAAACCTACACGGTTAAGGTCGGGTAATAAAACAATATTATTTTACTAAAAAAAATCAATAAATTGAGAGTTGGTTAAATAACCCGTGAGCCATTTCAGATTTTATAACGGTGATTTCAGGTGTGTGAGGTATTGTTGAGGAATTTAGGGTTTAGTTGGGGGTATTTTAGGGATATTTGGGAGAAAGGGAAGAAATAATTAAGGTAGGAAGAACATTTCTTGATTTATGTAAATTGATTAATTTAAAGATGGTTTGATTGATAATGCAACCCACAAACATTTGTAGAGTGTAATTGACTAAAAAAAATGAATGAAAGAGATCATGAACAAATCATTCTTTATTATTTAATTGATTTGTCAAAGTTTCTATTTTTATTTTAAAACTTGTTTCAATTGGTTTTTTTTGTGTTTTTTTTTTTATATTTGAGATATTTTTATAAAAAAAATAAAGTAATTATTATCGTATATATTTAAATTAAACTAGATAAGATAATTAACAATCAAATTAAAGTTTATATGATTTTAGTGATTTGTATATTTTTAAAAAAAATAGATTAAAAAATGAAAAAAAACATATAAAAATAGAAATACATTCATTCACAAAATGAGATAATGCAATGAGAACCTGATATGAGGGAAACCATCAACAGACAAATATTGATAGTCTTATGGGTGACAAGCTAATGGTCAAATGATTTTTCACCAAGCAAGCTTGATATCATTATAAAAAATGTGTTGGAAATTGTTGCATGAAAGGGCAGAACCTCTAAAGTAATGTGCACGGGTATCCAAATTTGACTATACAACCAACAGAAAAGAATAAGCCAGGAATCAAACTATCATTAAAACAAAAAACCTGAGCTTAGCCTGTAGGATACAAGTTTAACAAACTTAAAAAGCAAAAGAGACTTTGGAGACAAAACATAAGCGAAATATTATACAGCATGATGTAAACCTTAAGTGCACCTGGAAAAAGAAATGTTTAGAAAAAGAGATATTTTCTAATAAATCTACGAGGATAGAAACTCCCAATATATTCCAGGAACACTAGCGTCACTATTCTTTCAAGCAGTCAAGTGCTTCAGTAGTACAATGACTACACCTTAGTTGCTTTATTAAAATGCAATTCAAGATGGATCATTTACTTTGATGAAAAATATGGAAATGGGGATATTGGAACCTGGTGGGGATTCCTGTCAATGAGTGACTGCTCTTTGAATTTTAGCTTGCAGGAGTATTTCTGATTCTCCATCATCGAACTCTATTGTTAAGGTGCCAACAGGATCAAGTTGAATTGAACGACCCCAAAATTTACTTTTTAAATCACTTGCAGGAGTATTTCTGATTCTCCATCATTGATATGTTAAAAATCAATAGTGGCATTTGCTACTTACTGACAATGTGTAAATGTGTGCAAATTCGCTTTCAATTACATAATATTTTTCTTTTCAGAAGCAACCATAAAAAGGCATGTCATATTAGACGTGTATAAATAAAGAATAACAATTGCTTATGGTGCTTCTAGCAGTGACAGAGACACCTTCTCGGAGATAAAGCGAATGCCTTTATCAGGATAATCGGCCTCATATGTTTCCCCTAGTAGTGGATTGAATGGCTTGCAATGTCTTCCATCAGTAGAGGCATATCCTGATACTGCAAACGCTGCCACATTGAGTGCTCTCATAAGGTCGTAAGCACATTTATTAAGAGAACAGTATAGGGTGAGAGGGTGATTTGTCCAAAATTCTTTCAAGAAAACTAAAATACTGCACACTTGGCACTGAGAGCACTAGGATTTAGGACCACACTTCCACACACAAGCACAGAGGCCATGCAGCAGCAACAGTTTGATTAATAGTAGTTCACAACAGAGCATTTAAAGTATAACTTCCAACTCCATAGCTTCTTAAGAAATCATGTGATGGCTGTAATAAAACAATAATAGGCGCAAGCAACAAGTCTCTTAGGTGGACACACTAGTTTCAAGTAGGCAAAATCATAACTTTGCTTTTGCAAGAAAAGTAAAACTAGCATGGTTTCAAAAATAGTAAACGCTAGTGGCAGGCATACCCCAAAAAGTTTGTAACCAGCAACGGTACATTGACTAAATGACAAGTATGTGGTTTTTTCTAAATCAACTATCAGAAAAGGATAAGAAACAAGAAGAAAGGATGAACCTACCATTTTACCAAATTCATAGGCTCGATCTAGAAGGAACGAGTATTCCAAATCCTCAAAACTTTTCTGTAAAGAAGAGATGGGCTCATTGAAATAAACTGGAAGACAAAATAAACTGGAAGACAAACTCTAGTAAGATCCTTCCCGATATTATCTTTAATCATTGACCAAAGACTGACCCCCTTCTCCTTCTCAACTGGGTCAAAAATAGTAAACACTAGTGGCAGGCATACCCCAAAAAGTTTGTAATACAATTTAATTTGAGAGTGTAATAGATATTATATTTCAAAATATTTTTGAAATATATTAAAATATTATTTTTTAAAAAAATAATTTTAATATCATATATTAGAACAATAAAAAATTAAAATAATTTAAAACAATAAAAAATTTCAAAATCTTTTAAAAATATAATTTTACTGGACTCCAAAACACACCCATGCTCCCTCAGCAACCACCACGAAATTACCACTCTAAATTACAGCTCAATAATTTATTTTAGCAATTATTGCTTGCTCTTTGATAATTATTGCTTTGCTAATAATTTGCAAGAAACTTTCTCAATGTCGTTTTTTTTTTTTTATCATGAAAACTTTAAGTCACATCTGCGCCCACCATGAAATTACCGATAAGTAAATTTCAATGCGTAATTGTGTAGGTTTCAATTAAAAATGCTTTAATTTGAAAAATTATGCTAACAATAATATAAATTAACTTTTCTTCATAAAAAAGTAATTGGGTATTAATTTAGGCTATAAAGATGAAATAATAATAATAATAATAATAATAATAAAAAGAGTTCGAGGGCATTCATTTTATTTTTTGTTAGGTAACTATATAATCTAATTTGTTGATGCGGAAAATAGCAGAAAGTTTTTGGCATGGCAATTGATGAGAAGCAAAAGCAGTAGCAGTCCATGAGGACCATCACCATCGTATCCACTATGAGAGCTTTTGTAAACGCGTGGACCCAGTTGTTGTGGAAACTTTGCAAAGGATCTGCAAGAAGAAAAATGAAATTTGCAAAGTATTTGTGAATATTATATAATTGTGTTAATTTAAGGATTATTTTTTAGTTGTATTAATTTAGAAAATATTTTTTTTCACCGGAAAACTCAACTCTAATTACCTGTAAAGTGCAAACTAATTACGTTCGTATATTTTTTTGTGGTAACAGATGCAATATGCTTTTTAATTCAAGATATATTAAAATAATAATTTTTTTAAAAAATTATTTTTTTATTTTAATGCATTAAAAATAAAAAATATTTAAAAATAGTAATTTAATATTTTCTTAAGAAAATATTTAAAAAACACTTAATTTTTTTTTCAACTGTACTATTCCTTGAAAAATCTCAAACTCTAAATAACATCTACTACTTTCAGAATATCTGTAAGAGTATCGCTGGGAAGTCATAACTTTTTGCCTAATCAGTCTCTTTGGGAAATTTATACCATTTGATTTTGACAGTATCAGATTAGACAATTGCATGGAAATGGTCTTCTTAGTTTACCGTGTGAAAAATCAATATTATTGTCCGGGAGGGAAGTAAGGTTTTTTAAAAAAAAAAAATTATTTAAAAATATATTAAAATAATTTTTAAAATCAAAATGATTTAAAAATACTTAAAAAAAATATAAGACTAAAAATTAATCTAAATGTTTTTGAAAAATAGTTCAACCAAAGTGATCAGTATCGATTATTACCTTTTATGTAAGATTATCTTTTATCTTTGACAATTATTGCATTGCTAATAATTTGCAAGAAAACATGCTTTCTCAATTTCCTTTTATTTTTTTTATCAGGGTAGTAAATACTGGAAGCTGTTTGTTTTTGTGTTTTAAAAATATTTTAAAAATAAATTGAGATTTTTTTATTTTTTTTATTTCCTTTAAATTAATATTTTTAAATCAATTTAATACGTTGATTTTAAAAATATTTAGAAATAATTTAATAGTCTTTAAATACAGTTTTTTTTTAGAAAATCATGACCCATCATTGGGTATCGAAAAAATAATTATGGTTGATTTAGCCTCATCTTCTCTGCTTGTAAAACGATATCAGAGGCTCAAGATGTTCCCGTTTCAATATCTAATGTGAAGGCAGAAAATTCTACTGCGGGAAGGATATTGACTCGAATTTGCACTAAAAAAACTTGAATTTTAGCCTAGTTTTTGTGATTTTTGTTCTTAGTTCATACTTTCAGTCATATTAGGATGCTCGGCATTCGTCAGTTTTTGAGTTAGACCTGGAGATCCCTCTTGACCAACTAGATTACTGCCAGTTTCTGTTCTCTAAAAAGATTTTATCTCACTTCAACTCCTTCATCAAAGTTGTAGTCCTAGATGCGTAGATAAATTTGGGTTTTTAAATCACTTGATTTCGATATCAGAAGCTCAAGATATTCCCATTTGAATATCTAACGTGAAGGTAGAAAATTCTGCCGCGAGAAGGATATTGACCCGAGTCTACACTAAAAAAACTTTATTTTTGGCCTAGTTTTTGTGATTTTTGTTCTTAGTTCATACTTTCAGTCATATTAGGATGCTCGGCATTCGTTAGTTTTTGAGTTAGACCCGGAGATCCCTTTTGACCAACTAGATTACTGCCAGTTTCTGTTCTATAAAATGATTTTATCTCACTTTGACTCCTTCATCAAAGTGGTAGTCCTAGACGCGTAGATGAATTTGGGTTTTTGAATCACTTGATTTCGATATTAGAAGCTCAAGATATTCCCCTTTGAATATCTAATGTGAAGGCAGAAAATTCTACCGCGGGAAGGATATAGCCCAAGTTCGCGGGGCTGATTCGAAGGATTTTTTGGGACCAAGGACGGAATCAAAAAGTTTTAAAATGAGGGATTGAATTGAAGAAGGATATTGAAAGCTGGAGAGGGGGGATGGATCATCATAAATGACAGGATTTTTTCCACACCAATGAGGAAAATGAGACCTTGCAGCTGCACACTCCAGCTGATTTCTTTCCTTTTTTTCGCTGCAAATTCCTGTTGTTTTTCCTTTATCATCATGCCTGATTTTGGGAGCTGCAACCACGTTTTTTCTGGCCTCATTTCAAAGGGAGCAGCTGGCCTTATGGAAGGAAAGAAAATAGCCACACCCTCCTCTAAAACTGGAAAGAAATCAGACGTGCAACACCAGCACAAAATCAGAATATTACAGCTTCCTTTTGCGTTTTTTTTTACTGCAAATCAGTAGGGATTTACGTCCTAGGATTAATGCATTGAATCCTTCCTAAATGGAGACATATTTAGACTATATATAAGCCCCTCTAATGACCTAACGGGGGCAGCAAAAAGAGAGCAGAAAAATAAGAAAAGAGAGAAGAGAATAGAGAACGGGAGAGAGACAGCAAAAGAAAAACAAGAAAGAAGCCTTTGCTCCACTTGTTTTCTGCAAATAAAAACTGCAGAAACGGGAAAAGAAAATTAGGAATTAGTAGAGAAAGTGACGGAGGCGCAGAGTAAAGAAGGAGGCAATAAGCAGACCCAAACACAGAAACATAAGAAGAAGGACAGACGCAGACCGAGCAACCATCACTCTTCCAACGCCACTGCAATTTCTTTGTCGCCAGGTTGGTTTTCTATTCACCTGTTGCATGCCTTCTTTCGCCTTGTATTTGCACTGTTTAGCATGGTCTTATGCTTTGTAATGTATTTGTCTGTACTATTCAAGTGAATTAATTCACTTGAACAGTAGCTCTCCATTCACAAAAGAGGGCTGCACCCCTTTTGTGTCCAGCCGGGTCACTTGTTCCTTTTTTTTTTTTTAGAAAATAAAAGAAAGAGAAAGTGTTTTTTTTTATATACAAAAAATATTGGAAGTTTTTTTTGAAAAATATGTTTTCGCATGGATTTCTTAAACACAACAAAAATTATTTTTCTTGCATTTTTGGATTTTACAACATGTTTGTAAAACTCCAAAGGGTATTGGCTAATATTCAAAAAAATATAAAAATCTTATTTTGGGTAGGGGGAATTCATCTATTATTCACCGCTAATGTTTGGATAAAGAAATCCTTAAAGGATGAATATCCAAAATATTATTGGGAGTATTAAATCTGCACACATCCTTGAAAGAAGCCTTCATTATAATTGAGGACATTTCAAAAAAAAAATTTACTCCACGGTTTATGAGCCGTGAGAGTATAAAATACTAAAAAAAAATAGGTTTTTTTAGTGCCCTAGATTTCTAATTTTTTTTGTCCCTCCTTGCAATTTATGAGTCGCAAACTTTTGAAATACTAAGGGAAAAATGAGCTTTCAAAGCACATGGAATTTCCTTGGATTTCTATCCTAATAAATTTTATTTGAATCAAACCTAGGAAAACTTATGGGATTAGAAAACACCAACACCATAGCAATTATAGAGCAAACCAAACACCAAGCAGCTTACCTTAGGTAGGGCGTGCTAATACTTTCCCTTTACGCAACCAGACCCGTACCTTAGAATCTCTGAAAGACCAGTTAGGGTTTCTAGTGACTATAATACTAGGTGGGGACTCCTTTACACAAAAACAAAAAAAAAAACCTAAAATTCAATCAAAAGTCGCCGCGACGCCGCTCCGTCGCGAGGGTGCGACAAAATGAATAGCCTATGTTATTATAGAAGCCTTGAAAGACAGGTAGTTGTCGATAACTTGATATGCTTAACTATAGGAGAAACTTTGCTTAAATTTCAGTAGAAATTTTATTAATCTTCGAATGAATTTAGGAAAAAAAAATTACCATGGTATTTTCTATGTTGATTCTTAAGCATGTTATGTTGCTTCCTTAATCTGGATGTTACAAAAAATTTTAATTTCACTTCGAAAGAAGCTTTAATCATAATTGAGGATATTTTACCATTCCAGATCAAGTCTTTGACCTAGGAAACCAGGGTTTGATCATCCTAACAAACCCGTGATAATAAGCTGATAGAAATAAAAACATCATCAGACTATAGCAAATAAAGAGAAAAAACAATGCAGTCTATCTAAGATATGGCATACTAGCAGTGTTAATACCTTCCCTCTAAGAAATCTGTCTCTTACGTAAAATCTTTAAAGAATCAGTTAGAATTTTTAATAATTATAATACTAGATGACAACTCTCTAAACAAATCAAAAACCATTAATCCAAGACACCAACTGAAAAGTGTTGTTGTGACGCCACGCCCCGTGAGGAGGTCACAACAAATGGTAATAGCTTTTGATTGAATTAAGTTAAACGAGAGCTTCTTTTGTTTTCTAGATGAATTATAAATATGCTTGAAAATTAAACAGCATTTGAAAATAATCTTGAATTTGGTTTTAACCCAAAACGACGGAGTCATTTGAGCTTCTGGGTAGAATTGAAAAATACCAACCACATATTTATAGATGGGATGATATTTGATGGGAAATGAGATGCTTCATTAGTACATAATGCATACATACATAATACATATACATATACATCACAATTTAATTATATTTTTTAAGATGATTACAAATCTTTTTTAACGTGATTTTATTAAGTGGAGAAATTACCATTTTTAGCTAGTTAAAATAAATTAATTAATGCTCAATATAAATTAAAAGAAAAATAACAATTTCTTTTTATTTCAAACATAGCAAGTTTAATAGTAATACAAGGTTAAAATAATTTATTTTTATATTTAGTTTTGTCTTATCTATAATCAACAAAAAAAAATAAAAAGATATTCACTTTATCTAATATATCATTAGGAAATCCAACTCTCACGGTGTCTTCTATTTTATCTCATTCTTTTATCCCATCTGTCTTCTATTTCATCTCGTTCCCATTCCCTAAAAGATCTTCTCCATCTAAGCTTTTACCTCCATGTGTTATCCTGATCGAATATTCACCCATCTTAAATAATCCAATCTTATTTTCTCATACTTTATGAGAGGATTAAGAAAATTGTGTTATTTTCTCTCTACAATTCTATTTAAAAATCACCCTATAACTAACTTTTCTCTCTACCCACCAAAAAGTACAAAGAATAAGCATTTACCTTTTACCTTGCCTTGAAATATGATATCCTAAAACTTTTATATGGCACAAGGCTTCTAGCTTCTCCAAGAAACTTTGTTAATAATATTTCCTTAACAGGCTAATTAAGTATATAAAAACATAAATTAATTAACTTATCTCTCACTTCAATCCACAATTTAAGATAAATCCAAAGTTAACAGAGCTGGAAACACATCGTGGATAGGTTATCGTTACGTTCAATGTTATGCCAAGATAGTCTTCATTGTAGAGCGTTATGCTGTGGAGAACATGACAATGAAAGTAACAGCCTAACTAATAAAGTCATGCCATCAATTATCACGTCATTTTGAAATATCATCAGGTCCTCAGAATAAATCATTCTCAAAATGTAAAAAATTCATATCCGTAGACTTTAACCAAAGTGATAGCCAATGAAGTATGAGCTCAAACATTGTATTCCAATCAAGCACCTTATCCTCAAAAAATCAAATTGTTTTTGACATTTCAAATACCTCACAAGATACTATAGGATAACAAAGTTAAAGCTATTCCCTGAAACCTTCCTTTAACCAGTACACTCCATTGCAAAATAACTTGATCCAGACAGTTCATGAAACACTGCCAAAGTTTCCAGAAATCATGGCGATGAAGAAATAAATGAATCACATGTTCAGTTTCTGCTGCACATAATGAACACAGAGTTTGGCTTTAATTGATTAAATTCTTTTTTGTTCTTGATAACTAGAGGAATGTATTAAAAAAAAGCCAGATTAAGGCGGGAATAAGGAGATACAGGGCGAAGAAGAATAAGCCAACAAACCACAAGAAAAACAGAGCAACAGTCCTAGAAAGCAGGATTGCCTCCACAGCGAAACAGAGCTGCCATCAGCCCTAAATTTAATTGATTAAATTCCTTGGTAATTGAAATCTCCTTGTATGCAGCATCCTTCCTTGTAAGGGAAGACGTTGCAGAAGTACGTACCAGAGAAAAATGAATGGCTAAAATGTAACTAAAAATTATTAAAGATGAAAAGATGATTGATCAGTGTACAACGCGGCGAATATTCTTTATTATCATATTTGATGTGAAGAGAGCAAAAAATTATTTTTCTTTTATGGTTTAAAAATTTAGAGTTGTTAGTATTTTATTCACTAAAAACCTTATATTCACTCTAAATCCAAAACATATTTTATTATATTTTATATTTTTTTTCTCCTTTAATGCTAGGAATATTTCTTAAGGTATGTGTGTGTATGTATATATATATATATATATATATTTGGTGCTTAATTTCAAATATATTCCTAGCCTAATCTAGTATTTTATTATCTTTTTTAGTTTACTTTTGGTGCAATTTACTTGTTTCTCATTTTAAAGTTTCTACTTAAAATGTGTTATGCAGACAAATTTTAGATGACATCTCAAGCTTTCCATTAAGGTCAGGTTCATAAAAATCCAAGTTAGTATCTTGGGGAAGGTTTTGAAGAAAGTGACTGTGGAGAAGGACAGTAGCAGCTTGGGGAAGGTTTTGAAGAAACAGTTTTTATCTTGGAATTTTTTTTTCTTTTTTTTACAATGTACAGCTAAAATTTCTATTGGGTTATTAAGGGGAGGTTGTCATGAACCCTAATTGAATAATTATTTAATTATAGTTTGATTTTATTTATTGATCACTTGTTTTCAATTCATACCCTTGTTCTTTAATTTTTTTTAGTTTAATTAATTTTCAAATCCCAGTCATTCAAAACACTGATCTAATTTTGAATAGCATGCCATCAAAAAGAATTTTGTTCATAATCTAGGAGGAAGTCAATGATACCAAAGTGAAGAACTACAATATCGAAGATCTCATTGCCATCGTCGTGTGAAGGTGTTGAATTGTTACTTCAGTTTTTCGCCCCCAGCCGGATGAATGGAACAGATTTCATAGTTCATGTCACTGCTTCAGCTAATGTTGTTTTTTCTTAGTCCTTGAAATTTCTACCTATTTTCGTTTTGGTCACAAAACTATATTTTTCTTCATTTACATCCTTGCAAGTTCTATTAACACGTACGGTTCCATTTGCTGTTATCTACTTTGATTTTCATGTTCTCGCATGCATCTTATATATTTAAATATTCCTACATCAAATTACTAAAAATCAATTTTTTTAACCCTACTGACCCATAAACCGATTCTTGCCACAGCTAAGCTAGCGCCTGCAGCCAACTAGTTGCTATTCCACCTGCATGTTCTTCCTTTTCAAGCTAAGCGTAGGCATCTTTGGCTACATTTACTTGGTCCCTGTTATTTATAAAGCTTATAATTTAGTTCAAGTCAATAAAAACTTAGCAGTAATTTGATACAAAAGCTCATGGCCAAGTTAAAGATGTTTATTTTGGATGTAATAAATATTCATAATAATGTTCATCTCTCAAATCCATAATTCAATTGATCATATAAATAATTGTTGGTTACTTAAATAAAAAATTCATGATTGTCGAGCAAAGTAAATAAATTACTTAGCTAGGGTTAGGATAGGAGTTATTTGCCAAGATTGAATTACATATATAACAGTCTATAAATCATGTTATCATATCTATCAACATATATACTCGACAAGATAGAAGATTTTCTTTAATCAATCTTAGGTTAAGACAGGATTAAATCTAGTCTTAGAATATATTTATGAGCGCGGTTGAACTACACTTCTTAAAATATGTTTGGATTGTTTTGATATCAAAAATAATTTTTTTTAAAATATTATTTTAATGTATTTTTAATTAAAAAATATTTTTAAAAATAATCTCTACCACATTCTCAAAGGTTAAAATATTAGTAATAAAATAACTTTTACATATTTTTCAAGTTTAGTAAAATAGTAGTGGAATAATATTTTTAATATTTAAAAATTAACAAATACTATGTAACTGTTTTGTATAAATTATAGAGTTGAGGACTCTTTTGTAGTTGGTAAAATACCTCACACTAAAGTTAATAAATAATAACACAAGAAAGGACAAAAGTTAACTACAATACGAGGAAGTTTCTTCACTTTTCAATGAACCATTACTTCTCCTGTACATGAATATAAATAATTTCTTTGACCGATTCATATTTCATTAATTATTGATTATTTGGAAGAAGAAAGCGTATCCCTTCTCACTTTTACCATTCAGCTTGCTGCAATTTCATAGCTTCTCCCAATTTCATAACACATAATTCATCCCAAGGGGATAGGTGTAAAGAGTGTACCGAATTAAGCAAAAACATGTTGCATCCATAGTCTTACAGCTATTACTTGCACTTAAGCTAATAATATATTTTTTTCTAAATGAAATATCAATATTTTTTGTATGAATTGTAAATCCAGGGACAGTCTTGGGTTTTCTAATCAGAAATTTGGACTAAAATTAATAACAAAATAATGACCAAAGATAATAATATATAAATTTAGGGATCAAAGATAATGCAGCTACATTGACCGGAGATTTCACTCCAATTTTGACTAGAAATTAAAATTCTATCAAATTCTTTACTTTATTAGTGTTTTTTTTTTCTTAACATATCTTTTTCAACTGTTTAGAAAACTTTTATGTCACTCAATGATACACCTGCTTTCAACGTTTTACACTGCTAGGTTTTAATAATTTAGGATTTGTTCCTTATAATTATTCAAAATATAGTATTAGAATTATACAACGCTAGGTTTTAATAAATAATTAAAGAGTCTCTCCTGAACCAAATAATAAAAATATTGTATAACTTTTTTGGATGAATTGTTAACGTAGGGACTGTTTTGGCTCCCTGACTTCGTTGATTTGATTTCAGTATATTATTTTATTAGTCCAATTATAAGTTAACTCTACTATTGCTGCCTTGCATTGACTGGAAATTTCGCTTTCTACTTAACATGAATTGAAAAACTATTATTGACTGAATTACTTTCAAGAGTATATGCATGAAGCAAGATAATTAGTGTTGAATACAGATTATAACTAATTATTTGTTCTGATAAAGATTAAAAAATTAAAATGAAATTACAGCTTCTCTCTCCATCGTCTTCCTCTGCTTTTGTCATGGCATCAACTCATCAAGTACAGGTAAAGATACTCCATTAGCGACTACCTCGAAATTACGACTCCAAATTCCAGCTCAATATCGATTGCTGCTCAATATTTACCAATATACTCTTGAGAAATTTCCTTGCTTTTTTTCCTGCATGTGTTTCATTTTTATGTTTTATAATTATAATTATTGCATTGCTAATAATCTGGAAGAAATAATATTCTTTATCTGAAAAAGGCTTGAAGCATTATAGATAATCTCTTATAGGAATCTCTTTATTAAATCATCAAAATATCAAAGTCTATTTCCAAATAAATACTATTACTACAGTTTTTTTTATATAAAAATAGAAACAACTAAATAGAAAAATTATTATTTTTTAAATAAAAAACTAGAAAAGCCTGATAATATTATTGAATAAAAAATAAAATAGAAATTTAATTAACAATAATTTCTTATCTCCAATAAAAATTTAGGTTTATCTTTAACACAAACCCTGTATTTTAAAATACTATTGTCAAAAACTCTATTACATATGAATCAAGACAACAGTAAAATAACATTTACATATTTTCCAAGTTTGACACTGTCGAAGTTAATAAATAATAGTTTTACACTGCTTTAATAGATTGTTACAGTAAGCGTACAGAGACAAGAACGGTTCAAGAGAGAACAATAAAGGAGGGGCAACCACCATGAAAGGAACACATTAATGTTAACGCGTGGGATCTACTTGTTGCAACCACCACGAAAGGAACGCATTAATGCTAACGCGTGGGATCTACTTGTTGCAACCACCACGAAATTACCACTCTAAATTCCAGCTCAATATTAAGATGAGAACAATAAGGGACTTTGGTAGCAGTAACGCGTGGACTCTGCAGCTGTTGTGGAAACTTTGCAAAGGATCTGGAGGAAGAAAAATCATTGCATTGCAAATAATTTGCAAGAGAGAATTCTTTCTCTGAATAGAAAAAACTATTATTTTAAAATAAAAACAACTAAATATAAAAATTATTATTTTTTAAATAGAAAAACTAGAAAAGCCTCATAATATTGAATAAAATAAAAAAAAGAAAAATTATTCTTTTCAAGTAGATAAATTATAAAAGTTTAATAATACTAAATAGAAATAAAAAATGTCTAAACTAAATAAAAAAAATTAAAATATTTGATAAAAAAATTTATTAATCCAAAAGTTCTTATATCAAAATCTCACTTATCTGAAAAAAAAATATAGTGAGATTACATTATAATTTACATCAAAATCTCCAAAAGAAAAAAAATGTTTTTAATAAATATAAAAAAGAATATGAAAATATTAGTAATATATTTCTAAGAACTTAATTACAATTACATTATAATTTTTTCTTTAAAATAATTCAAAATATCGTATTAGAATTAGATAATGCTAGGTTTTAATATGTAATTTTTTTATATTGTTAAAGAATCTCTTTGAACCAAATAACGGAAATATTATATAACTCTTTTGAATGAATTGTTAATAGAGAGACTGTTTTGAGTCCCTAACTTGGCTGATTTTATTTGAATATATTATTTGATTAGACTATTTATAGGTTTACTCTGCAGCTAACTTCTCTGTCCCATTGCTGGCATTTCATAGCTAACTCTTTGTTATACTGAACTTGCTCTTCTTTGCTTCTTTGCTTCTTCCTCGTAACGATAACTTGAAAGCCTTACGTTCAGATAGATAATCATTCACCAGTTCATCCTATATCATTGTATTTAATTTAGAAATGCAGAAAGAAAAACGCAAGCAATCCAAAGATGAAGAAAACGATTCATCCTCGCGAAAGAGAAGAAAAGCTGACCTCAGTAAGCCTATATAGAGAATACAATTAACCTCATTTCAATATCATAGCTTTGGAATTTCATAGCTAACTCTTTGTTATATTGCTCCATTGGTAATTGACCGTGCCTTGATTTCTGCAGCTGCCATGACAGACCCAGAGTCTTCTCGATCTAAACCAGAAGGGGCCTATGATGTCTTCTTGAGTTTTAGAGGAGAAGACACTCGCAAGACATTTACAGATCATCTATATACTGCCTTGGTCCAAGCAGGAATCCACATTTTTCGAGATGATGATGAACTTCCAAGAGGAGAAGAAATCTCGCATCATCTCCTCAGGGCAATTCAAGAATCAAAGATGTCCATAGTTGTCTTCTCAAAAAGATATGCTTCTTCTAGATGGTGTCTCAATGAACTAGTAGAGATTCTTAAGTGCAAAAATGGAAAAGGTCAGATTGTTCTTCCTATATTCTATGACATTAATCCTTCAGATGTGAGAAAACAGACTGCCAGTTTTGCCGAAGCATTTGTTAAACATGAAAAGCATTTTGAAGAGAAGTTGGTGAAGGAGTGGAGAAAAGCTCTTGAGGAGGCTGGAAATCTATCTGGATGGAATCTCAAAGATATGGCAAATGGGTATGCCTTTTTTCCAAATTTATTGAGCCAATATACTTTACATTTTTCAATGTGAAACAATAAAATACTTAATTGATTCGCTATCAATGAATTGCTTTTGTCTATGAGCAGGCATGAAGCAAAATTTATCAAAGAGATTATCAAGGATGTGTTGAAGAAATTAGAACCCAAGTACTTATATGTTCCTGAGCACCTAGTAGGTATCGATCGGCTTGCTCACAATATTTTTGACCTTCTAAGTACTGTAACAGATGATGTACGCATTGTGGGCATACATGGGATGCCAGGAATAGGAAAGACGACTATAGCAGAAGTTGTATTTAATAAACTCTGCAATGGATTCGAGGGAAGCTGTTTTCTTTCGAATATCAATGAAACATCAAAACAATTTAATGGTCTGGCTCTTTTACAAAAGCAACTTCTTCATGATATTTTAAAACAAGATGTTGCGAACATCAATTGTGATGATAGAGGAAAGGTTCTGATCAAAGAGCGACTTTGTTGTAAAAGAGTTCTTGTTGTTGCTGATGATGTTGCTCATCAGGACCAGCTAAAAGCTTTGATGGGAGATCGAAGTTGGTTTGGTCCCGGAAGTAGAATAATTATTACAACAAGAGATTCAAATCTTCTTCGTGAAGTAGATCAAACATATCAGATCGAAGAATTGAAACCAGATGAGTCCCTTCAGCTTTTCAGCAGGCATGCCTTTAAGGACACCAAGCCAGCAGAAGATTACATTGAGCTTTCGAAGAAAGCCGTTGGTTACTGTGGAGGACTTCCTTTAGCTCTTGAGGTTATAGGAGCTCTTCTGTACAGGGAAAACAAAGATAGATGGGAAAGTGAAATTGACAACTTGAGCAGAATTCCAAACCAAGATATTCAAGGAAAGCTTCTAATAAGTTATCACGCACTTGATGGTGAACTACAAAGAGCATTCCTTGATATTGCATGCTTCTTTATTGGTATAGAGAGAGAATACGTCGCAAAAGTGCTAGGAGCCCGTTGCCGTTACAATCCAGAAGTTGTTTTGGAAACTCTCCGTGAAAGGTCTCTGATTCAATTTCATGAGTGTATAATTAAAGATGAAAGGCAGTTATTTGGAAGGACGGTAACCATGCATGATCTATTACGAGACATGGGAAGGGAGGTCGTCCGTGAATCGTCTCCCTTGCTTCTTGGAAAAAGGACCAGAATTTGGAATCAAGAGGATGCATGGAATGTACTTGAGCAGCAGAAGGTAAGAGCTCAATGCATACATGAAAGCATAGTCATGTGTATTTTCTAGTCAAACTTATTACAAATAATTGAATGAAAGTTGTATTGATTTTTTTCTAGGGTACGGATGTTGTAGACGGTGTTGCACTGGATGTCAGAGCATCAGAAGCTAAATCACTTAGCGCAGGATCATTTGCAAAAATGAAATGTTTAAATTTACTCCAAATCAACGGAGCACATCTCACCGGATCCTTCAAACTGCTTTCTAAAGAGTTAATGTGGATTTGTTGGCTTCAATGTCCTTTGAAATATTTTCCATCTGATTTTACCTTGGACAATCTAGTTGTTCTTGATATGCAGTACAGTAACCTCAAAGAACTATGAAAGGGAAAAAAGGTGAGAAACATACTGCAATCCCTAAAATTTCTCCTGTATGTAATTTATATTTACATGTTACGACTTCTTATGATTAATTTTTATTATTTTGCTCTCTATTGTAAAGGATCTCAATAGGCTAAAAATCCTTAATCTCAGTCATTCTCAGAACCTTATTAAAACACCAAACTTGCACAGTTCAAGTCTAGAGAAACTAATTTTGAAAGGTTGCTGGAGTTTAGTTAAGGTGCATCAATATATTGAAAATTTGACGAGCATCGTTTTCTTGAATTTAGAGGGGTGTTGGAGTCTGAAGATTCTCCCTGAAAGCTTTGGGAATGTAAAGTCTCTTAAAACTCTAAATATTTCTGGGTGTTCACAACTTGAGAAATTGCCAGAAAGCATGGGTGATATGGAATCCTTAACTGAGTTGCTAGCTAATGGGATTGAAAATGAGCAATTTCTCTCTTCAATTGGACAATTAAAGCATGTTAAAAGGTTATTATTGCGTGGATACAGTTCGGCTCCACCAAGTTCTTCTTTGATTTCAGCAGGTGTTTCGAATTTGAAACGTTGGCTGCCAACATCTTTCATTGAATGGAGATTAGTGAAATGTCTTAAGCTTTCTAATGGTGGTTTGTCTGATCGTGCAACTAACTGTGTTGATTTTAGGGGTTTGTCTTCTCTAGAAGAATTGGATCTATTCGGAAACAACTTCTCTAGCCTACCTTCTGGGATCGGCTTCCTTCCCAAGCTAAAGTACTTGTCTGTTCTGGAATGCAACTATCTTGTATCAATCCTAGATCTGCCCTCAAGTTTAGACTTTTTGATTGCAGCTTATTGCAAATCATTGGAAAGAGTAAGAATACCAATCAAGTCAAAAAAAGAACTATTAATAGAACTAGATGAAAGTCATTCGTTAGAAGAGATTCAGGGCTTCGAAAGTCTAAGTAATAGTTTATGGTATATTAGTGTTGATGACCACAGTCATTCACCAAATAAATTACAGAAGAGTGTTGTTGAGGTACTATTTCTTTCAATCTCTCTTGCACAAAAATAAACACACACGAGTGGCACATACATTGATTAATGTCTAAAATCTTAGCATTCCTTGAAATCAATATGTATACAGGCAATAATCATTATTATTAATATTATATTTTAAAAAATAAATATCATCTTTAATAATATTTTTTATTTATCTTATTGAATCTAAAAAATTAAATATTATCTTTAATAATATTTTTTTATTAAATATTTAAAGTCTGATTGATTTTATTTTATTTTTCTTGATTTTATGATAATATATTTATACAGGAAATGTGCAGTGGTCGTTATCTTATTTACGGCATTCCTGATGAGATGCCGAATTGGATGAGCTACAGGGGAGAAGGATGCTCATTGTCATTCCATATACCTCCAGTCTTCCAAGGCTTAGTTCTTTGGTTTGATAAGGATTCTTATTATTTATTCCACGCTATCAATTTTATTATAAGAAATAAAAGCAATGGTATTCAATTGTTTGAAGATAAACGAATAGCAGAAACTCTCCCACCACCTGGTGCGAGATGGATAAGATACATAAGTAGAAGTGAAATGGCAATGGAAGATTACTGTGCAGATGACGAATTTGAACTATATATTACATATTCACAGCCAATAAAGTATGGGGTCCATGTGATCGCTGGGAAGTTAGATTCATTTGAAGAGTCGGCAGTGGGAAGAGATACAATGATGCCTTCACCATCGCCATATCATCTGCTTCCTCATCTTCATTGTGGTTCAATTACAGCGTCTACACCTAAGCAATGGAGTGACTTTTTATTTCCGAAGTTGCAAAAACATAACCTCAATATAAAGCTTTATGGTAAGAACAAATATTTCCTTCAGTTATTTTTATTCTATTATATTTAATTTATGAGGTTAAATATTATCTTTAATAATATTTTTATTAAATATTTCAAGTCTGATTGGTTTATTTTTTATTCTTGATTTTATGATAATATTTTTCTTATTTAATTTTAAAAAATAAATATTATCTTTAATAATTAGATCTATCGAATATCACTCAAAAGATAAATTATATCTTTAATAATTATTTTTTGAAAAACAAAAAGCCAACAATCACTAACATATTTTATTAAAATCACTTTAGTTTATTGAGGAAATATTGAAAATTGATTATTTTTTTTACATTAAAATAAAAAATTGAATAATGTTTTTATATTTTATTTCAAACTCGATATTTTAAAACAAAAATGAAAAAGATGTGATATTAACCTTTTTATATATATAAATTAAGTTTTTTAATTAAAAGTGAGGGGAATTTGTTTGTAATAACAAAATGCTGCATGTTTAACTTTCTTTTCAAATTTGAAAGTTCTATTGAATTTGATGGTTTTTTAGGGGACAAATATTATGGATGGCCGTGAGAGCACAAGATTATTTTGCAAAGAGATGCTTGAAGGCACTGATGTCTGACAAGTTGAATTTGAAGATCATTTTACAATTTTATAAACTTGGAAGTTCTATTGAATGCTCTTTGTAATCTTTTCCATCTGATTTGAAATTGGACAATCTAGTTGTTATTATCCATGATGTAATTTATATTTTCAAGTTTTAATTTTTGATGAATATTTTTTTTTTCTCACTTCTTCAACGTATTCTCCAAATGATGAAAATCCTTGATGCTAGTTAGAAATAAATTGGTTTTCTAGGAAGAGATTATTGATTGGGATATAGTATTTGAGTTGGTTCTTCATTGTTTAATGTTATAATTTAAAATAATTGATGAAAATTACTGATTCACATAAAAATTCTGAAAACATCCTTAATTAGTCTAATAAGTGTTGTTAGTTTTAGCTATAAGATCTTGCTAAAAACTTTGTTATTTAGCAATCCCTCCCCAATTCTGCAACCATTTCTCTACTTTCTATGCTCTTGGCTCGCTAAAAACTAAAGAAACACATTGCTCTAGTTGCCTGCCTTTACTCTTCAGATTGCTCAACAAATCCCTTGAGATCTTCTCCATAGTTAACACATCACATAAGCAATCAACGTGCCTTCCTTCACAATATGCATCACCCATAAATCTTTCTTGTGGGATGTCGTCGGGATTTTTTTTTTTAGGGTACGGATGTAGTAGAGGGTCTTGCACTGGATGTTAGAGCATCAGAAGATAAATCATTGAGCACAGGATCATTTCCAAAAATGAAATGCTTAAATTTACTCCAAATCAACAGAGCACATCTCACCAAATCCTTCAACCTGCTTTCTAAAGAGTTGATGTGGATTTGTTGGCATGAATGTCCTTTGAAATATTTTCCATCTGATTTTACCTTGGACAATCTTGTTGTTCTTGATATGCACTACAGTAACCTCAAAGAACTATGGAAGGGAAAAAAGGTGAGAAACATGCTGCAATCCCCAAAATTTCTCCTATATGTAATTTATATTTACATGTTATGACTTCTTATGATTAATTTTCATTATTTTGTGTTCTATTATAACAGATTCTCATCAGGCTCAAAATCCTTAATCTTAGTCATTCTCAGAACCTTATTAAAACACCAAACTTGCACAGTTTAAGTCTAGAGAAACTAATTCTTAAAAGTTGCTAGAGTTTAGTTGAGGTGCATCAATCAATTGGAAATTTGACAAGCCTTGATTTCTTGTATCTGGAGGGATGTTGGAGGCTGAAGTATCTCCCTGAAAGCATTGTCAATATAAAATCTCTTGAAATTATGAATATTTCTGGGTGTTCACAACTTGAGAAATTGCCAGAACGCATGGGTGATGTTGTAACCCATTTTCGAGTCCCCGTACAAGAAAAGAGAAAATACAAAAATAAAATAAAATAATAATAATAATAAAAAAAAGATAATAATAATAATAATAAATAAATAAATAATATATAAAATAAATAAATAAATATATTAGTGAAAAGAGGATGCTAAAACACCCAAAAATGGTCAAAAATTGGTTGAGGTTAAAAAAAAACAAAGATTGAAATTTGACAGTATATCGTTGACTGATGAGAACCCTATTAATGAAGAAAATTTGATTTGAGGAGGAAAAGTCTAAAATCAGATGTTTATGTACTCAATTAAATTTTATTGAAGGTTTAATTGAATTTTATAGAGGGTTGATTGAAAAAAATATACGTTTTTAAGTCAATTTGGGTTTTAATTGGAAGAAATTAAAGTTCGAGAGTCAAATTATAACTTTAGAGAGTTGATTTGGTTAAATCAGGGGTTTAATTGCACAAAAATTGAAGTTTAAAGGCCAATTAAGGACTTGATTGAAGAAATCTGAGATCAAGGATCAAAATGCAAAACGTGCACAAGGCGATTTAAATGAAACAGCGCGTTTTAAGCAAAACAATGTC
Organism: Populus davidiana; assembly: GCA_030145905.1. NCBI lineage: Eukaryota > Viridiplantae > Streptophyta > Magnoliopsida > Malpighiales > Salicaceae > Populus > Populus davidiana. Next base: position 1,819,309 of record CM057807.1, on the reverse strand, counting down.
GTTTCATGTGTTATATATATATATATATATATAAAGAAGAAGAAGAGACGAAACGGTGCTGTTTTGAGACGACACTGTTTCTTCTTCTTCTTCCTCCGGACTGGCAGAAGGGGAAGAGACGTTTTGTTTTCTTCCCCTTGTCTCGTCCTCCCACGTGCTTTAGAGCCGAAGTCATACGCCACCCATCTCATGATGAGATGCCCGAATAGCCATGCTCTGCAAGCAATGCCCCCATTGGCCACCACGGTCGGCGTCGTGGCAAAGGAGGCGACGTGCACACCATGACGGGCGGTGATGGGATGAGGCAGAGTCGACCCCGCTCCCCCTGCCCTTATAAATACCACCTGAATGAAAGAGAAAAGGAGGAGAAAATGGCAAAAAAAAAGGGAAAACCAAGAGAGAGAAATCGACCGGGTAGAGAGAGAAACGACTGAAACTGAGAAACATAAAAATAGAGGATATTGACTGAGAAACTGAGAGAGACAGAAAGGGAGAAGGAAGAAAAGGAAAAGAAGGGTAAACCGGCAGTAGGAATAAGCCACAGAAGCGTCACTGCTGTTACTGGGTTTCACCGCCACTGCCACTGCCACCGTAGCTCCACCGAGAACAGCCACCAGCATCACCGTCAGCTCAACCAGCCGAGATCACCGCCTCAGGTGCTTCTTCTTTCCCCCTTAGCCGCCGGTTATAATTCATCTCCTTGCATGTTCTGCATGCAAGAAGAAAATAATTAGCCGGTTATTTTCCATGTGCACAGTAACCGACTAATTAATTCACTGGTTAATGTGCTCATGCACAGTAACCAATCATGGTTTTTTTCCTTCTCTAACGGGCTGGAACACCAGCCTAGCCCACGCGGATGGGCTGCGTCCAGCCCTGTTGACTGAAGGCTGGAACACCAGCCCAGCCCACGCGGTTGGGCTGAGTCTAGCCCTGTTGACTGAGGGCTAGAACACCAGCCTAGCCCACGCAGCTGGGCTGAGTCCAGCCTTGTGGTCGGGCCAATATAGGCCCAAACCAATCCATTTTATTTATTATTAATTTTTTTTCCCGGTTTTTGAAAAAAAAAACTTTTGTTTTTCATGCATACGTCCATGTCTTTCCAAGTTCAAAACTCATATTGTATGTTTTTTATACAACAAAGAAAATTTCAAAAAAAATATTATTTTAGCATGCATTTTTGGCTTTAATAACCAGTTTATTAAAGTCATGAGAACTTGGCCAATATTTAAAAAAAAAGTATTTTTTGTTTTGTTTTAATGTCGGGGATTACGAATTTATATGTAAAACGTATTTCTGATATTAAAAATATAGTTCTTTTATAGACATTAGTGAAGACATCGGCAAGTTGATCTCGAGAGGGAATAAAACAAATCTGAATTTCTTTCTTGGCAACACGGTCACGGACAAAGTGATAATCCACTTCAACATGCTTAGTACGAGCATGGAAGATAGGATTTGCTGAGAGATAGGTAGCACCAAGATTATCACACCAAATGGTAGGGGCAGAGACTGAGGGAACCTGCAAATCTGTTAACAAGTATTGAAGCCAAATGACTTCAGCGGTACCATCAGCAAGGGCTTTATACTCAGCCTCAGTAGAGGAGCAAGCAACAGTGCGTTGCTTGCCGGATTTCCAAGAAATCGGCGTCTAACCAAAAAAGACAAGATAACTGCCCGTAGACTTGCGATCATCAATACTACCAGCCCAATCTGCATCTGTAAAGCCATGTAGAGCAAAAGAGGAGCCTCGAGTGATATGGAAACCATAAGATGTCATACCTTTAAGATAGCGTAAAATACGTTTGACAGCGGCCCAATGAGAATCTGTAGGAGCATGCATAAACTGACAGACTCTGTTAATAGCAAAGCATATATCTGGACGGATGAAGGTAAGATATTGAAGAGCACCCACGATTTGACAAAATCATGTAGGATCAGAGAATGAATGATCCGGTAATAAAATGACTTTCGAAGGGGAGACTAGAGTATCAACTGGTTTGTAGGAAGTCATACCAGCTCGGGTGAGGATGTCAAGAATATATTTATGTTGACGCAGCATTAAACCCATACTAGTAGACTGAACTTCAATACCTAGAAAGTAGTGAACAACACCTAAGTCACGAAGCTTGAACTCAGAGCTGAGTAACTGTATAAGGTGATGGAGCATAGCAGAGTTGCTACCCGTGAGCAGAATATCATCAACATACACTAGGAGATAAAAGATATTAGTACCATCAGATAAGATAAACAGGGAGGTGTCAACCTTGGAAGCTCGGAAACCGATGGAGAGCAAAAAATCACTTAGACAAGTGTACCATGCTCTCAGTGCCTGTTTCAAACCATACAACGAAACCTGGAGGTTGTTTCATGTAGACCTCTTCAGTAAGAACACCATTGAGGAAGGCATTATGAATATCAAGCTGATGAATCTTCCAATTTCACGAAACCGCAATAGAGAAAACCAATCGGACAGTGGCCTGCTTAATAAATGGACTGAAGGTTTCAGAATATGGACGCAGAAAAGGAAAACAGAGACACCCAAAGGTACGCAAAAAATGATAATCAGGAGACCGTTGAAATAAACAATCAAACGGAGAGCGATGGGCAAGAATAGGAGTAGGCATGTGATTTATAAGATAAACAGAGGTTTCAAAAGCATAATTCCAGAATCGAAAAGGTGCTTTACATTGCCCTAAAAGAGTAAGACCTGTTTCCACAATATGCCTATGACGACGCTCTACTGTTCCATTTTGTTCATGAGTGTGGGGACAAATCAGACGATGATGAATACCAATGGTCTGAAAAAATGTGGATAGTTTTCGGTATTCACCGCCCCAATCAGTTTGAACAGATTTTATTTTTAAGGAAAATTGACGTTCGACAAGAGTCTGAAATTGATGAAAAACAGAGTAAACATCAGACTTGGCAACTAAAGGATAATACCATACATATTTAGTATAAGCATCAACGAAGATAACAAAATAACGATAGCCATCTGAAGAAAAAAGAGGAGCAGGGCCCCATACATCACTAAAAATTAATTCAAGTGGAGCAGAAGTTTTGTGATCAGTAGGTCCTAAAGACAAACGCGATGATTTTTCTAAAGGACAACTTTGACATTGAAAATTAAGACGTTTGTTGTTACAAATAATCTTATTTTTCGAGATTAACAATTGAAAGATACGTGAAGTAGGATGACCTAGTCGACGATGCAATAAATCGGTAGAGGTAGAAGTGCAGGGAGACCAATAGGCTTGAGGAACTGATGTGACGGAAGACTTGGTCAGGGCATAGAGACCATCTTTACATTGACCTAAGAGAAGGACTTCATGGGTGTTGAAATCCTTGACATAAAACATACGAGGGTGAAATTCAAAATAAACATTATTATCAAGACAAAAATTTTGAACAGAGAGCGGAGGTTTTGTGATTGCAGGAACATGAAGAACATTAGATAAGGTGAAAGAACGATGTGGTGTATATATTTTTGTATGACCAAGATGAGATATAGGAAGGCCCTTACCATCACCAACATGCAAATTATCATTACCAAGGTACGATTCTGAAGCGGTCAAGGTGGCAAGATCAGGTGTGACGTGTTGATTGGCACCGGTATCTGGAAACCAATCAACAGAACTGGTTGAGGAGAGATTGCGCTGAACCAGGTTGGCAGTAGGTTGTTGGCCACAACCTCGCTTCTGGAATTGAGGGCAATGGGGAGCTGTATGGCCGAAATTCTGACACAGTTGGCAGCGTGGATTCTGCCCCCTATTACGCTGCCAAGAGCCCTACCTATTGTCACCGAAGGAGGAGTTTTGGAAGTTGTCGTGATCAGGTCTGGAGCCAGCAAATCGGTTGCCTCTGCTATTGGACTGGTTGGGACGCCAGCCACCGTTAAAGCGGCCCCTACTACGGCCAGAATTGCCAAAAGTCTGGCGCTGTGCAACAAGAGCAGAAGATGGAATGCTGGGTGTGGGCAGTAGAGGAGCATGTATGGCAGCAAAAGATTTATGAAGAAATTCATGTGTGAGGAGATGACTGTGAAGATCTGCATATGATAAAGGTTCAGCCTTGGTAATAAGACTGGTAACTAAGTCTTTAAACTCTCCCCGAAGACCACGAAACACATATAAATTGAAATCTTCAAGTGAAACTGGCCGACCAGCAGCGGCCAATTCATCAAATAAGGCCTTCGTTTTTTGCATAAATTGAGTTACTGATTCATCACCCTGTTGAAGATCCTGAAGTGAGCCGTGAAGTTGCATAATACGAGAGTTGGAGGTGGAAGTGAGAGCTCGCTCAAGAGTGCCCCAAGCTGAACAAGAACTTTGACAGCCAACAACAAGATGCAAAACTTCCATAGATAGGGAGGAAAGAAGAGCACTTAGAATGAGTTGGTCCTGTTGTTTCCAGGTTTGAAAAAGCAGATTTACCTGAAGAGAGATACCATCATGGGCAAGAACATGTGTTGATGGACATTTGTTGGAGCCATCAACAAAACCAAAAACTCCTTGGCCTAGGAGATAAGGCAGCATTTGCATACGCCAATATAAATAATTGGTGTTTGTTAATTTGAGGGAGATGACTTGATGAGTGTGAGAAAGGGAGATAATGCTTGCGGCAATAGAGGCAGCAAACGTGGGTTGCAAGAGGAGGCGTTCACCAGCCATGGCAGAGGAGAATCCAGGCGGTGACGTAGTAGAGGAAAGTAGAGGAGGCGCTGCAAGAGAAGAGGGCTGCACTGTCGGAGAAGAAGAAAGCTGGACTGCTGGTGCTGCAGAATTTGAAGATGTATGTGGTGGCTGTTCCATTAAAGAAGGGAGGTTGGGAGGCTATGAGAAAATTAGGTTTAATTTATTTTAGGGTTTTATGGCTCTGATACCAAGTTGAGAATAATGGAATGTGTTGCGGTGCCTTAGCCAACCTTCCTATTTATATAGAGGCAGTAGAACACTGCAGTAACTGTAATGATTACAACATCCTATATTAGAATCCTATTCTGATAGATACATGAGTAATTGTAATGATTACAACATATATTATATTAAAATGATTTAAAACAACTAAAAAAATTAATTTAAAATTAAAAAAAATATATTTAAAAGTATTAAAAAAAACAAACAGTAATTAACTAATCGAAAGGTAAACTATTACTTTTGTAGGAGTAGCGTGTGATTGATGGTCTTGAAACGTCGTACGAATATAAAAATTGAATGATGATGGTTATGAATAAATAAAAGGTGTGATTATTATTATTAATAATTGTAACAAAAACAAATCAGTATTTCATTATAATGTTGAATACTAGCTGTGAATTGTACTATTATACATTATAACACGTGTATTATAAATTGTGAGTACTTTTACTATAAACTACATTATCTGATAAAGGCATGTGTAAAGCTGCAACTAGTAGCCCTAAGCACCAGGTTGGAGATGTGTTTCTTAGGACTGCGTATATATGGCGCTTGGCATGTCTGCCTCGAGGTTAGGCACCCACAATGTACATACCAAGCGCACACATCTAGCTTAGATTATCCTGACCAAGATCTCATCTACTAAACAAAGTTTATTATAAGCATAGAGAGAGCTGCTATTGAGATAGTTCTAGAATCTAAAAATAATCACCAAGTAAAAATATGTACAACAACAATCACCATTAATCACATAAGAGAATATAAAAAAATTATTTAGTTCAACAAATTAGACAAAAGTTATGAATGAGATGACAGAAGAAATTAACAATGAAAAGGCTAGAGATTACAAGGACCCATAATGTTTCTCGCAATAATTCCAATATTTGTCAACTAATGGCTTGTTTGTTTTTGTGTGGCAAAATTATTTTTGAAAAAATTTAACATTTTTTATTTTTTTTATTAATTTCAAATTAATATGTTTTTAGTATTTTTAAATCATTTTGATGTGTTAATATCAAAAATAATTTTTAAAAATTAAAAAAAAAATCATTCATATATATTTTAACATAAAAAATTATTTAAAAAAAATCACAACCACAATGTAAGAAGCTGTAAATATTCTGCAAGCCGATGGGAATTTACCTTTTCATTAATGTTCCTTAATCAATCACTATATATAGCCGACAACCCTGACATGACCAGACCAGAGTTTCATGGGATCCAAATAAACAATTAATAAACACTAATGAGCCGACACTCGTTCTCTACCTAACATTACTCAAACTAAGTAGCTCATCCCATTCACTTATTACTTATCACACTGATGCTGATGATGTTTGTTTTTATATTTTAAAAATATTTTAAAAAAATTTTTAATTTTAAATAAAATAAAACCACAATAATACTCCAGAAAAACTTCAATAGATTTTCTAAAGTTAACAGCAATCAGACTTTTCATTTCATGCCTGTTAAATATTTGACCGAATGATGACTCGAAGCTGAATCCTTCAACCTTTTTTTATCGTACATGGTAAGATCAATTATGAGCCCCGTCATGGGCATTTAAGCCCACTTGTATAATTCGGAAGCCCATTTAAATGATGCTTTTTGATCAGTTTTTTTTTCTATACTTCATGGTGTTATTACTTGGCAGCTTCACTTGGGTCCTCCTGTCTCCAGCCATCGCCAACAAAGAAAGCCACCCTGTGAATGGTCTTTGATAGACAGACGTGGCTTCACCTGCTACAAGCATTACTGGTCCCTCTTCGAAGTCAGAAACACAGACAGATAACCTTGACGGGTTAGCAACATCATCTAATTTTCTGTCAATTCATCAGACCTAACACACCCTCTTATTCTGATTCTGATCATCTGATCGATCCCACCAGACATAAGAACATGTTTAGCTGTTTAAAAAAATATCTCAACTCAATAATTATAAATAATATTATAAAATATAATTTATATTATTTTTAATATATTTTTTTAAATAAAAACTTTTTAAACTTGGATTTTATAAACTCAAACACTATTTTATACTTAATTTTTATATAAAAATAAAATAAAATTTAAATTTATAACCACTTAGTTATTAAAAATCTAATAACATATAAAAAAAATCAATTTAATTTAATAATATAAATTATTAAATAAAATTTTAAAAAATAAATTATATTACTTTTTAACCATCATGTCTTCTGGTGTGAAACTTTTCTTAAAGTCACGTTGGGAATTTTTTGGATTCTAACTTCCCATTCCCGACCACAAAGTCACGTTGCGAAGATTATCCACAGAAAATCATTTATCTCAATTATTCTATTTATAGAGAAGCTAGGTTGATGTACATTTATCAAAATACGATAAGTGTACGTATCTTTGTCCAACTTTTGTGTATGAAAACTAAATTCCTCTCTACTCGAATTTTAAGTAAGATGAGTATCTTGTGTTCGGATTTGAGTATCACCTTTGTCCAAAATCAACTTTGATGAATTTGGATCACAATTATTAATTAAAATATTATTTTGAGTTTTTTATTTTATTTTATCCTTTAATAACTCAATTTTAATAACTCAATTGTTTTTTTTTTTAAACTTTATCCTACAATATTAAATTATTTTAAAAATTACACCTTTTAATTTATTTTAATTTAGTTATATAAAGTTATTTCAATCTTTAATTGTTTCTCCATTTTGAAATACCATCAGGTCCTCAGAATATGAAAAAAAATCATATCCATAGACTTTAACCAAAGTGATAGCCAATGAAGTATGAGCTAAAACATTATATTCCAATCAAGCACCTTATCCTCAAAAATCAAATTGTTTTTGACATTTCAAATACCTCACAATATACTATAGGATAACAAAGTTAAAGCTCTTCCCTGAAACCTTCCTTTAACCAGTACACTCTGTCGCACGTCAGAAAATCCGCGCGGCATCGGCTGACGATTTTTTTCTCGTTAATGCGTTGCTTTGATTGGTTCGATGGAGTCGCCACCTAGTAATTAATTGCGGGCTACTAGGAAATCGGATGTATTGGTCTTGTCAGAGATTCCCGGGTAAGGGACTGGTTGTGGTTAGGGAAGGTATTAGCACCCCTAACGCACCCTAGGGTAAGCTGCTTCGCGAATTTGATGTGTTAAAGAAGTTTTAATAATTGTCTTTTCATCGGATATTAGAAATACAACTTACGTATAAGTTAATAATTATTGACTGTGATCCAATCAAAATATTAAATTCTTCTTTAATCTTTGTAAATTTATCATAAATAATAATAATAATAAAAACATCCATAAAACAAATACCACACACACATACACTTTCACTATATTTCTTTTTTTTTTTTGCTTTCATATACACTTCAAAATACAAATTATAAAAGCTCAAAACTAAACAAATATTACATTAAACAATTTAAATATTACAAAACAACCCCAAAAACTCCAGAAATTACAGGGAAGGACTTCTGCACTGCAGCGTGTGGATTCATGCGTCGCCGCCGATGGAGGTGGCAGACCTGGTGGATCGGGGCCGTCTTCCTCTTCTCTGTCTTCCTACGCCGTCTGTGAAGGTCACCGTCACCTGCAACAAGGGAAACAACGCACAAATAGCAGTTGATTTTAAGTTTTCTTCGGGTCCAGATCTGTTTCCGGGTCTTCTTCTCCGTTTCGGATCTGCTTCTCTCTACAAATCGGTTCTTTTCCTTTGCTTTCTCATCCTTCTCTATTTTAGGTAGCTGTCGTCCATGGCTGCTGAAGCCGCGGTGGACATGGGCTTACTGTCGATGTTGAGGCGAAGGAGCGAACAGATCGGGGTCTGTGGGCATGCCGCTGGCTGGTCTTCCTCCTGTCGGTGGTAGCGGCGGTTGGGCTCACTGTTGTCGTCTGTGAGGCCTGTGGATCTCTGGTGAGGAACGGCGTTGCTGGAGGCAGCGAGCTAGGTCTGCTGCCGACCGGAGGAGATGACGAAGAGAAAGGTTCTGTCTTGGCTAGCGGCTGGGGGAGAAAAGTGGTTGTCTGTGGAAATGGGAAGAAGGTCTTGACCGGGGGGAGAGGAGGCTACGGTGTAGAGAAAAATTTTTAGCCGGGGGGGCTGCGGCTTCTTTTTGGTAGGGATGAAGTGCTCGGCGGCGTGTTTGAGGGTAGAGATGGGTTTTAGGGTTAGGTGTCCCTCTTTTTTTTTGTATTTTCTTTTCAAAATTGCCCCCCCCCTTTTTTGTGTGTGTTGAAGGCTACTATTTATAGGCAAAATGTTGCTAGGTTTTCAAACTTAGTCCCTCAACTTCCTTTTTTTTGTAAAATTTGATTTTTCTTAATTTTTTTGTATTTTTTGAAAACGAGCAATATCCACGCGGACTCAATGAGAAAAATCAATTATTTTAAAAATGACGCGTGAAAAGTTGAACGCGTTCGAAAGACCCTTAAAAATTTAAATTCTTTTTAGACAACGTCGAAAATGCTAAAAACAACGCAAATATATTAAAAAAGTATTTTTTTTGGATTGTTGATGTTTTTCTCTATTTTTGGATTTTTCTGAAAAATTATCAAAACATGGGTCAAAAATTGGGTAGCAACAGATGCCCCCTCTTTACAATGCCTACGAAGTAAGACTCCTCAATGTTTTGCATAGTAAGCTTTGTAAAGAAAAACTTGTTTTCTTGTCTTCTTAACACTGTTGAATCCACTCATCTAAAGACCTTACTTTTTTTTGTTTTCTATTTCTTTTTCTTGTCTTTCTTTCTCTCTCTCTCTCTTTTCGTTAACCTGAGATCCCATTTGGCGACCTCCTTTACCAAAAACCAACGAATGTTGTAGCTCGGTCAACCTGAAATCCCATATGGAGATTTCCTTTAACCAAAGCTACATGAGATCCCATCTGGCGACCTCATTCAACTAGAACAAAAAAATATGTGCAGCTCGGTCAACTTGAAATCCCATTTGGCAATTCCCTTTAACCAAAGCCACTTGAGATCCTGACACGACCAAAAGATTGATGTCTTCTCCCAAGTGCAGGAATGTCGAAGTAATAAATAACCCGGCAAGACCGGGGTCGAACCACAAGGAGGTTAATTGTATAAATTATAAATAACAACACGATAATAGCAACAATAATACCAACAATAGTAATAGTAATATTAAGAGTAATAATAATAATATTTAGTACGTGGCGTTGTTATACCTGAGAATGATCTAAAAGATCGGGTCACAGGTTTCCAGCCTATATACTGAATTTATGAAAATATTAAAGAGATATATTATATAATATAAACAGATTTCTGATGCGAATGAACAAGGCAAGACCAACAATGTCAGGATCCTTGATCAAACACAGAGCATACTTAACGTACATATAATATAACAAGAATGTAAATGATAATAATAGTAGTAGTAATAATAAAGAGAGCTTTGAGAGGTGAGGTTGATGTAAGGATTAAACAATGATAAAACAAATGTCAAGGTTAGAGGATTCACTAATGGTATTTCAAATAAATATAATATAAACTCTTTTTATTACTCAACTGGAAACCACACACAAAGGAGGTTCCAATTGGATGATTTATCGTTATTAGCTCATTATAAATCGTTAACATGATTATATTAATTATCTTATCTAAGTAACACCATACTTATAAATATCATCAGGCATTCATGTTGCTAGCTTATGTTAACAACAAATCAAGTTCCTATCATAATAATGATGTCGGCCGAAAACTATGAAGGATCAAGCATTTGATGTACCAAGTGTTATACAACACAAATCTAGATTAACCATTAAGCAAGGTATTAAGAATTAGTAAGATAAAAAGATAAAACATGTTAATAACAATCTTTCTTGGATATAAACATTAAAGTCCATGTTGAGTTTATATTATATCTATTCTAACACCACTAGTGAAACCTTTTCACCTTGACATAATTAACTTAGTTAAACATAATGAAGAAGAAAAACATAAATAAACAATATAAGAACATAAACATGATATAAGTTAACTAAGTATAGGAAAGGAAATGAAAAAGCATAAACAAGATATTAATATAGCATGAAAGAAAACTTGAACATTACAAAGAGAGAAAGCAAGAAGATGATTTTGATCTGAAAATTAACATATGTAAATACATGACAAATGCCTCCTTTTATAGGCTAAAAATTAGAACTATTGATTGGTGGCCATCCATTAATTTTGTGGCTGGTTCTTGACATTGTTGGCTGCTGGTTCTTGATATTGTTGGCTGGTTTGGGTGCTGGTTTTTGATATTGTTGGCTGGTTTGGCTGCTGGTTTTTGATATTGTTGGCTGCTGTTTTTGATATTGTTGGCTGGTCAAAACGTCATTGCTAACATCAGAATTAGAGCCTTTTGTTCCATCAAAGCTATGGGCAATTGTCTTAGCTTTCCAACAAAAAAAACCAGAGCTCATTTGGACTTCTAGAACTCAAGATATGAGCTGAAAACCGAACAGTGTCCGAGCTGCAGGACAGGTTCCGACTTCTCTGTTGTTCCTAAGATTTGAACTTGAAAACGGCAGATTTGAGTCTTGGACTCTTCATGAAAGTTGTAGGTCTATGTCTTAGCTTTTCGATTCATATAAAGTAGACCTAAATCCGAGTTCTACAACTCCAGTTATGATCTAATAATCGAATGGTGTTCGAGTTTGGATTTGAACCAGCATCTCTTCTCTTAGCCTAGTCCTCTTTTTGTCTCTTCACTTTCAATAGTTAATCACATCAATAAATCCTTTGAATTGTGAGATATACCTGCATTCAAAATAAACATTTACCATAAATTAAAGATATATTATTTTATCAGACTTGTTATTATAAAACATGTTGTAGTTAGGGAATTTAATGATACTTTAGTGCAATACGATGATATAAAACCTTAATAAGAATGCACTTTTAAGTACTAATCACACCCCCCAACCAGCTTATTACTAGTCCCTAGTAATCAAAGCGTTAAAATAGAAAAACAATTTGCAAGTTCCACAAAGCAAGGCATTCATCATTCAACTTCCATTAATCTATCCAGATAAACAAACTCTTATTAAATTTATATATCTGCTTCATCCTTCTTAAAAAAAATATTAATAAACCTTCTTTTATGTGCTCAATGTATGAAAACATAAATTATGGGGCTTTAATTGGAAGAAAACAATATTCTGTTCTAATGTTTTTCTAAGGTTAACTTCCTTGGGTTGAGATGATTATCTTTTTTTTTTTTTTTTTTTTGGTATATATACATATAACTTAAAACACAATGCATCATTAACCCATATAGCGAGCTTTAAGCTAATGACTCCCAGACCAGTTGGTCTTAGGGCATCAGGTGTTGAGACACCCCTACGAGCTTAGTAACTCGGGTTGTAGATACTGATATGTAGATAGTGCAATGTTTGATTCCCTTAAGCTTTCTCCTCAACCCATATAACAAGCACTGGGCCAATAGCTCCCAAGTCAGTTGACTTTAGGGTACTAGGTGTTAAAACACCCCTTCAGGCTTAATTGCTTAAATCAAGGAGGCTACGAAACCAAACTTATCTATTTTTTTTTTATTATTATTCAATTTGTTTGTTTGTTTGTTTTTTTTATATGTATATATATATACTATCCATTTCCCTTAGTTGTTACCTTTAACAAAAGAACATGAATAATGTAATAATCCAATATGCAACCCACAATCATATGTTAAAGTGTGTGTGTGAAAATGAAGGTGTAAGAATACTTATTAAATAAGTATATAAGCAGAATTAAGTGATAACAATGTGAGAGTTTGTAAACCTGAATATTTCAAGAAGTATTATGATAGACCTTGGTAATGATACTTACTAAGATGCGTCTCTAGAGTCAATAAAATTTCCTCCTTACTCTACCATCCTAATAAAGATACTTATTAAGATGTGTCTCAAGAGATAATAAAACTGACTCTATACTCTGCTATCCTAATAACAATGTTGTCAAATGGTTTTAATAATAGAAAACACAGTTAGTTAATAATTTTATTTTTTTTAATATATCAACTACCCTCTCCCCCCAACCAAAACGAGACATTGTCCTCAATGTGCTAAGGCAGAAAGAAAGAGTATAGAAGACATCACCTGAAACAGCAAACACTGACAAACCTGAAACACACTTAAACAAATATAAGAAATAACAAAACATAATAATAAAAACAAAAGACAAAGTTTTTACAAACTAAGGCTCAAATCCAATTTAAGCTTTTTACGGCTTTCCGTAGTTGACCAATTTAGGCGACTCATGGAGGGATCAATTACAGGGATGAAAGATTGTAGTTGGTCAATCAATTGTTCAGCAGTAGCAGCAGAGATTATGATTTGTCGTGCTGAAGATGTTAGAAATTCCTGTTCCATAGCTTGATCAAGGAAAGACAGTAACTTATCATAAAAACCATTGACATTTAACAAACCTATGGGTTTATGGTGAATGTGCAGTTGGGCCCAAGAGGAAATATGAAAGATCTCTTCCAATGTGTCCAGACCACCTGGTAAGGCAATGAAGGCGTCAGCATGGTTAAACATTGTATTCAACCGATCAGACATTGTGGGGACTCGTACTTCCTCTCCAATTGTTTTTCCAATGAGGTCCCCTTGTGCGAAAGCTTTGGGGACAACCCCCAAAACTTGACTGCCTCCCATTAATGCAGCCATTGACACACCTCCCATTAACCCAAGGCTACCTCCCCCATAAACAAAAAATCTTTCTCTCAGCTAGTACCCGACCAAGATGATTTGATGAGTCTAAAAACTCTTTTTCTTTCCCAGGACTGGATCCACCAAAAACACAAATATTTCTGATGTGATGACTTGAGGAACCTGCCATTTCTACACACTTCTATGTTTGATGAATGTATGGGTTGAGTAGAAATGAAGGGAAGGAAAAGAAGAAGTTATAGATGAGAATTTGAAAATGCAATCATACCACCTATATGTAGGCCAGCTGTAATCTCACTCACTCTCTCTCTTTTTTTTCTTTTTTTTTTGAAAATAAAAATAAAAATAAAATGTGTATGTACAGGCAGTTGTGATTGTGGCACACATCTTCCCTTGGTTTTACGTCCAAGAACGGCTTAAACGCCCTCTATGGGTCGGGGATAGGCTTCCCATCCAGTTTTCTTAAAAACTGGCAAACAGGGTCTTTTTTAGTCAGATTCCCAAGACTAAGTCGATCATGTTCTCTATGGAATTGTGGCCATAAATCATGAATGACACGATGCACATCTCCACTAGGATGCGTCTCAAGGGTCAACAAAAGATTATCTAAGGACCCCTTACTCAGGCCATCCTTAATGAATTGTATCTTATCTTCACGGTTTATAGATACCATTCCTAAAGAACGACATGTCACATTACAAGTCCATCTGGCACATCTGTGACAGACTTTCAGTCGTTTTGCACGACGTTTCTTTGCAAAAGTGCTTGTACCTGTTCCAAGCATGTGTGAAATGAAAGAATTAGAGGACTCACCTGATAATCGAACCTTTGCTTCAATTAGCCAGCGAATATCTTCAGGAATTCCATGATTCATTAACAACCTCAATCTTGCACACCTAGCACGGTAAATTTTTGTAATTGCATTTAGAGGCAGAGCGGGAAAATACCTTTTCAACTTTTCAAGAGTGGTGGCCATTTTCAAATGAGAATTGGGGAAAAGATTCAAAGAAGGGAGAAAAAGCAGAGAATTGTACAAATATATATAAATATCAGTAATTTGGGAAACTGAAAGAACCGACTTAAGTCACGGAGTACCGTTATCCGCCATTTGACCGGGGTGAAAGAGAGATTAGCAAAACAAAAGTTACACCAAAACACAAAACAATGTGAGAAAAAGAATCAATCTTTATATACAGGATCACTCAATTCAATAGAGTCATTTTCAACTGAAAAATTGTCAAAATAAACTTTCAAACGATGCCCATTTACCTTGAAAGCATTGCCATTCTTTGGATTCTCAATATCACAGGCCCCATATGGATACACATGTTTCACAATGAAAGGACCGCTCCATCTTGATCTTAGTTTTCCAGGAAATAAATGGAGTCGAGAATTATAAAGCAAGACTTTTTGACCAACATTAAATGTTTTTCTCAGTATCTTCTTGTCATGAAAGTCTTTGATTCTTGCTTTATGAATTCTTGAATTGTCATATGCATCATTTCTTATTTCCTCAAGCTCATTTATTTGCAATTTTCGCAGCTGACTAGCATCATCAAGGTTTGAATTGAAAGCTTTAATAGCCCAATAAGCTTTATGTTCAATTTCCACAGGTAAATGACAAGGTTTCCCATAAACCAGTCTATAAGGTGACATACCTAATGATGTTTTATAAGCAGTTCGATAAGCCCAAAGTGCATCATTAAGTCTTAAAGACCAGTCTTTCCTATTAGGGTTAACTGTTTTCTCTAAGATTTGTTTGATCTCCCTATTAGCAAGTTCTACTTGTCCATTTGTATGGGGGTGATAAGGGGTGGTAACTTTGTATGTAATTCCATATTTCTTCATTAAAGACTCAAATGGCTTGTTACAGAAATGTGTTCCACCATCACTTATCATGGCCCGAGGGATTCCAAATCGACTCAAAATATTTTCTTTTAAAAACTTGATCACTGTTTTATGATCATTATTACGACTTGGAATTACCTCTATCCATTTTGAAACATAGTCTACTACGACTAATATGTAAACAAAACCAAATGATGGAGGAAATGGACCCATAAAATCTATACCCCAACAGTCAAAGATTTCAATGACAAGAATAGTATTTAAAGGCATCATGTGATGTTTTGAAATAGATCCTAACTTTTGACAGTTTTCACAAGTTTTGCAGAATGCATGCGTATCTTTAAACATGGTGGGCCAATAAAATCCACATTGTAAGATTTTTGCAGTTGTCTTTCTTGATGAGAAATGACCCCCACAGGCCTTAGAATGACAAAATTTAATAACACTACTTACCTCATTGTCGGGAATGCATCTTTGAAATATTTGATCAGGACAATATTTGAATAAGTAAGGGTCATCCCAATAAAAGTTCTTCACTTCGTTCAAGAACTTTCTTTTGTCTTGAGTACTCCAATGAGCTGGCAAATGTCCTGAAACAAGAAAATTAACAATATTAGCAAACCAAGGCATTATAGAGACGAAAAGTAAAGATTCATCAGGAAAGTAGTCATTAATTGGTGTGATGTCAGATCTTGAATCAGTTGTCAATCTTGACAAATGATCCGCGACAATATTTTCGGTGCCTTTCTTATCCTTGATTGTGATATCGAATTCTTGAAGTAACAAAATCCACCGCACCAATCTAGCCTTAGAATCCTTCTTAGAAAGAAGATATTTCAACGCTGCATGATCGCTAAAAACAATAACAGGTGAGCCAACAAGATAAGATCTGAATTTTTCACAGGCAAAAACTACTGCAAGTAATTCCTTTTCAGTGGTAGTGTAATTCATTTGAGCACTATTTAAAGTTTTACTTGCATAGTAAATCACATAGGGTTTCTTGTCTTTTCTTTGTCCTAAAACAGCACCCACGACATAATCACTAGCATCACACATTATTTCAAAAGGTAATGACCAATCAGGAGATTGAATGACAGGAGCAGAAGTAAGCAAGCTTTTAAGTTTAACAAAGGCTTCTTCACAATGTTAAGTTTATCAGTTAAGTTTCTGCAGGAAGGTAAACAGGCAATACAAAGATAACCTTTCCTGCATCATGCAATCTTACCGACGTCTATACCGATGGATAGTGATCCGTTGGTATCTCACAGAGAGTTCGAAATTAATTACGCGAAATGCCACCAACACCGACGACATTACCGACGGCTTCACCGACACATACACCGACGGATTATAGTCCGTCGGTATCTCACAGAGAGTTCGAAAATATTTACAACAAAATGCCACAATCAGCGACGGGTATACCGACGAATTCTAGTCCGTCGGTATCTCACAGAGAGTTCGAAAATATTTACAACAAAATGCCACAATCAGCAACGGGAATACCGACGGATTATAGTCCGTCGGTATCTCACAGAGAGTTCGAAAATATTTACAACAAAATGCCACAATGACCGACGGATTCACCGATAAATTTGTAGACGCTAATACCGACGGAATAGGTCCGTCGGTAATTTGTCGGTCACACATATTACCGACAGAAATACCGACGGACCGCGCGATTTCCAAAGTGTGTGAATTAATGCGCCTCTGAACTTGTCATATTACCGACGGAATCACCGACGGACTGCGAAAAATATGGAGAGCTTTTAAAAATTCGGGGCAAAATTCAAAAAATACTGACGGATTTTTGACCTGTTACCGACGGAATTTTTTACCTTTTACCGACGGATATTAATTCCATCGGTGAGTCCGTCGGTAAAACTGCCCTATAAGTTCCAGCCCCCGCCGCTTCGCCTCATTTTTTCTTCTTCTCCCCGCCGCTTCGCTTCTCCTCCGTTTTTCACCTCAGATTTTTCATTTTTTTCCCCTCAATCCTTAAACACTTTCACCTTTAATCTCTAGCAAGATTTGGTGTTGTAAATCTTCATCATATTAAAAGGTATGTGTTTTTTTTCTAATTTATTTTATTTTTAGTTGTTTTTATTTTTGTGTCTTTTGGTGTTTTTTGTTGCAATGTAGATAAAGTTTTGAATTTGACACATTATTAAGGTATGTATATTCCGTTCCTTTTCTTGATGTAGGTTTTTTTTTGAATTTTTTGAATATTTTTTGTTGTTGTGTTGTTAGAATTGTTATTAGTTAATTTAACTTAGAATTAGTTAAAGTTGAATATTTGAATTTTTTTGAATTTTTTGAATTTGTTGAATATTTGTTAATTTAATTGTTAGTCTATATTTTTTAAAAATTTATTGAATATAATTTATTGTTGTATTGCCTATATAATTATTGATTAATTTATTGAATTAATATTGTTAATGTTGAATTTACCTTAGAATTAATAATTGCGTTTGTTGGAATAATTATCGATTTCCAATTTAATTTATTTACTTTTTAATTTATTTTTGTTATTTTGTTGTTTTGGTGTTTTTTTTGCTAATGTAGATAAAGTTTTGAATTTGTCACATTATTAAGGTATGTATATTTCGTTCCTTTTATTGATGTAGGTTTTTTTTTTTGAATTTTTTGAATATTTTTTATTGTTTTGTTGTCATAATTATAATGATTAATTTGTTGAATTATAATTGTTAATGTTGAATTATAATGATTAATTTGTTGAAGTATAATTTGTTGAATTTATTGAATTTATTTTTTGTCATATTTTTTATTGTTTTGAATATAATTATTGATTAATTTGTTGAATTATAATTGTTAATGTTGAATTGTAATGATTAATTTGTTGAATTATAATTTGTTGAATTTATTGAATTTATTTTTTGTCATATTTTTTATTGTTTTGAATATAATTATTGATTAATTTGTTGAATTATAATTGTTAATGTTGAATTGTAATGATTAATTTGTTGAATTATAATTTGTTGAATTATAATTTGTTGAATTTATTGAATTTATTTTTCGTCATATTTTTTATTGTTTTGAATATAATTATTGATTAATTTGTGAATTGTAATTGTTAACGTTGAATTTATCTTAGGATTAATAGTTGAATATGTTGGAATAATTAGTATAGATTGGTTCAATTGGTTGTGGCTATTGTTAATATTTGCAGATTTGTGGATTTGGGTAGTATCCAGTATAGGGGAGGTGCTGCCGATTTATTTTTAACTTTTGAATTTTATTATACAATTATTAATATAAAATTGTTTAGATGCGCAAAATGAAAACCAGAGCTGGTCATTCACGTCCAGTCGAATCAAGTTCGTCTAGCAGCGATGATGATGTTTCCTTAGGTGCCTCTCAAGAAGAGGCACCTACACCACCTGCGCCGTCAACCGATGCTACCTCTTCCAGCGATGTTTCACATCGCAGAAGCGGCGTGCCTTCGAAGCGGAATCAATTTACCCGCCAGTACGAGGCACAGTGGAAGGACGATCTTTCAATGTAAGTTTGTTAAGGTTTTAGTTTTTTTTATATAAAAAAAAAAAATTTAAAACATAATTTATGAAGTAATCACAAATTAATTTCATTTCTTTTCAGGTTCACAAACATTGAGGCCGCCCGAGTAATATCATCGGCGTTTAAAGCGTCGATGGAGATTCCATTGTTTCAATGGAGTCAGATATCCAGACATCCTGAATGGATGCCTCAAATCAATGTATGGTTTCGTAGATTTGAGGTTCGTGTTAATATATAATTTTCAGCTTATTTCTAATAAATTCTAGTTATAATTGTAAATAAATTATTAACATTTTAAAAAATTATTTTTTTATATACAGCCTCGATTCTACTGGGACGATGAACATGACACTATTGTGAGGAGGGTGTGGGAAAATCACGCGGCAATTAGGTAACATCGAAAACAATACGACTTTTTTTTACATAATTATTTATGTTTCGAAATGTAATTTTTTCGTGCGTGAATTAGGTTGCGTGATTTTTGGTATGACACCCAGAAAAAAGCAAAAAAAAAAGCGAGGGATAAAGGGTTCCAAGGCTGGAACGATGTTGCGGTTTGGAGGGATTTCAAACCAATATACATCCCGGAAGATATATGGCCGCACTATCTTCAGCACGTGACGTCTGAGCGGTTCACTCGACGCTCACAGTCCGGTGCTGGCAACCGGAATCGGCCAATTCATGGCTCGGTGACAATGCACACCGGCGGCTCCGTTCCGTTTTCTGCACATGCGAAACGGATGGTAAGATTAATTTAAATGAAATATATCGTTCAATTAATTTGTTGTTAATACATTTTTTTCATTATAGGCTACGTCTCTTGGACGTGAGCCGAGCCCTATGGAGTTGTTTGTGGAGACGCACGTTCGAAGTCATGACCGCCAAAAGGGGACGCAACAGTTCGTTGACAACCGTGCTCAACATTTTGTGGTATGTTTGTTCAACCATTTTATTTTGTAAGTTATTATTATGTTTATTAATTGAATATGATGATTTTTTTTTCAGGAGACCTATAATAATCGGTTGAGGGAGAGATACGGGGACGATCCATCGACCCATCCGGAATTCGATCCAGATTTATGGATGGAGGCTGGATCGTCAGGTGGACCCGATAAAAATCGGGTTTACGGGCTCTCCAACACTACCGCGGCCAACTTGCGGTCGACCGGTACTACTTCAACCGCTGGGAGCTCCCAATCTGTATCGAGCTCCCAATCTAAGGAGTTTGTGGCCTTGCAGCAAAGGTGCGACCACCTATCAGAGGCATACACACAACTCAAAGAAGAGCAAAGATTGGCAAACGAACAACACAGAGCAGAGTCTGAACAACAAAGAGCGGCCTATGAAGAGCTTCGGCAAATGGTCATGAACATGACACAAGGTGGAACATGTGCGCCTAATCCTTTTTGGCCGCCTAACCCCCATCCTCCTCCTCCTCCTCCTCCTCCACCTTTATATTAATTTTTAATAAACATTATTTACATTTAAAATTTTGTTTAATGTTTTTTTGAAACACATTCATTTTGTAATGAATATTATTTCACTTTGAGTTTTTATTGCTTAATATAAATTTTATTTGCATAATTGGTTTGTATTACCATTAATTTATATTATTTTTTCAAAATAATTAAAAAACAATTAAAAAAAACAATTACACAGGGATTTACCGACGGAAAAACTCCGTCGGCATTGGACAGTGTCTGCCACGTCACCGACCATCACCGACGGAACAAATCCGTCGGTATAAATTTACCGACGTATATACCGACGGAAATATTCGGTCGGTATAAAATATCACCGACACTTTTGCCGACGGAGTTAGTCCGTCGGTCTTTTTATAACACCGACGGAATTTTCCGTCGGTATATTCCAAGCGGGAAACTTTTTTTTTTTGGCGCGCACGGTCCGTCGGTAAAACCGTTGGTAAAAGTTTTTTTTGTATTTCCGACCGATATAGCGACGGAATGTGGAATCACCAACAAAAGGTATTCCGACGGGAGTATTCCGTCGGTAATATAGTCGGTAAATACTTTACCGACGAAAGTTCTATCACACACCGACGGAATATGTCCGTCGATAAAACTGTGAAATCTTGTAGTGCCACTACCAAATGTAAACATTCATTTCCCTTTAGGCACCCCATTTTCCCAGTACCCTTCATACCTCTTCCCATTAGCCCAAACCAATACCCCTTTCCCAGATATCACCCCATGTTTCCACTCACCAACATACTCATTCCCATTACACCACCTATACTTCCCTCCCCCATCTTGCAAATTAAACTTCCACAAACCTTGATAAACATCCCCATTGGCGTACCTTTTCTCACCAAAGCCATGCTTTTTATCACTCACCCAATTTCCACTATAAACTTCACCATCTACACCAATAAAAGTACCGTAACCATCTATTCTCCCTAACTTAAACTGACCTTCATAAGTAGCTCCTGATGGCCAAAAAAATTTCTCACCTCCATTAGCCTTCCCTCTTTTCCACTCTCCTTCATACATACACCCATCACACCACAAATACTTCCCCTTCCCATGTGGCACACCATCCACCAACCCCCCATTATAAATATCCCCATTGGGAAGCACCTTCTCCACCAAGGAGCAGCCGGTGTCAATACAAGAAGTGATGGTGGTGGTCGTCGCGCCACGCGTCGGTAGTTGGACTGGGATCAGGTTCTTGTGGTCACTATATGGCACGGTGAGGGGACTAGCAGAGACACATCTTTGCTGTTTTTGGCTTTGATTTTGGGGTTTTCTGATAGTGTGGCCAGAAGGGTCTCTTGCATTTTGCTTTTTATGCCCGTAAATGCACCGGCGGAAACATTTTCGACGACTGTGCTATATTCTTAAACAGTTTTCTTGCTCTTTTGTGAGTCAAAAAACAAAACAAAAAAATATAGCTCCTTTTCTGTGCTATCATGCCATGAACATATGATGACAAGAGGCCTTGGAAGGACACATCAAGGTGATGTTTGATTTTTTTTTTTTTTTTTTGCCTCTTTCCATGGCAGGGAGGTGCCCTTGAGGGCACGGCATGGTCTGTACATGTACAATACTTCCTATATCTATACAAGTATGTCCTATGTAAGAGGCTTCTATGTTTTCTCTCTCTCTCTTTTTAACAGTAGATGAAGGGCTAGCATTTGTTAATTTTATTTTATCTAGTGGATACTTGAAGTTATTTGATTTGATTAAATTGGATTTTTTATCCGATTTAACTAGAGATTGAGACAAAGGCAGACGGGGACTTCAATTGAAGCAAGTCCAACCCGCCCTAGCCTGATTTATTTACTATTCTTAACATAAATATATTTTAAATATAACACATGATTTATAATTCTTATGTTTAGGATTTTACTGTATAGATTTGAAATTTAAACTTGATTGTTTTATTATTTATAAATTAATTTTTAAACTTGATAGTTTTAATTGAGAAATTAATGAAAAAACATAAGCATAATATAATAGATAACATGTCTATGAAAAAAAATTAATATGTTAAAATTGAATCAAAGTAATAGATGTTAATGTTCTAAATTAAAGCAATTTTGTTTTAAAAAAATTAATTAAATCAAAGTAATGTATGTGAATATTCTAAATTAAAATCCGTTTGATTTTGTGCCTGGATATCACTATTTAAAAAAATAATTTGATTTTTTAATTTAAATTAATATTTTAATGTTTTAGAATGTTTTAAAGCTAAAAATAAATTGTAAAAAATAAAAAATATCATTTTAATTTATTTTTAAATAAAAAATATTTTAAAAAATAACATTTACAAAACATTATCTTAATATAATATAGAGAAAGCAAAATCACACTCTAATATGATTTATAAATGACCAACTCGTATTTTTAAAAGATTCAAAAAAACTTTATTTACTAAATATTAATTTTTTTTTATTTGAATTTTTTTTATTTGAATTGTTTTGATGAGCTGATTTTAAAAATAATTTTTTAAAAATAAAAAAAATATTATTTTAATATAAAAAATATTTTGAAAAATAACCACAATCATACTATCAGTGAAGCTCTTAGCACCTTAAAATTAAAAGCACATTTGACAAAAAAATAATTTTTATTTCTTTAAGTTCTTAAGAGTTTTTTTTTTTTTTTTCTAATCTTCCAAGGCTAATGAAAAATACATTTTATAAAATTCCTAAAACCAAGTTTTTGAGATTTGAAATTAACATGAAATCATTTTACCAACATATATTATCAAATACTTTTACGATCATAACTACAACCACAACTAAAAGCCTAGGCCCTAAGCCTTTTTATCTTCTTCAGGTTGGCATTCAAACGAATAAATTCATCGAAAATTTCCGTCTCTGTCTCAACATTCAGATCCAAAATGATAACATAAAAATTAAACTCTCATCCTAGATAAGCTAAATATTTCGATCCAGACTCAGACAAGAACTAGATGTATTTCTAGGGTATGCAGAACCATCATTACATTGTTGTTGTATACTGTAAATGTCGGTTGATTCTTGCAGTACTTCTGGAAACAATTTTTTTTTTTTTTTTTTCCTTTGAAACAAATTTATTTTTCTCTTTGAATATATTCAGGAAAGAGGAAATAAAGAATGGTGTAAATCAAAAGAAAAGAAAGGTGCAGATTATGCTGCTAGTCAAAATTTTGATCAGTGGATACTTGGCCAAAGATATCAGGACATGATTCCCAGTTGCCCCTTTCCTTGGCTTCCCAGTAACCACCAATATAGCTATAAGTTTCACCACCTTTCTCCTTCACAAACCACCGAGGCTTCCAGCCTCTCTCTTGCATCTTCCGTGCCTGTGATTGTTGAAAAGAATTCTTATTATCCTCTAATTTACTACATTTCATAAACAGTAGTCAGTAGAAGTGTCGTGCAAGTGTGTGTACAAATGCATTGGTGTAAATACAGCAAGATAACTCCTTGATGCATGTATGTACCTGTCGTTGCCTCTGCTCTAGTCGTAACTTCTCTTCATTGGCCTTTGTATACTCTCCATTTTCCAAGCATCTCTGATCAGGTCTCAGCCTGGAGTCTGTTGATGGCAGTTTCTCCTGCGTATAATTTAATGTCAGCAGCTACGAATGGATACCTTGTTCTCTACTGCAGAGGAGCAGTGAGACATGGCATTTCTTGTAAAGAAAGATATTTATCATATTCAAATCTTTCACCAACCTTAAGCTCCGGTGTGAGCTCATTCAGAGTTATAGCAAAGCGTGTTAGATTGTATCTGGTCAGATGCTTTGATGGTTTACTCCGCTTCCAGAGCAAATGGGGCTCTGATCCGTTTGCATTCCTTGAACCACCATTAATTTTATAGTGCATGCTATCATCCCATTTGCCAAATAAACTTGCCACTGTTTTACCATTCTTATCTTGAACACCACCTAGTACCTAGAGAACAAAGAGTATTGCTGCAATTAATGGTAATGCCTAATCATGATTCATTCACAAAATGAGATAATGCAATGAGAACCTGATATGAGGGAAAACATCAACAGACAAATATTGATAGTCTTATGGGTGACAAGCTAATGGTCAAATGTTTTTCACCAAGCAAGCTTGATATCATTAAAAAAAATGTGTTGGAAATTGTTGCATGAAAGGGCAGAACCTCTAAAGTAATGTGCACGGGTATACAAATTTGACTATACAACCGACAGAAAAGAATAAGCCAGGAATCAAACTATCATTAGAACAAAAAACCTGAGCTTAGGCTTAGCCTGTAGGATACAAGTTTAACAAACTTGAAAAGCAAAAGAGACCTTGGAGACAAAACATAAGCGAAATATTATACAGCATGATGTGGACCTTAAGTGGACCTGGAAAAAGAAATTTTTAGAAAAAGAGATATTTTCTAATAAATCTACAAGGATAGAAACTCCCAATATATTCCAGGAACACTAGCGTCACTATTCTTTCAAGCAGTCAAGTGCTTCAGTAGTACAATGACTACACATTACTTGCTTTATTAAAATGCAATTCAAGATGGATCATTCACTTTGATGAAAAATATGGAAATAGGGATATTGGAACCTGGTGGGGATTCCTGTCAATGAGTGACTGCTCTTTGAATTTTAGCTTGCAGGAGTATTTCTGATTCCCCTGTATCTTCATTGTACCATAATGATCACAATATAGTTTCCCTAAAATGAGGTTGTAAATGGATGTTGTCACCTGATAAGAGAAAGACAGCTTAGCAGGAATCTTATAGAGAATGGTAAGAGCTGTAAAATGCCAAAACAAACCTTACTCCACTGGAAAATTTCTCCATCATCAAACTCTAGTGTTAAGGTGCCAACAGGATCAAGTTGAATTGAACGACCCCAAAATTTACTTTTTAAATCACTTTCACCCCAAAATTTCCAGCCTCGACCCTCACAATGGCAGGCAACAACCATTGGGTGATGACTAACCTGTTTCAAGATGAGCCACATTGATATGTTAAAAATCAATAGTGGCATTTGCTACTTACTGACAATGTGTAAATGTGTGCAAATACACTTTCAATTACATAATATTTTTCTTTTCAGAAGCAACCATAAAAAGGCATGTCATATTAGACGTGTATAAATAAAGAATAACAATTGCTTATGGTGCTTCTAGCAGTGACAGAGACACCTTCTCAGAGATAAAGCGAATGCCTTTATCAGGATAATCAGCCTCATATGTTTCCCCTAGTAGTGGATTGAATGGCTTGCAATGTCTTCCATCAGTAGAGGCATATCCTGATACTGCAAACGCTGCCACATTGAGTGCTCTCATAAGGCTATTACCCTACAAAAAATATGCCAAGATCGTAAGCACATTTATTAAGAGAACAGTATAGGGTGAGAGGGTGATGTGTCCAAAATTCTTCCAAGAAAACTAAAATACTGCACACTTGGCACTGAGAGCACTAGGATTTAGGACCACACTTCCACACACAAGCACAGAGGCCATGGAGCAGCAACAGTCTGATTAATAGTAGTTCACAACAGAGCATTTAAAGTATAACTTCCATCTCCATAGCTTCTTAAGAAATCATGTGATGGCTGTAATAAAACAATAATAGGCGCAAGCAACAAGTCTCTTTGGTGGACACACTAGTTTCAAGTAGGCAAAATCATAACTTTGCTTTTGCAAGACAAGTAAAACTAGCATGGTTTCAAAAATAGTAAACGCCAGTGGCAGACATACCCCAAAAAGTTTGTAACCAGCAACGGTACATTGACTAAATGACAAGTATGTGGTTTTTTTCTAAATCAACTATCAGAAAAGGATAAGAAACAAAAAGAAAGGATGACCCTACCATTTTACCAAATTTATAGGCTCGATCTAGAAGAAGGATTGAAATAAGAAGAGATGGGCTCATTGAAATAAACTGGAAGACAAACTCTAGTAAGATCCTTCCCGATATTATCTTTAATCATTGACCAAAGACTGACCCCCTTCTCCTTCTCAACTGGGTCAGGCAATTTCTTTCGCCTCATAACACAAGGGTAGTTAGATCCAACAAATTTGATACAGGAATCCATGCCATCTTCAATATCAAGCGGGCCTTCGTCTTCATCAGAATCTTATGGTGTTTTCTGAAATTCAGATTCAGCACTTTTAAACGAACTTGATGAAAGAAAATCTTGAGCATCAAGGAATTCATCATCATCATCTTCATCATCTGTTTCCTCCTCTGCAGCATCATGTCTGTCATGATCATCATCGGAGCCACTTGCACTTCCCTCTACATAAATTCCACACAAAGAGGGTCGAAAGATAAAGTTAAAATGGATGACACAGTTCAAAAGGAAAACAGAGAAAGAGGCTAAATATTGAAGACACAAGCAAGAGACAGAGCGCGAGAGGCCAGGTGTTGGTTTTCAATTATCCATGAGAAATCAATTAGAAATAGGTATGCATATAAATGAGTTTGATTTAAAACATATATGGCAAATTGTGCAACAGTAACAATGGATGAATATAGCTACTAGTGTAGCAATCAACTTGGGAATTTTGAAGCAGAGAAACTTCAGACAAGGGTAAAGTAACAGGCCACAGGAATTCATCATAAAAGCAGATAGATGTGTCTCATTTAACCCATTCACAGACAGCTCATCGTTCGCATGCAAGGCAGCTGAAAGTATTTCATAGCATCCATTTTCAGAACAAAGGAACTTCTAACTAAGTTAACTATAGAATCCATGGCTGGTCCTCCAAACATTTCTTCTTACATATAATCAGCTGCTAAAACAAATAAACATGCACTAGTCTTGCATTCAAATTTCAATCTAACATGAAGGATTAACAAACACGTCAGATTTAATTATTCCATAACCCACTATTAATCTATCATCATTACACATAATTTATGTAAGATTATCTTTTATCTTTGACAATTATTGCATTGCTAATAATTTGCAAGAAAACATACTTTCTCAATTTCCTTTTTTTTTTTTTATTATGTTAGTAGTTGCTAGGTGTTGTTTGTTTTTGTGTTTTAAAAATATTTTAAAAAAATTTGAGATTTTTTTATTTTTTTTATTTTTTTTAAATTAATATTTTTATATATTTTTAGATCAATTTAATACGTTAATTTTAAAAATATTTAAAAATAATTTGATGGTCTTTAAATAAAGTTTTTATTTAGAAAATCATGAACCATCACTGGGTATCGAAAAAACAATTATGGTTGATTTAGCCTCATCTTCTCTGTTTGTAAAATTGGGGCAGATTATGGACTTAACCGAGCAATTACCGCTCGAAATTCCTAGCAATTTACAAAGGAATTTTCCTTGTTCTTTCTCTGTACATTATTAGAAAAACTCTCATTGACTGATTTAATTGCAAAGTCTTTGCAAGAAAGCTAAAAGAATTAGAGTTTTTTAAAATAAAAAATATAAAGAGAAAAATAAAAATTAAAAATTAAAAAAGGAGCAAAAGGAAACAACCTCCATCTTTCTTGTTCCCTTTCCCTTCTTTACATGGCGTCCTCGATGAAAATAGCAAGCACCCCATTTGAATATATAATTAAAGAACGAAAGAAAGAGAGGAAAATTCCTTCCTCAATACTTAACACTACACGCTTGAGAAATTCCTTGCTTTTTTTTTTCCCCTCTACGTACGTGTTACCTTTTACCTTTTATAATTATGATTATTGCATTGCTAATAATTTCCTTGCATTTCTTTAATATATAATTAAAGAAAGAAAGATCTAGTGAATTCAAAATAACAAAATAAGGTTGTTGAGGCTTTTCTTGAACCTCACTCAGGAATTAATTAACAAGAATAAAAAAATCCCCTGTAAATTATACAAAATTTATTATTAATCATTGATATTTATTATTGATCATCAATATTGAATAATGGCTTATTTTCTAGCATAAATAAAATTGATAAAAGACATGATTATATAATTAATGATGAGATCGGTTATAAAAATAACTAAATTGAGATTTTTCAATTACCTTTAAACGTATCATGGTTTTAATAGGTGGACAGTACATCCTATCATGTAAATTATATAAAAAAAAATATTTTTCTGATATATATAGCAATAACAAATTAAATAATAGCAGCAAGTAAATAGGAATTAGTTTGAATAAATGGTAGCAGTTCCTATCATGATATATCTAGAGAAGAAGTTCGAAGAATAGAATGAAGTCAAATATCCTTACATAATGCTAGGTTTTAATATATAATTAAAAAGTTTTCCATGAACCAAATAATAAAAATATTGTACAACTTTTTTGAATGAATTATTAACATAGAGGCTTATTTGATTTGAATATATTATTTGATTAGTCCACTTATAGGTTGACTCTATTATTCCTGCCTTGCATTGCCAGGAAATTTCACTAGAAATTTCTAGTAATTTAAATAGGAAATTTCCTGGTGATAAACCTGGAATATGATTTTCAACTTTCGTAGGCGAGCACTAAAGTCCCAAACTTCAAGAATTTCTCTTCTTTTCTTATTTTCTTGGCATGCGCGCAGCTGCCTCGAGAAAAAAACATTTCAGATGCAGAAAATAAAGATAAAAGTGGAAAATACAAGCGGGAAAAAAAATCCCAAATATCGACACTCATCACAAGAGAAGCTTGATATCTCTTCGTCCCTTGGTATCGTGTGAATGTGGATATTATTTCGGAATATCAGCAACCACCACGAAAGTTACCACTCTAAATTCCAGCTCAGTAATTTATTCTTTGACAATTATTACTTCTAAAAAAAATGATTTTTTTTGAATTATATGCCATCAGCAACTACCTCAAAATTATCACTCCAAATTCCAGCTCAATAATAGGGTGTTAATCTGCAGAACTCGGAAGGAGATTATTTTCGACGAGAATAGTATATATTGACCATGTTGTTTCATTGTCAGGGAAAGCACTAATTTCTTTAATGTATGTTTCCGGAGATTATTGCCGTGGGAAATGTTTTGGCAGCTAATGCAATTCACAATGACCTTGGTCCTTGAGATCTTTACCTTTTTTGGTTTTGGTCACCAAACTTCATTTTTTTTCAATAACATCCTTGCAAGTTCTATTAACACGGTTCTATTTGTTGTTATCCACTTCGATTTTCATGCTCTTGCATATATCATATATCTTTAAATATTCCTACATTGAATTAGAAATCAATTTTTTTAACCCTCCCAACCCAGTTGCTATTAAAATTAGTTCTCCACCTGCATGTTCTTCCTTCTCAAGCATGGCATGGGTCTTTAGCTACACTTATTGTTGGGATATTGTCATTAATAGACAACAACTTGTACAACTACCCTAAAAAATACAGTTATTATAGTCAAAAGGCTACAATGAAAGTTGCACCAACTATTGACAAAAATGGTGCATCTCATGTGTTGCCACCATTTATGCTATAATTGATAGCCTTTTATCTTACCATTGATACCTGTAAATAGAGGCATTATTTGAGAGCAAAATAGGAGAGAGAAAGAGAGTGTGAGCAATAGAAAGAAGAGAAAGAGGGGTCTGCCAAGGGCAACAACCCTGTTGTAATGTGTAGCAGTGTATGAGAGCAATGAGAGTGAGTTTGAGTGAAGTGATTCTCCTTCTCTATGTGTGTTGTAATCCTTTCTCTATATTTCTAATAATATTAGTTCTTTTCGCGTAGATGTAGGCGGTTTGCTGAACCACGTTAAATATTGTGTTAGTGTACTTAGCCTCCAATGAACAACAATCAGTACATCACCAGTCGGATTTCCTAACACTTACTTAGTCCCTGTTATCTATAGAACTTATAATTTAGTTCAAGTCAATAAAAGCTTAGCAGTTTGATACAAAAGCTCATGGCCAAGTAAGTGATGTTTATTTTGGATGTAATAAATATTCATATTCGAACATAATATTTAACTCTCAAATCACTAATCCAGTTGATCATATAAATAATTGTTTTAATTAATAGCTATAAGAAATAAAACCCCTTACTAGTTGATTACTTGAATAAAAACTCAAGATTGTGGAGCAAAGTAAATAAATTACTTAATCAGGGTTACCGGAGGAGTTATTTGCCAGGATATTTTGAAATGCAGTTGAGAAATTTCCTTGCATTTTTTCCTCTACCGCTTTACATGTTACCTTTCACCTTTTATAAATATGATTATTGCATTGCTAATAATTTGCAAGAAAGATGATGAACTTTCTTTTAGTAAATTAAGTTCAATTAAAGAAAATCCTGTGCAAATTATACAAAATCCTGCTTTAAGTTCTTGGAACCTCGCTTTGGGATTAATTACGAGAATAAGAAAATTCTGGATGAGCTGCGGTGGAGAAGGATGCTCATTCTCATTGTCATTATCATTGTCAAACTCGCTATTCCTATCACATTATTATAAAGAATAAAAGCAACGGAAGAATATTGTTTGAATATAAACGAATAGCAGCGACTGTGGTCCACTTGGGAATTGGGACTATGCATATATTCAGTGCATCGTATTCGGTTCCTTCCTGGTGAGATGCCAAATTGGTTGAGCAGTGGAGAATAAAAGCAACGGTTGGGATTCATTTGAACTCGTACACCTTAAATAATGTAGGGTCCATGCAATTAAAGAATGTACGTTGTCGACGTACTATTTCTTTCAATTTTTCTTGTACAATACCAATACGCGCTTGAGAAATTTCCTTGCTTTTAATTTTTCCTGCATGTGTTACATTTTTATCTTTTATAATTATAATTATTGGATTGCTAATAATTTGTAAGAAAGCATATTCTTTCTCTGAAAAGGGCTTGAGAAAACCCTAAGCATAGTATATAATCAAAGTCTGTTTATTAAATCATCAAAATATCAAAGTCTGTTTCCAAATACTATGACTATAGTTTATATATAGAAACAACCAAATATAAAAATTATTTTTTAAAAAGATAGAAAAAACAGAAGAGCTTGATATTATTTAATAAAAAAATAAAATAGAAAAATTATTCCTTTTTAAGTAGAAAAAAATTATAAAGATTTAATAATACTTAATAAGAAAAATTAAAATATTCTTTCTCTGAAAAGGGCTTAAGAAAACCCTAAGCATTGTAGATAATCTCTTATAGAAATCTCTTTATTAAATCATCAAAATATCATAGTATATTTCCAAATACTATTACGTACTACATTATATATATATATATATATATATATATATATATAAAGAGAGAGAGAGAGAGAGAGAGAGAGAGAAACAACTAAGTAGGTAAAGCTTCTGTTTCTTTGCTCTTGTTCCTTTATATATATACATTCTCAATTTCATAAAAAAATTAATTAGTCCTTGAAATCTTAAAAAATAGTATTTAATCCTTATGTTATTATATTCATTTCTAATTTAATTTTTTTCATCCATTCATCTTTTTATTTATTTAATAGCTTAAATTTTTAGAAAAGATAAATAATTTTATTATTAAAGGCATTTTTTTGAAATAAAATAATATTAAATTAAGCATGCTCAACATTATTAATTAATTAATTAATTATAATTAACCTGAGGTTTAGAAGAAACAAAAGGGAAGGAAAAAATTATCTTCCCCACAACCATAGACCTAACCCCTTTCTAGACCAGTTCCCTGGTAAATGGAATAATGGTCCCATAAATAGCTTTTTTTCTTTCTAGCCCGCCAAGCAGTTTGGTCTCCCTCGCTGGACCACCTTAGCACAAGAATCACACTAGTTTGAAGTATTATTAAATCTGAAAAAATGAATAACTAATAATAATATAATTGGGATTTAAAAAAAATAAAAATAAATTCTTAAAAAACAAAAAATTAAACAATCAATAATAATATAGTTAAGATGATAAAAAAATTGTTTAAAAAGCAATTTATAACCAATTTATAAAAAAGTAATTGGAAATAATAAAAACAAAAAGAGAGTTTGAGGGTATTCATTTTATTGTTCAAAGGAACGGCAAAAATGCAGTCCAAGTATGAAGTGTCTTAATGTCATAAAGTTTTTCAAACTTCTAATATAGAGAGAAATGGAGAAAAAGAGCAAAAGGAAACAGCCCCCATCTTTCATGTTCCCATTCCCTTCTTTAAACGGCCTACTCAATGAAAAAGCAAACACCCCATTAAATTTTCATTCGGTATGAGAGAGAATGAGAGAGAGGTAATTTGCAACAGAGAATTCTTTCACTGAATAGAAAAAAATATTATTTTTAAAATATTATTTAAATAAAAAAACTAGTAAAATAAAAAATGTTTTTAATAAATATAAAAAAGAATATGAAAATAATAGTAATATATTTCTAAGAACTTAATTACAATTACATTATAATTAGATAATGCTTGGTTTTAATATGTAATTTTTTATATTGTTAAAGAATCTCTTTGAACCAAATAATGAAAATATTATATAACTCTTTTGAATGAATTGTTAATAGAGAGACTGTTTTGAGTCCCTAACTTGGCTGATTTATTTGAATATATTATTTGATTAGACTATTTATAGGTTTAATCTGCAGCTAACTTCTCTGTCCCATTGCTGCCATTTCATAGCTAACTCTTTGTTATACTGAACTTGCTCTTCTTTGCTTCTTTGCTTCCTGCTCATAACGATAACTTGAAAGCCTTACGTTCAGATAGATAATCATTCACCAGTTCATCCTATTTAATTTACAAATGCTGAAAGAAAAACGCAAGCAATCCAAAGATGAAGAAAACGATTCATCCCTGCGAAACAGAAGAAAAGCTGATCTCAGTAAGCCTATATAAAGAATACAATTAACCTCATTTCAGTATGATAGCTTTGGAATTTCATAGCTAACTCTTTGTTATATCGCTCCATTGGTAATTGACTGTGCCTTGATTTCTGCAGCTGCCATGACAGAGCCAGAGTCTTCTCGATCTAGACCAGAAGGGGCCTATGATGTCTTCTTGAGTTTTAGAGGAGAAGACACTCGCAAGACGTTTACTGATCATCTATATGCTGCCTTAGATCAAGCAGGAATCTACACTTTTCGAGATGATGATGAACTTCCTAGAGGAGAAGAAATCTCCGAGCATCTTCTCGAGGCAATTCGGGAATCAAAGATATCCATAGTTGTCTTCTCAAAAGGTTATGCTTCTTCTAGATGGTGTCTCAATGAACTTGTAGAGATTCTGAAGCGCAAAAACAGGAAAACCGGTCAGATTGTTCTTCCTATATTCTATGACATTGATCCTTCATATGTGAGAAAACAGAATGGCAGTTTTGCAGAAGCATTTGTTAAACATGAAGAGTGTTTTGAAGAGAAGCTGGTGAAGGAGTGGAGAAAAGCTCTTGAGGAGGCTGGAAATCTATCTGGATGGAATCTCAATGATATGGCAAATGGGTATGCCTTTTTTCCAAATTTATGGAGTCGATGTACTTTACATTTTTCAATGAGAAACAATAAAATACTTAATTGACTCGCTATCAATGACTGGCTTTTGTCTATGAGCAGGCATGAAGCAAAATTTATCAAAGAGATTATCAAGGATGTGTTGAATAAATTAGATCCCAAGCACTTGAATGTTCCTGAGGTCCTAGTAGGTATTGATCCCCTTTCTCACGACATTTTTGACTTTATAAGTGCTACAACAGATGATGTACGCATTGTGGGCATACGTGGGATGCCAGGAATAGGAAAGACAACTATAGCAAAAGTTGTATTTAATCAACTCTGCAATGGATTCGAGGGAAGCTGTTTTCTTTCGGATATAAATGAAAGATCAAAACAATTTAATGATGGTCTTGTTGATTTACAAAAGCAACTTCTTCATGATATTTTAAATCATTATGTTGCAAACATTAATTGTGTTGATGGAGGAAAGGTTCTGATCAAAGAACGACTTCGTCGCAAAAGAGTTCTTCTTGTTGCTGATGATTTGGCTCATCTGGGCCAGCGAAATGCTTTGATGGGAGATCGAAGTTGGTTTGGTCCTGGAAGTAGAATAATTATTACAACAAGAGATTCAAGTTTACTTCGTGAAGCAGATCATACATATCAGATCCAAGAATTGACGCGAGATCAGTCCCTTCGGCTTTTCAGCTGGCATGCCTTTAGGGAAACCAAGCCAGCAGAAGATTATATTCAGTTTTCGAAGGATGTAGTTGATTACTGTGGGGGACTTCCTTTGGCTCTTGAGGTTATGGGTGCTTGTCTGTTCGGGAAAAACAGAGATGGTTGGAAAGCTGTGTTTGACAAATTGAAAAAAATTCCAAACCACGATATTCAAGGAAAGCTTAGAATAAGTTATGACTCACTGCACGGTGAAGAACTAAAAAATGCGTTCCTTGATATCGCATGCTTCTTTATTGGTATAGAGAGAGAATACATCGCAAAAGTGCTAGGAGCCCGTTGCGGTTACAATCCAGAAGTTGATTTGGAAATTCTCCGTGAAAGGTCTCTGATTAAAGTATTGGGAGAGACGGTAACCATGCATGATCTATTACGAGACATGGGAAGGGAGGTCGTTCGTGAATCATCTCCAAAAGAACCTGGAAAGAGGACCAGAATTTGGAATCAAGAGGATGCATGGAATGTCCTTGAGCAGCAGAAGGTAAGAGCTCAATGCATACACGAAAGCATGGTCAATGTTGTATTTTCTAGTCAAAATTATTACAAATAATTGTATGAAAGTTGTATTGATTTTTTCAGGGTACGCAAGTTGTAGAGGGTCTTGCACTGGATGTCAGAGCATCAAAAGCTAAATCACTTAGCACAAGATCATTTGCAGAAATGAAATGTTTAAATTTACTCCAAATCAATGGAGCACATCTCACCGGATCCTTCAAACTGCTTTCTAAAGAGTTGATGTGGATTTGTTGGCATGAATGTCCTTTGAAATATTTTCCATCTGATTTGACCTTGGACAATCTAGTTGTTCTTGATATGCAATACAGTAACCTCAAAGAACTATGGAAGGGAAAAAAGGTGCGAAACATGCTACAATCCCCAAAATTTCTCCAGTATGTAATTTATATTTACAAGTTATGATTTTCTATGATTAATTTTTATTATTTTACCCTTTATTATGACAGATTCTCAACAAGTTAAAAATCCTCAATCTCCATCATTCTCAGAACCTTATTAAAACACCGAACTTGCATAGTTCAAGTCTACACAAACTAATTCTGGAAGGTTGCTCGAGTTTAGTTGAGGTGCATCAATCAATTGGAAATTTGACGAGCCTCGTTTTCTTGAATCTGGAGG
Organism: Populus davidiana; assembly: GCA_030145905.1. Classification (NCBI taxonomy): domain Eukaryota; kingdom Viridiplantae; phylum Streptophyta; class Magnoliopsida; order Malpighiales; family Salicaceae; genus Populus; species Populus davidiana. Next base: position 1,783,686 of record CM057807.1, on the reverse strand, counting down.
GATGTTGTAGTCTGAAGATTCTCCCTGAAAGCATTGGAAATATAAAATCTCTTGAAACTCTGAATATTTCAGTAGGTGTTTTGAATTGGAAATGTTTGCTGCTGACACCTTTCATTGAATGGATATCAATGAAACATCTTGAGCTTTCTAATTGTGGTTTGACTGACCGCGCAATTAAATGTGTTGATTTCAGTGGTTTGTCCGCTCTAAAAGATTTAAATCTAATAGGAAATAAATTCTCCAGCCTGCCTTCTGGGATCAGCTTCCTTCCCAAGCTAGAGGTATTGGCTCTTATGGAATGCAAATATCTTGTATCAATCCCAGATCTTCCCTCAAGTTTAAACTATTTGTCTGCAACTTTTTGCAAATCATTGAAAAGAGTAAGAATATCAATCGAGAAAGAAGGACTATATATAGCACTAGCTGGAAGTGATTCGTTAGAAGAGATTCAGGGTATCGAAGGTCTAAGTAATAGTTTCTGGTGTATTCGTGTTGATGATCACCACAGTCATTCACCAAATAAATTACCGAAGAGCGTTATTGAGGTATTATTTCTTTCGGTCTCTCTTGCACAATAATAATCACACACAATTGGCACATACATTGATTAATGTCTAAAATCTCAGCATTCCTTAAAATCAATATGTATATAGGCAATAATCATTATTATTATTATTTTATTTTAAAAAACAAATATCATATTTAATAATATTTTTTATTTTTCTTATTGAATCTAAAAAATTAAATATTATCTTTAATAATATTTTTTTATTAAATATTAAAAGTCTGATTGGTTTTATTTTTTATTTCTTGATTTAATGATAATATATTTATACAGGCAATGTGCAACGGTCGTCACTGGTATCGTATTGAACACATTCCTGGTGAGATGCCAAATTGGATGAGCTACAGTGGAGAAGGATGCTCATTGTCATTCCATACACCTCCAGTCTTCCATGGCTTAGTTCCTTGGGCTGTCCATCCACTTGAGAAGTGTGATCATTATTACTACAACAGTGACATTATTATTATTATAAGAAATAAAAGCAACGATATTCAATTGTTTGAAGGTTATGGACTAGCAGGAACTGCGGGATGTATAACATACATAAGTAGAAGTGAAATGGCAATGGAAGATTACTGTGCAGATGACGAATTGGAACTATACATTTATTCAGTGCCAACAAAGTTTTACAATTCTTCATATGACAAATTGCACATCATTAAAGAATGTGGGGTCCATGTTATAGCAGGGAAGCCAAATTCATTTGAAGAGTCGGAAGTGGGAAGAGATACAGTGATGCCTTCACCACCGCCATATCATCTGCTTCCTCATCCTCATTGTGGTTCAATCAGAGCGTCTACACCTAAGCAATGGAGTGACTTTTTATTTGCGAAGCTGCAAGGACATAGCCTCAGTTTAACACTTGATGGTAAGAACAAATATTTCATTTAGTTATTTTTATTCTATTATATTTAATTTATGACATTAAATATTATCTTTAATGATCTCATTACTATTATTTAATATAAAAAATTAAATATCATCTTTAATAAAAAAATATTAAATATTTAAGGCTTTTTGGTAAGAATACATATTTCCTTTAGTTATTTCTATTTATTCTATTTAATTTAAGAGATTAAATATCATCTTTAATTCTTACATTTTTCTTATTTAATCTAAAAAATTAACTATTATCTTTAACAATATTTTTTAATAAATATTTAGAGTTTCCTTGGTTTTATTTTTTTCTTGATTTTATGATAATATTTTTCTTATTTAATATAAAAAATAAATATTATCTTTAATAATTAGATCTATCGAATATCACATGAAAAATAAATTATATCTTTAATAATTATTTTTTGAAAAACAAAAGGCCAACAATCACTAACATATTTTAATAAAATCACTTTAGTTTATTTAGAAAATATTGAAAACTGATTTTTGTTTTTTTTACATTAAAATAAAAAATTGAATAATGTTTTTATATTTTATTTCAAACTCGATATTTAAAAAAAAATGAAAAAGATGGATATTAACCTTTTTATATATAAATTAAGTTTTTTAATTAAAAGTGAAGGGAATATGTTTGTAATAACAAAATGCTGCTCGTTTAACTTTCTTTTCAAATTTGAAAGTTATATTGAATTTGATGGTTTTTTAGGGAGCGACAGTCTTTTGTGACGTGAGACTACAAGATCATTTTACATGGAGATGCTTGAAGTTGCTCCAAATCAGTACAATATTTCCATCTGACATGTTGATATGTATTTTTTGGCTTGAAGATTATTTTCCAATCTTGGAAGTTTTATTGAATGCTCTTTGAAATCTTTTCCATTTGCTTTTATATTGACAACCTAGTTGTTAATTATTATCCATGATGTAATTTATATTTTCAAGTTACAAATTTTGATGAATATTGTTTCATTTTTTTTCCTCACTTCAAAAGATGAAAATCCTTGATGTTAGTTAGAAATAAATTGGTTTTCTAGAAAGAGATTATTGATTAGGATATAGTTTTTGAGTTGGTTCTTCGTCATTTAAAGTTATAATTTAAAATAATTGATGAAAATTATTAATACATAGAAAAGTTCTGAAAGCATCCTTAATTAGTCTAATAAGTGCTGTTAGTTTTGGCTATAAGATCTTGCATGTATTGATACATGGTTTTTACTATTTTTTTGGCATTTCTTCTTTTGTGTATATAATTTTTTTTTTCTTGCCAGTTTGTCATTAACTTCATGGCACCAACACCAATTAATAATAAATCTTGGACTATTATTAAATAAAGAAAAAACATAAACATTGTTAAAACACCAAACTTGCATTGCTCAAACCTAAAGAAATCCTATGACAATAATCTAATTTAAAAAATGATTAATTTATCCTTGTAGTCTTAGAAAATAGTATTTAATCCTTTTGTTTTCATATTCATCTATGATTTAATGTTTTGATTGAAATTAACAAGTGAGTTTACTCGCATATTATTATATTGGTTTTGAGTTCAAATAGATGTTTTAAAAGGGAGATTTTAATGTCCTGTGAATGCATTAATTTATATTCAATGATGGGATGATTTTGCTAAGAATTGGTTGGTAAAATAATTAATTTTGTTATATAAAAATTGAAGAGAGAACAATAAATAGCTAAGAATTGATATGCAAAAAAATAATTTGTGTGTGTGTATGCTGATTGAAATGAAGATTAGAATAAAGAAAAAAAAAAAAAAGAGACTCGTAAGGATTTTATGTTAGTGCTCAACATGTTCTTTCTTGTTTTTTTTTTTTTAATTGGATTACCTTTGTCTTTCAAGTCAAGTAAAATTCTGGTATATAACTCTAAATTACAAAAAAAATAAAAGGTGAATTAAAGGTCTAACTAAATGAAATACAAACAAAGACTACATCAACTACATTTCATATGCTCAACTCTCAGCAAATTGAAATTTCTATTCATATCTTGAAAACACAATCTTAATAATCTTTATGTGAGGAGTGATTTCTTTTCTATTATTTTTTTTTCTTTGGATCAAAAGGGTCTTATTGAATTATTATTTGTTAGGTAACTAACATTTGTTGATGTAGAAAATAGCACTAAGGTTTTGGCATGGCCATCGGTGAGAAGCAAAGACAACAGCAATCCATCAGGATCATCACCATCCTATCGCTTTGCCATATTGTTTATCTTCTTGGCATTGTTCAAACGAACACAAAAGACATTCCAATTATGAAAGTGTATTATTGTCATAAAGTTTTTCAAACTTCCAATATAGAGAGTGAAATAAAGAGCAAAAGGAAACATCTTTCTTGTTCCCTTCCCCTTCTTTACATGGCTTACTCAATGAAAATTAAAGGCAAACACCTCATTTGATTTTCAATCAGTATGAGAGTGAGAAAGAGAGATCTCATGGTGGTCCTTGAATATTTTGTTTTTTTTTGTCTCATTATTAGCCATTTTTATCAAAATTTTGAATAGCATGCCATCAAAAAGAATTTTGTTCAATCCCAATCCCACATTGTCTGTTGAAGTATTTACTTTTAACTGTACACTTTGTTATTTTCCAATCCCTCCCTAGTTCTGCAACCATTTCTCTACTTTCTATGCTCTTGGCTTGCTAAAAACTAAAGAAAACACATTGCTCTAGTTGTCTGCCTTCACTCTTCAGATTGCTCAACAAATCCCTTGAGACCTTCTCCATAGTTAACTCATCACATAATGTCTAATCTAAAAAATTTAGCCATAAACAATGAACACCTTAATCAATCAACATCCCTTCCTTCACAATATGCACCACCCATAAATCTTTCTTTTGGGATGTCGCTGGGAGTTTAATTTTCGAGTGTAAAAATTATGTATAAATTCCATTCTTTCGTTCCATCCATTACTTGTCCTCTATGAAGATTCTATGAGTACAACTTGGGATCAACAACTGAGATAGACGTGGGATCCACTTGTAAAGACTTGTATGCATGCTCTAGCTTTTTGCTGATATCATAATCCTAGAGAATGTCAATGATACCAATGTGAAGAACTACATCTAAGATCTCATTACCATTATGTGAAGGTGTTGAATTGTTACTTCCACCCCCATACACTGATCCATTTCAGTAGTCCTCATTACATGCTCAGCTCTTGCAGACACATTTGCCCCCAGCCGGATGAATGGCCCCCCGGAACAGATTTCATATGATTACTACAAGCATGCAGCGCCAGATAAAATCTTGACATTGCATCACACAATCACCAAAATTCAAAGTAACAAAACGAGGAACAAAATGTGATAACAATGACAATGATCACTCAACCACAGTCGAATCTTACGCTTTGAAGACACTTTTCATCATTAATTTTCCTTTTCACATTGATTTACAACCATGGTTTTAAGGCATCATTATTGGCAAAAACATTATAGGACAGAGCAGACTTAAAGATCAATGCTTCAGTTTTCAATCACATTAATAATTTATATTTGATCGTCTAAAAAGGCCTGGACTCGGACCAGTTAAAAGTTTGTTCTTATCTAAGATAGCAAGAAGGTCTCCGCTAATGCATGTTCTCCAGAAACTACCCCTAATTTCGCCACTACAGCCCAAGTAGCTTTGAGTCATTCCAACAAATAGGAATTGAATTCAAAGGAATAAATCATTAATTAAATGCAGGGCTCCAATGTGGGAAAGGGAAAATGATTCACTATTAAAAAAAGAAAAGCTCAAACAAATATTATAGCTTCACTTTTTGTGAATTATATCTCAAATTTCATTGGCCGGATGATTTATTGATATTTTAAGAAAGCAGTCTTCATTGCTTTTCAAAACCATATTATGGGTCCATAGGCAACTAAAGTTAAACATGTGGCACATGCCTCGTAGAAAAGAAGATGCCACACCACTTCAGGGCCCCAACATTTAGACTTTTGATGGCAACCAGAGCTAAATTTAAAAACAGGACCATCTGAAAAGTCGACAGACAACAACAGGTCAAAGATCCAATTTCCAAAAATAGACTATGTATCATGTAGTTTAACATCTCTTAGAATAATCTTTCCGATAATCATCTATACTTGACGATTCATATCTTACATCACAGTTCTCTGTCACCACTTCACATACACACATTCCCAAAAAAGAGATAGCATGGAAAAATGTCTTTGCTTGTCGTAAAAAATACAAGGGCTAAAACCTAACATAAGGAAAATAGATTTGGGAAAAGGAAAGCAGAAACAAAGCAAGGCACTAACAATTAGGAGGGGCAAAAACATGAATTCAGAAAAGGAAAATACATACCGGCCTTCCATGACCCAATTCATATTGGGCAGCAAATGATAACCCCGCATCGATGTTTCCTCATGATGTGAATTTCTTTTTTCTGATACAGAAACACAAAACCAAATTACCTCAAGGTCGATTGTTGTAAATTTTTAAGGTAGCAGAATTACAGGATAAAAGAAATTTACCAAAATGCTTGTCATTTGGCAACATCATCTCCTCACTAGAGTAATCATCACGGAAGTGAAGACCAATTAGAAGACTATAATCCATAATTCTCTCTGCTTCTAAGAATTCACAGCCCCTATAAATTTGACTGAGAAAGAAAGAACAGAAGACAAACACATGTTAACCTCTCAAGATTAGTGCCTCACCAAAGAACAAGATAAATGATGCAAAACTTGGAACAAAATGAAAAAAAGTGCAATGCTGTGTGTTGTAACCCAATTTTGGATTCACCAAGTTTTTCTTGAATGTTATTTTATTTCTATTATTATTTATAAAAATCCAAAAAAAATAAAAAAAAGTTTAAAATTCAAAAAAATATTTGTTCTCGAGTCAACCGCATCTTTCCATCAAAACCGAGTTCACCAGGGCAATACGGGTCTAACCATGTCGACTGGGATGGAAAATGAGTTTCAGGTCATTTTGGGTCAAAACTATTATTTTGTGGTCAAAACCCGGTTCACCGGGTTGATACCCACTAACAGTTTTTTTTAATGTTTCGACATAATTTTCGGTAATTAAAATTGAATTTTAGCGGTTGAGTCGGGTTTTTCTAATACTGATTTGAGTTTTTTTTATAATTATTTATTATTATATATAATACAACAAAATTAATAATATAAAATTTGTAATTTAGGCGGTGCACTTCAACGATTGTAGGCAGCATATTTATTTTTGTCAACTATTGTAAGCAGCCTAATTTTGCCGAATTTTGCCGATATTATGGTAGGCATTGTAGGTGTTGTAGGCGGTTTGTCCCTTGTACTGGCTATGGCTATAAATAGCCTGTGACAATTCGAAAGGATGGGGAGACCCGAGAGGAGGAGAAAAAAAAGAAAAGAGACCCGAGGAGGGGGGAAGAGAAGAGGAAGGAGGACGGAGAGAGGGAACAGAAGAGGTAACAGAAGGGAGAATAGAGTGAGAAGAGAGGAGAGAAGGCAGAGAAGAAGAAGGGAAGAAGCAGAGAAGAAAACAGGAAAAAATAAAGGAGAGAGAGAGAAGGAAAACCGCCGGCCACCGCGAACCGCCAGCGTCGCCGCCGCCGCCACCCCTGCTGCATCAGCTGCTGCCAGCATCAACACAGCTCCAGGTAACGTCCTACCTTTCCCGTCGTTTTTTTTTCTTCAGTTCATGCAGAACGTTTACGTTCTGCAGAATTAATTAGCTAGTTACTGTGCAGTGCACAGTAACTGGCTAATTAATTCACATTACTGTGTGCACAGTAACCCCGTTACTCTGCATTAGCTAATTAATTCTTTGGTCACTGTGTGCACAGTACCCCCGGTTACTATGTGCACAGTGACCAGCTCATGCATTTGGGCCAGGTTCGGCCCAGCCCATGTATTTGGGCCTGACCCGGCCCATTTCAAAGAAAAAAAATCAAAAATATTTGTTTCAGCATTTTATAATTTTTCCGCGTAGTTTTTATGTCATTTTGATTAATATTGGGTGGTATTTTATGTTGTTAAAAATACAAAAATCTGATTTTTAAATACCCGGTTTTCATCAAAAACTTCCACAAAATACAAAAAAATTAAAAAAAAAGAGAAAAAAAATGTTTTTGTGCATACGGCCAAGTGTCTCAAAGCTAAAAATTCATATTGTATTTTTCATACACCAAAAAAATATTTTAGCATGCATTTTGGCTTTAATAACCAGTTTATTAAAGTCAAGAGAACATTGGCCAAAATTTCAAAAACAATAAAAAATTTTATTTTGTTTGTCTCTTAGTATCCGGGGTATGACATTACACGTAATGCATATTCCGGATATTTAATTCTTTTTTCGGACAATAGAACCCGGGATATGACATTACATGTAATGCGTATTCCGAACAATTAAAAAAAAAAAAAAAACAACACGATTTTAGATTTTATCAGACATTTAAAACAATGCAGCCTGCCTTAGGTAGGGCGTAGTTGGGGTGCTAATACCTTCCCTTTACGCAACCAGTCTTCGTACCCGATCTCTAAAGACCAGTTAGGGTTCCTAGTAACCAGAATACTAGGTGGCGACTCCCAGTCCATTTTTTCACATATAGAGACAAGAATTTCCTTGTCTCTCCCTATTTTCCAGGAATAAATATATTCTGTTTTTTTTTTTCCATTGAGGGTGGACGATCGCCGCGCCGCCGCACACGTGCGATAGAATGGCGACTCCACTAGGGACTTTGTGGACTAAGCTTTGTTTTTGTCTGATGATTGTGTTTTATTGTTGTGGTTTGCGTGTTTATTTTTAAATATGCATTTTCTTTATATATTTGTTCATATTTAGTTGCGCGTTTTAATTTCTGTACATATTTATCTCATGCATCACATAGTTACTTTTTTTTAAAAAGCACACACAAGCTTCAGGTTAGGAGGGGGACTAGCAGCTTACCTTACGACTTTTAGTCAAGGTTTAAGTTTGTGTAAACCCCAACTCTTCGTTGAGTGCTTAGACTGGTAATAGTTCGACACGTGCCAACCCATTACCTACTAGGCCCCTATATTGCCTCCACGAGGGCGATCACTGGGACAGCAAGAGACCCTTTTGAGACCAGGTAGAAAACCTATTCATGAATAGACCCTGTGTTTAGTTTGTATGCGCTATCTTTCTTTACATCAAGGCAAATCCTTCTTGACACATTTTGAACTCATGATCGTCACTCCAAAAATTTTCATTGTAGAGTTTGGGCAAGAATCAAGATTCTTGTTTCATCATGCAACAATTGCGATCATCATATGTCACCCTTTTAAAGGGCGAATTCATCATATAGATTACATGTTCATACATTTGGCATGCATGCACTTGAAAAGAAAGATAGGTCCCCTATGAATCTACAACACCCAATTTTGAGTGGAAAAAAACATTGGAGATAAAGAAGCGTGCTCGCCGCAACATCCATTTTCAAGAAGAGTTGGAGTCTCTGAACAAAAGCTTGTCTCACCTCTAGCTTACTCGAGCATATATGGAGAAATGCCTCTGGTGAAGGTCCTTCCAATTGACCTATCATTTTTGTTCAAGCCCCAACAAAGACTCAAACTGAAGACATTGAGGGCCCATATGATCAAGAGCCTCAACACAATTTGAAGGGAAATTGCATCACCGTTGCAGAATGGAGCTTGTTCTTTCTCTGCCAAAATAACTACCTCAGTTTGATCATGTCTCCAAAAAACTTGATTTTTTGTTTCAACCTATTCTAGTTTTTGTTGGTAATTTGGCTAAAAAATTCCACAAGACTTTCCTTGTCCACTGAGCCTTTCTTGTTAATAAAATCATGTGTTTTGTTGTGTTCATCACATGCCTTCATTTTTGTTGTTTCATACAAATAACACATTGAGCATAACCTTTAAGCATGAAACCATCACACCCAAAATCTTGTGGTGCATTTCCCTTTTCTTCCAAAACTATGCATGATCGCATGTGAGGATTTTTGGGAATTCAAAGTTTAGTACAAAAACAGAAATCATGTTGACGTTTGTCCGAAACAAACGAGTTCTGGAAATTCAGGTGATTCCTTAGAGAGGTAACCATACACCTAGAAAAACCAAAAAAACAAAAAAACATGAAGTGACTCCAAAAGCTGGGTTTTATTTGCATGAATAATGAGAAATCACATTGCATACTCGCATGAAAGCAAGGCTTACCGATCCTAAATGCATGCATTTGAGATGAAGAAATGCTATCTTTGATAATCCTTTCACAAAGTTGAAATATATCATTTGCAGTCCCCTTTTAAGCCTAATACATTTCTTGAAAAAATAACCCTGGCTAGTATCACACCCCTACACTAGGGGGCAAGTGCAAAAAAAAAAATCCATAATGATTGAAAGTGCCCAAATAACTCTTGGGGGCATGAAAAAGTCTTCAACAATGAAAGTGCCCAAACAATACTGGGGGGCATAAAAGAAAATTCTCAATCATCAAAGGTGCCCATACAAAGCTAGGGGGCATGAAGAAAAATCCAAAGGATCCAAAAATTTTGAGCAAAAATTACAAGGCCAATGCAATGATGCTCAAAATCAAATGAAGAAAACAAAAACAAAGAGAAAGAGCCCAAGCCCAACACTGGGGGGCACCGTGGACCATTTTACAAATCAATTACAAGGTCCAGGAATGTATGAACAAAAGAGTTTGGGATATAAGCACTTGTGATCCTTAGTCTTAAAGTCCCTTAAACACCTTTTGAGCCTACATATATCATTTTCTTCATAGCCAAAAGCCCAAGCCTACATTATGTGCCTAATCAAGCCTTTTCTGATCAAAGGCAAGCAATCTGGATCGGTAGACAATGCTTTCTCATGCGAAATAAAATCATTATTCATGCAAATAAAATGAAAGCTTTGAAAACGGTTCTCAATAACCCTTAAATTGAAATTTAAACCTTTTGTGACCAACCAGATGTCACTTCGTGTTCTTCACACTTTCACCAACGGTTCTCAATAACCAACAAATTGAAATTTAAACCTTTGGTGACCAACCAGATGTCACTTCATGTTCTTTACATGTTTACCAAAAGTAAAAAGCTTTCATCACTTCAAGAAACCTGTCCATAGGAATCACTTGAATTTTTTAAAACAAATTTATTTTGAACCAATGTCAAAATCATTTTTGTGATTGGAATAACTTGGAAGTTCCAAAAATTTTGCATGAAAACATTCATTGTACAAAAAACTCAAACTTACTTTCACATATCCTCACCCCAAACTAAATCCAAGTTGAACACTTGGGGGGCATGATCAAGCTGGGGGGCAATCAAACACACATGGTAGGGCAGGCTCCATAATTCCTTTTCTAAGGAAAATGTCGGGCAAAATTGGTAACTCTTGAGATAAAGGGTGAAGGACAAAGATGTATGATGACATCAAACACTTCCCAGAGGTCAAGATCACAATATGTAACCCGAGTAAGCAAAAGTGAAAAAGCCATCGAAGTTTACTACCAACACTACAACTTTTGAGAGAGAAGAAAGACACCATGAAGAAATGGGGGCCTATATTTCTCAGGTAAGTATACATGCATATCAATCATAATGCATTTGCTTTTCAACATTGACAATCAGTGTATCAACTTTTAGGTAGTGCGTTTTCTAACCTTACCTCTTGTTTGAATGCGCCTTTGAGCCTTCACTTCCTTTTGAGTGCGCCTTTGAGCCCTCATCTCCATTTTGAGTGCACCTTTGAGCCCTCATCCCTTCGGTAGTGCGTTTTCTAACCCTACCTCCTTTTGAGTGCGCCTTTGAGCCCTCATCTCCATTTTGAGTGCGCCTTTGAGCCCTCATCCCTTAGGTAGTGCGTTTTCTAACCCTACCTCCTTTTAAGTGCGCCTTTGAGCCCTCACCTCCATTTTGAGTGCGCCTTTGAGCCCTCATCCCTTTGGTAGTGCGTTTTCTAACCCTACCTCCTTTTGAGTGCGCCATCGAGCCCTCACCTCCATTTTGAGTGCGCCTTTGAGCCCTCATCTCTTAGGTAGTGCGTTTTCTAACCCTACCTCCCTATTGAGTGCGCCTTTGAGCCCTTATCCCTTTGGTAGTGCGTTTTCTAACCCTACCTCCTTTTGAGTGCGCCTTTGAGCCCTCACATCCATTTTGAGTGCGCCTTTGAGCCCTCATCCTTTGGTAATGCGTTTTCTAACCCTACCTCCTTTTGAGTGCGCCTTTGAGCCCTCACCTCTATTTTGAGTGCGCCTTTGAGCCCTCATCCCTTCGGTAGTGCGTTTTCTAACCCTATTTCCTTTTGAGTGCGCCTTTGAGCCCTCACCTCCATTTTGAGTGCGCCTTTGAGCCCTCATCCCTTAGGTAGTGCGTTTTCTAACCCTACCTCCTTTTGAGTGCGCCTTCGAGCCCTCACCTCCATTTTGAGTGCGCCTTTGAGCCCTCATCCCTTTGGTAGTGCGTTTTCTAACCCTACCTCCTTTTGAGTGCGCCTTCGAGCCCTTACCTCCATTTTGAGTGCGCCTTTGAGCCCTCATCCTTTGGTAATGCGTTTTCTAACCCTACCTCCTTTTGAGTGCGCCTTCGAGCCCTCACCTCCATTTTGAGTGCGCCTTTGAGCCCTCATCCCTTGGGTAGTGCGTTTTCTAACCCTACCTCCTTTTGAGTGCGCCTTCGAGCCCTCACCTCCATTTTGAGTGCGCCTTTGAGCCCTCATCCCTTGGGTAGTGCGTTTTCTAACCCTACATCCTTTTAAGTGCGCCTTCAAGCCCTCACCTCCATTTTGAGTGCGCCTTCGAGCCCTCACCTCCATTTTGAGTGCGCCTTTGAGCCCTCATCCCTTTGGTAGTGCGTTTTCTAACCCTACCTCCTTTTGAGTGCGCCATCGAGCCCTCACCTCCATTTTGAGTGCGCCTTTGAGCCCTCATCTCTTAGGTAGTGCGTTTTCTAACCCTACCTCCCTATTGAGTGCGCCTTTGAGCCCTTATCCCTTTGGTAGTGCGTTTTCTAACCCTACCTCCTTTTGAGTGCGCCTTTGAGCCCTCACATCCATTTTGAGTGCGCCTTTGAGCCCTCATCCTTTGGTAATGCGTTTTCTAACCCTACCTCCTTTTGAGTGCGCCTTTGAGCCCTCACCTCTATTTTGAGTGCGCCTTTGAGCCCTCATCCCTTCGGTAGTGCGTTTTCTAACCCTATTTCCTTTTGAGTGCGCCTTTGAGCCCTCACCTCCATTTTGAGTGCGCCTTTGAGCCCTCATCCCTTAGGTAGTGCGTTTTCTAACCCTACCTCCTTTTGAGTGCGCCTTCGAGCCCTCACCTCCATTTTGAGTGCGCCTTTGAGCCCTCATCCCTTTGGTAGTGCGTTTTCTAACCCTACCTCCTTTTGAGTGCGCCTTCGAGCCCTTACCTCCATTTTGAGTGCGCCTTTGAGCCCTCATCCTTTGGTAATGCGTTTTCTAACCCTACCTCCTTTTGAGTGCGCCTTCGAGCCCTCACCTCCATTTTGAGTGCGCCTTTGAGCCCTCATCCCTTGGGTAGTGCGTTTTCTAACCCTACCTCCTTTTGAGTGCGCCTTCGAGCCCTCACCTCCATTTTGAGTGCGCCTTTGAGCCCTCATCCCTTGGGTAGTGCGTTTTCTAACCCTACATCCTTTTAAGTGCGCCTTCAAGCCCTCACCTCCATTTTGAGTGCGCCTTCGAGCCCTCACCTCCATTTTGAGTGCGCCTTTGAGCCCTCATCCCTTTGGTAGTGCGTTTTCTAACCCTACCTCCTTTTGAGTGCGCCTTCGAGCCCTCACCTCCATTTTGAGTGCGCCTTTGAGCCCTCACCTCCATTTTGAGTGCGCCTTTGAGCCCTCATCCCTTGGGTAGTGCGTTTTCTAACCCTACCTTCTTTTGAGTGCGCCTTCGAGCCCTCACCTCCATTTTAAGTGCGCCTTTGAGCCCTCATCCCTTTGGTAGTGCGTTTTCTAACCCTACCTCCTTTTGAGTGCGCCTTCGAGCCCTCACCTTCATTTTGAGTGCGCCTTTGAGCCCTCATACCTTGGGTAGTGCGTTTTCTAACCCTACCTCCCTTTGGTAGTGCGTTTTCTAACCCTACCTCCTTTTGAGTGCGCCTTCGAGCCCTTACCTCCATTTTGAGTGCGTCTTTGAGCCCTCATCCCTTAGGTAGTGCGTTTTCTAACCCTACCTCCTTTTGAGTGCGCCTTCGAGCCCTCACCTCCATTTTGAGTGCGCCTTTGACCCCTCATCCCTTGGGTAGTGCGTTTTCTAACCCTACCTCCTTTTGAGTGCGCCTTCTAGCCCTCACCTCCATTTTGAGTGCGCCTTTGAGCCCTCACCTCTATTTTGAGTGCGCCTTTAAACCCTCATCCCTTGGGTAGTGCGTTTCTAACCCTACCTCCTTTTAAGTGCGCCTTCGAGCCCTCACCTCCATTTTGAGTGCGCCTTTGAGCCCTCATCCCTTTGGTAGTGCGTTTTCTAACCCTACCTCCTTTTGAGTGCGCCTTCGAGCCCTCACCTCCATTTTGAGTGCGCCTTTGAGCCCTCATCCCTTTGGTAGTGCGTTTTCTAACCCTACCTCCTTTTGAGTGCGCCTTGGAGCCCTCACCACCATTTTGAGTGCGCCTTCGAGCCCTCACCTCCATTTTGAGTGCGCCTTTGAGCCCTCATCCCTTGGGTAGTGCGTTTTCTAACCCTACCTCCTTTTGAGTGCGCCTTCGAGCCCTCACCTCCATTTTGAGTGCGCCTTTGAGCCCTCATCCCTTTGGTAGTGCGTTTTCTAACCCTACCTCCTTTTGAGTGCGCCTTGGAGCCCTCACCACCATTTTGAGTGCGCCTTCGAGCCCTCACCTCCATTTTGAGTGCGCCTTTGAGCCATCATCCCTTGGGTAGTGCGTTTTCTAACCCTACCTCCTTTTGAGTGCGCCTTCGAGCCCTCACCTCCATTTTGAGTGCGCCTTTGAGCCCTCATCCTTTTGGTAGTGCGTTTTCTAACCCTACCTCTTTTTGAGTGTGCCTTTGAGCCACCACCAGTCAGGTAGAGCGTTTTGTAACCCTACGTCCTTTTGAGTGCGCCTTTGAGCCCTCACCAACATTTTTTTGGGTAGGTCACCCATTACAATGCGACCAATTCTCCATGTTTTATATCTGGGTAGGTCACCCATTACAATGAGACCACACTTCACATTCTTTCCTTTTTTTCGGGTTAAAGGGGATTGGCGAAAGGAATCTCAGTTTAGCCCAACCATACACAAGACTTTGGGTCCGGTTGAAGTTTTAGGTCAATCAAATTTTGAGACGACCAGTTTCGAAAGACCAATGTTATTTTTTCTTTACAACACTTACTATGCACAAATCTTTGCTCCGTAAGCATTGTAAAGAGGGGGGCAACTGTTGTAACCCAATTTTGGATTCACCAAGTTTTTCTTGAATGTTATTTTATTTCTATTATTATTTATAAAAATCCAAAAAAAATAAAAAAAAGTTTAAAATTCAAAAAAATATTTGTTCTCGAGTCAACCGCATCTTTCCATCAAAACCGAGTTCACCAGGGCAATACGGGTCTAACCATGTCGACTGGGATGGAAAATGAGTTTCAGGTCATTTTGGGTCAAAACTATTATTTTGTGGTCAAAACCCGGTTCACCGGGTTGATACCCACTAACAGATTTTTTTAATGTTTCGACATAATTTTCGGTAATTAAAATTGATTTTTAGCGGTTGAGTCGGGTTTTTTCTAATACTGATTTGAGTTTTTTTTATAATTATTTATTATTATATATAATACAACAAAATTAATAATATAAAATTTGTAATTTAGGCGGTGCACTTCAACGATTGTAGGCAGCATATTTATTTTTGTCAACTATTGTAAGCAGCCTAATTTTGCCGAATTTTGCCGATATTATGGTAGGCATTGTAGGTGTTGTAGGCGGTTTGTCCCTTGTACTGGCTATGGCTATAAATAGCCTGTGACAATTCGAAAGGATGGGGAGACCCGAGAGGAGGAGAAAAAAAAGAAAAGAGACCCGAGGAGGGGGGAAGAGAAGAGGAAGGAGGACGGAGAGAGGGAACAGAAGAGGTAACAGAAGGGAGAATAGAGTGAGAAGAGAGGAGAGAAGGCAGAGAAGAAGAAGGGAAGAAGCAGAGAAGAAAACGGGAAAAAACAGAGGAGAGAGAGAGAAGGAAAACCGCCGGCCACCGCGAACCGCCAGCGTCGCCGCCGCCGCCACCCCTGCTGCATCAGCTGCTGCCAGCATCAACACAGCTCCAGGTAACGTCCTACCTTTCCCGTCGTTTTTTTTTCTTCAGTTCATGCAGAACGTTTACGTTCTGCAGAATTAATTAGCTAGTTACTGTGCAGTGCACAGTAACTGGCTAATTAATTCACATTACTGTGTGCACAGTAACCCCGGTTACTCTGCATTAGCTAATTAATTCTTTGGTCACTGTGTGCACAGTACCCCCGGTTACTATGTGCACAGTGACCAGCTCATGCATTTGGGCCAGGTTCGGCCCAGCCCATGTATTTGGGCCTGACCCGGCCCATTTCAAAGAAAAAAAATCAAAAATATTTGTTTCAGCATTTTATAATTTTTCCGCGTAGTTTTTATGTCATTTTGATTAATATTGGGTGGTATTTTATGTTGTTAAAAATACAAAAATCTGATTTTTAAATACCCGGTTTTCATCAAAAACTTCCACAAAATACAAAAAAATTAAAAAAAAAGAGAAAAAAAATGTTTTTGTGCATACGGCCAAGTGTCTCAAAGCTAAAAATTCATATTGTATTTTTCATACACCAAAAAAATATTTTAGCATGCATTTTGGCTTTAATAACCAGTTTATTAAAGTCAAGAGAACATTGGCCAAAATTTCAAAAACAATAAAAAATTTTATTTTGTTTGTCTCTTAGTATCCGGGGTATGACATTACACGTAATGCATATTCCGGATATTTAATTCTTTTTTCGGACAATAGAACCCGGGATATGACATTACATGTAATGCGTATTCCGAACAATTAAAAAAAAAAAAAAACAACACGATTTTAGATTTTATCAGACATTTAAAACAATGCAGCCTGCCTTAGGTAGGGCGTAGTTGGGGTGCTAATACCTTCCCTTTACGCAACCAGTCTTCGTACCCGATCTCTAAAGACCAGTTAGGGTTCCTAGTAACCAGAATACTAGGTGGCGACTCCCAGTCCATTTTTTCACATATAGAGATAAGAATTTCCTTGTCTCTCCCTATTTGTCAGGAATAAATATATTCTGTTTTTTTTTTCCATTGAGGGTGGACGATCGCCGCGCCGCCGCACACGTGCGACACTGTGGAATCTAACTAATGAGTTCATTAAACCATGACCGTCCAGGCGAAATACAAAGTTTAGATCGAGGTCCTTAAGTGTGGTTGTTTCATCAATTTCACCATCAAGCTTGTCAGTCGTGCGTCCATGAGAAGAGCCTTTCAAGTCAAAGCGTTTATGGATACGGTACTCGAAACAAAACAGGTTTCCCATTACAACAAAACGAGTCTAGAATTACATTGCATTGTGAACAGTAATTAGAATATGATTATACATTATGTAGAAAGAACATCTCAATGAAAACTGCACCGTCGTGATTATACCTTTCGACCTCCCGCTGGTTTAACACAATGTACACCAAAGAACTTCGTTACCAAGGAGTTCTTGTACTGGCAAACATGTTGGTAGTAACTTGGAAGCATCTTAATAAGAACCTGAATATGGCTCACAATAGATTGTGAAATCTATCCACATGATAAAAATTAAAAATAAGTGTCTAAGACTTAAATTGGTATATAGAACCAAATTACTTGCCCTACGTATTGCTACTTGAGTAATAATCACTTTCATACATTTACTGCTTTGTAACATGTTGAATTGCGAATTTAGGGTAGCTAAATTACTAACCTTGACTTCATATTTTTTTCACAGTTTTGATCATGAAACGATCATCTTGAGTTAGATAAAAGAAGCTTCCACTCTTCCCAGGGGAAGAAAATTCTCTAAGTGCATCACTTCCACAAATCGCTAGCATGTAATTCACTGGATCTATTGCAAACAATTCCCTCAGATATCTAAACACCAAACAAACCAACCACCACCATAACATAGGAAATCAGAGATAGATTTAATATCTCATTTCTTGGACATTCAACAGAAGATTAAAAATGAAGTAATAAAGCATTATATGTTCCAAAAATCCGTAAAAAAAATAAAAATTCCTGAAAACAATAGCTGAATACCATGGGACAGTAATCCTTCCATCTGAAATCCACAGATTGATGTGGAAGCATAGACTTTGATCCTTCCGGTGGAAACCTTGTCCAGAACTTTCCTTTAGGATCAAAATCATTGTCTTAGTTCCCTCATTATTGCATCATGCTTCCCCACAAAATGCTTACCAAAAAAAAAAGAGACAAATTATTAATCCAAACTCTATAAAACCCCACCATAAAACCCCATATTGACGAGTAAAAGAGTACCTGATACCCAGTTGAAGATTAAGCATCAAATCATAATTCTTGTGCCCTTTAGAAATCGTTTGTCCTTGTTTCTTATTAACCTCACCATCAACAGAACTATAAGGACTTCTACCTAGCTGCAGCAGTTGCTGCTGCACATTACCCTCACATCCACCTCCATTATCATCATTACCATCTCTATAAAACATAGAAGCCTTCACATTATCAACAATATCACAAGTAATATCACCAGCCTCCCCATCCAACTCCCAAATACAAATCCGAGGAAAATTCCCATCCACTAATGACCTCTTCCTCCCTCCCTCAGCCCCAACTACTGGATCCAATGCCACCCCTTTAAAATCCTCTCCACCACCACCAAGAACTCTCCCATTCACATTCCCACTACCAAATGTAAAAATTCCTTTCCCTTTAGGCACCCTATTTTCCCAGTACCCTTCATACCTCTTCCCATTAGCCCAAACCAATACCCCTTTCCCATATATCACCCCATGTTTGCACTCACCAGCATACTCATTCCCATTACACCACCTATACTTCCCTTCCCCATCCTGCAAATTAAACTTCCACAAACCTTGATAAACATCCCCATTGGCGTACCTTGTCTTACCAAAGCCATGCTTTTTATCATTAATCAAATTTTCACTATAAACTTCACCATCTACACCAATCAAAGTACCGTAACCATCCATTCTCCCTAACTTAAACTGACCTTCATAAGTAGCTCCTGATGGCCAAGAAAACTTCCCACCTCCATTAGCCTTCCCTCTCCTCCACTCTCCTTCATACATATACCCATCACACCACAAATACTTCCCCTTCCCATGTGGCACACCATCCACCAACCCCCCACCATAAATATCCCTATTGGGCAGCACCTTCTCCACCAAGGAACAACCGGTGTCAATATGAGAAGTGATGGTGGTGGTCATTGCGTCACGCGTGGGAGTCATGCGCCGGTAGTTGGGCTGGGATCGGGTTCTTGTGGTCACTATATGGAACGATGAGGGGACTAGCAGAGACACATCTTTGTTGTTTTTGGCTTTGATTTTGGTGTTTTCTGATAGTGTGGCCAGAAGGGTCTCTTGCATTTTGCTTTTTATGCTGGTAAATGCAACGGCGGAAACATTTCTGGCGACTGTGCTATATTCTTAAACGGTTTTCTTGCTCTTTTGTGAGTCAAAAAACAAAAAAAGAAATATAGCTTTCCTGTTGCTTTGAAGAATGGGCGAGAGAAATGGCAGAAAAAAACAGTGAAAGGGAAGAGAAAAAGCAGAAGACCAAAGATAGAGAGAGAGGGAATGGGCCGTCTTTTGTTGTTGTTTTTGGTGTCTGTCTAGTCTAGTGAAGGTTGTCAGCAGGCTTTGTTCCAGAGAGGGATTATTTTTTTGTGTTTTAAGAAATATAGGGAGTAAAATGGGATTAGGCTTTGGGTATTTTTAGTAAAACCTACACGGTTAAGGTCGGGTAATAAAACAATAATATTTTACTAAAAAAAATCAATAAATTGAGAGTTGGTTAAATAACCCGTGAGCTATTTCAGATTTTATAACGATGATTTCAGGTGTGTGAGGTATTGTTGAGGAATTTAGGGTTTAGTTGGGGGTATTTTAGGGATATTTGGGAGAAAGGGAAGAAATAATTAAGGTAGGAAGAACATTTCTTGATTTATGTAAATTGATTAATTTAAAGATGGTTTGATTGATAATGCAACCCTTTAGAGTGTAATTGACTAAAAAAAATGAATGAAAGAGATCATGAACAAATCATTCTTTATTATTTAATTGATTTGTCAAAGTTTCTATTTTTATTTTAAAACTTGTTTCAATTGGATTTTTTTTGTTTTTTCTAATATTTTAGATATTTTTATATAAAAAAAATAAAGTAATTATTATTGTATATATTTAAATTAAACTAGATATGATAATTAACAATCAAATTAAAGTTTATATGATTTTAGTGATTGTATATTTTTTAAAAAAAATAGATTAAAAAATGGAAAAAAAAACATATAAAAATAAAAATACAAATCGTATCAATTTAATATGGGATATTAATAAGTATATGTGAGTAGTTTAGTTTAATAGATGGAGTACACAATGGTAGGTGTTCCAGGTTTTTTTGTTTTTTGTATATTCTCTCTTTTTTTCACTTTTTGTGATACTAAATCAAATATATTATTACTAGATATAAAATAATTTATTCATTACTTAATTAATATATTATAAAAAAATTATCTTTTACCAATTTAAGATTTTTATTATTTAAAATTTGAGATGATAATGTAGAATAATTTTGCTTGGACCGACAACATCTCCAGCATATACACAATACTTTTTTAATTTTTTTTAGTAAGGCAGTGCATCTTAGTTGTACAAGACAATGCATGGTTTATCCAAGCAAAATAATTTGCTTAGACTTTTCTTAAATTCTTCAAACCCTAAACATGATTTTCATCTCAAATTATTCTTTAATGAAGTTGATTAGAATTTGATCAATTTCACCAAGGAAGAGAAAAAAAACTATTATTATGCTCCCAATCTCTCTCCCTCAACTGTAATTATAAAACTTGATTTGATAATCAATTTAAAATAAAATTCAATATTAAAAAAATTAATCTAAATTAATCAGAATTGATTTTATTTTTTAAAAAATACAAAAAATAGTCAATAAATTAAGAATTAAGTTTTATTCTTTATAATTTGGGTTTTTGACCAAATTGAGGTATGTTATTTTTATATATTTTTAATTATCCTCTAAAGGTTTGAACATTGCTCTGTTTTTTTTTTTTTGTGTGTTTTTTTTGTATTTTCCATTTTATTTCTCAAAGCTATAGTGGAATATAAATTTCTTTAGCTGGTGTTAAATCTTCTGTCCAGACTTTAAACAATGGCATGTGGGAAGAAAACACGTGAAGTGTCAACCACAAATTACCATATATACAGAAACTGTCACAATTAATAAGGTATACAGAACCATTATAAAAGCTAATTTTTAATGGCAGTTTCCTCGGTGGATGTCCATACAAGAAAGGGCATCAATTAGAATAGGTGTCTTAGTTATAGGTATATGCCCTAACTATTCTTCAAGTATAAATTTACACCATTGTCATTGTAAATATTTTATTTAAAGATGTTTATGGATGGCAATAGATAATAACCTGGCACAAGAACTATGTCACAACTTAAAAATAAGTTTATCCAAGTCAATTTTAAATATTATGAATAACAAAGTTATTAAATCTATTTTAATTCATGATTTAGCCCAAAACCCAATACAATTTTAATTTTAAGAAAAAAAATAAGTTTAAGAGAAGAAATTTATTGATTAAATAAGGATAACAATTTCACCAAATCCAATTGATACCAACTAGAATGGGTATTGATTTTTTAGACCTGATAAGGTTTAAGTCAAAATATAAAAAGTCAAGTGTTGGGTTGGGTATAGATATTGATTTACTCAACAGAATCCGAAACAAATAAATAGCCTTAAATTTTAAAAAAATTACATGTATACCAAGCCAATTATATATTAAATAATTGTAAATTATATCATTCCAGCTTTAAGTCTAGATTATAAATACTTGATAGGTACTCAAAATCTAATCAAGTTAGTTTTTGGTATAAAAATTTTATACAAATTCGAACTCGAGTCGAGTTCGAGTAGTAAAAAACATGACCAATGAGTATCCATAGCCATCCCTGTAAACAAATGCATGTGTTTCCATGAGAATGAGTTTTCGAAGATGTTCCAAGGGCAAGGAGGGAGAGTGCTTTAACAAATGCTGGAGAACATGCATTGCTGAACTTCTTGCTTGATTTCGCCATGTTATGGAAGCATAAAAACTTCACAATACGGCTTCACAGCTCCTTTTCTATGCTATCAAGCCATGAACATATGATGACAAGAGGCCTTGCAAGGACACTTCAAGGTGATGTTTAATTTATTTTTTTATTTTTATTTGTTTGCCTCTTTCCATGGCAGGGAGGTGCCCTTGAGGGCGCGGCATGGTCTGTACATGTACAATACTTCCTATATCTATACAAGTATGTCCTATGTAAGAGACTTCGATTGTTTTTTCTCTCTCTTTTTTAACAGTAGATGAAGGGCTAGCATTTGTTGATTTTATTTTATCTAGTGGATATTTAAAGTTATTTAATTTGATTAAATTGGATTTTTTATCCGATTTAACTAGAGATGGATACAAAGGTAGACGAGGACTTCAATTGAAGCAAGCCCCAACCCGGCCTCGCCTGATTTATTTACTGTATAGATTTGAAATTTAAACTTGATTGTTTTATTATTTATAAATTAATTTTTAAACTTGATAGTTTTAATTTTGAGAAACTAATGAAAAACCCATAAACATAATACAATAGATAACCTGTCTATGAAAAATTTTTAATCCGTTTAAATTGAATCAAAGTAATGGGAATGTTCTAAATTAATGCATGTTTATTTTTTTTAATTAACATGAATATTCATACTAGTTTGTACACATTTCGACTAATTTTATAAACTCTAAAGTTAACGATTATAAGAGCATTTGTTTTTTGATATCACAAGTAATGCATGTGAATATTCTAAATTAAAACCCATTTGATTTTGATTTTGTGGCTGATTTTTTTTTTAAAATATTTTATAAATTTATTATTTTAAGTTAATACATTTGATTTTAATATTTTAAATTAATATTTTCTTTTAATTTTAGAATGTTTTAATGTTAAAAATAAATTTTAAAAAACAAAAAAAAAATTCATTTCAATTTATTTCTAAATAAAAAATATTTTAAAAAACATTATCTTAGTGTATTAGAAGAAGCAAAATCCAACTCTAATATGATCTATAAAGTGACCAACCAAATTTAGCACCTGGAAACTAAGAGCACATTTGACTAAAAAAAGAACTTTTATTTCTTTAAGGTATTAAGAGTTCTTTTTTTTTTTTTCCTTCTAATCATTTTATAAAACATTTTATAAAATTCCTAAAACCAAGTTTTTGAGATTTGAAATTAACATGAAATCATTTTAACAACATATATTATCAAATACTTTTACGATCATAACTACAACCACATCTAAAAACCTAGGCCCTAAGCCTTTTTTTCTTCTTCAGGTTCGCATTCAAACGAATAAATTCATCGAAAATTTCCTTCTCTGTCTCGACATTAAAATCCAAAATGATAATATAAAAATTAAACTCTCATCCTAGATGAGCTAAATATTTCGATCCAGACTCAGACAAGAACTAGATGTATTTCTAGGGTATGCATAACCATCATTACATTGTTGTTGTATACTGTAAATGTCAGTTGATTCTTGCAGTACTTCTGGAAACAATTTTTTTTTTTTTTCCTTTGAAACAGTTTGAATTTGAGAAAGCAAACCGTAGCTTCTCTATATTTCTTATTATCTCAATGTAGAGGAGTTACTGTATATATATACATTACATACATGACCTGTACAACTATTGTAACTGAATGTCAGTTACCATTTACAGCTGTTGTAACTGAATGGCAGTTACAACTGTTATAATTAACAGCAGGTAATGTCAGGGCGGGTCATTGTAAGATACTGAAGGGCTATTATTAAGTCCTTCGAGTCACCTGACAATGGAAGGTTTCACCGATGCCGATTGGGGTGGTCAACCTGATGATAGACGCAGTACCAGTGGCTATCTGGTTTATCTAGGAGGCAACTTAGTCTCATGGTCCTCATCCAAACAAAAGGTGGTCTCACGTAGCAGCGCAGAATCCGAATACCGTGGTCTTGCATTTGCTACAGTTGAAATGATTTGGATACCAGCCCTGCTGCAAGAACTATGTGTCTCCATACCTGCCATTCCTCTTCTATGGTATGATAACATCAGTGCTTATCATATTGCAAAGAATCCTGTGTTTCATGCCAGAACACAACATATAGAAATCGATCTTCATTTCATTCATGATCAGGTTACCAGAGGCAAAATTCAGCTACAGTTCATGCCTACTGAAAACCAACCGGCTGATCTATTGACAAAGCATCTCCCAAGTTCAAAGTTCTTATCTCTCAAATCTCAGCTTTGTATAGTTCCAAAGCCCTTTTCACTTGAGGGGGGGTGATAAGCAGGAGATACACGTCTCCTCTATCACGTAATATAGCTGGCCATATATCAGTTACAACTAACTTTATAACAGTTGTAACAGTTGTAACTGATATATGACCAGCTATATTACGTGATAGAGGAGACGTGTATCTCCTGCTTATCATAAACAAATTTATTTTTCTCTTTGAATATATTCAGGAAAGAGGAAATAAAGAATGGTGTAAATCAAAAGAAAAGAAAGGTGCAGATTATGCTGCTAGTCAAAATTTTGATCAGTGGATACTTGGCCAAAGATATCAGGACATGATTCCCAGTTGCCCCTTTCCTTGGCTTCCCAGTAACCACCAGTTGAAATTTTGATCAGGAGAAGCATATCTGATCAGGTCTCAGCCTGGAGTCTGTTGATGGCAGTTTCTCCTGCGTATACAAATTTGACTATACAACCAACAGAAAAGAATAAGCCAGGAATCAAACTATCATTAGAACAAAAAACCTAAGCTTAGGATTAGCCTGTAGGATACAAGTTTAACAAACTTAAAAAGCAAAAGAGACCTTGGAGACAAAACATAAGCGAAATATTATACAGCATGATGTGGACCTTAAGTGGACCTGGAAAAAGAAATTTTTAGAAGAAGAGATATTTTCTAATAAATCTTCGAGGATAGAAACTCCCAATATATTCCAGGAACACTAGCGTCACTATTCTTTCAAGCAGTCAAGTGCTTCAGTAGTACAATGACTACACATTACTTGCTTTATTAAAATGCAATTCAAGATGGATCATTTACTTTGATGAAAAATATGGAAATGGGGATATTGGAACCTGGTGGGGATTCCTGTCAATGAGTGACTGCTCTTTGAATTTTAGCTTGCAGGAGTATTTCTGATTCCCCTGTATCTTCATTGTACCATAATGATCACAGTATAGTTTCCCTAAAATGAGGTTGTAAATGGATGTTGTCACCTGATAAGAGAAAGACAGCTTAGCAGGAATCTTATAGAGAATGGTAAGGGCTGTAAAATGCCAAAACAAACCTTACTCCACTGGAAAATTTCTCCATCATCAAACTCTAGTGTTAAGGTGCCAACAGGATCACTTTCACCCCAAAATTTACTTTTTAAATCACTTTCACCCCAAATTCTCCAGCCTCGACCCTCACAATGGCAGGCAACAACCATTGGGTGATGACTAACCTGTTTCAAGATGAGCCACATTGATATGTTAAAAATCAGTAGTGGCATTTGCTACTTACTGACAATGTGTAAATGTGTGCAAATACGCTTTCAATTACATAATATTTTTCTTTTCAGAAGCAACCATAAAAAGGCATGTCATATTAGATGTGTGTAAATAAAGAATAACGATTGCTTATGGTGCTTCTAGCAGTGACAGAGACACCTTCTCAGAGATAAAGCGAATGCCTTTATCAGGATAATCGGCCTCATATGTTTCCCCTAGTAGTGGATTGAATGGCTTGCAATGTCTTCCATCAGTAGAGGCATATCCTGATACTGCAAATGCTGCCACATTGAGTGCTCTCATAAGGCTATTACCCTACAAAAAATAAGCCAAGATCGTGAGCACATTTATTAAGAGAACAGTGTAGGGTGAGAGGGTGATTTGTCCAAAATTCTTCCAAGAAAACTAAAATACTGCACACTTGGCACTGAGAGCACTAGGATTTAGGACCACACTTCCACATACAAGCACAGAGACCATGCAGCAGCAACAGTCTGATTAATAGTAGTTCGCAACAGAGCATATAAAGTATAACTTCCATGTCCATAGCTTCTTAAGAAATCATGTGATGGCTGTAATAAAACAATAACAGGCGCAAGCAACAAGTCTCTTTGGTAGACACACTAGTTTCAAGTAGGCAAAATCATAACTTTGCTTTTGCAAGACAAGTAAAACTAGCATGGTTTCAAAAATAGTAAACGCTAATGGCAGGCATACCCCAAAAAGTTTGTAACCAGCAACGGTACATTGACTAAATGACAAGTATGTGGTTTTTTTTTAAATCAACCGTCAGAAAAGGATAAGAAACAACAAGAAAGGATGAACCTACCATTTTACCAAATTCATAGGCTCGATCTAGAAGGAACGAGTATTCCAAATCCTCAAAACATTTCTGTAAAGAAGAGATGGGCTCATTGAAATAAACTGGAAGACAAACTCTAGTAAGATCCTTCCCGATATTATCTTTAATCATTGACCAAAGACTGACCCCCTTCTCCTTCTCAACTGGGTCAGGCAATTTCTTTCGCCTCATAACACAAGGGTAGTTAGATCCAACAAATTTGATACAGGAATCCATGCCATCTTCAATATCAAGCGGGCCTTCGTCTTCATCAGAATCATATGGTGTTTTCTGAAATTCAGATTCAGCACTTTTAAACGAACTTGATGAAAGAAAATCTTGAGTATCAAGGAATTCATCTTCATCACCTGTTTCCTCCTCTGCAGCATCATGTCTGTCATGATCATCATCGGAGCCACTTGCACTTCCCTCTACATAAATTCCACACAAAGAGGGTCAAAAGATAAAGTTAAAATGGATGACACGGTTCAAAAGGAAAACAGAGAAAGAGGCTAAATATTGAAGACACAAGCAAGAGACAGAGCGCGAGAGGCCAGGTATTGGTTTTCAATTATCCATGAGAAATCAATTAGAAATAGGTATGCATATAAATGAGTTTGATTTAAAACATATATGGCAAATTGTGCAACAGTAACAATGGATGAATATAGCTACTAGTGTAGCAATCAACTTGGGAATTTTGAAGCAGAGAAACTTCAGACAAGGATAAAGTAACAGGCCACAGGAATTCATCATAAAAGCAGATAGAGGTGCATCATTTAACCCATTCACAGACAGCTCATCATTCGCATACAAGGCACCATGCAAGGCGGCTGAAAGTATTTCATAGCATCCATTTTCAGAACAAAGGAACTTCTAACTAAACAAAACTATAATTCAACCAAACAAAAGTTAACTATAGAATCCATGGCTGGTCCTCCAAACATTTCTTCTTACATATAATCAGCTGCTAAAACAAATAAACATGCACTAGTCTTGCATTCAAATTTCAATCTAACATGAAGGATTAACAAACACGTCAGATTTAATTATTCCATAACCCACTATTAATCTATCATCATTACACATAATTTATGTAAGATTATCTTTTATCTTTGACAATTATTGCATTGCTAATAATTTACAAGAAAACAAACTTTTTTAATTTCCTTTTATTTTTTTTATTATGTTAGTAGATGTTAGATCTGTTTGTTTTTGTGTTTTAAAAATATTTTAAAAAAAAATTGAGATTTTTTTATTTACTTTAAATTAATATTTTTAGATTAATTTAATACGTTAATTTTAAAAATATTTAAAAATAATTTGATGGTCTTTAAATAAAGTTTTTTTTAGAAAATCATGACCCATCACTGGGTATCAAAAAAACAATTATGGTTGATTTAGCCTCATCTTCTCTGCTTGTAAAATATTTGGGCAGATTATGGACTTAATGGAGCAATTACCGCTCGAAATTCCTAGCAATTTACAAAAGAATTTTCCTTGTTCTTTCTCTGTACATTATTAGAAAAACTATCATTGACTGATTTAATTGCAAAGTCTTTGTAAGAAAGCTAAAAGAATTAGAGTTTTTTAAAATAAAAAATATAGAAAGAGAAATAAAAATTAAAAATTAAAAAAGGAGCAAAAGGAAACAACCCCCATCTTTCTTGTTCCCTTTCCCTTCTTTACATGGCGATAAACCTGGAATATGATTTTCAACTTTCGTAGACGAGCACTAAAGTGCCAAACTTCAAGAATTTCTTTTCTTTTCCTTTTATATCTTCTCATTTTCTTGGCATGCGCACAGCTGCCTCGAGGAAAAAACATTTCAGATACGGAAAATAAAGATAAAAGCAGGAAAAACAAATCCCAAATATCGACAAACATGACAAGAGAAGCTTGATATCTCTTCGTCCCTTGGTATCGTGTGAATGTTGATATTATTTCAGAATATCAATTCAACCGTACTCCAAAGAACACTCATACTCCAATATCAGCAACCACCACGAAAGTTACCACTCTAAATTCCAGCTCAGTAATTTATTCTTTGACAATTATTACTTCTAAAAAAATGATTTTTTTTTTAATTATACGCCATCAGCAACTACCTCAAAATTACCACTCCAAATTCCAGCTCAATATCGATCAACATGTGGCTAAAGAATTTTTTTTTAATCTCTTATAGGAATCTCTTTACTAAATCATCAAAATATCATAGTATATTTCCAAATACTATTACTACAGCTTATATATATATATAAAAACAACTAAGTAGAGAAATTATCTTTTATTTTCTTGTTCTTTAGCTTCCGTTTCGGTTTTGGCTTCTGATTCTTTGGCTTTAGGTACAACCTAAGTAGGTAAAGCTTCTGTTTCTTTGTTCTTGTTCCTTTATATATATACATTCTCAACTTCATAAAAAAAATTAATTAGTCCTTGAAATCTTAAAAAATAGTATTTAATCCTTATGTTATTATATTCATTTCTAATTTAATTTTTTTCGTCCATTCATCTTTTTATTTATTTAATAGCTTAAGTAATTTTTAGATAAAAGCTAAATAGTTTTACCATGAAAGGCATTTTTTTGAAATAAAATAATATTAAATTAAGCATGCTCAACATTGTTCAAATTATTAATTAATAATAATTAACTTGAAGTTTAGAAGAAACAAAAGGGAAGGACAAAATTATCTTCCCTGACTTAACCCCTTTCCAGACTAGGTTCCATAAATAGCTTTTTTTCTTTCCAGCCCGCCAAGCAGTATGGTCTCCCTCGCTGGACCACCTTAGCACGAGAATCACACTTGAGGATTTAAAAGTAGTTTGAAGTATCATTAAACCTAATAAAAATGAATAACTGATAATAATATAATTGGGATTTAAAAAAGAATTCATAAAAAAAAATCATTTAAAAAAAACCAAAAATTAAACAACCGATAATAATATAGTTAAAATGATAAAAAAAAGTGTTTAAAAAGCAATTTGAAACCAATTAATCTTTAAAAAAAAAAACAAAAAACATGCTATGAAAACCAATTCATGAAAAAGTAATTGGATATTAATTTAGACTAAAAGGATGAAATAATAAAAAGGTTATTCATTTTATTGTTCAAAGGAACGAAAAAATGCATTCCAAGTATGAAGTGTTTTATTGTTATAAAGTTTTTCAAACTTACAGTATTGAGAGATAATGAAAGTAATCCAACCTTTTCTTCTTAAAAAAAGTAATTGGATATTAATTTTGGCTAAAAGGATGAAATAATGAAAGAAAAAAGAGTTTGAGGGTATTCATTTCATTGTTCAAAGTAACGCAAAAATGCATTCCAATTTCCAAGTATGAAGTGTTTTATTGTTACAAAGTTTTTCAAACTTACAATATATAGAGAGAGAGAAATAAAAAGAAAAAAGAGCAAAAGGAAACAGCCCATTAGAATGTTGACTCTACTATTGCTGCATTGACGGGAAATTTCAGTATTCCATATCCTTGCTTTACTCTGCAGCTGACTTCTCTGTCCCATTGCTACCATTTCATAGCTAACTCTTTGTTATATTTAACTTAATCTTCTTTGCTTCTTTGTTTCTTTGCTTCTTGTTCGTAACGATAACTTGAAAGCCTTACGTTCAGATAGATAATCATTGACCAGTTCATCCTATATCATTCTATTTAATTTAAAAATGCAGAAAGAAAAACGCAAGCAATCCAAAGATGAAGAAATCGATTCATCCTCGCGAAAGAGAAGAAAAGCTGACCTCAGTAAGCCTATATAGAGAATACAATTAACCTCATTTCAATATCGTAGCTTTGGAATTTCATAGCTAACTCTTTGTTATATTGCTCCATTGGTAATTGGCTGTGCCTTGATTTCTGCAGCTGCAATGACGGAGCCAGAGTCTTCTCGATCTAGACCAGAAGGGGCCTATGATGTCTTCTTGAGTTTTAGAGGAGAAGACACTCGCAAGACATTTACAGATCATCTATATACTGCCTTGGTCCAAGCAGGAATCCACACTTTTCGAGATGATGATGAGCTTCCAAGAGGAGAAGAAATCTCGCATCATCTCCTCAAGGCAATTCAAGAATCAAAGATATCCATAGTTGTCTTCTCAAAAGGATATGCTTCTTCTAGATGGTGTCTCAATGAACTTGTAGAGATTCTTAAGTGCAAAAACAGGAAAACCGGTCAGATTGTTCTTCCTATATTCTATGACATTGATCCTTCCGATGTGAGAAAACAGACTGCCAGTTTTGCCGAAGCATTTGTTAAACATGAAGAGCGTTTTGAAGAGAAGTTGGTGAAGGAGTGGAGAAAAGCTCTTGAGGAGGCTGGAAATCTATCTGGATGGAATCTCAATGATATGGCAAATGGGTATATATGCCTTTTTTCCAAATTTATGGAGTCAATATACTTTACATTTTTCAATGTGAAACAATAAAATGCTTAATTGACTCGCTATCAATGCCTGGCTTTTGTCTATGAGCAGGCATGAAGCAAAATTTATCAAAGAGATTATCAAGGATGTGCTGAATAAATTAGATCCCAAGTACTTATATGTTCCTGAGCACCTCGTAGGTATGGATCGGCTTTCTCGCAATATTTTTTACTTTCTAAGTACTGCAACAGATGATGTACACATTGTGGGCATACATGGGATGCCAGGAATAGGAAAGACGACTATAGCAGAAGTTGTATTTAATCAACTCTGCAATGGATTCGAGGGAAACTACTTTCTTTCGAATATCAATGAAACATCAAAACAATTCAATGGTCTGGCTCTTTTACAAAAGCAACTTCTTCATGATATTTTAAAACAAGATGTTGCTAACATCAATTGTGTCCATAGAGGAAAGGTTCTGATCAAAGAGCGACTTTGTCGCAAAAGAGTTCTTGTTGTTGCTGATGATGTGGCTCGTCAGGACCAGCTAAATGCTTTGATGGGAGAGCGAAGTTGGTTTGGTCCCGGAAGTAGAGTGATTATTACAACAAGAGATTCAAATCTTCTTCGTGAAGCAGATCAAACATATCGGATCAAAGAATTGACACGAGATCAGTCCCTTCGACTTTTCAGCTGGCATGCCTTTAAGGACACCAAGCCAGAAGAAGATTATATTGAGCTTTCGAAGGATGCAGTTGATTATTGTGGAGGACTTCCTTTAGCTCTTGAGGTTATAGGAGCTTGTCTGTCCGGGAAAAACAGAGATGGTTGGAAAGCTGTATTTGACTAAATTGAAAAAAATTCCAAACCACTGCACGGTGAAGAACTAAAAGATGCATTCCTTGATATCGCTTGCTTCTTTATTGACAGAAAGAAAGAGTACGTCGCAAAAGTGCTAGGAGCGCGTTGCGGTTACAATCCAGAAGTTGATTTGGAAACTCTCCATGAAAGGTCTCTGATTAAAGTATTGGGAGAGACGGTAACCATGCATGATCTATTACGAGACATGGGAAGGGAGGTCGTTCGTGAATCGTCTCCAAAAGAACCTGGAAAGAGGACCAGAATTTGGAATCAGGAGGATGCATGGAATGTCCTTGAGCAGCAGAAGGTAAGAGCTCAATGCATCATGAAAGCATAGTCAAACTTATTACAAATAATTGTATGAAAGTTGTATTGATTTTATTTTTTTAGGGTACATCATTAAAGAATGTGGGGTCCATGTGACATGAAATGTCTTAAACTGGATGTCAGAGCCTCAGAAGCTAAATCACTGAGTACGGGATCATTTGCAAAAATAAAATGTCTAAATTTACTCCAAATCAACGGAGCACATCTCACCGGATCCTTCAAACTGCTTTCTAAAGAGTTGATGTGGATTTGTTGGCTTCAATGTTTTTTGAAATATTTTCCATCTGATTTTACCTTGGATAATCTAGCCGTTCTTGATATGCAGGGAAGCCAAATTCATTTGAAGAGTCGGAAGTGGGAAGAGATACAGTGATGTCTTCACCACCGCCATATCATCTGCTTCCTCATCCTCATTGTGGTTCAATCATAGCGTCTACACCTAAGCAATGGAGTGACTATTTATTTTCGAAGCTGCAAGAACATAGCCTCAGTTTAGCACGTCAAGGTAAGAACAAATATTTCATTTAGTTATTTTTACTCTATTATATTTAATTTATGAGATTAAATATTATCTTTAATCATTTCATTATTATTATTCTATAATCTAAGAAATTAAATATCATCTTTAATAATAAAAAAAACAATTATTAAATATTTAAGGCTTTTTGGTAAGAATACATATATATTTCCTTTAGTTATTTCTATTTTATTCTATTTAATTTAAGAGATGAAATATTATCTTTAATAATATTTTTATTAAATATTTAACTAATATTATTATTATTATTTAATATGAAAAATTAATTATTTTTTATTTCTTGATTTTATGATAATATTTTTCTTATTTAATTTTAAAAAATAAATATTATCTTTAATAATTAGATCTATCCAATATCACTCAAAAAATAAATTATATCTTTAATAATTATTTTTTGAAAAACAAAAACCAACAATCACTAACATATTTTATTAAAATCACTTTAGTTTATTTAGGAAATAGTGAAAAGTGATTTTTGTTTTTTTACATTAAAATAAAAAGTTGAATAATGTTTTTGTATTTTATTTTAAATTCAATATTTAAAAAAAAATGAAAAAAATATGATATTAACCTTTTTTTATTATGAAGTAAGTTTCTTAATTAAAAGTGAAGGGGATTTGTTTGTAACAACAAAATGCATATATAATCATGCACGGTTAACTTTATTTACAAACTCGAAAATTCTACTGAATTTGATGGTTTTATAGGTATTAAGGACCTGGATGGATGAGGTAGCACAAGATAATTTTACATAGAGATGCTTGAAGTTACTCCAAATTAGTACTGTACTTCTATTTGATGTATTAATATGTAGTTGTTGGCTTGAAGATCATTTTCCAAGTTTGGAAATTTTATTAAATGCTCTTTGAAATCTTTTCCATCCGTTTTGAGATTGGATAACCTAGTTGTTATTATCCATGATGTAATTTATATTTTTGATGAATATGGTTTCATTTTTTTTCTCACTTCTTTGATATATTCTTCAAAAGATGAAAATCATTGATCTTAGTTAGAAATATATTGGTTTTCTAGGAAGAAATTATTAGTTGAGATATAATATTTGAGTTGGTTTTTCATCGTTTAATGTTATGATTTAAAGATAATTGATGAAAACTATCGATACATAGAAAAGTTCTCAAAGCATCCTTAATTAGTATAATAAATAAAATTTTGTTAGTTTTGGTTATAAGATTTTGTTATGTATTATTGTATTGTTTTTACTACGTTTTAGCCTCTCTTTTTTATATATATAATTTTTGTTTTTCTTACCAGGTTATCATTAGCTTTATGGCACTAGCATCAATTAATAATAAATCTTGGACTATTATTAAATAAATAAAAAACATAAACATTGTTAAAACACCAAACTTGCATGGTTCATACCCACAAAGAAACCCAATGACAATAATCTAATTTAGAAAGTAATTAATTTGATCATTATTACTTAGGGACTAACATTATTATTATTATAAGAAATAAAAGCAACGGTATTCAATTGCTTGAAGATAAACGAACACTAGGAAATGTGGATATATATATATATATATATATTTTTTTTTTTTTGAGGGATGTATAAGTTACATAAGTAGAAGTGAAATGACAATGGAAGATTACTGTGGAGAAGACGAATTGGAACTATAGATATAGTTACAGCCAACAAAGATGGTGATGCATCCATTACACATTAAAGAATATGGGGTCCTCAATGTATTTTACGTTTCTATGTGAAATTTCACGAGACTATGAGTACTCGAATTGATCTTAGTACAACATTTCATTCTCAAAATAATGGTTAATAAAAAAGAACCATTCAAATACTTGAAGATATGTTGATAGCATGCATACTTAAGTGGAGTTTGCTGGAACAAATATTGTACCATTGGTGGAGTTTGGTAAGAGAGGGGAACTAAATCCTCGATATATTATAGGCCTTTGGAAATTTTGAAGATAATTGGTGCAGTTGCTTATGGATTAGCTCTTCCACCCAGCTTTTTCATCTAAACATCCAGTATTCCATGTATCCATGCTGTAGAAGTATATTTGTGCTCCATCACATGTATTGGAGCCATAAACCGTAGCATTTGAAGAAGATATGTCATGTAAAATTCGACTGGAGAGAGTTGAAGATAGACAAATTAGAAAACTTCGTTCTAAAGAGATTGCTTCAGTGAAAATAATGTGAGAAGATCATAC
The DNA here is from genome assembly GCA_030145905.1 of Populus davidiana. Taxonomy (NCBI): domain Eukaryota; kingdom Viridiplantae; phylum Streptophyta; class Magnoliopsida; order Malpighiales; family Salicaceae; genus Populus; species Populus davidiana. The sequence goes on along the minus strand of CM057807.1, from coordinate 1,749,311 downwards.
CTGAGAAGATGATACGTTATAAATATCGTGATTTCTTCATCCAATCAAGCTAGCAAGTTTTCTAATTAAATTTCGAGGGTGAATGTATTTTAACAGGGGAGGAAATGTCAACCCCACCCATAATATATAACCCATTATTGTTTTATTGGTCCATTTAGCTAGCCCATTTGTTATATACAAAAGGAGAGAGGTAAGGACATTGTTAGTCATTTTCTTCTTTCTCTCTTACGGGGAATGTTCTTCCTTCTCCCTTTTACTGCAAATATCCACCCACAATCCTAAACCACCAATTGACCATATAACTCCCTTGTTTTGAGTAGGTTTACTTCAACTTTATCTAAGTGTTTATAATATTGTTTTAGGTTTATTTCTTTATATAAGCTTGTTGAACTCTAGGCCTTATATGATATTAGTTGATGTGATTTGGATTTATTTTTAAGTTAATTTGTGTGTGGGTAGTAATAAGTGTACATGAATATGAATTGCAGTAAGGTCATGGATGGGTTGGTGTGAAGCTTTGATTAATTGATATATTTTGATGTAATGAGTAAATACCTTAACAAATTTGAATATTTGAAACATAATAGGTAAGAATTGTAAAGAAAGAATCGTATTGAAATTATGGAAAATATGATTTTGTCCCTAAATTCTAAAAAACAATTATAGTTTGGTCACTGGCTGTAAATAACAATTTTTAAAATATTTTTTTAATAAATATCGATGATTTATTATCAATTTTTATTGTTATCATTTAAATTTAAAATTAATTATATTATGTATTTAAATGTGTTTCGTTTCTTTGAAACCGTATGCTAGAGTCTCTCAAATATTCTGGCCAAAGCTAGGGCATACATGGCTCGAAATAATGGTCAGTTTTTTTTTGAAAGAAATCTATATATTAAAAGTGCTAACTAGAAGGTAAAATAATGATCAGTTTTAGTTAGCTCCTGCAGGGGACTTTGCATTCTATTTTAGGTGGACTATACTTGCAAGTTGCAACCATTATAATTTATGCTATGCAATATTTTGTCCTAGAACCTTTGCCCTCTAAACTACCCAAAAAGGACAATAATTGAGCATGGTGATCTCCGAGCACAAGTGGTACAGGTCAGGGTTAATCTCAGCTTGCTAGAGCCTACTAAATTTTAGGCACCAGTTCTCAATCGAATTTTAGCAAAATCAAGGATCCAAGAATTGGCCTCTGTAACATGGTTTGCATTTTGAGCCAATCTGGGCTAGAATTTGAAACAAATGTTGTATGCTGTTTGGACTGTCAATTTGCCTATCTATATTAATTAGAATAGGCCTTTTTTTCCTTTGTGAGAAAAAGCGAGTTCAAAAAAAAGTAAAGGAGCAGAAATTTGAAAAAAAGAAGATAAAAAAGAAAAATGCTTTAGTTTTTGTTTTTAAGTAGCTTTTTTTCGCCTTTCTTCATCTATATTGGCGCTATAAAGTTTTTTTTTATTAAGGTTTGGTTAACAAACACTTATTTCATCTTTACTGGCGCTATAAAGCTATTGCTGTTTTTTCTGGGGGAGGATCTCAAGCAGTAAGATCTCAGCAGAGGTGATCCGAGCTTTGTCTGCTCTTTGTCCTGTTCTTGCATTCTTCGTAGCAGACTCCGATGTTCATAGCTTTCCTGGAGCTTGGGAACCTCCAGTTTACACAGCTTATTGTTTTCAGTTTATCTTTCTGAGTGATGTTATGTTAGGTTTTCATGTGATGGCAGAACAAACTCATGTTCTGATTAATTATATCAGCTCCTTCAAAAAAATAATAATAATAAAGCTATTGCTGTTGATAGCTTTTCCTGGGTTGATCTCTTTGGTTTATCTCTATCTTTCTGGACCTCGTTATGGCCGTTTGATTGGAGTTGATAATGCTACAAGCACTTTTACAAATTTGACAGCAGCAAGGGTGTTAATCTGCACAACTCGGAAGACAGCAGCAAGGATATATATAAATTATTTTTTAAAAATAGAAAAACTAGAAAAGCCTATAATATTGAATAAAAAATAAAATAGAAATTTAATCAACATTAATTTCTCATCTTCAATAAAAATTTGGGTTTATTATTCGGGTAAGACAAACTCTGTATTTTAAAATACTATTATCAAAAAATCCATCAAGACAACAGTATCATTCAAATGTTAATAATAGAATAACTTTTACATATTTTTGAAGTTTCGTAGAATAGCAGTCGAATAATGTTTTTAATATTTAAAAATTAAAAAAGTTAAGTGGAACTGTTTTGCATAAATTCAAAAGTTATGGACTCCTCATTGAGATATTTAGAAATGTGATTATAATTATTTTTAAAATATTTTTTATTTAGAAATATATTAAAATAATATTTTTTTATTTTTTTAAAATTATTTTTGATATTAGGGTATCAAAATAATTTAAAATATTAAAAAAATATTAATTTATAAAAAATAAAAAGAATTTAATTTTTTTAAAAAAATATTTTTAAAACAGAAAAATAAAGCTACTGAGAAAAATAGTTAAAGACAGAGTAATAATATTAACGCGTGGACCAAGTTGTTGTAACCAAATTCCAGTAGTCGCTTGAGAAATGGTGTTATCGTGAGCCATCGCTTGATATTGATTGTTTCTGAAAGCAAGAGCACAGAGTGAGGAACGGTCCAAGAGAGAACAATAACGTTAGCGCGTGGACCCAGTTATCGTGAGCCATGGCTTGATGTTGATTGTTTCTGAAAGCACTTGCGAGCAATCTTGTTTTTTCAATGCTGCCGTTTAGCAAGTGGAGTACTGTAGCTTGTCCACATGTCATCAAATCATATGGCGCCCATTGATAGATAGAATGGTGTGTTGATAGCAAAATCATATGGCCCATTGATAGCGTAACGCGTGGACCACCACGAAGTTACCTTTTACCTCGTTTATAATTATGATTATTGCATTGCTTATAGTTTGAAAGAAAGATGATGAACATTTTTTAGTGAATTAAGTTCAATTCAAAATAATAAAATAAGGTTTGTTGAGGCTTATCTTGGAACCTCGGATTAATTAACAAGAATAAAATAAGTATGTGTAAATTATACAAAATTTATTATTAATCATCGATATTTATTATTGATCAATCAATATTGCATAATGATTTATTTTTTAGTATAAATTATGTGTGAAATAAAATCAATAAAAGACATGGTACACAATTAATGATGGCATTGTATATAAAAATGATTAAATTGAAAATTTTCAATTATCTTTAAACATATCATGATATATCTAAATTATAAAAAAAATATTTATTTTTCTGATATAGATAGTAATAACAAATTAGATAATAGTAACAAGAAAATAAGAATTAATTTGAATAAATAGTACCAGCTCCTATTATGATATATCTAGAGACGAAGTTCGAGAATAGAATGAAGTCAAATATTCTTAATAAAAAAGAAAAAAAGAAAAAAGAAATAAAAAAATGTTCTTAATAAATATAAAAGATGGGTGAAATTAGAGAACAAGAAAGAGATATAGAATCTCTCTGTAGGATTTCTAATAACTTAATTATATTATAATTTCTTCCCTAAAATTATTCAAAATATAGTATTAGAAGTACATAATGCCAGGTTTTAATATATAATTAAAAAGTTTTTCATGAGCCAAATAATAAAAATATTGTATAACTCTTTTGAATGAATTGTTAACGTTGGACTGTTTAGGGTCCCTGACTTGGCTGATTTGATTTGAATATATTATTTGATTAGTCTATTTATAGGTTTAGTCTATTATTGGTGCCTTGCATTGACTGGAACTCGAAATTTCCTGTAATATACACAGGAAATTTCCTGGTGCTAAACTTCAAAGAATTTATTTTCTTTTCCTTTTGTATTTTCTCATTTTCTTGGCATGCGCGCAGCTGAATCAAGGAAAAAACATTTCAGAAAGAATCCAGTCGATGAATGAGATATTTTCTCATTGGTCACAGCCATCTATGTTGTTTAAAGAATTCAAATGGTTAGACAAAAAGAAAGGGACGCAAAATAAAGAGTCTTTCCGGAACCAAATAATAATATAATAATATTGTATAACTCTTTTGTTGGAACCAGCTCATGGCTTCATCTGCTCATGGCTTGATGTTGATTGTTTCTGAAAGCAAGAGCACAGACTGAAGAACGGTCTAAGCATAGGCGGAGGCATGACAAAGGCTGGGCTGGGCTTTAGCCTAAATCAAGATTTTATCAATATTTTTTAACTAGTTTTATGTAAAAAAAATTTATAATTCTTAATTAAGTTATCAAAAAATTCGGAAAATTTGCGTGGAGCCTTCTAATATGATGCTTTAACTTGGGTTAAAATTTTAGAATTTTTGGAGAAATTTAAAAATTTGATAAAAAATCACAATTTGATTAGTTTTACGTTATTGGATGTAATTTTCAATCCGACCATCAGATTGAGTTAAAATTTTACAAGAGATTTTAAAATATATTGAATAAAATCTAATTAAGAGTTTAGGATAATGGAGCTTGGTAGTGCTAACAAAAAAAAAACCATCAAATAAAAGCAAAATGACTCATTAAGAGTAAAATAATTATTTGCTATTAAAAAATAAAACAAATCAGCTCCTCCTTCCTTTTATATGTTGCCGACTAAGCAGAAGCAGAATAGAAGAAGAAAGAAAAAAAAAGGCGAGAGAGAAATAGAAAAAAGTAAGGGAAAAACATAAAAAAAAATCAAGGAAAAAAATAAGAAGTGAGAGAATAACCTTGTAAACTTACAAAGTCCAACTTATAAAACACTAATCTAGGAAAGAATCAAGTGAAGAAAGAAGAAATTAAAAGAGGAAAAAAATTTAATTACTTTGTTTTCCAGTTGACATAAAATTATTATTTTATCCTGGTTGAGGGATTGTTACAATATTGATTTAGATTCCGATTATAGATGAATTATAGTCCACAAAACATCGAATGATGTAACTTTAATAGTGAGTTTATTTTTAGTTTCGCTTTAATTTTATGTACTTTCAAATTTATTTTTTAATATTTTGGATAATGTATTTGAATTAAAACTTTTCTATTAATTTCAAAAATTCATGTACATGAGTTAATAATTGATCTTAAAAAATATTTATATATTTATTTAATAGCCTAAAATAAAAAAAAATTCTTGCTCCGCCTTGGGTCTAAGAGAGAACAATAATTTTAGCGCGTGGACCCAGTTATCGTTAGCCATGGCTTGATGTTGATTGTTTCTGAAAGCACTTGCGAGCAATCTTGTTTTTTCAATGCTGCCGTTTAGCAGGTGGAGTACTGTAGCTTTTCCACATGAGTCTCCACCGCATCAATAATGTTAGCACGTGGACCCAGTTGTTCCAACCACCACGAAATTACCACTCCAAATTCCTTATTCTTTCTCTGTATATTATTAGAAAAACTGTCATTGACTGATTTAATTGCAAAGTATTTGCAAGAAAGCAAAAAATAAATTAGAGTTTTTTAATTTATAACAAATGGTTAGAATATTTTTGTATTTTAAAAATATTTTTGAAAAGTTTTAAAAATTTAAAAATTAATGTTCGCACTGCTTTAGCCCAAGAGCCTTTCATGGTTGCCTTTGATTGATTGACAGGAAGAAGTCTGAATGTTAGAAAGAAGCAGTCTTCACTGCTTTAACAAGTTGTTACAATAATAGCACAAAGAGAAAAATGGTCGACCCGTGCGTTTTAAAATTATAGTTTATATATAGAAACAATTAAATAGAAAATTTATTTTTAAAAAAATAGAAAAACCAGAAGAGCTTGATAATATTTAATAAAAAAATAAAATAGAAAAAATATTCCGTTTTAAGTACAAACAAAATTATAAAGATTTAATAATACTGTATAAAAAAATTAAAATTTCTAACCTAAATTAAAAAAAAATAATAACTGAGAAAATATTTATAAAGATAACGGTATGTAAATCTAGGGACCAAAAATAATACAACTGCATTGACCGGAGATTTCACTCAGAATTTCTAGTAAATTATAAAGGAAATTTCCTGGTGCTTTCTCATGTGCATGAATTTAAAAATTATCGTCGCTGGACTGTCTTGCATTGACTGACTTGCTAAGTATTTGTTGCTCGAAATTTCCAAGCAATTTACGGAGGAAATTTTCTTGTGCTCTCTCTTGTACATTATTAGAAAAACTGTCATTGACTCATTGACTTGCAAAAGTACAAGAAAGCTAAAGAATTAGAGTTTTTAAAATTTTTAAATTATTAAAAACATCCAATTATTTTTAAAAAAAAAACAAGAATAAAACATCAATTCATAGTTATCATACCCCGCCCAATCCGACAGGTCAACCCATAACCCAAGTGACCTAGGGCTTCGACCGGGTTTATTTTATTGAAAACCCGGGTCTGCAATTGATCCTGAAAAAATTGGTCGACCCACCAGGTCAATTTGGAACCAGGATAACCCGATAAAACCCGGTAGAGACCTGTTTTGTTTTTTCAAATATGTTTTTTCTTATAGCTAGAGACTCCTTTTTTTTATATATTTTTCTTTTGGTTACTAATCCATTTTAAAGTTCACTATATAAATACTAGAAGAATATTTTATTTTTTTATTGATTAATTTTCAACTCTTTTCCTTAATTTATTTTAATTTGCTCTTGACCGAATTAAAATATGACTTTTAATTTTTCTATTTTTTTTCATTTCATTCATTGATTCTTCCAATCTTCATTTTTAAGCCGAATTGATTCCAAACTTTAATTTTTTTTTCCAATTAAACCTCTAATTGATTTTTTAAATTCACTATTTATTTCAAACTCATAATAAGAAGTTGAATAACTTGACTACGGGCTTCGACCACTCATCAATTATCGCTGAAAAACCAAATATGATATTATTTACCATTAAACACTGGAATTGAAAATAATTTAAAAATATTTAAAAAATATTAATTTAAAATAAATAAAAATTAATTTTTTAAAAAAATATTTTTAAAATATAAAAACAAACATAAAGAGAACAGAAAGAAAAACGGTTCAAGACAGAACAATAATGTTAACGCGTGGACCAAGTTGTTGCAACAAAATTCCAGTACACGCTTGGGAAATGGTGCTATCGTGAGCCATCGCTTGATGTTGATTGTTTCTGAAAGCAAGAGCACAGAGTGAAGAACGGTCAAGAGAACAATAATGTTAGCGCGTGGACCCAGTTACCGTTAGCCATGGCTTGATCTTGATTGTTTCTGAAAGCACTTGCGAGCAATCTTGTTTTTTCAATGCTGCCACTTAGCTAGTGGAGTACTGTAGCTTTTCCACATGTCATGAGTCTCCACCGCATCGATAATGTTAGCGCGTGGATCCAGTTGTTGCAACTTGCAATCACCACGAAATTACCACTCCAAATTCCTTGTTTTTTCTCTGTATATTATTAGAAAAACTGTCATTGACTGATTTAATTACAAAGTATTTGTAAGAAAGCAAAAAAAAAAAAAATAGAGTTTTTTAATTTATAAAATTATAATTTTTAATTGTAAAAAAAATTCAATTATTTTTAAAATATAAAAGTTTAATAATATTGAATAAAAATAAATAAATTTTTAAACTAAATAAAAATAACAGGAAAAAATATTTATTATCCTAAAAAATTTATATTAAAATCTTAATTTATCACATGAAGTGAGTCTACATGCTAAAATAAAAACAATTAAACAAAAATTCCATGCAATACAATTAATAATTGGATAGTATATTTTTAAACTAAATTGAGGTTTTTGAGTTACCTTTAAACATAACATGATTTTAATAGGTGCACTATATATCTTTTGAATTTATTAGAAGTAACGTGTAATGTAAGGTACGAACCTAGCATTATGTAATTCTAATACCATACAAAAAAAAAAAGAATTTTGACTAGAAAAATTATAATACTACAAATATATTAAAGTTTTTTTTCTAAAATAAAAATGAATATTTTTTGTTGGCATCAAATAATTTAAAATGAGAATTACAGAGCAGAGGGTTTAAGCAAATATTAAAAGAGAAGGTTTTGTGTAATTACTAGATAATTGAAATCATCACTAATCTCCTTTGTTCATTTTCTTTTTTTATTACCCCTACCATGCACAATACTTCATGTCAACGTTTGACACTGCTTTAATAGCAACGACCATGAAATTACAACTCTAAATTTATTCTTTAGCAATTATATAATGCTCGCTCTTTGACAGTCATTGCATTTCTAATAATTTGCAAGAAAACATACTTTCTAGTATATAAATTCTTTCTCTGAAAAGGGCTTGAGAAAACCCTAAGGCTCCGTTTGTTTGCAGGAAAGTGAATTCCTTTTGAAAAGTGAATTTCGGGGAAAGTGAATTCCGGGAAAGTATTTTTCGATGTTTGGTAGTGTTATGGAAAATGAACTGGAAAACACTTTCCAGTGTTTGGTTGTGTTATGGAAAATGAACTGGAAAATAATTTATTAATGAATTAATTTTTTTTTTCAAGTTTATCTAATATATATAAAATATTTAATCACTTACAATAAAAAAAAATGAAATCTAAAAAGTATAATGATGAATTTTTTTTTATTATATCCTATATTCATACATAGCTTATTTTATAAAATATAACTATATATATCATATCATATTATAGAGAAATAAGGTTGTGAAATATTTTTTACGTAAAACATATTAATATTTTTTTTTCAATTTTAAAAGCTTAAAATAATTATTTTTTTTTCATATGAAAAAAGCCAAATTAGTTTATGGTAAGAGTTATATATTTGGGTTTTTTTTTCATATAAAGAATTTTTTAAAAGATAAATACATACAAAAATATTTTTATGGGTTTTTTGGATAAATATTTTTTTTGTACGGGTAAAGACAATTATCTCTTTAATATATATCAAATAAACATCAAGATATAAATATAAATATCTAACATCAAAGATAGTCATGCATAAATATTAAGTTTCGATGTCATAAACATACATATTAGTTCAAATTACAAACATAAACATGCTAGACCGAATTAAACAAGTAAACATACTCGTTAAATAAAAAACATAGTCTGAACCCAAATTTTAAACATAGTCAAACCATATTAACAAGCAGGCCTGTAGCAGTGTCGGTTCACAAAATTTTGAACCCAAATTTTCCTCAAATTAGCATTTTTTGCCATAAATGCTTTTGCCAACATCTCATTTTGGACCAAATGATCAAATGCATCCCCAAGAGTGATCTCATCAAAGCCTTCAATTTTCATCACTTCCGTATACAGCGCATTAACATCAAGTTGATTTTTGCTAAGACTTTGAATTGCAAATGCTACATCTCCAATCTGTTTAGACAACTTTTCAATACCATCATCTTCATACATGCGATTTCTCTTCCTATGTTGTCTCTTTTGTGTACTAGAGGAAGATGTTTCTTTTCCCTTATAACTTTCTTCATATTCACCTTCATTTTCAATTGAAATTGATTGCTTTTCAGTGTTCTCTTCCAAGTTGACATCAGCATATGATTTCGCATAATTTCCGATTGCCATGTCTTTTCCAACAACAATTGTCATTGCCTCGTACATATCAAGTTTTTTGTTGAGAAACTTGTCATGATTGGGATGTGCCTGTTCATAAAGTTTAGAATATGCAATTTTTTAGTTCATTGTATAACATTTTAGAAACAAAAGTAAATATAAAAATTACAAAGAGTATAATATTTATCATACCTTTATTTCTTCATCATATACATCTTTCGAAACTGTAATCATCTTCAAACAATCATCCCAGCCAAAACCACTTTTATTTTTAAGTTTGGTTATTATTCCCCATTCTTTTTTCACAGTCTTGAGATGATTTTCCACATGCTTAGGCTCGCATTGGACGTTGAACTTTTGACTGATTTATGTAGCCACCTTAACAAAAGATTCTACTTTAAAGGTGGAAAAAGGTTTGCTTCCTTTAAGTGCCTCCTCAGCTAATATCTCAAGCAACATGTGAGACATAGGCTTAGACCATGTGAAGTGCTTGTCCTTGCATTTTTCATTCTGCGTGGAACTCATTTCTACAAAAAAGAAATTACAAATTTATACAAAATAAAATCATACAACATTTAGATTTAATAAATTTCATATAAAAACTACAATTAATAATTAAAAGAGAAATTATAATAAAGTCAATATCTACTCCAAATACATAACAAAGATAATACAAACTTAAGCAATACATAATAAAAACAAACACATAATTAACACTCAATTAATTGTTTCTTTGAGTGTTATAGTCATTCCACATGGTTGATGCAATCATTTCTCTTTTTGTTATCCACTCCCTATTCTCTTCCCTTTCCTCCCATTGACTTAAGTTGATTGTTCGTCTAATTGGTTCACTATCCGAACATATTTCTTCCATAATAAAGTCATAAGGATCAACCCCCATTATATGATTATGAATAATACAACATGCAAGTACAACATCTACTTGTGTTTCATAGGACCAAAAAGATTTTCCATCAATTGATCTAAAACGACTCTTCAAAATACCAAACCCTCGCTCAATAGCGGTTCTCAATGAAGAGTGTCGAAGATTAAATAGCTCCTTTTCATTTTCTGGTCCACGTTCTGTAAACTCGTTCAAGTGATATCGAACTCCACGAAAAGGAGAAATGATTCCTTTTCGAATACCATAACCAGCATCACCAAGATAATATTTCCCTACAAATTAAAAAAAATAAAGCCTATTACTATCTTTATCTGATAAGACATTTTATATGTTTATTGCATATAATACATACTTTATTATATACCTTCTGGAATTTTTAGACCATTAGATCTTGATAATGCATCACCTAAAACCCGTGAATCATGGGCACTTCCTTCCCAGCCAGCTAAAACATATATAAACTTCAAATCAAAAGTTATAGCTGCTAAAACATTTTGTGTTGTTCCTTCTTTTCGTCCTCGAAACTTTCCTTGAATCTCAAAAGGAACATTTGCAGGAACATGGGTACCATCAATTGCTCCCACACAATCCTATATAAACATGAAAAAATAATTTATAACATTTTCTTCTGAATGTAATTAATTAATTCATAAAAATATTGGTATTGTTTTCATACCTTAAAATAAGGATAGAATCTTCTATTATTCATTATCTCAGCTGGAACTGTATCCTTCGGATCTTTAATAAGGTGTTTGTATAACTTTAGAATTGCTTTTAAAACAATTCTAAAATAACGATGGATAGTTTCAACAGACCTATAGTATACACCACTAATAACCCGAAATCTTTGGTTTTGGCCTACAATTTGTAAGAACACAATTACTTGCTCCCTAATAGACACATTTTGAGTTGATCGTAATAGGTTACGACTTGTGAGAACATCACACAATCTATATAATACAACAGGTTTCATACGAATTTGTTCAACGCAATGTCGATCACCTCGATTCAAAATGCTGTCAATATAGAATTCTCGTTGAGCAATTGCATTTATACGTGGTTCTCTTGGTATATAAATTCTATTTCTTTCTTCTTCAATAATAGCTACCCTTGTAGCTATCACAGTTACAGCTGCTCCCATGCATGCTGCATTAATTATCTTACTATCCATAACATGAAAGTGTAGTTTTCTGATAATAAAACCTAAAAATGTAGGGAAATAAATATTAAAAGAAGCATATAAAATACTTACACAATCAATACAATAAATTATAGGAATCTCTTTATTAAATCATCAAAATATCAGAGTATATTTCCAAATACTATTACTACAGTTTATATATATATATATATATAGAAACAACTAAATAGAAAAAAATATTATTTTTAAAATAAAAAACTAGAAAAGCCTGATAATATTATTGAATGAAAAATAAAATAGAAATTTAATTAATTAAAAGTTAAAAAATACTGTGCAACTGTTACGTATAAATTCTAAAGTTAAGGAGTTTTTTGTGCTTGGTAAAATACGTCACACTAAAATTAATAAATAATAACACAAAAATTAATAAATAATAACACAAGAAAGGACCAAAGTTAATAAATAATAGCATGCACGAAACTTCATGATACCCATGTTTTCCACGTTTTACACTGCTTTAATAGATTGTTACAGAGAGAAGAATGGTTAAAGAGAGAAGAATAATGGAAGGGAATCAAAATCTTTGCTTGATTTTCTGTTGTGTTTTTGGCACATTGATCAACAATAGCTTGGAAGACTTTGATAGCAGAGGAAGAAAAATAATAGCAGGAACCTTTTCGCCTCAATAATGTTAACGCGTGGACCCAGTTGTTGTGGAAACTTTGCATAAGAAAAATGATAGCAGTGACCTTTTCTGCCTAATAATTTGCAAGAGAGAATTCTTTCTATGAATAGAAAAAAACTATTATTTTTTAAATAAAAACAACTATATAGAAAAATTATTACTTTTTAGGTAGAAAAACCTCATGATATTGAATAAAAAAATAAAATAGAAAAATTATTCTTTTCAAGTAGAAAAAAAAATATAAAAGTTTAATAATATTGAATAGAAATAAATAAAATTTCTAAACTAAATAAAAATAACAGAGAAAAATATTTATTATCCTAAAAATTCTTTTATTAAAATCTTAATTTGTCACATGAACTGAGTTTATGTTGGAAACTAGTTGTTTTTGTTAGAAAACAACTCTTGTGTTTCAGGAGTCAGCAAGTTAGTTGTTAGTGCAAGTCAGTATAGTTTGTTAGTGCTGACTATGACTCAGTCATTGGTTTGTAATTTTTCTGTTTTTCTATTACCACAATCTTCGGCTAAGAAGATGTGGTTTGTTTTTCCCTGATTCCAAGTTGTAATGGCTGTTTAAGCCAAAGAAACATTACTGAAAATAAAGTTTATTTTCACAGTTAAATTGTGCAAGATCTTTGATATTATAATAATTGATATAAGAGCCTCTTAACAAGACCTGATTGTAAATACAAGAGTGAAAAGAAAGATTTGAGTGTTTCTTTAAAATGATAGAAGGAAGGAGCCACAACTATGTGCCTAAATTTGTGGGATACTATGATCATTAGGCTGAACTGATGGAGAATTTGCTTTGTTCCAAAGAGTATTGGAATGTTGTAGATCGTGGCATTGGTGGATGTGGCATGTCATTATTTAATTTTTGATCTATGTTTTGATAAATTTTTTCTTTTAAAAAAAGAATTTACATGTGGTGATAACATAGAATATCAGGGTCAATATTAAGGAAACAATATATCAAAGAGATAATTGTTGAATCATATATAATTAATGCAATATAAAATATCAAAAATATATGATTTGATTCGTACTGATTATAAAAAATAATTATTGTAATATAAAATATCATATATACTGGATTAATTTATTGGTGCTAGTTATAAAAAACAATTTCTATAATAATTATTGTAATATTTTTTTAAATAGCACGTATATAGATTTTTTTTATATAAGCGAAACTCCAGCATATGTACTGGAGGGGTAAAATATTCACATGGGAGCAATTTTTTAGAAAAGAGGAGCCAAACACAAAAAACTCAAACCTAAACCAGTTTTTCTTCCTAGGCCGTCGGACACCAGCCTCCCTTCCCCCTCTCCTAGCCAACAAAAGGCAGTCGCTCATCCTCTCTTCTTCTTACACAGAGCCCCGTCTCTTCCCCCATCTCTCCTCCAAAACGCAGCATAAATAAACTTTATTTTAATAGTATGTTTGATATTTTTTTAAAAAAATCTTATAGATATTATATGGGTTGGCAACCCATTTCTTATTAAATTTTAAATTTTATTTGTTTAAAAATATATTTTTATGTTTTTTAATTATTTTAATGTGATAATATCACAAATAAATAAATAAAATTTTTCTAACTTTTACTACATCTGACTTGCTTTGACTCGAAATTCGTGGTGCTCTCTCCTGCAAATGAATAGAGAGCATATCCTTTCTCTCTCTCCTATATAAAGAATACAATTAGAAATTTTCTTTTTCTTTTTTATTACCCCTTCATGCACGAAACTTTATGCCAATTGTTAGATACTAAAAACAGCAAGAACTGTATCAAATCCCATGAATATATATATATATATATATATATATATAAACAGAATTTTGACTAGAAAAATTCTATCAAATTCTCTACTTTATTACTCTTTCATTTTCTTCTCTTTTTTAACATATCTTTTCAAATTGTTTAGAAAACTTTTATATCAATCAATATATACCTGTTTTCAACGTTTTACACTGCTTTAATCGTCAAAAAAAAAAAAATAGATGCTATAAAACAAGATATATACAATTTAATTTGAGTGTAATAGATATTATATGTCAAAATATTTTTGAAATATATTAAATATTACTTTTTTTTAAAAATAATTTTAATATCATATATTAGAACAATAAATAGTAATAATAATTTAAAACAATAAAAAATTTCAAAATCTTTTAAAAATATAATTTTACTGGACTCCAAAACACACCTATGCTCCCTCAGCAACCACCACGAAATTACCACTCTAAATTACAGCTCAATAATTTATTTTAGCAATTATTGCTTGCTCTTTGATAGTTATTGCTTTGTTAATAATTTGCAAGAAACTTTCTCAATTTCCTTATATTTTCTTTTTATCATGGAAACTTTAAGTCACTTCTGCGCCTACCACGAAATTACCGACAAGTAATTGTGTTAATTTAAGCCATTATTCAAAATAACAAAAAATAAGGTTTGTTGAGGCTTTTCTTGGAACCTTATTCTGGGATTAATTAGCGAAAATAAGAAAATTCTGGGCAAATTATACAAAATTTATTATTAATAATCAATATTTATTCTTCATCATCAATATTGAATAATGGCTTATTTTCTAGTATAAAAATAAATAAATTGAAGTTTTTCAATTACCTTTAAACATATCATAGTTTTGGACGGTACATCTTTTGATTTTATTAAAAAAAACATGTAATGTAAATTATAAAAATATATTTTTTTCTGATATACATAGTAATAATAAATTAGATGATAGTAACTAGAAAATAGGAATTAGTTTGATAAGTTGAACTCCATGATCAGTGGAGATATCAAGTTTCTTTTATATAATATTATAGTTTTATTGATGAAGTGAGACGAGTTTAAATTTTATAATTTTTACACTTATACTATACTATAGGAATGCGGTTATGCGAAAAAAACAAAAAAAAAAAAGTTTAGTGATAACTGCTTTAGCCCAGGAACCCTTCATGGTTGCCACAGGTTAATTATTTAATCTCTTGCTCATTGCCTGCAGCTAAGCTTCGGCAGCCACCAAGTTGCTATTAAGGTAAGTTCTTCCTTTCCAAGCTAAGCGTAGGCATCTTTGGCTACATTTACTTATTCCCTGTTATTTGTAAAGCTTATAACTTAGTTCAAGTCAATAAAAGCTTAGCAGTTTGATACAAAAGCTCATGGCCAAGTTAGAGATATTTGTTTTGGATGTAATAAATATTCATATTAGGACATAATATTCATCTTTCAAATCCATAATTCAATTGATCATATAAATAAATTTTTTTTAAAAAAAAAAACAAAAAGGAAACATCTTTCTTGTTCCCTTTCCCTTCTTTACACGGCCTAGTACTCAATGAAAAAGCAAACACCCCATTTGATTTTCAATCAGTATGAGAGTGAAAATGAGAGAGAGGTACAAGTTTGTTTCTATCTAAGAAAGCAAGAAGCTCCCACTAATGCATGTTCTCCACAAACTACCCCCAAATCCGTCACTACAGCTCAAGTAGCTTTGAGTCATTAATTCCAACAAATATGAATTGAATTCAAAGGAATAAATCATTAAATGCGGAGTTGGTGTTCTCGTGTTTGTGGTGCTGATAAATGTAAGAACAATCAAAGAGATGAAATAGGAAAAATCCATGTATCTATCCTTTATCCTGCTGTTAATTTTTTAAAGACGCGTAGCAGGTGTTTGATAAAATTCCTCAACTTAAAAAAAAAAAAAAAAAAAAACCATGTTTAGAATGCTTGAGTCCTTTACGAGTGGAAAGTGGGAACTATCCACTTTCCCATTCTCCACTGAGCGTGAAAGAGGGAACTACTGTGAGAGCTTTATGCCACTTTCTATCTTAGATGTAATGGCTTCGGCAAAAAGAAACAAATAAAAGTTAGTGTTCGCACTGCTTTAGCCCAAGAGTCTTTCATGGTTGCCTTGAATTGATTGACAGGAAGAAGTCTGAATGTTTTTAGAAAGAAGCAGCCTTCAAGCTTTTCAAAACCAATCTCTGTATCTATTAACAAAAACTCTAAATCGCGAGTACTAGACACAATTAATTATGTTTTTTGTAATTATTAGATAATTGAAATCATCACTAACTCCTTTGTTCATTTTCATCTTTTTTTATTACCCTTAGCATGATACACAGAAAAGAAGAAGGGTTCAAGAGAGAACAATAATGGAGGGGAATCAAAATCTTTGTTTGATTTTATGCTGTGTTTTTGGTACATTGATCAACAATAGCATGGAAGAGCTTGATAGCAATAACCTTTTCGACCTCAATAATTAATGTTAACGCGTGGATCCAGTTGTTGTGGAAACTTTGCAAAGGATCTGCAGGAAGAAAAATGAAATTTGTTTGGTTGTTTGGATTAATTTTGGTATAATTTAAGAAAGTAAGTCCTTTAATCAAATTTTAGATTGACCATCCACAATGTGTTAAAAGTAAATGTTAATTTATAAAATAATATCCTTACTGCGCTATAAAGCTGATATTGCTGTTGATAGCTTTTGCTGAGTTGATCTCTTCGGTTTATCTCTATCATTCTGGGCAAAAGATGATTTTCACGCAGTTATAGCTCGTTATGGCTGTTTGATGGGAATTGATAATTCTAAAAGCACTTTTACATATTTGACAGCAGCAAGGGAAGGGTGTTAATCTGCAGAACTCGGAAGGAGAATAGTATATATTAACCATGTTGTTTCATTGTCAGGGAAAGCACTTATTTCTTTAATGTATGTTTCCGGAGATAATTGCGGGGGGATATGTTTTGGCAGCTAATGCAATTCACAATGACCTTGGTCCTTGAGATCTTTACTTATTTTGGTTTTGGTCACCAAACTTCATTTGTTTTCAATTACATCCTTGCAAGTTCTATTAACACGGTTCTATTTGTTGTTATCCACTTCGATTTTCATGTTCTTGCATATACCATATATCTTTAAATATTCCTACATTGAATTAGAAATCAATTTTTTTTAACCCTCCTAACCCAGTTGCTATTATAACTAGTTCTCCACCTGCATGTTCTTCCTTCTCAAACGTGGCATCGGTCTTTAGCTACACTTACTTAGTCCCTGTTATTTATAAAGCTTCTAATTTAATTCAAGTCAATAAAAGCTTAGCAGTTTGATACAAAAGCTCATGGCCAAGTAAGAGATATTTATTTTGGATGTAACAAATATTCATATTGGAACATAATATTCATCTCTCAAATTCCTAATCCAGTTGATCATATAAATAATTGAATAAAAACTCAAGATTGTCGAGCAAAGTAAATAAATTAATTAACCGGGATTACTAAAGGAGTTATTTGCTAGGATTGAGTTATATAACAGTTTCGTAGAATATTAGTGGAATAATGTTTTTAATATTTAAAAATTAAAAAAATACGGTGTAGCTGTTTTGTATATATTGTAAAGTAAAAGCACAGAGAGAAGAACGGTCCAAGACAGAACAATAATAAAGGACCTCAATAATGTTAACGTGTGGGACCCAGCTGTTGCATCCACTAATGTTCCAGCTCAATATTTACCAGTACTACACGCTTGAGAAATTTCCTTGCTTTTTTCCCTCTACGTACTGCTACCTTTTACCTTTTATAATTATGATTATTGCATTGCTAATAATTTGCAAGAAAGATGATGAACTTTTTTTAGTGAATTAAGTTCAATTAGAGAAAATCTTGTGCAAATTATACAAAATCCTGCTTTAAGTTCTTGGAAGCTCGCTCTGGGATTAATTAGCAAGAATAAGAAAATTTTGTGCAAATTATATAAAATTTATTATTAATCTTCGATATGATATTTATTATAGGTCATCAATATTGAATAATTATTTATTTTCTAGCATAAACTATGTTTGAAATAAAATTGATAAAAGACATGATTACACAATTATTGATTGATGGGATTGTATATAAAAATAATTAAATTGAGATTTTTTAATTATTTTTAAACATATCTTGATTTTAATCGTAAACAATACATCATGTAAATTACAAAAAAAAAATATTTATTTTTCTGGTATATATATAGTAATAAAAAATTAAATGATAGTAACAAGAAAATAGGAATTAGATTGAATAAATGATACACGTTCCTGTCATGATATATCTAGGAAGAAATTCAAAGAATAGAACAAAGTCAAGTATTCTTAAAAAAAAAAAGAAAAATAAAAAAGAAAACACATAAAGAAATAAAATATGTGTAATGAATATAAAAGATGGATGAAAATATTAGAATAAGAAAGAGATATAGAATCTGTTTATAAGATTTCTAAAAACTTAATTACAATTACATTATAATTTCTTCCCTAAAATTATTCAAAATATAGTATTAGAATTACATAATGCTACGTTTTAATATATAATTAAAGAGTCTCTACTAAACC
Organism: Populus davidiana; assembly: GCA_030145905.1. Classification (NCBI taxonomy): domain Eukaryota; kingdom Viridiplantae; phylum Streptophyta; class Magnoliopsida; order Malpighiales; family Salicaceae; genus Populus; species Populus davidiana. Next base: position 1,730,700 of record CM057807.1, on the reverse strand, counting down.
AAATAATAAAATATTGTATAACTCTCTTTTCGATGAATTGTTAACGGAGGAGGGACTCTTTTGGGTCCCTGTCTTGGCTGATATTATTTGATTAGTCCATTTATAGGTTGACTCTACTATTCCTGCCTTGCATTGACAGTAAATTTCACTAGAAATTTCAAGTAATTTACACAAGAAATTTCCTGGTGATAAACCTAGAATCTGATTTTCAACTTTCGTAGGCACTAAAGTCCCAAACTTCAAGAATTTCAGAATATCAATTCAACCGTACTCCAAAGAACATTCATAAAAAACACTCATACTCCAATATCAGCAACGACCACGAAAGTTACCACACTAATAATTTGCAAGGAAACATACTTTAAACTATAAGAGTCTGTTTGATATTTTTCCAACTTTTACTATTTTACTTCATAGTTTCAATAATTGTTTTTTCATTACATATTCTTTCCAACGTGTAATAATTCGGAACCACTCGCAATAAATAAAGCCAGCAAAGGCAGATGTGTTTGTCTATATATACATGAACTGCTGATTCGATTTGAACACCCCATTTCTCCGATTCAATAACTTCAGTTGCAAAACTTCTCTCTCCGATTCAATAACTTCATAGCTAACTCTTTGTTATACAGAGGTATAGCTAACTCTTCTTTGCTTCTTTCTTGTTTTAATTTCATGTCTTTCCCAATAACAAAATTGTGAAAGCTTTGTTTGTTTTATGTTTAACTTCAGTTGTTCTTGTCTTATGCTTTCTCATTATTAAGCTTAAATTGCTAATTGATTGTTCCTTCAATTCTGCAGCTGAAATGGCAGAGCCAGAGTCTTCTCGTTCTATACCAGAAGGGGACTATGATGTCTTCTTGAGCTTTAGAGGAGAAGATATTCGCAAGACGTTTACTGGTCATCTATATGCTGCCTTAGTCCAAGCAGGAATCCACACTTTTCTAGATGATGTTGAACTTCCTAGAGGAGAAGAAATCTCCGAGCATCTTCTCAAGGCAATTCGAGAATCAAAGATATCCATAGTTGCCTTCTCAAAAGGATATGCTTCTTCTAGATGGTGTCTCAATGAACTTGTAGAGATTCTGAAGTGCAAAAGGAAGAAACCTGGTCAGATTGCTCTTCCTATATTCTATGACATTGATCCTTCAGATGTGAGAAAACAGAATGGCAGTTTTGCAGAAGCATTTGTTAAACATGAAGAGCGTTTTGAAGAGAAGTTGGTGAAGGAGTGGAGAAAAGCTCTTGAGGAGGCTGGAAATCTATCTGGATGGAATCTCAATGATATGGCAAATGGGTATGCCTCTTATTCAAATTTATGGAGTCAATATACTTTACATTTTTCAATGTGAAACAATAAAATGCTTAATTGACTCGCTATCAATTTCTGGCTTTTGTCTATGAGCAGACATGAAGCAAAATTTATCAAAGAGATTATCAAGGATGTGCTGAATAAATTAGATCCCAAGTACTTAGATGTTCCTGAGCACCTCGTAGGTATGGATCGGCTTGCTCGCAATATTTTTGACTTTCGAAGTACTGCAACAGATGATGTACGCATTGTGGGCATACATGGGATGCCAGGAATAGGAAAGACGACTCTAGCAAAAGTTGTATTTAATCAACTCTTCAAAGGATTCGAGGGAAGCTGTTTTCTTTCGGATATCAATGAAACATCAAAACAATTCAATGGTCTGGCTCGTTTACAAAAGCAACTTCTTAAAGATATTTTAAAACAGGATGTTGCAAACTTCGATTGTGCTGCTAGAGGAAAGGTTCTGATCAAAGAGCGACTTCGTCACAAAAGAGTTCTTGTTGTTGCTGATGATGTGGCTCATCTGGACCAGCTAAATGCCTTGATGGGAGATCGAAGTTGGTTTGGTCCTGGAAGTAGAGTAATTATCACAACAAGAGATTCAAGTTTACTTCGTGAAGCAGATCAAAGATATCCGATCAAAGAACTGGAACCAGATGAGGCCCTTCAGCTTTTCAGCTGGCATGCCTTTAAGGAAACCAAGCCAACAGAAGATTATATTGATCTATCGAAGGATGTAGTTGATTACTGTAGGGGACTTCCTTTGGCTCTTGAGGTTACGGGTGCTTCTCTGTCCAGGAAAAACAGAGATGTTTGGAAATCTGTAATTGACAAGCTGAGAAGAATTCCAAACCACGGTATTCAAGGAAATCTTAGAATAAGTTTTGACGCACTGGACGGTGAAGAACTACGAAATGCATTCCTTGATATCGCTTGCTTCTTTATTGATAGAAAGAAAGAGTACGTCGCAAAAGTGCTAGGAGCCCGTTGCGGTTACAATCCAGAAGTTGATTTGGAAACTCTCCGTGAAAGGTCTCTGATTAAAGTATTGGGAGAGACGGTAACCATGCATGATCTATTACGAGACATGGGAAGGGAGGTCGTTCGTGAATTGTCTCCAAAAGAACCTGGACAGAGGACCAGAATTTGGAATCAGGAGGATGCATGGAATGTGCTTGAGCAGCAGAAGGTAAGAGCTCAATGCATACATGAAAGCATAGTCAAACTTATTACAAATAATTGTATGAAAGTTGTATTGATTTTTTTTTTTAGGGTACGGATGCTGTAGAGGGTCTTGCACTGGATGTCAGAGCATCAAAAGCTAAAAAACTAAGCACAGGATCATTTGCAGAAATGAAATGCTTAAATTTACTCCAAATCAATGGAGTACATCTCACCGGATCCTTCAAACTGCTTTCTAAAGAGTTGATGTGGATTTGTTGGCATGAATGTTCTTTGAAATATTTTCCATCTGATTTTACCTTGGACAATCTAGCTGTTCTTGATATGCAGTACAGTAACCTCAAAGAACTATGGAAGGGAAAAAAGGTGAGAAACATGCTGCAATCCCCAAAATTTTTATATTTACATGTTAGACTTCTTATGATTAATTTTAATTATTTTATGCTCTATTATAACAGATTCTCAACAGGTTAAAACTCCTCAATCTCAGTCATTCTCAGAACCTTATTAAAACACCAAACTTGCACAGTTCAAGTCTAGAGAAACTACTTTTAAAAGGTTGCTCGAGTTTAGTTGAGGTGCATCAATCAATTGGAAATTTGACGAGTCTTGATTTCTTGAATCTGGAGGGATGTTGGAGGCTGAAGTATCTCCCTGAAAGCATTGACAATATAAAATCTCTTGAAATTTTGAATATTTCTGGGTGTTCACAACTGGAGAAATTGCCAGAACGCATGGGTGACATGGAATCCTTAACTAAGCTGCTAGCCGATGGGATTGAAAATGAGCATTTTCTCTCTTCAATTGGACAATTAAAGCATGTTAGAAGGTTATCATTGCGTGGATACAGCTCGGCCCCACCAAGTTGTTCTTTGATTACAGCAAGTGTTTCGAATTTGAAACGTTGGCTACCAACATATTTTATTAAATGGATATCAGTGAAACGTCTTGAGCTTTCTAATGGTGGTTTGTCTGATCGCGCAATTAACTGTGTTGATTTCAGTGGTTTGTCCACTCTAGAAGTATTGGATCTAAGTGGAAACAAATTCTCTAGCCTGCCTTCTGGGATCGGCTTCCTTCCCAAGCTATGGTGCTTGGATGTTAAGACATGTGAATATCTTGTATCAGTCTCAGATCTTCCCCCAAGTTTATGGCGTTTGGGTGCATCTTATTGCAAATCATTGGAAAGAATAAGAATACCAATCGAGCCAAAAAACAAACTATGTATAAGTCTATATGGAAGTCATTTGCTAGAAGAGATTCAGGGCATCGAAGGTCTAAGTAATAGTTCTTGGATAATTCATGTTATTGACTGCAGTCATTCACCAAATAAATTATCGAAGAGCGTTTTTGAGGTACTATTTCTTTCGGTCTCTCTTTCACATAAAAATAAACACACACAATTGGCACATACATTGATTAGTGTCTAAAATCGCAGCATTCCTTGAAATTAATATGTATACAGGCAATTATTATTATTATTATTATTATTTTATTTTAAAAAATAAATATCATCTTTAATAATATTTTCTTATTTTTCTTATTTAATCTAAAAAATTAAATATTATCTTTAATAATATTTTTTTATTAAATATTTAAAGTCTGATTGGTTTTATTTTTTATTTCTTGATTTAATGATAATATATTTATACAGGCAATGTGCAACGGTCGTCACCTGTATCGTATTGACCACTTTTACAATATTTCCTCCTTTCCTGGGGAGATGCCAAATTGGATGAGCTACAGTGGAGAAGGATGCTCATTGTCATTCCATATACCTCCAGTCTTCCATGGCTTAGTTCTTTGGGCTGTCCATTCAAATTGGATTATTATTATTATAAGAAATAAAAGCAACGGAAGAATATTGTTAAAAGATAAACGAGCACCGACAGGAAATCTATCTATGCAAGGATGGATAAGATACATAAGTAGAAGTGAAATGGCAATGAAAGATTATTGTGCAGATGACGAATTGGAACTGTACATTTATTCAGAGCCTGATGAGTATGGAGTGCGCAACGGTCTTTCATTCTACCCCGTACACGTTAAAGAATGTGGGGTTCATGTGATCGCAGGGAAGTTAGATTCATTTGAAGAGTCGGAAGTGGGAAAAGATACAGTGATGCCATCACCATCGCCATATCATCTGCTTCCTCATCCCTGTTGGGGTTCAATCACAGCGTCTACACCTAAGCAATGGAGTGACTTTTTATTTGCGAAGCTACAAGGACATAGCCTCCATTTATGGCTTGATGGTAAGAACAAATATTTCCTTTAGTTATTTTTATTCTATTATATTTAATTTATGAGATTAAATATTATCTTTAATGATTTTATTATTATTATTTAATCTAAAAAATTAAATATCGTCTTTAATAAAAAAAACATATTAAATATTTAAGGCTTTTTGGTAAGAATACATATTTCCTTTAGTTATTTCTATTTTATTCTATTTAATTTAAGAGATTAAATATCATCTTTAATTATTACATTTTTCTTATTTAATCTAAAAAATTAAACATTATCTTTAACAATAATTTTTATTAAATATTTAGATTTTCTTATTTAATCTAAAAAATTAAATATTATCTTTGACAATATTTTTTATTAAATATCTAGAGTCTGCTTGGTTTTATTTTTTTTCTTGATTTTATGATAATATTTTTCTTATTTAATATAAAAAATAAATATTATCTTTAATAATTAGATCTATCGAATATCACTCAAAAAAATAAATTATATCTTTAATAATTATTTTTTGAAAAACAAAAAGCCAACAATCACTAACATATTTTATTAAAATCACTTTAGTTTATTTAGGAAATATTGAAAACTGATTTTTGTTTTTTTACATTTAAATAAAAAATTGAATAATGTTTTTATATTTTATTTCAAATTCAATATTTTAAAACAAAAATGAAAACAAAATGATATTAACCTTTTTTATTATAAAGTAAGTTTCTTAATTAAAAGTGAAGGGGATTTGTTTGTAATAACAAAATGCATATATAATCATGCACGGTTAACTTTATTTCCAAACTTGAAAGTTATATTGAATTTGATGGTTTTTCAGGGGATGAAGAGTATAAATGGATGTGAGAGCACAAGATTATTTTACATAGAAATGCTTGAAGTTACTCCAAATTAGTACGGTACTTCTATCTGATGTATTGATATGTATTTAAATTGTTGGCTTGAATATCATTTTCCAAGCTTGGAAGTTTTATTGAATACTCTTTGAAATCTTTTCCATCCGTTTTTATACTGGAGAACCTAGTTGTTAATTATTATCCATGATGTAATTTATATTTTCAAGTTATAAATTTTGATGAATATTTTTTCATTTTTTTCCTCACTTCAACATATGAAAATCCTTGATGTTAGTTAGAAATAAATTGGTTTTCTAGGAAGAGATTATTGATTGGAAACAAGAGCAAAAGAAAAAAGCAAACACTCCATTCGATTTTCATTCAGTATGAGAGTGAGAAAGAGAGAGGCCAAGTGGGTCCTTGAATATTTTCTTTTTTTTTGTCTCGCTCACTGGGGCAAACCATTTTTTTATCTCGTACACCTTAAAGAATGTAGGGTCCCTGCAATTAAAAAATGTACGTTGTCGAGGAGAAGAAACACATAATTAGCACTCCAAATTAATATATATATATATATATATATATATATATAATTATACTCCCTCATCAACTACCTCGAAATTACCTCAATACCAATACGCGCTTGAGAAATTTCCTTGCTTTTTTTTCCTGCATGTGTTACATTTTTATCTTTTATAATTATAATTATTGCATTGCTAATAATTTGCAAGCAAGCATAGCTTGAAAAAACCCTAAGCATAGTATATAATCTCTTATAGGAATCTCTTTATTATATCATTAAAATATCAAAGTCTGTTTCCAAAGACTATGACTACAGTTTATATATATAGAAACAACCAAATATAAAAATTATTTTAAAATATCAAAGTCTGTTTCCAAAGACTATGACTACAGTTTATATATAGAAACAACCAAATATAAAAATTATTTTTTAAAAATAGAAAAAACAGAAGAGCTTGATAATATTTTAAAAAAATCTACACAACACAATTAATTATATTAAATTAAGCATGCTCGAGATTGTTCAAATTATTAATTAATTATAATTAACTTTATGTCTTCAAAAGAAACAAAAGGGAAGGACAAAATTATCTATCCCATAACGATAGACCTAGCCCTCTTTCCAAACCAATCCCTTGGTAAATAGAATGATGGTCCCATAAATTGTTTTTTTTTTCTTCCAGCCTGCCAGGCAGTTTGGTCTCCCTCACTGGACCACTTCAGAATGGGAATCACACTAGGAAATTTAAAAGTAGTTCGAAGTATTATTAAAGCCTATCAAAATGAAACTGATAATAATATAGTTGGGATTTTAAAAAAAAATTGATAAAAACCATATATAAAGAAATTTGAAACCAAGTAATCTTTAAAAAACCAAAATAAAACATGCCATGAAAACAAATTTAAAATAAAAAAAATACTTGAAAATAAAATTAATTCAACCATTTCTTCATAAAAGAAACAGTAATTGGGTATTACTTTATAGTAAAAAAGTACAATAATGCAAAAAAAAAAAAAAAAGTTTTAGGATGTTGATTTTATTATTTGTTAGGTATAACTATGTAATCTAATACGTTGATGTGGAAAATAGCACTAAGTTTTTTGTCAACTGTGTAATCTAATATTCATCTCTCAAATCGCTAATCCAATTGATCATATAAATAATTGTTTTAATTAATAACTATAAGAAACAAACTCCCTTGCTAGTTCATTACTTAAATAAAAACTCATGATTGTCGAGCAAAGTAAATAAATTACTTAGCCGGGATCACCAGAGGAGTTATTTGCCAAAGATTGAGTTATATAACAGTTTATAAATCATGCTATAATCTCCATCGCTAAACAAACTAGGATAAGACGGGATTAAATTTAGTTTTAGGATATATTTGAGAATATGATTGAACCATGCTTTTAAAAATGTTTTTAGATTGTTTTGATATATTAATGTTAAAAATAAAATTTTAAAAATATTATTTTAATATATTTATAATAAAAAAAAATAATTTAAAAAATAATTTCCACCATACTCTCAAACAATTTAAAAATTTTCAAATAAATGGATTGATGTAGATGACACTCTCTAGTCAGTTTTGAGAATTTTGAATCCAAACAAGTGAATTTATATTTATAATAAAAAAAATTCATGTATATATTAGTTGGCAGCAGTTATCATTCGGCCCTTGCCACCCACGAAATCCCTTCATCCTGCTATTAATTTTTTAATGACGCGTATCAGGTGTTTGATAAAATTCCTCAACTGGAAAAGAAAAAAAGCCATGTTTAGAATGCTTTAGTCCTTTACGAGTGGAAAGTGGGAACTATCCTCTTTCCCATTCTCCACTGAGCGTGAAAAGAAGTCTGAATGTTTTTAGAAAGAAACAGCCTTCATTGCTTTTCAAAACCAATCTCTGAATCAAAATCTTTGTTACTTCGACTTCAGTAATGTTAGCGCGTGGACCCAGTTATTGTGGAAACTTTGCAAAGGATCTCGAGGAAGAAAAATGATTGCATTGCTAATAATTTGCAAGAGAGAATTCTTTCACTGAATAGAAAAAAATATTATTTTTAAAATAACAAGAAGTAAATTTAAAATTAGTATTTTTTAAATAAAAAAAACTAGAAATTCCTGATAATATTGAATAAAAAATAAAAAATAAAAATTATTCTTTTCAAGTAGAAAAAAATATATAAGTTTAATAATACTGAATAGAAATAAATAAAATTTCTATCCCAAAAATTCTTATATCAAAATCTCATTTATCATATTTTATTGATAAATAATAAAAAACATGACATACAATTACACTATATTTGAAATAAAATTGATAAAAGACATGACATACAATTAATGATGGGATGGTATATAAAAATAATTAAATTGAGATTTTTTAATTATCTTTAAACGTAATCAGTGGACAATACTGTTAAATAATATATTTATTTTATTTTATTAAAAAAAAAAAACCATGTTTAGAATGTTTTAGTCCTTTTCGAGTGGAAAGTGGTGTGAAAGTGGGAAGTACTATGAGAGCTTTATGCCACTTTCTATCTTAGACGTAACTTTTTGGATGAATTGTTAAGTAGGGAGTAGGGACTGTTTGGGGTCCTGACAAGGCTGATTTTATTTGAATATATTATTTGATTAGTGTTGACTCTACTATTGCTGCATTGACGGGAAATTTCAGTATTCCATATCCTTGCTTTACTCTGCAGCTGACTTCTCTGTCCCATTGCTACCATTTCATAGCTAACTCTTTGTTATATTTAACTTACTCTTCTTTGCTTCTTTGCTTCTTTGCTTCTTTGCTTCTTGTTCGTAACGATAACTTGAAAGCCTTACGTTCAGATAGATAATCATTGACCAGTTCATCCTATATCATTCTATTTAATTTACAAATGCAGAAAGAAAAACGCAAGCAATCCAAAGATGAAGAAAACAATTCATCCTCGCGAAAGAGAAGAAAAGCTGACCTCAGTAAGCCTATATAGAGAATACAATTAACATCATTTCAATATCATAGCTTTTGGAATTTCATAGCTAACTCTTTGTTATATTGCTCCATTGGTAATTGACTGTGCCTTGATTTCTGCAGCTGCCATGACAGAGCCAGAGTCTTCTCGATCTAGACCAGAAGGGGCCTATGATGTCTTCTTGAGTTTTAGAGGAGAAGACACTCGCAAGACATTTACAGATCATCTATATACTGCCTTGGTCCAAGCAGGAATCCACACTTTTCGAGATGATGATGAACTTCCGAGAGGAGAAGAAATCTCCCATCATCTCCTCAGGGCAATTCAAGAATCAAAGATGTCCATAGTTGTCTTCTCAAAAGGATATGCTTCTTCTAGATGGTGTCTCAATGAACTTGTAGAAATTCTTAAGTGCAAAAACAGGAAAACCGGTCAGATTGTTCTTCCTATATTCTATGACATTGATCCTTCATATGTGAGAAAACAGAATGGCAGTTTTGCAGAAGCATTTGTTAAACATGAAGAGTGTTTTGAAGAGAAGTTGGTGAAGGAGTGGAGAAAGGCTCTTGAGGAGGCTGGAAATCTATCTGGATGGAATCTCAATGACATGGCAAATGGGTATGCCTTTTCTCTCTAAATTTCACTTGCAGACGTTTATGGAGTAATTTTACATTACATTTTTCAATGTGAAGTAACAAAATATTTCTTTTTAGCATACTTAATTGACTTGCTATCGATGACTTGCTTTTTTTTCTATGAGCAGGCAAGAAGCAAAATTTATCAAAGGAATTATCAAGGATGTGTTGAATAAATTAGATCCCAAGTACTTATATGTTCCTGAGCACCTAGTAGGTATGGATCAGCTAGCTCACGATATTTTTGACTTTCTAAGTACTGCAACAGATGATGTACGCATTGTGGGCATACATGGGATGCCAGGAATAGGAAAGACAATTATAGCAGAAGTTGTATTTAATCAACTCTGCAATGGATTCGAGGGAAGCTGCTTTCTTTCGGATATCAATGAAAAATCAAAACAATCCAATGGTCTGGCTCGTTTACAAAAGCAACTTCTTAAAGATATTTTAAAACAAGATGTTGCTAACATCAATTTTGTAGATAGAGGAAAGGTTCTGATCAAAGAACGGCTTTGTCGCAAAAGAGTTCTTGTTGTTGCTGATGATGTGGCTCATCTGGACCAGCTCAATGCATTGATGGGAGATCGAAGTTGGTTTGGTCCCAGAAGTAGAGTAATTATTACAACAAGAGATTCAAATCTTCTTCGTGAAGCAGATCAAACATATCAGATCGAAGAATTGAAACCAGACGAAGCCCTTCAGCTTTTCAGTTGGCATGCCTTTAAGGACTCCAAGCCAGCAAAAGATTATAATGAGCTTTCGAAGAAAGCCGTTGGTTACTGTGGAGGACTTCCTTTAGCTCTTCAGGTTATAGGAGCTCTTCTGTACGGGATAAACAGAGGTGAATGGGAAAGTAAAATTGACAACTTGAGCAGAATTCCAGAAAACGATATTCAAGGAAAGCTTCTAATAAGTTATCACGCACTTGATGGTGAACTACAAAGAGCATTCCTTGATATTGCATGCTTCTTTATTGGTATAGAGAAAGAATACGTCGCAAAAGTGCTAGGAGCCCGTTGCCGTTACAATCCAGATGTTGTTTTGGAAAAACTCCGTGAAAGGTCTCTGATTCAATTTCATGGGTGTATAATTAAAGATGAAAGGTGGTTACTTGGAAGGACGGTAACCATGCATGATCTATTACGAGACATGGGAAGGGAGGTCGTCTGTAAAGCGTCTCCCTTGCATCTTGGAAAAAGGACCAGAATTTGGAATAAAGACGATGCATGGAATGTACTTGACCACCAGAAGGTAAGAGCTCAATGCATACACGAAAGCATATATAGTCATGCGTATTTTCTAGTCACACTTATTACAAATAATTGTATGAAAGTTGTATTGTTTTTTTTTTTAGGGTACAGATGTTGTAGAGGGTCTTGCACTGGATGTCAGAGCATTAAAAGCTAAATCACTTAGCGCAGGATCATTTGCAGAAATGAAATGCTTAAATTTACTCCAAATCAATGGAGTACATCTCACCGGATCCTTCAAACTGCTTTCTAAAGAGTTGATGTGGATTTGTTGGCATGAATGTCCTTTGAAATATTTTCCATCTGATTTTACCTTGGACAATCTAGCTGTTCTTGATATGCAGTACAATAACCTCAAAGAACTATGGAAGGAAAAAAAGGTACGAAACATGCTACAATTCCCAAAAATTTTCCAGTTTGTAATTTATATTTACATGTTATGACTTTCTATGATTAATTTTCATTATTTTTCTCTCTATTATAACAGATTCTCGACAAGCTTAAAATTCTTAATCTCAGTCATTCTCAGCATCTTATTAAAACACCAGACTTGCACAGTTCAAGTCTAGAGAAACTAATTCTGAAAGGTTGCTCGAGTTTAGTTGAGGTGCATCAATCAATTGAAAATTTAACGAGCCTCATTTTCTTGAATCTAGAGGGATGTTGGAGCTGAAGAATCTCCCTGAAAGCATTGGCAATGTAAAGTCTCTTGAAACTCTGAATATTTCTGGGTGTTCACAACTTGAGAAATTGCCAGAACACATGGGTGATATGGAATTCTTAACTAAGCTGTTAGTCGATGGGATTGAAAATGAGCAATTGCTCTCTTCAATTGGACAAATAAAGCATGTCAGAAGGTTATCATTGCGTGGAGACAGTTCGACGCCACCAAGTTCTTCTTTGATTTCAACAGGTGTTTTGAATTGGAAACGTTGGCTGCCAGCATCTTTCATTGAATGGATATCAGTGAAACGTCTTGAGCTTTTGTTTGGTGGTTTATCTGATCGCGCAATTAACTGTGTTGATTTCAGTGGTTTGTCCGCTCTAAAATATTTGGATCTAACAGGAAACAAATTCTCCAGCCTGCCTTCTGGGATCAGCTTCCTTCCCGAGCTATATTCCTTGCGTGTTGATGCATGTGAATATCTTGTATCAATCCCAGATCTTCCCTCAAGTTTATGTGAGTTGATTGCATGTAATTGCAAATCATTGAAAAGAGTAAGCCTCCCAACAGAATATATATCGTTAGAACTACATGAAAGTTATTCGTTAGAAGAGATTTAGGGCATCGAATGTCTAAGTAATAGTTTCTGGTGTACGAGTGTTGATGTTTACAATCACTCACCAAATAAATTACAGAAGAGCGTTGTTGAGGTACTATTTCTTTTGGTCTCTCTTTCGCACAAAAATAAACACACACAATTGGCACATATATTGATTAATGTCTAAAATCTCAGCATTCCTTGAAATCAATACGCATACATGCAATAATCATTATTTTTCTTATTTTATTTTAAAAAACAAATATCATATTTAATAATATTTTTTATTTTTCTTATTGAATCTAAAAAATTAAATATTATATTTAATAATATTTTTTATTAAATATTTAAATTCCGATTGGTTTTATTTTTTATTTCTTGATTTAATGATAATATATTTATACAGGCAATGTGCATTGGTCGTCACCGGTATTGTATTGCACCCATTCCTGGTGAGGTGCCAAATTGGATGAGCTACAGGGGAGAAGGATGCTCATTGTCATTCCATATACCTCCAGTCTTCCTAGGCTTAGTTTTTTGGTTTGTCCATCCACTTGAGAAGGATTATTATTATGACGACAATTATGACATTATTATTATTCTAAGAAATAAAAGCAACGGTATTCAATTGTTTGAAGAAAAGGAACCAGCACTTGAGGGATTGTTAAGATACATAAATAGAAGTGAAATGGCAATGGAAGATTACTGTACAGATGACGAATTGGAACTATACTTTTATTCAGAGCCAACAGAGAAAGCGGTGCGCCACAGAGAATGTGGGGTCCATGTGATTGCAGAGAAGTTAGATTCATTTGAAGAGTGGGAAGTGGGAAAACATACAGTGATGCCATCACCATCGCCATATCATCTGCTTCTTCATCCCACTTGTGGTTCAATCAAAGTGTCTACACCTAAGCAATGGAGTGACTTTTTATCTGCGAAGCTGCAAGGACTTAGCCTCGATTTAATGTATATTGGTAAGAACAAATATTTCATTTAGTTATTTTTATTATATTCTATTTAATTTATTTGATTAAATATTATCTTTAATTATTTCATTATTATTATTATTTAATTTAAAAAATTAAATATCATATTTAATAAAAAAATATATTAAATATTTAAGGCTTTTTGGTAAGAATACATATTTCCTTTAGTTATTTTTATTTTATTCTATTTAATTTAAGAGATTAAATTTTATCTTTAATTATTTTATTTTTCTTATTTAATCTAAAAAATTAAATATTATCTTTAACAATATTTTTTATTAAATATTTAGAGTCTGCTTGGTTTTATTTTTTTTCTTGATTTTATGATAATATTTTTCTTATTTAATATAAAAAATAAATATTATCTTTAATAATTAGATCTATCGAATATCACTTAAAAAAAAGATTATAACTTTAATAATTATTTTTTGAAAAACAAAAAGCCAACAATCACTAACATTTTTTTATTAAAATCACTTTAGTTTATTTAGAAAATATTAAAAACTGATTTTTGTTTTTTTACATTAAAATAAAAAATTTAATAATATTTTTATATTTTATTTCAAACTCGATTTTTTGAAAACAAAAATGAAAAAGATGTTATATTAACCTTTTTATATATATAAATTAAGTTTTTTAATTAAAAGTGATGGGGATTTGTTTGTAATAACAAAATGCTGCTCGTTTAACTTTCTTTTCAAATTTGAAAGTTCTATTGAATTTGATGGTTTTTTAGCGGACTAATATTTGGGATGGCCGTGAGAGCACAAGATTATTTTGCAAAGAGAAGCTTGAAGGTACCGATATCTGACAAGTTGAATTTGAAGATCATTTTACAATTTTATAATCTTGGAAGTTCTATTGAATGCTCTTTGTAATCTTTTCCATCTGATTTGAAATTGGACAACCTAGTTATTATTATCCATGATGTAATTTATATTTTCAAGTTACAAATTTTGATGAATATTGTTTCATTTTTTTCCTCACTTTCAAAAGATGAAAATCCTTGATGTTAGTTAAAAATAAATTGATTCTCTACGAAGAGATTATTGATTGGGATATAGTATTTGAGTTGGTTTTTCATTATTTAATGTTTTAATTTAAAATAATTTATGAAAATTATCGATACATAAGAAAGTTCTGAGAGCATCCTTAATTAGTCTAATAAGTAAAGTGTTGTTAGTTTTGACTATAAGATCTTGCTATGTATTATTGCATGATTTTTACTATTTTTTTGCATTTCTTCTTTTCTATATACACCTTTTGTTTTTCTTGCCCGTTTGTCATTAGCTTCATGGCACCATCACCAATTAATAATAAATTTGGGACTATTATTAAACAAAGAAAAAACATCAAACTTGCATTGCTCAAACCTAAAGAAACTCTATGACAATAATCTAATTTAAAAAATAATTAATTTATCCTTATAGTTTTAGAAAATAGTATTTAATCTTTATGTTTTCATATTCATCTATGATTTAATGTGTTGATTGAAATTGACAATTGAGTTTACTCGCATATTGTTATATTGGTTTTGAGTTCAAATAAACGTTTAAAAAGAGAATTTTTCATGAATACAACCCTTCATGTATTTAATATGAATGATGAGAGATTTTAATTCTTGTGAATGCTTTCATTTATATAGTAAAGATTTTATGTGATTTCTTGTTTTTTTTTCTTAATTGGATTACCTTTGTCTTTTGTTTCAAGTAAAATTCTAGTATATTGTCATAACCTAATTTTTGAACAAATAATAAAAATTAAATATAATTGACAATGAGGTTAAGACAATAAATTTTGAAGTTTGGAGATGTAATTTGAGAGTTAATTGATCAATTTTGAAAGAATTAAAAGTTATAAATTTAATTAAGGGTCAAATTGGACAATCCACAAATTAAGGACTGTTTTGTAAATAGTGTTATAATTTAGAGACTTAATTGAAATTACTCCAAAAGGGCAAGATTAAAAGAATTAATTAAGGACCAAATTGAATATCCAGGAATTAAGGACTGTTTTGTAAACAGTGTACCAGCTTAGGGATTTAATTGAAATTAATCAAAAAAGGGACAAAATTAAAAGAAGCTTTAATTGTTTAGGGGTCTAATTGCCGAATTTCCAAAGTCCAGGGGTCAAATTGAAAATGTCTGTGGCTGCTTGAAACGTCGCCGTTACTGTTGGAATCCATTGCTGCCGAAACGTCGCCGTTGCTGGTGGAACAGCCGTGTTCGTCTTCTGCATCCCGATTCAACAGGCTGAAGATCTGCAACGAAGTTGATCCAATCGTGGACCATGTCTATCGCCCACGATCTCGTCGGGGAAGAGAAGAGTCCTGCAAAGACAGGACTTGTTAAAAGAGAGGGGCTGGGGAGTCTATAAAAGGAAGCAGAAAACCTAGTCGCCGAAAAAAAAAAAAACCCAGAAAAAGCAGAGTTAAGAACAAAGAGGAAGCAAGAAATCAACCCAGAAAAGCAAGAAATC
Organism: Populus davidiana; assembly: GCA_030145905.1. Taxonomy (NCBI): domain Eukaryota; kingdom Viridiplantae; phylum Streptophyta; class Magnoliopsida; order Malpighiales; family Salicaceae; genus Populus; species Populus davidiana. The sequence goes on along the minus strand of CM057807.1, from coordinate 1,715,005 downwards.
AGACCAGAAAAATAGAGAAAACAAAACACAACCCAAAAATACTGAGTCAAAAGGAAAATCAACCCAAAAAAACCGAGAAAAACCCCAGAAAAACAGAGCAATTAAACCAGAAAATCCAGAGAAAAACAGAACAAGCAAAACCCAGACTTGTCTTTGTCCATGGATTCAAGCGTGAATAGGCAGAACTGAAAAGAACAAGCAAAACCCAGACTTGTCTTTGTCCACGGATTCAAGCAGAATAGGCAAACTGAAAAGAACAAGAAAACAAAGGGGAGTGGGTTTGAAAATAAAAAGGAGGAGAAGGACGTTCTTCGGCCGGAGCTAGAATCATCACGTCGTCTGCTTCCCCATCGCTGTCTTCATCCAGATACATTCAAGCTATCGGTGGACTATGGCAAGACTTATCTTCTTCGCCTAATTAACGCTGCCCTTCAAGACATTCTCTTTTTCTCCATCACCTTCATCTTCGTCTCCAATAGTTACAGAGTCAGGAAGAACAACACGCCCTCAGCTCCATCCTGCTCCCAGCACCAGCCTCCAAAACCAGGGGAAGAAGCTTGGAAAACGAAAGGAGGAACAACACGGCCTCGCCTCCATCCTGCTCACAGGTAAGTATTTCTAGTTTTTGCAAAATAATTCCTCCAGTACTGTGCAATTGAGATTTAATTAACGGTGACTGTAGTCAGCGTGCGTGAACAATTCACTAACGCATAAATTAAGAGGTAGAAAAAAATAAAAAAGAAAAATAAAAAAGAGGTAGAGAACGTCCAAAAATAAACAATTCACAATTCACCAACCCCAAAAATATACATGCTGGGCACGGTCTAGCCCAGCCCAGAAAAAAAACAGAAAAATAAAAAAGAGGTAGAGAAAAATAAAAAAAAAATAAAAAATTGTGTATGCATAAATAAAAATAATATAAATTTATTGGTTTATTCACTAACGCCAGAGTTAGGAATAAAAATACCGGTTTAAATTTATACTATTTTTATTCATTGTATTTTATTTCATTTGGATGAATAAAAATAATGTAAATTTATTGGTTTATTCACTTACGCCAGAGTTAGGAATAAAAATACCGGTTTAAATTTATATTATTTTTATTCGTTGTATTTTATTTTATTTTAGCTAGAAAAATAAAAAATATGTGCATGCGTAAAAATGAATGTGGTATTATTTATTTATTCACTGGCGCCAGAGTCGGGAATAAAAAAAACATTTGATTTAAATTTATTTTTTTTAGCTACGTAATATTTATCAACGCCAGAGTTGGAAATATTCGTAGTTAATATTCACTGGCACCAGAGTCAGGAATATTGTAAGAAAATTTTCATAACATAAAAAATAAACATTTAGCAAATTAAGACGAAACTAGCAATGCAGTCTGCCTCAGGCAGGACGTTTAAGGGGTGATAATATCTTCCCTTTTACGTAACCAGTCCCGAACCATAGAATCTCTGTTGACCAGTTAGGGTTCCTAGTGACCATAATACTAGGTGGCGACTCCTTAAACAAGATCATTCCCCATCAAAGAATAGGATGCCAGAAATCCGTTCTTTCCAAATAAATTTTTTTTTAAGGCTGCCGCGATGTCGGGAGCGACATATATAACACTAAATTAAGAATTAAAGGTCTAATTAAATGAAATACAACTTTAAAGACTACATCAACCACATTTCATATGCTCAACTCTCAGCAAATTGAAATTTCAAGGCCAGTTATATCTTGAAAACACAATCTCAATAATCATAATGTGAGGAGTGATTTCTTTTCTATTTTTTTTTCTTTGGATCAGAAGGGTCTTATTGAATTATTATTTGTTAGGTAACTAACATTTGTTGATGTGAAAAATAGCACTAAGGTTTTGGCATTGCCATAGGTAACTAACATTTGTTTATCTTCTTGGCATTGTTCAAAGGAACGCAAAAATACATTCCAAGTGTGAAAGTGTATTATTGTCATAAAGTTTTTCAAACTTCCAATATAGAGAGTGAAATAAAGAGCAAAAAGAAAACATCTTTCTTGTTTCCTTCCCCTTCTTTACATGGCTTACTCCATGAAAAAAGCAAACCCCCTATTTGATTTTCAATCAGTATGAGAGTGAGAAAGAGAGATGCCAAGGTGGTCCTTGAATATTTTGTTCTTTTTTGTCTTGCTCACTGGAGCAAACCATTTTTTTCAAAATTTTGAATAGCATGCCATCAACAAAAATTTTGTTCAATCTCAATCTCACATTGTCTGTAGAAGTATTTACTTTTGACTGTACACTTTGTTATTTTCCAATCCCTCCCCAGTTTTGCAACCATTTCTCTACTTTCTATGCTCTTGGCTTGCTAAAAACTAAAGAAAACACATTGCTCTAGTTGCCTGCCTTCACTCTTCAGATTGCTCAACAAATCTCTTGAGACCTTCTCCATAGTTAGCACACCACATAATGGCTACTCTAAAAAATTTAGCCATAAACATTAAACACCTTAAGCAATCAACGTCCCTTCCTTCATAATATGCATCGCTCGTAAATCTTTCTTTTGGGATGTCGTCGGGAGTTTAATTTCCGAGTGTAAAAATTATGTATAAATTTCCATTCTTTCCTTCCATCCATTACTTGTCCTCTATGAAGATTCTATGTATGAAATCTCGGAATTTTTTCAAGTATAACTTGGGATCAACAACTGAGATAGACATGGGATCCACTTGTAAGGACTTGTATGCATGCTCTAGCTTTTTGCTGATATCATAATCCTGGAGGATGTCAATGATACCAAAGTGAAGAACTACATCGAAGATCTCATTACCATTATGTGAAGGTGTTGAATTGTTACTTCCACCCCCCATGCACTAATCCATTTCAGTAGTCCTCATTACACTCTCGGCTCTTGCAAGCACATTTGCCCCCAGCCGGATGAATGGCCCCCTGGAACAGATTTCATATGAGTACTACAAGCATGCAACGCCAGATAAAATCTTGACATTGCATATCACTCAATAACCAAAATTCAAAGTAACAAAACAAAGAACAAAATGTGATAACAATGACAATGATCACTCAACCATAGCCGAATCTTATGCTTTGAAGACACTTTTCATCATTAATTTTCCTTTTCACATTGATTTTCAATGTTCCGGGTAGATAAAATAGCATTGATTTACATCCATGGTTTTAAGGCATCATTATTGGCAAAAACATTGTAGGACAGAGCAAACTTAAAGATCAATGCTTTAGTTGTCAATCACATTAATAATTTATATTTGATCGTCTAAAAGGGCCTAGACTCGGACCAGTTAAAAGTTTGTTTTTATCTAAGAAAGCAAGAAGGTCTCCGCTAATGCATGTTCTCCACAAACTACCCCTAATTTCGCAACTACAGCCCAAGTAGCTTTGAGTCATTCCAACAAATAGGAATTGAATTCAAAGGAATAAATCATTAATTAAATGCAGGGCTCCAATGTGGGAAAGGGAAAATGATTCACTATTAAAAAAAGAAAAGCTCAAACAAATATTATAGCTTCACTTTTTGTGAATTATATCTCAAATTTTATTGGTTGGATGATTTATTGATATTTTAAGAAAGTAGTCTTCATTGCTTTTCAAAACCATATTATGGGTCCATAGGCAACTAATGTTAAACATGTGGCACATGCCTCGTAGAAAAGAAGATGCCACACCACTTCAGGGCCCCAACATTTAGACTTTTGATGGCAACCAAAGCTAAATTTAAAAACAGGACCATCTGAGAAGCCGACAGACAACAACAGGTCAAAGATCCAATTTCCAAAAATAGACTATGTATCATGTAGTTTAACATCTCTTAGCATAATCTTTGCGATAATCATCTATACTTGACGATTCATATCTTTCATCACAGTTCTCTGTCACCAGTTCACATACACACATTCCCAAAAAAGAGATAGCATGGAAAAATGTCTTTGCTTGTCGTAAAAAATACAAGGGCTAAAACCTAACATAAGGAAAATAGATTTGGGAAAAGGAAAGCAGAAACAAAGCAAGGCACTAACAATTAGGAGGGGCAAAAACATGAATTTAGAAAAGGAAAATACATACCGGCCTTCCATGACCCAATCCATATTGGGCAGCAAATGATAACCCCACATCGATGTTTCCTCATGATGTGAATTTCTTTTTTCTGATATAGAAACACAAAACCAAATTACCTCAAGGTCGATTGTTGTAAATTTTTAAGGTAGCAGAATTACAGGATAAAAGAAATTTACCAAAATGCTTGTCATTTGGCGACATCATCTCCTCACTAGAGTAATCATCACATAAGTGAAGACCAATTAGAAGACTATAATCCATAATTCTCTCTGCTTCTAAGAATTCACAGTCCCTATAAATTTGACTGAGAAAGAAAAGAACAGAAGACAAACACATGTTAACCTCTCAAGATTAATGCTTCACCAAAGAACAAGATAAAGGATGCAAAACTTGGAACAAAATGAAAAAAGTGCAATGCTGTGGAATCTACCTAATGAGTTCATTAAACCATGACCGTTCCAGGCAAAATACAAAGTTTAGATCGAGGTCCTTAAGTGTGGTTGTTTCATAAATTTCACCATCAAGCTTGTCAGTCGTGCGTCCATGAGAAGAGCCTTTCAAGTCAAAGCGTTTATGGATACGGTACTCGGAACAAAACAGGTTTCCCATTACAACAAAACGAGTCTGGAATTACATTGCATTGTGAACATTAATTAGAATATGATTATACATTATGTAGAAAGAACATCTCAATGAAAACTGCACCGTCGTGATTATACCTTTCGACCTCCCACTGGTTTAACACAATGTACACCAAAGAACTTCGTTACCAAGGAGTTCTTGTACTGGCAAACATGTTGGTAGTAACTTGGAAGAATCTTAATAAGAACCTGAATATGGTTCACAATAGGTTGTGAAATGTATCCACATGATAAAAATTAAAAATAAGTGTCTAAGACTTAAATTGGTATATAGAACCAAATTACTTGCCCTACGTATTGCTACTTGAGTAATAATCACTTTCATACATTTGCTGCTTTGTAACATGTTGAATTGCGAATTTAGGGTAGCTAAATTACTAACCTTGACGTTAGATTTTTTCACAGTTTTGATTATGAAACAATCATCTTGAGTTAGATAAAAGAAGCTTCCACTCTTCCCAGGGGAAGAAAATTCTCTAACTGTATCACTTCCACAAATCACTAGCATGTAATTCACTGGATCTATTGCAAACAATTCCCTCAGATATCTAAACACCAAACAAACCAACCACCACCATAACATAGGAAATCAGAGACAGATTCAATATCTCCTTTCTTGGACATTCAATAGAAGATTAAAAATGAAGTAATAAAGCATTATATGTTCCAAAAATTCGCAAAAAATAAATAAAAATTCCTCAAAATAATACCTGAAGAACATGGGACAGTAATCCTTCCATCTGAAATCCACAAATTGATGTGGAAGCCTAAACTTTGATCCTTCCGGTGGAAACCTTGTCCAGAACTTTTCTTTAGGATCAAAATCACTGTCTTAGTTCCCTCATTATTGCATCATGCTTCCCCACAGAATGCCTACAAAAAAAAAAAAGGAGACAAATTATTAATCCAAACTCTATAAAATCCCACCAAAAAACCCCCCATATTGACCAGTAAGGGAGTACCTGATACCCAGTTGAAGATTAAGCATCAAATCATAATTCTTGTGCCCTTTAGAAATCGTTTGTCCTTGTTTCTTATTAACCTCACCATCAACAGAACTACAAGGACTTCTACCTGGTTGCAGCAGCTGCTGCTGCACATTACCCTCACATCCACCTTCATTATCATCATTACCATCTCTATAAAACATAGAAGCCTCCACGTTATCAACAATATCACAGGTAATATCACCAGCCTCCCCATCCAACTCCTAAATACAAATCCGAGGAAAATTCCCATCCACTGATGACCTCTTCCTCCCTCCCCCAGCCCCAACTACTGGATCCAATGCCACCCTTTTAAAATCCTCTCCACCACCACCAAGAACTCTCCCATTCACATTCCCACTACCAAATGTAAAAATTCCTTTCCCTTTAGGCACCCCATTTTCCCAGTACCCTTTGTCGATACACGACGTCGGGCGACGGCTCCGCTCATTTTTGTTTATAAAAACAAAAAAGATTCGTTTAATTAGGGGAAATGAAAATTTTATTGGAGTCGCCATCTAGTAATTTGAGGGAACTAGAAATCCCAAATTAGACACTGGTCCCAGATATTCGGGTACTGGATTAGTTATGATTAAGGGAAGGTAGACACCACCCTTAAAACATCCTTTCAAAAGAAAGGTTACCCTTACTTGTGTGTTTTTTTATTTGTTTCAAATGATATTATATTTTGAGTTTATTTGCAATTTTATTATTTTTTTTTATGGTTAACGTCGGTCCCTAAAAAAATAGGAGACACGTTAAAAATGACATCAGTCCCTAAAAATAGGAGACTTGTCTAAAATATTGACGTTTAACCCTAAAAAGGAGAAGTACGTCTGAGTTACAAAAAAACAAAATTATGGACATAATCCATATTTGTTTGGTATTTAAACTTTTTTTATTTGACATCGGTCCTTTTTATAAAAAGAGACGTGTCGACAAAACAATATTTGTTTATAAAAACAAATATTTTAATATCGTTGAGATATGGCTATAACTATATTTAAAAATTGGACTTTGGACCCACGAATGATGACATAATAGGATGGGTGTTGGATCCGCGTTGTTATTCTTTTTTTGTTTTATTTTTTATCTTACAACATGCAAGAAAATTTATATACAAAATAAAAAAAAAAATTAGCAATCTAAAAAATTTACATGAGTGACACAGTATAGGTAAAAGACTGAAATACCCTCGGATTTCTTGAAAAATTACGAAAATGCCACTGGCGGCGCGTGTGTCTCACGCGCTGTCACTGTTGACGATGGCGAAATTTTCCGGCGAGATTTCTGGCCAACCGATGGTCGGTTCTGATAGATCTGAGGTCGAGGATTCTGTTGGTAGTGGTCTCGACGGCCGTTGATGGCTGACGAGGGAGAATCGACGACTTGAAGCTTCGGTGGCCGGCGAGGATCGCGGCCTTTTTCCGGCCAGATGAGGCGGCGAAAACGGTTACAAACGCCGGGGTTTTGCTTTACACCAGTGGATCAACCTTTCTGCGGTGGTTCGGAGGCAGGAGGCGGCCGGAAAGTGGAGATCGGATGAGAGAGAGGACGTCGCCGGCGAGAGGAGAGAGAAGCTCTGAGTCACGCTATGGTGTGGACGCGTGCACGATACACCTGTACTGCCAAACTCTATACACCGTTGGATCTCGGATGAATAGATCGGATGGCTGTGATTGGCTTGATCTGAGGTCGATCGGACGGTCTGGATGAGTCTGGGTTTAAATCCGGTGTGACGCGGTGCACCGAAATCTCGGTACACCGAAATCTCGGTACACCGGATGACGTGGCTTAACGGGATTAAATCTTGGATTATTTCAATGGCTGAGATGAGTTGGGATATATTTGGTATTTTTTAAATTGTTTTTTTTTTTTAACAATATCCTACTCGTGTGAATAAAAACTAAAAAAACTGAGTACAGTAACAATTTTTTCTCTTCTTCTCTGTATTTCTCCTCCCGTCCCTCTCTTTTTTTTTCTTTTTCTTTTTTCCTGCCCCCCTCTCGTGGCTATTTATACCCACGGGACAAAAACCATTAAATTCTATTTTATTATATATAATAAAAAATAATGCACACAACTACCATAATTTTGTTTTATTATATATAATAATAAATATTGCACACAACTACCATAATTTTGTTTTATTATATATAATAATAAATATTTACATGGATAAAACTAAAAATTCAAATCAGCATTAGAAAAATCCCGTTTCAACCGCCAAAAAATGAAATACCAAAAAAAACATTTGATGGGTATCGACCCGATGAACCGGGTTTTGGTCGAAAATGACGGTTTTGACCCAAGACAACCCGAAACTCATTTTTTACCCTGGTCGACATGGTATGACCCGTATTGACCCGGTGAACTCGGTTTTGGTCGAAAATGATGTTTTTGACCCGAAACAGCCCGAAACTCATTTTTTACCCTGGTCGACATGGTATGACCCGTATTGACCCGGTGAAACTCGGTTTTGGTCGAAAATGATGTTTTTGACCCGAAACAGCCCGAAACTCATTTTTTACCCTGGTCAACATGGTATGACTCGTATTGACCCGGTGAACCCGATTTTGGTTGAAAATGATGTTTTTGACCCGAAACAGCCCGAAACTCATTTTTTACCCTGGTCGACATGGTTTGAATGAAGAGATGCGGTTGACTCGAGAGAGAAAAAAAAATATTTTTAAATTTTCAAATTTTTCTTAATGTTTTTTTTTTGATTTTTTGAAAATATATAAAAAAACATGGGTCAAAAATTGGGTAACAACACCCTTCATACCTCTTCCCATTAGCCCAAACCAATACCCCTTTCCCAGATATCACCCCATGTTTCCACTCACCAACATACTCATTCCCATTACACCACCTATACTTCCCTTCCCCATCCTGCAAATTAAACTTCCACAAACCTTGATAAACATCCCCATTGGCGTACCTTGTCTCACCAAAGCCATGCTTTTTATCACTAATCCAATTTCCACTATAAACTTAACCATCTACACCAATAAAAGTATCGTAACCATCCATTCTCCCTTACTTAAACTGACCTTCATAAGTAGCTCCTGATGGCCAAGAAAACTTCCCACCTCCATTAGCCTTCCCTCTCCTCCACTCTTCTTCATACATACACCCCTCACACCATAAATACTTCCCCTTCCCATGTGGCACACCATCCACCAACCCCCCAGCATAAATATCCCCATTGGGTAGCACCTTCTCAACCAAGGAACAACCAGTGTCAATACGAGAAGTGATGGTGGTGGTCATCGCGTCACGCGTGGGAGTCACGCGCCGGTAGTTGGGCTGGGATCGGGTTCTTGTGGTCACTATATGGAACGGTGAAGGGACTAGCAGAGACACATCTTTGCTGTTTTTGGCTTTGATTTTGGTGTTTTCTGATAGTGTGGCCAGAAGGGTCTCTTGAATTTTGCTTTTTATGCCGGTAAATGCACCGACGGAAACATTTCCGGCGACTGTGCTATATTCTTAAACGATTTTCTTGCTCTTTTGTGAGTCAAAAAACAAAAAAAAAATGTAGCTTTCCTGTTGCTTTGAAGAATGGGCGAGAGAAATGGCAGAAAAAACAGTGGAAGGGAAGAGAAAAAGCAGAAGACCAAAGACAGAGAGAGAGGGAATGGGCCGTCTTTTGTTGTTGTTTTTGGTGTCTGTCTAGTCTAGGGAAGCTTGTCAGCAGGCTTTGTTCCAGAGAGGGATCATTTTTTGTGTTTTAAGAAATATAAGGAGTAAAATGGGATTAGGCTTTGGGTATTTTTAGTAAAACCTACACGGTTAAGGTTGGGTAATAAAACAATATTATTTTACTAAAAAAAATCAATAAATTGAGAGTTGGTTAAATAACCCGTGAGCCATTTCAGATTTTATAACGGTGATTTCAGGTGAGTGAGGTATTGTTGAGGAATTTAGGGTTTAGTTGGGGGTATTTTAGGGATATTTGGGAGAAAGGGAAGAAATAATTAAGGTAGGAAGAACATTTCTTGATTTATGTAAATTGATTAATTTAAAGATGGTTTGATTGATAATGCAACCCACAAACATTTGTAGAGTGTAATTGACTAAAAAAAATGAATAAAAGAGATCATGAACAAATCATTCTTTATTATTTAATTGATTTGTCAAAGTTTCTATTTTTATTTTAAAACTTGTTTCAATTGGCTTTTTTTTTGTTTTTTTTAATATTTTAGATATTTTTATAAAAAAAATAAAGTAATTATTATTGTATATATTTAAATTAAACTAGATATGATAATTAACAATCAAATTAAAGTTTATATGATTTTAGTGATTGTATATTTTTTTAAAAAATAGATTAAAAAATGAAAAAAAACATATAAAAATAAAAATACAATTCGTATCAATTTAACGTGGGATATTAATAAGTATATGTGAGTAGTTTAGTTTAATAGATGGAGTACACAATGGTAGGTGTTCCAGGTTTTTTTTTTTTTTTTTATATTCTCTCTTTTTTTCACTTTTTGTGATACTAAATCAAATATATTATTACTAGATATAAAATAATTTATTCATTACTTAATTAATATATTATAAAAAAATTATCTTTTACCAATTTAAGATTTTTATTATTTAAAATTTGAGATGATAATGTAGAATAATTTTGCTTGGACCGACAACATCTCCTGTATATACACAATACTTTTTAATTTTTTTAGTAAGGCAGTGCATCTTAGTTGTACAAGACAATGCATGGTTTATGCAAGCAAAATAATTTGCTTAGACTTTTCTTAAATTCTTCAAACCCTAAACATGATTTTCATCTCAAATTATTCTTTAATGAAGTTGATTAGAATTTGATCAATTTCACCAAGGAAGAGAAAAAAAAAACTATTATTATGCTCCCAATCTCTCCCTCAACTGTAATTATAAAACTTGATTTGATAATCAATTTAAAATAAAATTCAATATTAAAAAAATAAATCTAAATTAATCAGAATTGATTTTATTTTTTAAAAAATACAAAAAATAGTCAATAAATTAAGAATTAAGTTTTATTCTTTATAACTTGGGTTTTTGACCAAATTGAGGTATGTTATTTTTATATATTTTTAATTTATCCTCTAAAGGTTTGAACATTGCTCTGTTTTTTTTTTTTTTTGTATTTTCCATTTTATTTCTCAAATCTATAGTTGTAAATAAATTTCTTTAGCTGGTGTTAAATCTTCTATCCAGACTTTAAACAATGGCATGTGGGAAGAAGACAAGTGAAGTGTCAGTCACTAATTACCATATATACAGAAACTGTCATAATTAATAAGGTATACAGAACCATTATAAAAGCTAATTTTTAATGACAGTTTCCTCGGTGGATGTCCATATAAGAAAGGGCATCAATTAGAATAGGTGTCTTAGTTATAGGTATATGCCCTAACTATTCTTCAAGTATAAATTTACACCATTGTCATTGTAAATATTTTATTTAAAAATGTTTATGGATGGCAATAGATAATAACTTGGCACAAGAACTATGTCACAACTTAAAAATAAGTTTATCCAAGTCAATTTTAAATATTATGAATAACAAAGTTATTAAATCTATTTCAATTCATGATTTAGCCCAAAACCCAATACAATTTTAATTTTAAAACAAAAAATAAGTTTAAGAGAAGAAATTTATTGATTAAATAAGGATAGCAATTTCACCAAATCCAATTGATACCAACTAGAATGGATATTGATTTTTTAGACCTGATAAGGTTTAAGTCAAAATATAAAAAGTCAAGTGTTGGATTGGGTATGGATATTGATTTACTCAACAGAACCCGAAACAAATAAATAACCTTAAATTTTAAAAAAATTACATGTATACCAAGCCAATTATATATTAAATAATTGTAAATTATAGCATTCGAGCTTTGAGTCTAGATTATAAATACTTGATAGGTACTCAAAATCTAATCAAGTTAGTTTTTGGTATAAAAAATTTATACAAAGTCGAACTCGAGTATAAAAAACATGACCAATGAGGATCCATAGCCATCCCTGTAAACAAATGCATGTGTTTCCATGAGAATGAGTTTTCGAAGATGTTCAAAGGGCAAGGAGGGAGAGTGCTTTAACAAATGCTAGAGAACATGCATTGCTGAACTTCTTGCTTGATTTCGCCATGTTATGGAAGCACAAAAACTTCACAATACTGCTTCACACCTCCTTTTCTATGCGATCATGCCATGAACATATGATGACAAGAGGCCTTGCAAGGACATATCAAGGTGATGTTTAATTAATTTTTTTTCTTTTTTTTTTGGCACTTTCCATGGCAGGGAGGTGCCCTTGAGTGCGCGGCATGGTTTGTACATGTACAATACTTCCTATATCTATACAAGTATGTCCTAACTCCTATGTAAGAGATTTCTCTTGTTTTTTTCCATAGTTTTAAGACTCGACCCGGTTTAAGACTCGAGTTTCAAGTTTTGACAAGATTATTGAGTTGGCCGGATTAATTTTTTTTTAAATCAAAACGACATCATTTTAGTAAAAACACAAAAAAAAAATCAACAAGTTTACAGCCGGGACTTGCTGGGTCAACTGGGTCACACCGGGTTTTTTTTTCTTGTTTTTTTCAACCCGGCCTGGTTCCAACCTCTGGTTGACCCACCGGGCCAGACCGGGTTTTAAAACTATGGTTTTTTCTCTCTCTTTTTTAACATCTACAAGGGCTAGCATATGTTAATTTTATTTTATCTAGTGGATATTTGAAGTTATTTGATTTGATTAAATTGGATTTTTTTATCCGATTTAACTAGAGATGGAGACAAAGGTAGACGAGGACTTCAATTGAAGCAAGCCCCAACCCGGCCTCGCCTGATTTATTTACTATTTTTAATATAAATATATTTTAAATATAACACATGATTTATAATTCTTATGTTTAGGATTTTACTGTATAGATTTGAAATTTAAACTTGATTGTTTTATTATTTATAAATTAATTTTTAAACTTTACTTTTTAAATCACTTTCACCCCAAAATTTCCAGCCTCGACCCTCACAATGGCAGGCAACAACCATTGGGTGATGACTAACCTGTTTCAAGATGAGCCACATTGATATGTTAAAAATCAATAGTGGCATTTGCTACTTACTGACAATGTGTAAAAGTGAGCAAATACGCTTTCAATTGCATAATCTTTTTCTTTTCAGAAGCAACCATAAAAAGGCATGTCATATTAGACGTGTATAAATAAAGAATAACAATTGCTTATGGTGCTTCTAGCAGTGACAGAGACACCTTCTCAGAGATAAAGCGAATGCCTTTATCAGGATAATCGGCTTGCAATGTCTTGCAATACCTCATATGTTTCCCCTAGTAGTGGATTGAATGGCTTGCAATGTCTTCCATCAGTAGAGGCATATCCTGATACTGCAAATGCTGCCACATTGAGTGCTCTCATAAGGCTATTACCCTACAAAAAATATGCCAAGATCGTAAGCACATTTATTAAGAGAACAGTATAGGGTGAGAGGGTGATTTGTCCAAAATTCTTCCAAGAAAACTAAAATACTGCACACTTGGCACTGAGAGCACAAGGATTTAGGACCACACTTCCACACACAAGCACAGAGATCAGGCAGCAGCAACAGTCTGATTAATAGTAGTTCACAACAGAGCATTTAAAGCATAACTTCCATCTCCATAGCTTCTTAAGAAATCATGTGATGGCTGTAATAAAACAATAATAGGCGCAAGCAACAAGTCTCTTTGGTGGACACACTAGTTTCAAGTAGGCAAAATCATAACTTTGCTTTTGCAAGACAAGTAAAACTAGCATGGTTTCAAAAATAGTAAACGCTAGTGGCAGGCATACCCCAAAAAGTTTGTAACCAGCAACGGTACATTGACTAAATGACAAGTATGTGGTTTTTTCTAAATCAACTATCAGAAAAGGATAAGAAACAACAAGAAAGGATGAACCTACCATTTTACCAAATTCATAGGCTCGATCTAGAAGGTACGAGTATTCCAAATCCTCAAAACATTTCTGTAAAGAAGAGATGGGCTCATTGAAATAAACTGGAAGACAAACTCTAGTAAGATCCTTCCCGATATTATCTTTAATCATTGACCAAAGACTGACCCCCTTCTCCTTCTCAACTGGGTCAGGCAATTTCTTTCGCCTCATAACACAAGGGTAGTTAGATCCAACAAATTTGATACAGGAATCAATGCCATCTTCAATATCAAGCGGGCCTTCGTCTTCATCAGAATCATATGGTGTTTTCTGAAATTCAGATTCAGCACTTTTAAACGAACTGGATGAAAGAAAATCTTGAGTATCAAGGAATTCATCATCATCTTCATCATCTGTTTCCTCTTCTGCAGCATCATGTCTGTCATGATCATCATCGGAGCCACTTGAACTTCCCTCTACATAAATTCCTCACAAAGAGGGTCGAAAGATAAAGTTAAAATGGATGACACAGTTCAAAAGGAAAACAGAGAAAGAGGCTAAATATTGAAGACACAAGCAAGAGACAGAGCGCGAGAGGCCAGGCGTTGGTTTTCAATTATCCATGAGAAATCAATTAGAAATAGGTATGCATATAAATGAGTTTGATTTAAAACATATATGGCAAATTGTGCTACAGTAACAATGGATGAATATAGCTACTAGTGTAGCAATCAACTTGGGAATTTTGAAGCAGAGAAACTTCAGACAAGGGTAAAGTAACAGGCCACAGGAATTCATCATAAAAGCAGATAGAGATGCCTCATTTAACCCATTCACAGACAGCTCATCATTCGCATACAAGGCGCCATGCAAGGCAGCTGAAAGTATTTCATAGCATCCATTTTCAGAACAAAGGAACTTCTAACTAAGCAAAACTATAATTCAACCAAACAAAAGTTAACTATAGAATCCATGGCTGGTCCTCCAAACATTTCTTCTTACATATAATCAGTTGCTAAAACAAATAAACATGCACTAATCTTGCATTCAAATTTCAATCTAACATGAAGGATTAACAAACACGTCAGATTTAATTATTCCATAACCCACTATTAATCTATCATCATCACACATAATTTATGTAAGATTATCTTTTATCTTTGACAATTATTGCATTGCTAATAATTTACAAGAAAACAAACTTTCTTAATTTCCTTTTTTTTTTTTTATTATGTTAGTAGATGTTAGATGCTGTTTGTTTTTGTGTTTTAAAAATATTTTAAAAAAAATTGAGATTTTTTTATTTTTTTATTTACTTTAAATTAATATTTTTAGATTAATTTAATACGTTAATTTTAAAAATATTTAAAAATAATTTGATGGTCTTTAAATAAAGTTTTTTTAGAAAATCATGACCCATCACTGGGTATCGAAAAAACAATTATGGTTGATTTAGCCTCATCTTCTCTGCTTGTAAAATATTTGGGGCAGATTATGGACTTAATCGAGCAATTACCACTCGAAATTCCTAGCAATTTACAAAGGAAATTTCCTTGTTCTTTCTCTATACATTATTAGAAAAACTGTCATTGACTGATTTAATTGCAAAGTCTTTGTAAGAAAGCTAAAAGAATTAGAGTTTTTTTTAAAAAAAAATATAGAGAGAGAAATAAAAAATAAAAATTAAAAAAGGAGCAAAAGGAAACAACCCCCATCTTTCTTGTTCCCTTTCCCTTCTTTACATGGCGTCCTCGATGAAAATAGCAAGCACCCCATTTGAATATATAATTAAAAAAAGAAAGAAAGAGAGGAAAATTCCTTCCTCAATACTTAACACTACACGCTTGAGAAATTCCTTGCTTTTTTTCCCCCTCTACGTACGTGTTACCTTTTACCTTTTATAATTATGATTATTGCATTGCTAATAATTTCCTTGCATTTCTTTAATATATAATTAAAGAAAGAAAGATGTTGAACACTTTTCTAGTGAATTCAAAATAACAAAATAAGGTTGTTGAGGCTTTTCTTGGAACCTCGCTCAAGGATTAATTAACAAGAATAAAAAAATCCCCTGTAAATTATACAAAATTTATTATTAATCATTGATATTTATTATTGATCATCAATATTGAATAATGGCTTATTTTCTAGCATAAATAAAATTGATAAAAGACATGAATACACAATTAATGATGAGATCGGTTATAAAAATGATTAAATTGAGGTTTTTCAATTACCTTTAAACGTATCATGGTTTTAATAGGTGGACAGTACATCCTATTATGTAACTTATATATAAAAAAATTTATTTTTCTGATTATATAGCAATAATAAATTAAATAATAGCAACAAGTAAATAAGAATTAGTTTGAATAAATGGTACCAGTTCCTATTATAATATATCTAGAGAAGAAGTTCGAAGAATAGAATGAAGTCAAGTATCCTTACATAATGCTAGGTTTTAATATATAATTAAAAAGTTTTCCATGAACCAAATAATAAAAATATTGTACAACTTTTTTGAATGAATTATTAACATAGAGGCTTATTTGATTTGAATATATTATTTGATTAGTCCATTTATAGGTTGACTCTATTATTCCTGCCTTGCATTGCGAGGAAATTTCACTAGAAATTTCTAGTAATTTAAACAGGAAATTTCCTGGTGATAAACCTGGAATACGATTTTCAACTTTCGTAGACGAGCACTGAAGTCCCAAACTTCAAGAATTTCTTTTCTTTTCCTTTTATATCTTCTCATTTTCTTGGCATGCGCGCAGCTGCCTCGAGGAAAAAACATTTCAGATGAGGAAAAAAAATTTAACCCCTGACTTAACCCCTTTCCAGACTAGTCCCCTTGTAAATGGAATGATGGTCCCATAAATAGCTTTTTTTCTTTCCAGCCCGCCAAGCAGTATGGTCTCCCTCGCTGGACCACCTTAGCACGAGAATCACACTTGAAGATTTAAAAGTAGTTTGAAGTATCATTAAACCTAATAAAAATGAATAATTGATAATAATATAATTGGGATTTAAAAAAGAATTCATAAAAAAAAATCGCTTAAAAAAACCAAAAATTAAACAACCGATAATAATATAGTTAAAATGATAAAAAAAAAAGTGTTTAAAAAGCAATTTGAAACCAATTAATCTTTAAAAAAAAAAACAAAAAACATGCGATGAAAACCAATTCATGAAAAAGTAATTGGATATTAATTTAGACTAAAACGATGAAATAATAAAAAGGTTATTCATTTTATTGTTCAAAGGAACGAAAAAATGCATTCCAAGTATGAAGTGTTTTATTGTTATAAAGTTTTTCAAACTTACAGTATTGAGAGATAATGAAAGTAATCCAACCTTTTCTTCTTAAAAAAAGTAATTGGATATTAATTTTGGCTAAAAGGATGAAATAATGAAAGAAAAAAGAGTTTGAGGGTATTCATTTCATTGTTCAAAGTAACGCAAAAATGCATTCCAATTTCCAAGTATGAAGTGTTTTATTGTTACAAAGTTTTTCAAACTTACAATATATAGAGAGAGAGAAATAAAAAGAAAAAAGAGCAAAAGGAAACAGCCCGTTAGAATGTTGACTCTACTATTGCTGCATTGACGGGAAATTTCAGTATTCCATATCCTTGCTTTACTCTGCAGCTGACTTCTCTGTCCCATTGCTACCATTTCATAGCTAACTCTTTGTTATATTTAACTTAATCTTCTTTGCTTCTTGTTCGTAACGATAACTTGAAAGCCTTACGTTCAGATAGATAATCATTGACCAGTTCATCCTATATCATTCTATTTAATTTAAAAATGCAGAAGGAAAAACACAAGCAATCCAAAGATGAAGAAATCGATTCATCCTCGCGAAAGAGAAGAAAAGCTGACCTCAGTAAGCCTATATAGAGAATACAATGAACCTCATTTCAATATCGTAGCTTTGGAATTTCATAGCTAACTCTTTGTTATATTGCTCCATTGGTAATTGACTGTGCCTTGATTTCTGCAGCTGCAATGACGGAGCCAGAGTCTTCTCGATCTAGACCAGAAGGGGCCTATGATGTCTTCTTGAGTTTTAGAGGAGAAGACACTCGCAAGACATTTACAGATCATCTATATACTGCCTTGGTCCAAGCAGGAATCCACACTTTTCGAGATGATGATGAGCTTCCTAAAGGAGAAGAAATCTCGCATCATCTCCTCAAGGCAATTCAAGAATCAAAGATATCCATAGTTGTCTTCTCAAAAGGATATGCTTCTTCTAGATGGTGTCTCAATGAACTTGTAGAGATTCTTAAGTGCAAAAACAGGAAAACCGGTCAGATTGTTCTTCCTATATTCTATGACATTGATCCTTCAGATGTGAGAAAACAGACTGCCAGTTTTGCCGAAGCATTTGTTAAACATGAAGAGCGTTTTGAAGAGAAGTTGGTGAAGGAGTGGAGAAAAGCTCTTGAGGAGGCTGGAAATCTATCTGGATGGAATCTCAATGATATGGAAAATGGGTATGCCTTTTTTCCAAATTTATGGAGTCAATATACTTTACATTTTTCAATGTGAAACAATAAAATGCTTAATTGACTCGCTATCAATGTCTGGCTTTTGTCTATGAGCAGGCATGAAGCAAAATTTATCAAAGAGATTATCAAGGATGTGCTGAATAAATTAGATCCCAAGTACTTATATGTTCCTGAGCACCTCGTAGGTATGGATCGGCTTTCTCGCAATATTTTTGACTTTCTAAGTACTGCAACAGATGATGTACACATTGTGGGCATACATGGGATGCCAGGAATAGGAAAGACGACTATAGCAGAAGTTGTATTTAATCAACTCTGCAATGGATTCGAGGGAAACTGCTTTCTTTCGAATATCAATGAAACATCAAAACAATTCAATGGTCTGGCTCTTTAACAAAAGCAACTTCTTCATGATATTTTAAAACAAGATGTTGCTAACATCAATTGTGTCTATAGAGGAAAGGTTCTGATCAAAGAGCGACTTTGTCGCAAAAGAGTTCTTGTTGTTGCTGATGATGTGGCTCGTCAGGACCAGCTAAATGCTTTGATGGGAGAGCGAAGTTGGTTTGGTCCCGGAAGTAGAGTGATTATTACAACAAGAAATTCAAATCTTCTTCGTGAAGCAGATCAAACATATCGGATCAAAGAATTGACACGAGATCAGTACCTTCGGCTTTTCAGCTGGCATGCCTTTAAGGACACCAAGCCAGAAGAAGATTATATTGAGCTTTCGAAGGATGCAGTTGATTATTGTGGAGGACTTCCTTTAGCTCTTGAGGTTATAGGAGCTTGTCTGTCCGGGAAAAGCAGAGATGGTTGGAAAGCTGTATTTGACAAATTGAAAAAAATTCCAAACCACGATATTCAAGGAAAGCTTAGAATAAGTTATGACTCACTGCACGGTGAAGAACTAAAAAATGCATTCCTTGATATCGCTTGCTTCTTTATTGACAGAAAGAAAGAGTGCTAGGAGCGCGTTGCGGTTACAATCCAGAAGTTGATTTGGAAACTCTCCATGAAAGGTCTCTGATTAAAGTATTGGGAGAGACGGTAACCATGCATGATCTATTACGAGACATGGGAAGGGAGGTCGTTCGTGAATCGTCTCCAAAAGAACCTGGAAAGAGGACCAGAATTTGGAATCAAGAGGATGCATGGAATGTGCTTGAGCAGCAGAAGGTAAGAGCTCAATGCATCATGAAAGCATAGTCAAACTTATTACAAATAATTGTATGAAAGTTGTGTTGATTTTATTTTTTTAGGGTACGGAAGTTGTAGAGGGTCTTAAACTGGATGTCAGAGCATCAGAAGCTAAATCACTGAGTACGGGATCATTTGCAAAAATGAAATGCCTAAATTTACTCCAAATCAACGGAGCACATCTCACCGGATCCTTCAAACTGCTTTCTAAAGAGTTGATGTGGATTTGTTGGCTTCAATGTTCTTTGAAATATTTTCCATCAGATTTTACCTTGGACAATCTAGCCGTTCTTGATATGCAGTACAGTAACCTCAAAGAACTATGGAACGGAAAAAAGGTGAGAAACATGCTGCAATCCCCAAAATTTCTCCAGTATGTAATTTATATTTACATGTTACGACTTCTTAAGATTAATTTTCATTATTTTGCGCTCTATTATACAGATTTTCAACAGGCTAAAAATCCTTAATCTCAGTCATTCTCAGGACCTTATTAAAACACCAAACTTGCACAGTTCAAGTCTAGAGAAATTAATTTTGAAAGGTTGCTCGAGTTTAGTTGAGGTGCATCGATCAATTGGAAATTTGACGAGCCTCGTTTTCTTGAATCTGAAGGGATGTCAGAGTCTGAAGATTCTCCCTAAAAGCTTTGGCAATGTAAAGTCTCTTGAATGTTTGAATATTTCTGGGTGTTCACAACTTGAGAAATTGCCAGAACGCATGGGTGATATAGAATCCTTAACCGAGCTGCTTGCTGATGGGATTGAAAATGATCAATTTCTCTCTTCAATTGGACAATTAAAGCATGTCAGAAGGTTATCATTAGGTGGATACAATTCGGCTCCACTAGGTTCTTCTTTGATTTTAGCAGGTGTTTTGAATTGGAAACGTTGGTTGCCAACACCTTTCATTGAATGGATATCAGTGAAATATCTTGAGCTTTCTAATGGTGGTTTGTCTGATCGCGCAGTTAAGTATGTTGATTTTAGTGGTTTGTCCTCTCTAGAAGTATTGGATCTATCAGGAAACAAATTCTCTAGCCTGCCTTCTGGGATTGGCTTCCTTCCCAAGCTAGAGATCTTGAAAGTCCATTTATGCAACAATCTTGTATCAATCCCAGATCTTCCCTCAAGTTTAGATGCTTTGGTTGCATCTTATTGCAAATCACTGGAAAGAGTAAGAATACCAATTGAGTCAAAAGAAAAACTACACATATATCTACATGAAAGTCATTCGTTAGAAGAGATTCAGGGCATCGAAGGTCTAAATAATAGTTTTTGGTATATTCATGTTAATGACCACAGGCATTCACCAAATAAGTTACAGAAGAGCGTTGTTGAGGTACTATTTCTTTTCGTCTCTGTTGCACAAGAAGAAACAAACAATTGGCACATACATTGATTAATGTTTAACATCTCAGTATTCCTTGAAATCAATATGTATTCAATATGTATACAGGCAAAATAATTATCATTATTATTATTATTATTTTAAAAAATAAATATCATCTTTAATAATATTTTTTATTTTTCTTATTGAATCTAAAAAATTAAATATTATCTTTAATAAAATTTTTTGTTAAATATTTAAAGTCTGATTGGTTTTATTTTTTATTGTTTGATTTTATGATAATATATTTATACAGGCAATGTGCAACGGTCGTCACCGGTATTGTATTTACTACATTCGTGGTCCTCACCGATATCATATTTCCTCCTTTCTTGGTGAGATGCCAAATTGGATGAGCTACAGTGGATAATAGTTTATTTTTTATTTCTTAATTTTATGATAATAGTTTTCTTATTTAATTTTAAAAAATAAATATTATCTTTAATAATTAGATCTATCCAATATCACTCAAAAAATAAATTATATCTTTAATAATTATTTTTTGAAAAACAAAAACCAACAATCACTAACATATTTTATTAAAATCACTTTAGTTTATTTAGGAAATAGTGAAAACTAATTTTTGTTTTTTTACATTAAAATAAAAAATTGAATAATGTTTTTATATTTTATTTTAAATTCAATATTTAAAAAAAATGAAAAAAATATGATATTGACCTTTTTTATTATAAAGTAAGTTTCTTAATTAAAAGTGAAGGGGATTTGTTTGTAATAACAAAATGCATATATAATCATGCACGGTTAACTTTATTTCCAAACTCGAAAGTTCTACTAAATTTGATGGTTTAATAGGTATTAAGGACCTGGATGGATGAGATAGCACAAGATAATTTTACATAGAGATGCTTGAAGTTACTCCAAATTAGTACTGTACTTCTATCTGATGTATTAATATGTAGTTGTTGGCTTGAAGATCATTTTCCAAGTTTGGAAGTTTTATTGAATGCTCTTTGAAATCTTTTCCATCCGTTTTGAGATTGGATAACCTAGTTGTTACATTCCATGATGTAATTTATATTTTTGATGAATATGGTTTCATTTTTTTCTCACTTCTTTGA
Source organism: Populus davidiana (assembly GCA_030145905.1). NCBI lineage: Eukaryota > Viridiplantae > Streptophyta > Magnoliopsida > Malpighiales > Salicaceae > Populus > Populus davidiana. The sequence continues at coordinate 1,693,203 of CM057807.1, read as the reverse complement.
TATATTCTTCAAAAGATGAAAATCTTTGATCTTAGTTAGAAATATATTGGTTTTCTAGGAAAAAATTATTAGTTGAGATATAATATTTGAGTTGGTTCTTCATCGTTTAATGTTATGATTTAAAGATAATTGATGAAAACAACCGATACATAAAAAAGTTCTCAAATTAGTATAATAAATAAAGTTTTGTTAGTTTTGGTTATAAGATTTTGTTATGTATTATTGCATGGTTTTTACTACGTTTTAGCCTCTCTTTTTTGTATATATAATTTTTTTTTCCTGCCAGGTTATCATTAGCTTTATGGCACTAGCATCAATTAATAATAAATCTTGGACTATTATTAAATAAATAAAAAACATAAACATTGTTAAAACACCAAACTTGCATGGTTCATACCCACAGAGAAACCCAATGACAATAATCTAATTTAGGAAGTAGTTAATTTGATCATTATTACTTAGGGACTAGCATTATTATTATTATAAGAAATAAAAGCAACCGTATTCAATTGCTTGAAGATAAATGAACATGAACACCAGGAAATGTGGATATATATATATATATATATATTTTTTTTTTTTTTTTTTTTTGAGGGATGTATAAGTTACATAAGTAGAAGTGAAATGGAAATGGAAGATTACTGTGATGACGAATTGGAACTATAGATATAGTTACAGCCAACAAAGATGGTGATGCATCCATTACACATTAAAGAATATGGGGTCCTCAATGTATTTTACGTTTCTATGTGAAATTTCACGAGATTATGAGTACTCGAATTGATCTTAGTACAACATTTCATTCTCAAAATAATGGTTAATAAAAAAGAACCATTCAAATACTTGAAGATATGTTGATAGCATGCATACTTAAGTGGAGTTTGCTGGAACAAATATGTACCATTGGTGGAGTTTGGTAAGAGAGGGGAACTAAATCCTCGATATATTAGGCCTTTGGAAATTTTGAAGAGAATTGGTGCAGTTGCTTATGGATTAGCTCTTCCACCCAGCTTTTTCATCTAAACATCCAGTATTCCATGTATCCATGCTGTAGAAGTATATTTGTGCTCCATCACATGTATTGGAGCCATAAACCGTAGCATTTGAAGAAGATATGTCATGTAAAATTCGACTGGAGAGAGTTGAAGATAGACAAATTAGAAAACTTCGTTCTAAAGAGATTGCTTCAGTGAAAATAATGTAGAAGATCATACCTGAGAAGATGATACGTTATAAATATCGTGATTTCTTCATCCAATCAAGCTAGCAAGTTTTCTAATTAAATTTCGAGGGTGAATGTATTTTAAGAGGGGAGGAAATGTCAACCCCGCCCATAATATATAACCCCACTATTGTTTTATTGGTCCATTTAGCTAGCCCATTGTTAGTCATTTTCTTCTTTCTCTCTTACGGGGAATGTTCTTCCTTCTCCCTTTTACTGCAAATATTCCCCCACAATCCTAAACCACCAATTGACCATATAACTCCCTTGTTCTGAGTAGGTTTACTTCAACTTTATCTAACTGTTTATAATATTGTTTTAGGTTTATTTCTTTATATAAGCTTGTTGAACTCTAGGCCTTATATGATATTAGTTGATGTGATTTGGATTTATTTTTAAGTTAATTTGTGTGTGGGTAGTAATAAGTGTATATGAATATGAATTGAAGTAAGGTCATGGATGGGTTGGTGTGAAGCTTTGATTAATTGATATATTTTGATGTAATGAGTAAATACCTTAACAAATTTGAATATTTGAAACATGATAGGTAAGAATTGTAAAGAAAGAATCGTATTGAAATTATGGAAAATATGATTTTGTCCCTAAATTCTAAAAAACAATTATAGTTTGGTCACTCGTTGTAAATAACAATTTTTAAAATATTTTTTTAATAAATATTGATGATTTATTATCAATTTTTATTGTTATCATTTAAATTTAAAATTAATTATATTATGTATTTAAATGTGTTTCGTTTCTTTGGAAACCGTATGCTAGAGTCTCTCAAATATTCTGGCCAAAGCTAGGGCATACATGGCTCGAAATAATGGTCAGGATTTTATTTTTTTTGAAAGAAATCTATATATTAAAAGGGCAAACTAGAAGGTAAAATAATGATCAGTTTTAGTTAGCTCCTGCAGGACTTTGCATTCTATTTTAGGTGGATTATACTTGCAAGTTGCAACCACTATATTTTATGCTATGCAATATTTTGTCCTAGAACCTTTGCCCTCTAAACTACCCAAGAAGGACAATAATTGAGCTTGTTGGTCTACGAGCACAAGTGGTACAGGTCAGGGTTAAACTCTACTAAATTTTTGGCACCAGTTCTCAATCGAATTTTAGCAAAACCAAGGATCCAAGAATCGGCCTCTGTAACATGGTTTGCATTCTGAGCCAATCTGGGCTAGGATTTGAAACAAATGTTGTATGCTGTTTGGACTGTCACTTTGCCTATCTATATTAATTAGAATAGGCCATTTTTTCCTTTGTGAGAAAAAGCGAGTTCAAAAAAAGAAAAAGAGCAGAAATTTGAAAAAAAAAAAGACAAAAAAGAAAAATGCTTTAGTTTTTGTTTTTAAGTAGCTTTTTTTCGCTTTTCTTCACCTATATTGGCGCTATAAAGTTTTTTTGATTAAGGTTTGGTTAACAAACACTTATTTCATCTTTATTGGCGCTATAAAGGTATTGCTGTTTTTTCTGGGGGAGGATCTCAAGCAGTAAGATCTCAGCAGAGGTGATCCGAGCTTTGTCTGCTCTTTGTCCTGTTCTTGCATTCTTCGTAGCAGACTCCGATGTTCATAGCTTTCCTGGAGCTTGGGAACCTCCAGTTTAGACAGCTTATTGTTTTCAGTTTATCTTTCTGAGTGATGTTATGTTAGGTTTTCATTTGATGGCAGAACAAACTCATGTTCTGATTAATTATATCAGCTCCTTTCAAAAAAATAAAAATAAATAAAGCTATTGCTGTTGATAGCTTTTGCTGGGTTGATCTCTTTGGTTTATCTCTATCTTTCTGGACCTCGTTATGGCCGTTTGATTGGAATTGATAATGCTACAAGCACTTTTACAAATTTGACAGCAGCAAGGGTGTTAATCTGCACATCTCGGGAGGAGAATATTCTTTCCGACGAGAATAGTATTGACAATGTTGTTGTTTCATTGTCTGGGAAAGTACTTAGGGAGTTGCCAGCCCTAGCTAGCCCTAGAGGATTTTCAACACACTATGCAGCCATTTGAATGTGTCAAAGATGATGGTGATTCGGGTAATTTTGATGATGCTTGTTAGTTCTTTAATGAATGCACTGCAAGAATGAATTCTGAAAGGATATCGGACTGTGAGTTTGTTTCTCATTCTCAAGCTCAATACATTAAATGTAACGTTTCCGGATGTTATTGCGGGGAGAAATGTTTTGGCAATGACCTTGTGGATGGACTATCAGAATACGTTAGTGAGACAGAATATAATGAGGAAGAAGACGAAGAGAGTTTGTATGAAGAAAAAAACAAAGAAATTAAGGTTAAAGTAATGAGTTTTGAAGGGTTAGATGATGATATCAGTGTCTCCTCCATTGATTCAGAGATTATGGCATCAAATGTCCGCATATCACAGTATATTTTAGTGCGTTTGGAAGTGTGGTTGTGTTGGTTTTTCAAAATATTTTTCATTTTAAAATATATTTTTTTGACATCAATATATTAAAATAATATAAAAATATAAAAAATATATTAATTTTAAATAAAAATTTTAAAAATTTAAAAATTCAAAAAATATTTAAAAATATTTTTAAAACACAATACTAAATAATTACGAGTCATGTGAAGGCAAAAGAAGCCATGAGGTATTTCAGGAATCATATGGTCACTAAATAAAAACCTTTTAAAATAACTTAAATAACACGTTGTAATTTGAAGGATGGGAAATGTTTGAGGCAGGAGCTTATTATACTAAAATCATCAAATATCAAAGTCTATTTCCAAATACTATTTCTATATATATATATAACTTTATAGAAAAATTATTTTTTAAAAATAGAAAAACTAGAAAAGCCTATAATATTGAATAAAAAATAAAATAGAAATTTAATCAACATTAATTTCTCATCTTCAATAAAAATTTGGGTTTATTATTCGGTAAGACAAACTCTGTATTTTAAAATACTATTACCAAAAAATCCATCAAGACAACATTATCATTCAAATGTTAATAATAGAATAACTTTTACATATTCTTGAAGTTTCGTAGAATAGCAGTCGAATAATGTTTTTAATATTTAAAAATTAAAAAAGTAAAGTGTAACTGTTTTGCATAAATTCAAAAGTTATGGTATAATTGTTTTTCAAATTATTTTTTATTTGAAAATATATTAAAATAATATTTTTTTTAATTTTTTTTAAAAAATTTTGACATTGCGTATTAAAATGATTTTAAAATATTTAAAAATATTAATTTTTTAAAAATAAAAAAATAAAAATATTTTAAATTTTTTTAAAAATATAAAAATAGATGCATAGATAAAAAATGGTTAAAGATAGAACAATAATGTTAACGCGTGAACCAAGTTGTTGTAACCAAATTCCAGTATTACAAGAATGGCTTGAGAAATCGTGAGCCATCGCTTGATATTGATTGTTTCTGAAAGCAAGAGCACAGAGTGAAGAACGGTCCAAGAGAGAACAATAATGTTAGCGCGTGGACCCACTTATCGTTAGCCATGGCTTGATCTTGATTGTTTCTGAAAGCACTTGCGAGCAATCTTGTTTTTTCAATGCTGCCGTTTAGCAAGTGGAGTACTGTAGCTTGTCCACATGTCATCAAATCATATGGCGCCCATTGATTGATAGAATGGTGTGTTGAAGCAAAATCATATGGCCCATTGATAGCATAACGCGTGGACCACCATGAAGTTACCTTTTACCTCTTTTATAATTATGATTATTGCATTGTTTATAGTTTGAAAGAAAGATGATGAACATTTTTTAGTGAATTAAGTTCAATTCAAAATAATAAAATAAGGTTTGTTGAGGCTCAGGGATTAATTACAAGAAAAACAAATCTGTGTAAATTATACAAAATATATTATTAATCATCGATATTTATTATTGATCATCAATATTGCATAATAATTTATTTTCTAGTATAAACTATGTTTGAAATGAAATCAATAAAAGACATGGTACACAATTAATGATGGCATTGTATATAAAAATGATTAAATTGAAAATTTTCAAATATCTTTAAACATATCATGATATATCTAAATTATAAAAAAAAATTATTTTTCTGATATAGATAGTAATAACAAATTAGATAATAATAACAAGAAAATAGGAATTAATTTGAATAAATGGTACCAGTTACAAAAAGAAATTAAAAAAAATGTTCTTGATAAATATAAAAGATGGGTGAAATTAGAGAACAGGAAAGAGATATAGAAACTTAATTACAATTATATTATAATTTCTTCCCTAAAATTATTCAAAATATAGTATTAATTACATAATTTTAGGTTTTAATAAATAATTAAAAAAAATTTCATGAGCCAAATAATAAAAATATTGTATAACTCTTTTGAATGAATTGTTAACGTAGGGACTGTTTTGGGTCCCTGACTTGGCTGATTTGATTTGAATATATTATTTGATTAGTCTATTTATAGGTTTAGTCTATTATTGCTGCCTTGCATTGACTGGAACTCGAAATTTCCTGTAATATACACAGGAAATTTCCTGGTGCTAAACTTCAAAGAATTTATTTTCTTTTCCTTTTGTATTTTCTCATTTTCTTGGCATGCGCGCAGCTGCATCAAGAAAAAAACGTTTCAGAAAGAATCCAATCGATGAATGAGATATATTCTCATTGGTCACAGCCATCTATGTTGTTTACAGAATTCAAATGGTTAGACAGAAAGGATCATTAACAAAAAGAATGGACCTTGAGTGATTAATTGGAACCTCGCTCAGTGATTAATTGACGAGAATAAAAAATTCATGTGCAAATTATACAAAATTTATTATTAATCATTGATATTTTATTATTGATCATTAATATTGAATAATGGCTTATTTTCTAGTAATGTTATGAGAAGCAGCAGAGTCAAGAGGTCATCTCTGATCTTGTGGACCGGAAGTAGTTGCATAGTTAGTCGTAACCTCTGATCAATGGAGTCGTGGGTAAGACGTGGCCTATTTGAGTGGTACCGATTGGTTGAAGACTTGCAGTTGTCTTTGAATGGACCGACCTTGAGGGATTTTATTGTGGCCTGGAGACCGAGAACATCCATTAGTCTTATTTGAACCCTTCGGGTGAGACCCACCATATGAAATAAAGTTCTGTTTGTGATGATAAGAATAATTTGCAGAGGCCACAAGCTGCTGAGTTGAAGATTCCAAACGCCGCAGGTAACTGTCATGCCCCTCAAGAATATCGTGAAGCTCTTCAAAAGTTAGAAGAGGTGTAGCAATTATTCTTATTGGAGAATATGCTCTGATACCATATAGAAACTAAAGCTACACATGATTTCAATGGAAAAACCATCACAGATTGCTACTGAGGGAAATATATACAAGAACATAACCTATTTATTACATATGGATGTTTGCTATAATTTTGCAAGAATATAATTTGCAATGAATGAAAAGATTCGTAATAGCTGAAATGATGAACTTGGATAGTAGTAATCTGTTGCTTAACTGTGCAGAATTGATACAAAATTGATGCAGTCTTCCTTAATACTTTCAACCTTTTACACTGATCGAATCCTCTAGAAAACTATTAGATGCTATAAAGCAAGAGAGGAATATATTTTGGAGTGCCATAGGTATTATGTTTTAAAATCCTTTTTTTTTTAGAAATGTATTAAAATTTATTTTTCTAAATTTATTTTTAATATTAACACATCAAACTAATCTAAAAAAATTAAAAAAATTAATTTAAAACAATAAAACATTAGCAACCACCATGAAATTACCACTCTAAATTCCAGCTCAATAATATATTCTTTAGCAATTATTGCTGGCTCTTTGACAATTATTGCATTTCTAATAATTTGCAAGAAAACATACTTTCTCAATTTCCTTTTTTTTTTTTTAACTATACTCAATCTGCCATGAAATTACCAATAAATAAATTCCAGCTCAATATTTTCCAATACGCGCTTGAGAAATATTCTTGCTTTTTTTTTTCCAGTACGTGTTATCCTATTATCTTTTATAATTATAGTTATTGTATTGCTAATAATTTGCAAGAAAGAATATTCTTTCTCTGAAAAGGGCTTGAGAAAACCCTAAGCATAGTAGATAATCTCTTATAGAAATCTATTTATTAAATAATCAAAATATCAAAGTCTGTTTCCAGAAACAACTAAATAGAAAAAAATTTATTTTTTAAATAGAAAAACCAGAGAGCTTGATAATATTTAATAAAAAAATAAAATAGAAAAATTATTCCTTTTTAAGTAGAAAAAAATTATAAAGATTTAATAATACTGAATAAGAAAAATTAAAATTTCTAAACTAAATTAAAAAAATAAAAATAACTGAGAAAAATATTTATTATCCTAATAGTTCTTATATTAAAATCCCATTTATCATATTTTATATTTATCAAAAAATAATAATAATTTGTGACGTGAACTAAAGCTATATGCGAAAACAAGAAAAAAAAGTATTAAAAACAAATTCAGCTGTGATTAACAGATTAACTATGGAAAGATGATGAATATTTTTTTGTAAATTGATTTCAATTTAAAATAACTAGAAAGAAGTTAATTAGGATTTCTTCCTTGAAATTATTAAAAATATAGTATTAGAATTATACAATGCTAGGTTTTATTATATAATTTTTAATATTATTAAAGAGTCTCTCTTGAACCAAATAATAAAGATATTATATAACTCTTTTGTATGAATTGTAAATCTAGGGACAGTTTTGGGTTTTCCAATCAGAACTTCAGACTAAAATTAATAAAAAAATAAGGATCAAATATAACGGTATGTAAATCTAGGGACCAAAGATAATACAACTGCATTGACTGGAGATTTCACTTAGAATTTCTAGTATATTACAAAGGAAATTTCCTGTGCTTTTTCATGTACATGTATTGAAAAATTACCGTTGACTAACCAACTTGCTATGTATTTGTTGCTCGAAATTTCGTAGCAATTTACGGAGAAAATTTCTTTGTGGTCTCTCTTGTACATTATTAGAAAAACTATCATTGACTGATTGACTTGCAAAAGTATTTGCAAGAAAACTAAAGAATTAGATTTTTAAAAAAACTTTAATTATTAAAAACATCCAATTATTTTTTTTAATCAAGAATAAAACATCAACTTTTTATATAATAGCTAAATAAATCTAATAAAATAAATCAGAAATAACTAGTAAGTAATGCAAAAATAATTAGAAAATAAATATATTTCCTTAATTTGAGTATGTTTTCTATCTTGATTGACCGACTTGCTAAGTATTTGTAAGGCATAAAGGAATTTCACTTTAAAAGTCTTGTTTGATATTTGTCTTACTTTTACTATTTTACTTCAAAGTTTCAATTCCATATTATTTACAATGTATATGTTATTTGATTAATCTGATAATAGGATATTGTAAGCATTGACTCGAAATTACCATTCGAAATTCTGGACTGGAAACTGACTTAAATGCTAGCTACCAACCCCTTTTGCTTGATCTATAGGGAGAGAATCAGGGTAGAAAATGTGTTTTCTTACTTCAAGATCGTTGAAAATACGCTCAAGATTATGGGAAGGTGTTTTGTTTTTGCTAGGAGGATCAATTGGTAGCTGGGACTAGGACCAAATGAGGAGAAAAGAGTTAGCTTTCCATGTATGTTTAAGAAAACCCAGATTTCTGCAGATTTTAAAGACAAAACGATGTCATTTTTGTTGTTCTTTGAATATCAAAATTTGTTCTCCCCTTTTCTAGGCAAAACGCACCATTTTAATCAGTGTGAAAAGGTGTCGTTTTGCTTTTGGTTTTCTTTATTTGGAATAATGCTAAACGCACCGTTTAGAACTACGCTAAATGCACCATTTTAGCACCTTTTTTGCTTCGGTCCCTAGACTTTCAATGCTTTTATTTTGATTAATTTTCAACTCTTTTCCTTAATTTATTTTAATTTCTCTGTTTCTTTCATTTCAGTCGTTGATTCTTCCAATCTTCATTTTTAAGCCGAATTGATTCCAAACTTCAATTTTCTTTTCCAATTAAACCTCTAATTGATTTTTTAAATTCGCTATTTATTTCAAACTCATCATAAGAAGTTGAATAACTTGAATATAGGCTTCTACCACTCATCAACTATCCCTGGAGAGACCAAATATAATATTGTTCACCATTAAACACTGGATTTGCAAATGCAGTATTACTTGAAGTAAACATAGAAATAATAAAAAACAAATAACTAGTGTTTATGCTCGTCTTTCTCTGTGTTTAACACTTAGAATAGAACAATAAAGGAGGGGCAGACGCTCAGTGAGGACATCCTCCAGCTCATCTGATCCAGCTCAAGTGGTTGCAACGTTCAGATAGATAATCATTTACCAGTTCATCCTATATCATTCTATTCAATTTAGAAATGCAGAAAGAAAAACGCAAGCAATCCAAAGATGAAGAAAACGATTCATCCTCGCGAAAGAGAAGAAAAGCTGACCTCAGTAAGCCTATATAGAGAATACAATTAACCTCATTTCAATATCATAGCTTTGGAATTTCATAGCTAACTCTTTGTTATATTGCTCCATTGGTAATTGACTGTGCCTTGATTTCTGCAGCTGAAATGACAGAGCCAGAGTCTTCTCATTCTAGACCAGAAGGGGCCTATGATGTCTTCCTGAGTTTTAGAGGAGAAGATACCCGCAAGACATTTGTAGATCATCTATATACTGCCTTAGTCCAAGCAGGAATCCACACTTTTCGAGATGATGATGAACTTCCTAGAGGAGAAGAAATCTCCGAGCATCTTCTCGAGGCAATTCGAGAATCAAAGATATCCATAGTTGTCTTCTCAAAAGGATATGCTTCTTCTAGATGGTGTCTCAATGAACTTGTAGAGATTCTTAAGTGCAAAAACAGGAAAACCGGTCAGATTGTTATTCCTATATTCTATGACATTGATCCTTCATATGTGAGAAAACAGAATGGCAGTTTTGCAGAAGCATTTGTTAAACATGAAGAGCGTTTTGAAGAGAAGTTGGTGAAGGAGTGGAGAAAAGCTCTTGAGGAGGCTGGAAATCTATCTGGATGGAATCTCAATGATATGGCAAATGGGTATTCCTTTTCTCTCTAAGATTCACATGCACACGTTTATGGAGTAATTTTAAATTACATTTTTCAATGTGAAATAATAAAATATTTCTTTTTAGCATACTTAATTGACTTGCTATCGATGACTTGCTTTTTTCTATGAGCAGGCATGAAGCAAAATTTATCAAAGAGATTATCAAGGATGTGTTCAATAAATTAAGTCGCGAGTACTTATCTGTTCCTGAGCACCTAGTACGTATGGATCTTGCTCACGTTATTTTTTACTTTCTAAGTACTGCAACAGATGATGTACGCATTGCGGGCATACATGGGATGCCAGGAATAGGAAAGACGACAATAGCAAAAGTTGTATTTAATCAACTCTGCTATAGATTCGAGGGAAGCTGCTTTCTTTCGAATATCAATGAAACATCAAAACAATTCAATGGTCTGGCTCTTTTACAAAAGCAACTTCTTCTTGATATTTTAAAACAAGATGTTGCTAACATCAATTGTGTCGATAGAGGAAAGGTTGTGATCAAAGAGCGACTTTGTCGCAAAAGAGTTCTTGTTGTTGCTGATGATGTGGCTCGTAAGGACCAGCTAAATGCTTTGATGGGAGAGCGAAGTTGGTTTGGTCCCGGAAGTAGAGTGATTATTACAACAAGAGATTCAAGTGTTCTACTTAAAGCAGATCAAACATATCAGATCGAAGAATTGAAACCATATGAGTCCCTTCAGCTTTTCCGATGGCATGCCTTGAGGGACACAAAGCCAACAGAAGATTATATTGAGCTTTCGAAGGATGCAGTTGATTACTGTGGAGGAATTCCTTTGGCTCTTGAGGTTATGGATGCTTGTCTGTCCGGGAAAAACAGAGATGGTTGGAAATCTGTAATTGACAAATTGAGAAGAATTCCAAACCGCGATATTCAAGGAAAGCTTAGAATAAGTTTTGACGCACTGGACGGTGAAGAACTACAAAATGCATTCCTTGACATCGCTTGCTTCTTTATTGATAGAAAGAAAGAGTACGTCGCAAAAGTGCTAGGAGCCCGCTGCGGTTACAATCCAGAAGTTGATTTGGAAACTCTCCGTGAAAGGTCTCTGATTAAAGTATTGGGAGGGACGGTAACCATGCATGATCTATTACGAGACATGGGAAGGGAGATCGTTCGTGAATTGTCTCCAAAAGAACCTGGAAAGAGGACCAGAATTTGGAATCAAGAGGATGCATGGAATCTACTTGAGCAGCAGAAGGTAAGAGCTCAATGCATACACGAAAGCATAGGCATGCGTATTTTCTAGTCAAACTTATTACAAATAATTGTATGAAAGTTGTATTGTTTTTTGTTTAGGGTACAGATGTTCTAGAGGGTCTTGCACTGGATGTTAGAGCATCAGAAGCTAAATCACTTAGCGCAAGATCATTTGCAAAAATGAAATGCTTAAATTTACTCCAAATCAATGGAGTATATCTCACCGGATCCTTCAAACTGCTTTCTAAAGAGTTGATGTGGATTTGTTGGCTTCAATGTCCTTTGAAATATTTGCCATCTGATTTTACCTTGGACAATCTAGCTGTTCTTGATATACAGTACAGTAACCTCAAAGAACTATGGAAGGGAGAAAAGGTGTGAAACATCTTACAATCCCCAAAATTTCTCCAGTATGTAATTTATATTTACATGTTATGATTTTCTATGATTAATTTTCATTATTTTGCCCTCTATTATGACAGATTCTCAACAAGTTAAAAATCATCAATCTCAGTCATTCTCAGAACCTTATTAAAACACCAAACTTACACAGTTCAAGTCTAGAGAAACTAATTCTAAAAGGTTGCTCGAGTTTAGTTGAGGTGCATCAATCAATTGAAAATTTGACAAGCCTCGTTTTCTTGAATCTGAAGGGATGTTGTAGTCTGAAGATTCTTCCTGAAAGCGTTGGCAATGTAAAGTCTCTTGAAACTCTAAATATTTCTAGGTGTTCACAATTTGAGAAATTGCCAGAATGCATGGGTGATATGGATTCCTTAACCGAGTTGCTAGCTGATGGAATTGAAAATGAGCAAATTCTCTCTTCAATTGGAAAATTAAAGTATGTCAGAAGGTTATCATTGTGTGGATACAGTTTAGCTCCACCAAGTTCTTCTTTGATTTCAGCGGGTGTTTTGAATTGGAAACGTTGGCTGCCAGTATCTTTCATTGAATGGATATCAGTGAAACGTCTTGAGCTTTCTAATTGTGGTTTGTCTAATCGCGCAATTAACTGTGTTGATTTTAGGGGTTTGTCCGCTCTAGAAGAATTGAATCTAGATGGAAACAAATTCTCTAGCCTACCTTCTGGGATCGGCTTCCTTCCCAAGCTAGAGTACTTGACTCTTAATTCATGCAAATATCTTGTATCAATCTCAGATCTTCCCTCAAGTTTATACTGTTTGGATGCATGTAATTGCAAATCATTGAAAAGAGTAAGAATACCAATCGAGTCAATGAAAGAACTAGATATAAGACTACATGAAAGTCATTCGTTAGAAGAGATTCAGGGCATCGAAGATTTAAGTAATAGTTTATGGCATATTCTTGTTGATGACCACAATCATTCACCGAATAGATTACAGAAGAGCATTGTTGAGGTACTATTTCTTTTAATCTCTATTGCACAAGAAGAAACACACACAATTGACACATACATTGTTTAATATCTAAAATCTCAGCATTCCTTGAAATCAATATGTATATAGGCAATAATCATTATTATTATTATTTTATTTAAAAAAATAAATATCATCTTTAATAATATTTTTTATTTTTCTTATTTAATCTAAAAAATTAAATATCATCTTTAATAATATTTTTTATTAAATATTTAAAGTCTGATTGGTTTTATTTTTATTTCTTAATTTTCTGATAATATATTTATACAGGCAATGTGCAACGGTCATCACCGTTATTGTATTTCCAACATGCCTGGTAAGATGCCAAACTGGTTGAGGTATAGTGGAGAAGGATGCTCATTGTCATTCCATATACCTCCACTCTTCCAAGGCTTAGTTCTTTGGGTTCTCCGTCCACTTGATCATTGTTACTCACGGTCTGACACTAAGGTTTTTATTAATATAAGAAATAAAAGCAACGATATTCAATTGTTTGAATGGCAGCTCCCGTATGATTCATTTCAAACTCTCATGTCACTGTCACCTGAGGGATGGATAAGATACATAAGTAGAAGTGAAATGGCAATGGAAGATTACTGTGGAGATGACGAATTGGAACTATACATTTCTTCAGAGCCAACAGAGTATGCACTGCGCATGGGTCATTCATGGAAACCAAGCGTTACAAAATGTGGGGTCCATGTGATCGCAGGGAAGTCAGATTCATTTGAAGAGTCGGCAGTGGGAAGAGATACAATGATGCCTTCACCACCGCCATATCATCTGCTTTCTCATCCTCATTGTGGTTCAATCACAGCATCTACACCTAAACAATGGAGTGACTTTTTATTTGCGAAGTTGCAAGGACATGGCCTCGATTTAAACCTTCTTGGTAAGAATACATATTTCATTTAGTTATTTTTATTATATTCTATTTAATTTATGAGATTAAATATTATCTTTAATGATTTTATTATTATTATTTAATCTAAAAAATTAAAAATCATTTTTAATAAAAAATATTAAATATTTAAGGCTTTTTGGTAAGAATACATATTTCCTTTAGTTATTTCTATTTTATTCTATTTAATTTAAGAGATTAAATATCATCTTTAATTGTTACATTTTTCTTATTTAATCTAAAAATTTAAACATTATCTTTAACAATATTTTTTAATAAATATTTAGAGTCTCCTTGGTTTTATTTTTTTTCTTGATTTTATGATAATATTTTTCTTATTTAATATAAAAAATAAATATTATTTTTAATAATTAGATCTATCGAATATCACTTAAAAAATAAATTATAACTTTAATAATTATGTTTTGAAAAACAAAAAGCCAACGGTCACTAACATATTTTATTAAAATCACTTTAGTTTATATAGAAAATATTGAAAACTAATTTTTGTTTATTTACATTAAAATAAAAAATTGAATAATGTTTTTATATTTTATTTCAAACTCGATATTTTAAAACAAAAGATGTGATATTAACCTTTTTTTATTATAAAGTAAGTTTTTTAATTAAAAGTGATGGGAATTTGTTCCTGATAACAAAATGCATGTACAATCATGCACATCTAACCTTCTTTTCAAACTTGAAAGTTCTTCTAATTTGATGGTTTTTATCATAGTTTTGAAACCCGACCCGGTCCAGCGAGTTGACCCGGGACCCGAGACCCTGCCGACCTGGGCCTGAGGCCAGGCCGGGTCTAAGTAAAAAACAGCTAGGGATTTGGTCCGATAAAACCCGGTCGACCCGGGTAAACCCGGATGAGACCCGGCCTTTTTTTTTTTTGCCAACTGTCTTGCTTTTCGTCTCTCCTTCCATGGCAACTATCTTGCCCAAGGTTTTTGTATACACTATCTATCATTTTATTTTCTCTACACAATAAAAGAAAAAAAAGGGGAAAAACAAGTGAAATCGGAGGGCTAATATCAGCAATAGTAGCCTCCTTTTTCTTTTCTCAATCAAATTTTGTTTTTTTGTGGCTGATGGCCCTTTTAGTTTCTCTCCTTTCTCTTCTTCAAACCCTTCTCCTTCCCCTCAATCTTCTTCTTCATCTTCTTCTTTTGTGCAATCTCAGCCATTCACTTTGCCTCAATCAACGACGGCGGGTAATTTAGAGCTCCTAGGAATGGTCACCCACGAACAATACTACTGGGTTTGATATGAGGCTTTAGAGAGAGGTGCTAAGGTTTTGAGAGAGTAATTCTCTTCCTCTCATGCTAAAAAGATTGAAACTTTTCAAGGTGTCCACAAGTACAGTTTGTAAGGGTGCTTGTACGTTTTTGTGTTTTTGGTGGTGGGATTCATAGAAAATTTATGGAAATGGATTTTCATTTTTGGAATTGGAATTTGATTTTCTTTATTGAGTTTCTTTGTTGGGTTTTTAATTGGGGGTATTTTTGTAAAATTTCTTACCATATTTTTTTGTTCTCGTACAAGAAATGACAGCATCAACGTGGATGGGATACAACTATACAAATGATGGGATATGACAAGCAAAATTAATTACATTGCCTAAACTCAAAGTTGTCTTTTGGAGCATTTGCTTTAATGAGGAGTTGAAATCCAATAGTTTTTTTTTTTTGGTTGACCCGGGTTAACTCGGGTCAACCCATCTGACCCGTGACCCAATCATTAAACCGAGTCGACCACCGAGTCGGGTTTAAAAACTATGGTTTTTATGGTTACAAAGGACCTGGATTGTTGAGCTAGCACAAGATCATTTTGAAGGATACCTGGATGCTTGAACTTACTCCAAATCAGTACAGTATTTATGTCTTACAAGTTGAATTTGAAGATCATTTTCCAAACATGAAAGTTTATTGAATGCTCTTTGAAATCTTTTCCATCCGCTTTCAAATTGGACGACCTAGTTGTTATTATCCATGATGTAATTTATACATTTGATGAATATTGTTTCATTTTTTTTTCTCACTTCTTCTATGTATTCTCCAAAAGATGAAAATCTTTGATCTTAGTTAGAAATAAATTGGTTTTCTAGGAAGAAATTATTAGTTGAGATATACTATTTGAGTTGATTCTTCATTGTTTAATGTTATGATATATTTAAGATAATTGATGAAAACTAATAATACATAGGAAATTTCTGAAACCATCCGTAATTAGTCTAATAAGTGTCATAACCTAATTTTTGATCATTTTTATTTTAATTATTATTATTATTTTATTTATTGAAAATGATAAAAAATGATAATAATGATGAAAAATAAGTAAAATGAAATAAATGAAGAATAAATTAAAAATTTGGGTTAAGGGCAACATGATTGAAAATTTTAGGGGTTTAATTAAACTTTGAAATTAATCTAATTAATCCAATCAAGGGCTTAATTGGAGAATTGATAAGTTTTGAGACTTAATTGAGCTTGGAATTAATTCAATTAATCCAATCAAGGATTTAATTGGAGAATTGATAAGTTTTGAGACTTAATTGAGATTGATATTAATTTAATTAATGAAATCAAGGGCTTAATTGAAAGATTATCAAAGTATAGGGCTGAGTCTGGTTAAATTTGCAAGAAATTAAAACCCAAGGACCAATGTGTAAATTGCGCTGAGATTCAGGGGTTCACTTACAATTTAACCAAGGACTGGACTGCCAAAATTCAAAATGTCAAGGATCAAAATGAAATTAGCCATGTCCATCAACACTGTTCGTCTTCTTCTTCACTCGACCGAACAAAAACGGATGCATCGCCATTACTCCTGCAATAACAACCAATTTATTAACATCCTGTAGCTATAAAGCCAGAGAAAACAAGGAGGCTAGGGGGAGAATAAAAATAAAGCAGAGACGAACAAGGAGGAAAGAAAAGGACCGGGAAACAGAACCAGGGAAGATTCTGGTCCATCAACCAGCAGCACCTCGTGCTTTTACCACCATCGTCTTCGTCTTGAACGGAGAAAACTGGACAGAGAAACCGGAGAGAAAAGCAGAGGAACGACGCAGAGACAAGGAGCAGCCCCACCATCGTCTTTGTCCCTTCATCTCAGCCCATCGGACGAGAGCACAAAGGAGACGCAAACTCAGCCCATCGGACGAAAGCGCAGAGACGAGAACCGGCGGTGACCATTGTCTTCACAGTCTTCAGCAACCAGCCTCCAGAACCAGAGGCAGCAGAACAAAGAATCACAAAAGAAAGGGGATGACACCGAGAACGTGGTAGAACCAGAGACAGAGGACGGAGACGAAAAAAAAAGACAGAAAGAAAGACAAGAGGATGAAGAAGAAAAACAAGACGAAGCAGATTTGAGCGTCCGATTCGATCAGCAACCTCACGTCTTCATCGCCATCGTCTTCGTCTCAGAACCAGAGCTTGTCAGGAAGACGCCACAGCAAAAGAGACGAAGAAGAAATCCAGAAAGCAAGAAAAAAAATGAAAACCAGAGAGAGAACATAGGAGAATACGGTTAGCCAGCACACCTTCGCCATCGTCTTCGACGTCTCCAGACCAGGTAAGTTCTGCATTTCCATCTTGCAATTATAATCACGTAGTTACTGTCTGAAGCCATTTTTAATTCACCACCTACTGTTCATTGTTTAATTCACTGCTTGTGCATGCACACGCGTGAATAAGATCCGCGTGACTGCTGCCCGTCAATGACTAGGCTGGGCCGGCTGGGTCCAGCCCAGTCCAGCCCCCATGGGCTGAGCTGGGCCCAGCCCAAAAAATAAAAATAAATAAAAAAACAGAAAAATAAAAAAATGTGTATGCATGAATAAAAATAATGTAAATTTATTGGTTTATTCACTGACGCCAGAGTCAAGAATAAAAATGCCGGTTTAAATTTATATTATTTTTATTCGTTGTATTTTTATTGTATTTAGCTAGAAAAATAAAAAAACATGTGCATGCGTAAAAATAAATTTATTTTTATTTGTTTATTCACTTGCGCTAGAGTAGAGAATAAAAATATTGATCTAATTTTTTTTCGTAGCTACAAATTTTTAACAACGCTAGAGTTGGAATTATCCGTAGTTGAATATTCACTGGCGCCAGAGTCAGGAATATTCGAATAAACCATCAGAGCATAAACCAATAAAAATTTAGCAATTTAATACAAAATTAGCAATGTAGTCTGTCTCAAGCAGAACGTTTAAGGGGTGATAATATCTTCCCTTTTACGTAACCAATCTCATACCATAGAATCTCTGTTGACCAGTTAGGGTTCCTAGTGACCATAATACTAGGTGGCGACTCCTTAAACAAGACATTTTCTCCTAAAAGAACAAGATGCCAAAAATCTGTTCTTTTTCCATAATTAATTCAAGAGAATTATTTTTAGTGGCCGCCGCGATGTCGGGTGCGACAATAAGTAAAGTGTTGTTAGTTTTGACTGTAAGATCTTGCTATGTATTATTGCATGGTTTTTATTTTTTATTTTTCATTTCTTCTTTTCTATATACAACTTTTGTTTTTCTTGCAAGTTTATCATTAGCTTCATGGCACCAACACTAATTAATAATAAATCTTGGACTATTTAAAAAACATAAACATCTTTAAAATACCAAACTTGAATTGCTCAAACCTAAAGAAACCCTATGACAATAATCTAATTTAGAAAATAATTAGTTCATCCTCGTAGTCTAAGAAAATAGTATTTAATTCTTATGTTTTCATATCCATTTATGATTTAATTTGTTCATTGAAATTGACAATTGAGTTTACTCACATATTGTTATATTGGTTTTGAGTTCAAATAGATGTTTAAAAAGGGAGTTTTTTTCATGAATGCAACCCTTCATGTATTCAATATGAATGATGGGAGATTTTAATGTCTTGTGAATGCATTCATTTATATATGGATGATTTTGCTAAGAATTGACTGGTAGAAAACTTAATTTAGTTATACAAAAACTGAAGAGAGAACAATAAATAGCTAAGAATTGATATGAAAAAAATAATTTCAAGGCCATTTGTATCTTGAAAACACAATCTTAATAATCTTAATGTGAGGAGTGATTTCATCTTAGTACAGCATTTCATTGGGC
Organism: Populus davidiana; assembly: GCA_030145905.1. Classification (NCBI taxonomy): domain Eukaryota; kingdom Viridiplantae; phylum Streptophyta; class Magnoliopsida; order Malpighiales; family Salicaceae; genus Populus; species Populus davidiana. Next base: position 1,674,256 of record CM057807.1, on the reverse strand, counting down.
CTTTGGTTACTCGAATTCATCTTAGTACAACATTTCATTCTTAAAATGATGGTAAATCAGAAATAACCATCTGATACTTGAAGATCTGTTGAAGATATTGGGCCTCTGGAAATTTTGAAGAGAATTGGAGCAGTTGCTTACGGATTAGCTCTTCCATCCATCATTAATTCTATTATCAATTATGTTATTTGTAAATAAAAATTTTTAAGTTATTATTTTGATAAATATTTGAGAAATATTGATTATCTATTATCAGGCTTGCTATTGATTTATTCAATACACTGAGTGCATTAGTCTTCTATTTGTTCTTATTTCGTAACAGGAGTCCCTCAAATATTCTGGCCACAGCAATATTTTAGGTGGATTGTATGGGGCCTGCAACCACTATATTTTATGCCATGCAATATTTTGTCCTAGAACCCTTGGCCCTCTAAATTACCCAAAAAGGACAATAATTGAGCATGGTGATCTACGAGCACAAGGGGTACAGTTCTCAATATATTTAGTTATCAATCGAATTTTAGCAAAATCAAGGATCCAAGAATTGGTCTCTGTAACATGGTTTGTATTCTTAAGCAATCCGGGCTAGGATTTGAAACAAATGTAGCTATTTTTTCTCCTTTTATTATAAAAAATTAATATTCATGGATTATTTTTGGTATAATTTAAGAAAGTAAGTACTTTAATCAAATTTTACATTCACCATCCTCAATGTGTTAAAAGTAAATGTTAATTACCAAGTTGTTGCAATTAGATCCGGGTGAGGCCGGTGTTTTTTTTTTTTTTTTTTTTAAATATGAGATTTGTCGCACCTGACATCGCGACGGCCCACAAAATTAATTCTATTGAATTATGAAAAAAAAGAACAGATTTCTAGCATCAGGTTCTTTTATGGGAAAATGTCTTGTTTGAGGAGTCGCCACCTAGTATTATGGTCACTAGGAACCCTAATTGGTCAACAGAGATTCTATGGTTCGGGATTGGTTACATAAAAGGGAAGATATTATCACCCCTTAAACGTTTTGCCTAAGGCAAACTGCATTGCTGGCCTTGTCTTAAACTGCTAAATGTTTATTAGTTTATGCTATGATGATTTGTTTAAATATTCCTGACTCTGGCGCTAGTAAATATTCGAGCTCGAATAATTCCAACTCTGGCGTTGGTAAAAATTCGTAGCTGTGAAAATTAATTAGATCAATATATTTTATTCCCTACTCTAACGCCAATGAATAAATAAATAAAAATAAATTTATTTTTACGCATGCACATATTTGTTTATTTTTCTAGCTAAATAAAATAAAAATACAATGAATAAAAATAATATAAATTTAAACTGGTATTTTTATTCCTGACTCTGACGTCAGTGAATAAACCAATAAATTTACATTATTTTTATTCATGCATACATATTTTTTTTTCTGCCTTTTATTTTTTTATTTTTTCTATTTTTTTTATTTTTTGGACTGGGCTGGACCCAGCTGGCCCAGCCCGGTCACTGGCCCAAGCCAGTGACCCGGTTGGGCAATATAAAGCATGGGTGAATTAAATCACGCGTGCATGTGCAGGTAAAGAGAGTGAATTAAAATGAAAAGTGGGGGAAGTGAAGCCTACTTACTTGGTTTTGGAAAAACCGAAAGCAGTAGCAACGATAGCGACGGGTGGCCTTCCTCTGCTTAGATTCTTCCCTTCTGCTTTCCTTTGTCTTCCTTCTGTGCCCACTGTCTTCTCTGGTGTTTTTTGTGGTCGTTCGTTTCTCGGTTCTTGAGATGAAGGAACTAAGAAGATGATGATGATGCCGGCTTTCTGTGGGTTTTTGTTTTGACTGAGTTTGGGTCGTTCTTCTTTATCTGCTGTTATTTTTTCTGGGTTTCTTCCTTTGCTTCTAATGGTTCGGAGTGGTGCAGCTGGAGACGAATGCCCAGGCTGATCAATGCTCGTAGTTTCTCTGTTTTCGCTTGTTCACTTTGCTTGCATTCTGGGTATTTTATTGTTTGTCTGGTTTGCACTTCACTTTTTCTCCTCCTTTTCTTTCCCCTGGGTTTTTTCTGCCACTGGTTCTGTGATCACCAGTGGCTTTTCGGTTCTGCCCTCTCTCTCTCTAACTCTCTAACTCTGCCCCCAGCCCCTGTGAGGTCGCCTTTGCTCAGCTTTATAGAGCCAGCGGCAGCCTCGGTGGTGGTAACGGCTGGCCCCTCCCCTAAATGCTCCGTAACCGACGCCTTCAATGAAGAAAACGTCTGCGTCGGCTGCCAACGAACGAAATAAATTAACTCCAAGATTAATTAAATTAATTTCAAAGTTTAATTAAACCCAAAAACTTTCAATCATTTTGCCATTAACCCAAATATTAATTCATTCTTCATTTATTTCATTTTACTTGTTTTCTCATCATCATTATTATTTTTTCATCAATTTTTGTATCCTTTTCAATAAATAAAATAATAATAATAATAAAAATAAAATGGTCAAAAATTGGGTTATGACAAGATTTGAAACCCATTAATATATATTCTCTATATTCCCAATAAAAAAATTATTTTTTTTTCAATGTAGGATAAAAAAAATTGGTTTAAATGCTTCAACTTAAAAGAATAATATAGTATCTTTTTAATGTGGGATTTGAAAACCATTAGTATATACCATAGTTATTAAACCCGGCCTGGCCCGGCTGGCCGGGTCGGGAACCGGTCGACCCGGTGGCTGGACTGGTCTGGGTAAAATAAAAAACCGGTGGGAGCAAAATACCGGTCAAATCTAGTCGACCCGTGACCCGGCTGAGACCCGACATATATATATATATATAATAATAGTAATAATAATAATAATAATAATAATAATAATAATAATAATAATTTTATTTAACACTGCACCTAACATCAAAAGGAAAGTTAAAGTTTGTGACCTAATTTCTTTCTTTGAACAACCAAAAGATGTATTAGCTACTTCTCCATGTGCTTTATCTCTCCTGTGTTGATATTTATGTCCAAGTTATTTGTACATGCTTAGTAAAAACCAAAAGCATAAGTGATTGAGTATATGTTCTATCTTCTTCGTCTCTCTAAAAGACGCATGCGGATTTTTTGGGCTAAGCCTTAAAGTTTCGAAGCTGGGGAATTGTAGGGAAGTTGGCATTCTTCAATTTTTTTAGGGTGAAACGATGTCAAATCTTAAAGTTAGTATTAATTTGTCGCTGATATTTGTGTGCCCTCGAGCTCCTGTCGCTGTATAGAGTACCGGAGTAGCCGCTCCGCTTGATGACATCTCATAAGCAGCCGTGAATGGTGAATTAGCCCAAACCTATTTAAGAATCATACACAAGGAAAACGCAGGTGTGGCAGTCCTAGTTTAGCAGCTTTAGAAAAAGAAAGAACTCATGAAATTGGTGATTTATGTTTGAGTTTCATGTTAAATGAATTATTCTGTCTCCTACCACAAGATTTGTAACTATATTTCAAGACCTATACCCTGAATGAATATGAATGTGAATACAATCAAAGTTTTTTTTTTTTTTTTTTTAATATGGGATTTGAAATCCTTTATTATATATACTCTATATTTACAAGAAAAAATTTATGTTTTTTCAACGTGAGATTTTTTTTTTTAATTTAAATACTTCAACTTAAAAGCTTAACATAATATCTTTTCACTGTAGGATAAAAAACTATTTAAAATATTTTTTTAAACTTTATTATTTACTATATATATATATATATATAGCCTATATTTATATGGATTTTTTTTAATTTTTTCATATAAAATATTAAATTTTTTTTTTAATTTTTCCGGGTTAATCTGGATCAATTTAAATTAATTCATAAAATTCAGGACCGGACCTCTTAACCGAATCAACTCCAATTCAGGTTTAATAAACACGGTTGCAATCACTGTGAAAAGGAACACAAAAAGACATTCCCTTTCTTGTCATAAAGTTTTGAATAGCATGCCATCAACAGGTACTTTCGTGTATTATTGTCATAAAGTTTTTCAAACTTTCAATATAGAGAGAGAAATTAAAAAAAAAAAAAAAAGGAAAAGGAAACAGCCCCCACTCCATCTTTCTTGTTCCGTTTTCCTTTTTTACATGGCTTACTCAATGAAAAAGCAAGCACTAATGCACCTTCTCCACAAACTACCGCCAATTTCGCCACTATATAAATATATTATGGAAAAGAAGATAAAAAGAAGTCTTTTGGTACATAAATAAATATATTATGAAAATTAACATGGTATCAGAATATCTGTGAAGTATTGCTGGGAAGTCATAATTTTTGACACGCCTGATCACAGTCTTTTATGGAAAAAAGAAGAAGCCAGGCAATGAAAATAGGTTGGTGTAAATTTCCATCATTTGATCTTGACAGCATCAGATTAGACAATTGCATGGAAATGGTCTTCTTAGTTTGCCGTGTGGCAAATCATGTCATTTAGAGGGCTGCTGGAAAGAGTGTCTATTGATAATTTTACCTTCTATGCATTGACCGGTAATTTATAAAAATTTGAGTTTATCTTCCGAGTAAGACAAACCTTGTATTTTAAAATACTATTGCCAAAAGATCCCCTTCTAGATCAAGACAACAGTATCAATCCCATGTTAGTAATAGAATAAGTTTTACATAATTCTCAAGTTTAGTAGAATAGTAGTGGATTAATTTTTTTTAATATTCAAAAATATATATATAAAAAATACTGTGTAGCTATTGGTATAAATGATACGGCTTTTAAAAAAAATTAATTTTTATTTATTTTTTATTTATTTTAAATTAATATATTTTAGTGTTTTCAAATTATTTTGATGTGCTGATGTTAAAAATAATTTTTTAAAAATAAAAAAATTATTAATATGTATTTTAATATGAAAAATTATTTAAAAATAATCATAATCACATTATAAAATAAGCTCTAAAATGCAGTAAAAGTAGTAGTTATGTTTTTTTCAACTTGCATGTCTGTTATGACTATTTATTATGGGCTATGCATGACATGGCCAGGGCAGCCTCTAAATGATCCTATCAGTCAATTATGCCAAGCTGAAGAGAAATTTGTTGCCCAAACCTTGACTAACCTCGCATGTCTAAGAGGAGACTTTGACTCCAAAACTAGCAAGTAAATTTCCTCGTCTTTTTTTTAATTTTTATATAAGACGAAGAAATGGTTGGATTTTTCATTCACGAAAATCAAATTTCTCTTAATGGGATCTTAAGAAAATTTATATGATGACCTTTTCTTGTCCAAATCAAGCCTCGAGAAAGCATGTGCAATTTATATAAGAAGCAAATTCTATTTCTTCACTTGTATTTGCCTTTTGGAATTTTCTGTACAAATTTCTTGCCAGGAGTTGGAGATAATTCAATGAACTTCCCCAAATTTTGAATTCCCCTCCTGTTCTGCGGTGGTATCATTGCATGCTTTTTACTGCTTTTTGGCCTTTCATTCGAAGGATAGAAAAATAATAAGAACATTTTTTATTCATTATTAATGCTTGATTTTAGCACGATAAAATCCAAAGGATTTATGGTCTGGTGTTTGTGGTGCTGGTGAATGTAAGAACGGACCGAGAGATGAAATAGGAAAAACCCATGTCTATTAGTTGGCAGCGATGATCATTAGGCCCTTGCCGCCCACGAAATCCCTTTATCTTGTTGTTAATTTTTTAATGAAGCGTATCAAGTGTTTGATAAAATTCCTTAACTGGAAAAAAAAAAAAAAAAAAAACCTTGTTTACACTTTACAGTGCTTTAGAATAAGTTTGGTTTTTAAAATATTTTTTTAAAAAATACATCTAATTAATTTTTTGATGATTTAAAAATAAAAAAATATTATTTTAAAATAAAAAAATATTTTTTAAATACTTTTACACCGCAAAAACAACTACTTTTCAAATCTTCCTACCCATCGTTAAATCAAACCTATAAAACCTAATCATTATATCTCTCTCCATCGTTTTCCTCTGCTTTTATCATGGCATCAACTCATTGAGTTGATGTCTGTGAAGTCACCTCGTCCTTGAACTCACTTGACCCAGCCACCGAGTTATCTTTTCCGCTCACCTTTTTTCATATCCTGTTCTTGAAAGTTGCTCCAGCTGAACACGCGTATTCCTCTACAAACTCACCGAGGCAACACCAGATTATTTTAACTCAGTAATCCTTCTAGGTAAGCCCAGGCCACATTGATTCAGTTAAAAATAAATCTAATTCAGCTCAGATATCAACAACATATTGCATCCACGGACCACAGTCTTATTACATTATAATTACTTAGGAGGACAGTTGAACCATGCTTCTAAAAATTTTAATTTTTTTTTTTATAATTATACGCCATCAGCAATTACCTCGAAATTAGCACTCTAGATTCCAGCTCAATATCGATCAACACGTGGCTAAAGAATTTGCTTGCTGCTCAATATTTACCAATACGCGCTTGAGAAATTTCCTTGCTTTTTTTTCCCCGCATGTTACATTTTGATCTTTTATAATTATAATTATTGCATTGCTAATTATTAAAAATTAAAAAATACTGTTGGTGAAAAAATGACAACCACGTTGGAAGTGGATGTAAACAACTTGATATCCATTGAATCTGCTCCGGTAACCTACTTTTCAGATGTGAAAAAGGAGAATAAGAGCTTGACTATAAATGGTCATTAGTAATAGAATAATTTTTACATATTTTCAAGTTCAGTAGAATAGTTATTGGAATAACTTTTATGTGTTACCTTTTACCTCTTTTATAATTATGATTATTGCATTGCTAAGAATTTGCAAGAAAGATGATGAGCTTTTTTTAGTGAATTCAGAATAACAAAATAAGGTTTGTTGAGGCTTTTCTTGGAACCTCACTTTGTGTAAATTATACAAAATTAATTATTAATCATCGATATTTATTATTGATCATCAATATTGAATAATGGCTTACTTTCTAGGAATGTTACGAGAAGCAAAAGAGTTAAGAGATGCTATATAACTCTTTTGCATGAATTGTAAATCTAGGGATAGTTTTGGGTTTTTCAATCAGCACTTTAGACTAAAATTAATAACACAATAAGGACCAAAGATAACGGTATGTAAATCTAGGGATCAAAGATAATACAACTGCATTGACTGGAAATTTCACTTGAAATTTCTAATAAATTACAAAGGAAATTTCCTATGTATTTTCATGTACATGTATTGAAAACCTATCGTTAATGGACTGATTTGTATCGACTGACTTGCCAAGTATTTGCTGATTGAAACGAGCAATCCTGTTTTTTCAATGCTGCCATTTAGCAAGTCCACATGTCATATCAAATTTGCAAAATCATATAGCCCATTGATAGAAATCATATAGCCCAGTTGTTGCAATACACGCTTGAGAAATTTCCTCTACGTACGTGTTACCTTTTACCTCTTTTATAATTATTATGATTATTGCATTCCTAATAATTTGCAAGAAAGATGATGAACACTTTTTAGTCAATTCAAAATAACAATATAAGGTTTGTTGAGGCTTTTCTCGATCAGGGATTAATTAACGAGAATAAGAAAATCCCCTTCAAATTAGACAAAATTTATTATTAATCATCTATATTTATTATTAATCATCTATATTGAATAATGGCTTATTTTATAGTTTAAACAATGTTTGAAATAAATTAATAAAAGATATTATACATAATTAATGATGGGATCGTTTATAAAAATGACTAAATTAAAGTTTTTCAATTATATTTAAACATATTATAATTTTAATAAATGGGTTGTACATCATGTAAATTATAAAAGAATATTTATTTTTCTGATATATATATATATAACAAATTAGATGATACTAACAAGAAAATAGGAATTAGTTTGAATAAATGATACTAGTTATATATCTACAGAAGAAGTTAATTCGAAGAATAGAATGAAGTCAAATATTCTTAATAAAAAAGAAAAAAACACATAAAGAAATAAAATATGTTTTTAATTAATAAATATAAAAGATGGATGAAAATATTAGAGAAGAAGAAAGAGATATAGAATCTGTTTGTGAAATTTCTAAGAACTTAATTACAATTATATTATAATTTCTTCCCAAAAATTATTCAACATATAGTATTAGAATTACATAATGCTAGGTTTTAATATATAATTAAAAAGTTTCCCATGAACCAAATAATAAAAATATTGTATAACTCTTTTGAATGAATTATTAACATAAATACAGATATCCTTAAATTTAACCCATTCTATTTTACATAAATAAATGATAAGATTAGGTGAAGAATTATTTGATGTTTCCATGGAACTTTAAAAGAATAATAAGGAATAACACTTTTGAGAGATTAAAATTAATTTTCAAATCAGACATAATCAATTGAGAGATTAATACAAACTAAATAAATAAATAAATAAATATCAATCAATTTGATACAAATGCAAAATGATGCAAGTAGAGGCTATCGGTGTATTCTTATGGCTTTCAGTTGTTTTCCCCCCTAAATTAAGGCGTTGAAAAATAGACCAATGAAGTGGTCTTTACGCTCAGTGTGTCTCCCACGACAAAAACATTAATTCAATCAGTTAGTGCCTGCTAAAAAATTACTCCGAGAAACTTCATGGAACCACCAAAATAAGGAAGAAATCAAAAACGTTTATAATGGTGAAAATAACTTGACATTATCGGTCCAAATGATTTAAGTTTTTTTTTTTTAAAATAATTATTTCACAGATATTATAAATTAACGTGTTATGGCGTCACACGTCAATTTAAGAGATCGTTTTTTAAAAACGTACTAACAATCCAACACAAAGCCATCTAAAATATTTACAAATAGTTATAGCATTTAACTATTTATGTAGGGTTTTTTTAAAAAATATTTTTTATTTCAAAATGTTTTAAAATAATTCATTTCCGCTTGCATGTCATGCTCCTCCAGTGTTTTTGCAGCCTGTCCCGTTCCAGTATCTGCACACCACGCCCTGCCGCTGTTTCCGGTGTTTTTTCCGCGTTCCTCTGGGAATAAAAAGATGTTATTTTTTCTCGTTTAATTATTTAAATATTTATTCATGTAGTTTTCATGTTTGAAGTGTTTTTTTTGGATTGCACGATGTAATTTATGTATTTGCACAATAGTTGTGTGATTTACATATATTTTATTTATATTGAATGATATTTTTCCATCCTACATTAACCATAATTCTATAGGTAGAATCACCTTCGAAGTGACTAAATCTGCTTTAATATATTTGAGATTCACTCAATGCCACTCTCATCGGTATTCTAAAAGCGAAGAGAAGAGTAGAAGCAATGTGATAGCTATACAGGTGAGGCTTAATAATTTGCGGTGATAATTATTTTTTAAAATATTTTTTTATTTGAAAATGTATTAATTTAATATAAAATAATAAATAAAATTTAAAATTTTTTAATTATTTTTTAAAATGTAAAAACAAAAAGGATATAATCAACCTCTTAATGTCACTATTAAATATTGATGTCGATTGATGCAAATGCTAGCACCAGCGAAGAATTAAGAGGCCAATAAGCCAAAGAAAGAAGACTCAACTGTACGTGGAAAATTATGCCATTTGATGTGATATTGCAATTCAACTGCCAAGACACCATGGCTGATAGATGTATGGCGTGTCTGGCAGTGTAATAGTGGTTGTTTTTTAAATAATTTTTTGTGTTGAAATGCATGTCAATGATTTTTTTTATTTTTTAAAAATCATTTTTAACATCAAAACGATCCAAAAAGTACAAACCGCACTTAATTTTAACAAAAAAAAATTGAATTTTTTTAGAACGCAGGTTGAACCGCATTCCCAAACACTGCTATAGACAGCAGTAATGAACAGGAAAATTAAAAAAATTAAAATATTTCATGTCTTCACAGTCGTTTAGAAAAGAAACAAGATCAAACCTTGGTTTCATTTTGTCAGTTGACTCCAAGTCAATGTCTAAATCTCCTCTTTTATGCAACGAAGATTAATTTGGCATGCTAGAATTCCAAACTGGGTCACCCAGCGAAAGTATAGATTTTATTGGACGACAATCATATTAATAAATATGGGACGACAAATCACAAACTTAATCAATTCAACCTTACTCCAAAGAACACTCATACTCCAATATCAGCAACCACCCACGAAAGTTACCACTCTAAATTCCAGCTCAGTAATTTATTCTTTTACAATTATTGCATTGCTAATAATTTGCAAGGACACATACTTTCTAACCGATACACCTGCATTTAACTATACTCAATCTGCACCTACCACGAAATTACCAATAAGTAAATTCTACGTCAATATTTACCTATACACCCTTAAGAAATTTGCAGAAAAGAATATTCCTTTCCTGAAAAGAGCTTAAGAAAACCCTAAGCATTGTAGATAATCTCTTATAGGAATCTCTTTATTAAATAATCAAATATCAAAGTCTATTTCCAAAGACTATTACTACATTTTATATATATAAAAAAATAGAAACAGTTAAATAGAGAAATTATTATTTTTTAAATAGAAAAAGTTGAAAAGCTTGATAATATTAAGAAATAAATATAAAAATAATTATTTTTAAATAAACAAATATAAAAATTCCACCCGAGGCTGTAATTAACAGATTATCTGATGGAAAGATGATGAGCATTTTTTAGTGAATTAAGTTCAATTAAAAAAAAAACAAAATAAGGTTAAATTGATGATTAATAATGAATTTTGTATACTTTGCACGGGATTTTCTTATTCTCGTCAATTAATCTTAAAGCGAGGTTCCAAGATAAGTCTAAAAAATATTTATTATTGATCAACAATATTGAATAATGGTTTATTTTCTAGTATAAATTATGTTTGAAATAAAATTGATAAAAGAGTACATGATACACAATTAATGATGGAATCGTATATTTTGAGACTAAATTAAGATTTTTCAATTACCTTTAAATATATTATGGTTTTAATAGGTGGACAATGCATCCTTTGAATTTATTACAAGTAATGTGTAATTTAAATTATAAAAAATATTTATTTTTCTTATATACATGATAATAATAAATTAGATGATAGTAGTAAGAAAATAGGAATTAGTTTGAATGAATTGTACTAGTTCATCTTATGATATATCTGGCGAAGAGAAGTTCGAAGAATAGAATGAAAAAGAACAAAAAAGAAAACACAAAAAGAAATAAAATATGTTTTTAATAAATATAAAAGATGGATAAAATTAGAGAACAAGAAAGAGATATATTTGTAAAATTTCTAAAAACTTCCTCTTACTAACATGCTGTAATTTCATAGCTTCTACCAGCTGATCTACAAATATAGAGGTAACTCATATTTTATCATGAGGGGATGCCGAATAGATCTACAAATCAAAATTATTTAAAATAATTAAGAGTGCATCCATAGTCTTACAGATAGTACTAAAGTTTTTTTTTTCTAAATTAAAGATGAATATTTTTTGTTGGCATCAAATAATTTAAAATGAGAATTACAGAGCAAAGGGTTTAATCAAATATTAAAAGAGAAGGTTTTGTGTAATTATTAGATAATTGAAATCATCACTAATCTCCTTTTTTCATTTTCTTTTTTTTTATTATCCCTAGAATGCACGAAACATTGAAACACCGCAATTTTTCATTTATTAATGCTTGATGAATTGTTAGAAGAGTGAGGTCTCCACAAACATTGAAACACCGCAATTTTTCATGATAAAATCCAAAGGATGGGTACTTTGGTGTTTTATTATCAAGTTTTATTTTTATTATTTAAATTTAGGATTAATTCTATTATGTATTTAAATGTGTTTAGTTACCTTGTAAACCGTATGGTAGAGTCCCTCAAATATTCTGGCCACAGCAAATTGTACGGGGCTTGCAACCACTATATTTTATGCCAAGCAGTATTTTGTCCTTGAACCCTTGGCCCTCTAAATTACCCAAAAAGGACAATAATTGAGCACAAGTGGTTCAGGTCAGGGTTAAACTCAGCTTGCACAAGTGGTACAGTTCTCAATCGAATTTGAGCAAAATCAAGGATCCAAGAATTGGCCTCTGTAACATGGTTTGTATTCTGAGCCAATCTGGGCTAGGATTTGAAACAAATGTAGCTCTTTTTTTCTCCTTTTATTGTAAAAAAATAATATTCATGGATTAATTTTCGTATAATTTAAGAAAGTAAGTCCTTTAATCAAATTTTAGAGTGATCATCCTCAATGTGTTAAAAGTAAATGTTAATTACCACTAAGAAGGAACGCAAAAAGACATTCCTTTTCTTGTCATAAAGTTTTGAAGAGCTATCAAAACGTACTATCGTGTATTATTGTCATAAAAATTTTCAAACTTTCAATATAGAGAGAGAAATAAAAATAAAAAAGCAAAAGGGAACAACCATTTTGATATTCAATCAGTATGAGTGAGAAAGAAAGGAAGCATCTTTCTTGTGTCCTTTCCCTTCTTTACATGGCTTACCCCATTTTGATATTCAATCAGTATGATTGAGAAAGAACGACAGGGCAAGGTTTTTTGAGGCTTTTCTTGGAACCTGGCTCCTTGCCATTAAATTCCTTCCTCAATATTTACCAGCATTACACGCTTGAAAAATTTCCTTGCTTTTTTTCCTCTAGGTAGTGTTACCTTTTACCTTTTATAATTATGATTATTGCATTGCTAATAATCTGCAGCAAAGATGATGAACATTTTTTAGTGATTTCAAAATAACAAGGTTTGTTGAGGTTTTTCTTGGAACCTCGCTCTGGGATTAATTAGCGAGAATAAAAAAATGTTGTCCAAATTATACAAAATTTATTATTAATCATCAATATTTATTCTTGATCATCAATATTGAATAATGGCTTATTTTCTAGTATAAACTGTGTTTGAAATATCAGGTTGATGTTCTTAAGTGTTTTTTTTTTATAATTTTAATATATTGATATTAAAAATAAAAATAAAAATAAAAAAATTGATTTTGTTTTAAAAACTAAATTGACAATCAATTACTTGTTTACTATGTTCTTAAGAGCCAAAATAAATAAATAAAGTTTTTTCTTTCCGTTTCCAAATTTGGTAGCCTGAAAACCTCATCGCTGAGTAGGTTTTGTTTTAGTTTAAGCGTGATGGAGATGATACTAAAAATAACAATCACAAAAAAAATGTTGTAAATAATGTTTGTTTTTATATTTCAAAAATATTTAAATTTTTTAAAAAAACATTATTATTTATTTCAAATTAATATTATTATAGTATTTTTAGATTATTTTGATGTATTGATATTAAAAATAATTTTTTTAAAAATAATTTTTCTTAAACATAAAGTTTATCCTGCAGATCTTCCGCTGATCCCATCTCATTGTTGTATGCATCCATGCTAAGCCAATTCAAGAAAGAAGATTTGAAGAATACCACCAGCAGCATTATGGCAGAGGGAGGGAAGACCTTAGTGCAAGGGCGGAGGCATGTTAAAGGCTTGAGTATGCTAAATTTGGATTAAAACTTTATTAATATATTTTGACTAGTTTTATGTAAAAAAAATTGTAATTCTTGATTGAGTTATAAGGAAATTTAAAATTTACGTGGAGCCTTCTAATATAATGTTTTAATTTGGGTTAAAATTTCAGAATATTTTGAGAAATTCAGAAATTTGATGAAAATCATAATTTGACCAGTTTTATATTATTGGGTGTAATTTTCAATTTGACCATCAGATTGAGCTGAAATTTTACGAGAGATCTTAAAATATATTGAATAAAGTATGGTTAAAATTTTATGATGAACAGAGCTTGGTAGTACTAAAAAAAAAACCGTCAAATAAAAGCAAATCGACTTATTAAGGATAAAATGGTTTTTTGCCATTAAAAAATAAAACAAATCAGCTCTTCTTTCATTTTATATGTTGCCGACTGGGTAGAAGCAGAATAGGAAAAGAAAAAAAAGAAAAGGTGAGAGAGGAAAAGATAAAAGTAAGGGAAAAACATTAAAAAAAATCCAAAGAAAAAAAATAAAAAAAGTGAAAGAATAACCTTGTAAACTTACAAAGGCCAACTTATAAAATACTAATTTAAGGAAGAATCAAGTGAAGGAAAGAGGAATTGAGAAAGGGAAAAAATTTAATTATTTTATTTTCCAGTTGACATGAGATTGTTATTTTATCCCGGTTGAGTGGTTGTTACAATATCAATTCAGATTCGATTATAGATGAATTATATTCTATAAAACATTGAATGATGTAACTTCAATAGTGGGTTTATTTTTACTTTCACTTTAATTTTATGTATTTTCAAATTTATTTTTTAATATTTTGGATAATATATTTGAATTAAAACTTTATTGTTAGTTTCAAAAGTTTATGTACATAAATTAATAATTAATTTTTTAAAAAAATTATATATTTATTTAATAACGACAGGAAAAATTGTCTCGCATAAATTCCCACATGCGTTGTGGCAGCGGTTTGCTCTGTTATTGTTCTCATTTTTCTTATTGTTGAAAAATCCCTTCACCTCCTTGGAAATGGCATTCCAAGTGTGCAGTGTTTATTGTCATAAAGTTTTTCAAACTTCCAATATTGAGAGAGAAATTAAAGGAGCAAAAGGAACCAGTGTTTATCGCCTCCCCATCTTTCTTGTTCCCTTTCCCTTCTTTACATGGCTTCCTCAATGAAAAAGCAAGCACTATAAATATATTATGGAAAACAAGATAAAAAGAAATCTTTTGGTACATCTATATATATATATATATATATATTATGGAATTAACATGGTATCAGAATATCTGTGAAGTATTGCTGGGAAGTCATAATTTTTGACACGCCTAATCACAGTCTTTGTTTGGAATTTTCCATCATTTGATCTTGACAGCATCAGATTAGACAATTGCATGGAAATGGTCTGCTGGAGAGATTTTCTATTGACCGGGAATTTCGCTCGAAAATTTCTAGTAATTTATAAAGGAAATTTCTACTGTATATGAATTGAAAAACTATTATTCACTGACTTCTTGCAAAGTATTCGCAAGAAAGCTAAAGAATTAAAGTTTTTTAATTTTTAAAATTATAATTTAAAATTGTAAGAAAAAAATCAATTGTTTTAAAATTGTTTTCAAAAATAAAACATCAACTATTTATATAATAGCTAAATCTATTAAGATAAATCCAAAATAACTAGTAAAATCAATGACTTTCATTATCAAGCTTGACGAATTTTAAGCTTAATCTATTGTATTATCTTTGATGATCACTTCACATGTATCTCTTGCTTGTATTTGCAAGAGAGAAGATACCTTATGCAATTGCTCCATTGCTAATTGATTGTTCCTTCTGCTCTCTTATTATTAAGCTTAAACTGTTGTATCATCTTATGTTCCACATTAAGGATATATAATTAATTAATCGGACCGACCATTATGTTAAGGATACGAGATTGTGGGCGCCTCTTTTTTCTTGTTGACGTACAACTCATGATTTATTTATAGCAGTTAAGGATATAATTAATCGGACCCACCATTATGTTCCACGTTAAAGATATAATCCAATGTTTCATAATGATCATCTTGAATTTGGTTTTTTCTGCATTAATGTATAACAGGTAAAATTAAATGATTATTGGATGAATTTGTATAAATATTAATTTTAATAATATAATTAAATTTTTAATAAATCAATTTGATTTAATCATGGATCAAATTAATTTTTAATTATATTTAAAAATTAATTTTAATCCAATTAAAGGATTTAATTAAATGCAAGGATTTAATTATACTTTAAAAGGGTTAAATTAATTTTATTAGAGATTTAATTCGTGAAAAATTAAGTTTAAAAACTCAATTTAGATTTAATTAAAAATATTAATATTTTAAAAAATCAAAATTAATTTTTATCAAATTAATTAATTAAAATCAGGATGCAAAAATATCACAACACAATTGAAGTTTAGCTTTTATCATTTCAAAAGTTCCAGCCTCATCTTCACTACTTGTAAAATTAGGGCAGATTATGGACTTAACCGAGCAATTACCGCTCGAAATTCCTCGTGAAGGAAATTTCCTTGTTCTTTCTCGGTATATTTTTTTCATATTAATTATTTTTTTCATAATTATTTGCTCTGATGAAGATTACCAAATACAAAACAAAAAAAATTGTTTCTAAAATAATAGGATATGAATAATTAACTATAGAAACTAAAGAGTGGATCGGTTATCTTTAACGTTTGCAAATAATTAAAGAGATATAAATTTTGTGATGAGTTATGATTAACGCAGAAGCAAATAAAAGAGGAACATAAATTATAAGCAAATATTGTTTTCGGTTTCAACTTTAAATCAAACCTATAAAACCTAACCATTACAGCTTCTCTCTCCATCTTCTTCGTCTGCTTTTGTCATGGCATCAACTCATCGAGTACAGGTAGAGATACTTGAGGTCTATCAAGTCATCCTGTCCTTGAACTCACTTGACCCAGCCATCGAGTTATTTTTTCCGCTCATCTTTTTTCCTACAAACTCACCAAGACAGCACCGGATTATTTTAACTCAGTGATCCTTCCAGGAAGGCCAGGCCACATTGATTGTGTTAAAAAAAAATAATCTAATTCAGCTTAGTATCAACTGCATTATAATTATTTAGGAGGATAGTTGAACCATATTTTTAAAAAATATTAGTTTTTTTTTTATAATTATACTCCAACAGCAACTACCTCGAAATTACCACTCCAAATTCCAGCTCAATATCGATCAACATGTGGCTAAAATTGATAAAAGACACGTAATGATGGTATTGTATATTTTGAACTAAATTGAGGTTTTTTAATTATTACTTCAAAATATATCATGGTTTTAATAGTTGGACGGTATATTATATAAATTATTAAAAAATATTTATTTTTATTATATATGTAGTAATAATAAATTAGATGATAATAACAAAAGAATAGGAATTAGTTTGAATAAATAGTACCAGTTCCTATTATGATATGTATAGAGAAGAAGTTGGAAGTATAAAATGAAGTCAAATATTCTTAATAAAAAAAACACAGAAATAATTAAAATATGTTTTTAATAAATATAAAAGATGGATGAAAATATTAGAGAACATGAAAGAGATATATAATCTCTTTGTAAGATTTCTAAGAACTTAATTACAATTACATTATAATTTCTTCCTTAAATTATTCAAAATATATATTATTCTAGGTTTTAATGTAATTAAAAAGGAAGTATTTGCAGGAAAGCTAAAGAATTAAATTTTTTAATTTTTAAAATTATAATTTAAAATTGTAAGAAAATAATCACTTGTTTTTAAAAATAAAACATCAACCATTTATATAATAGCTAAATCTATTAAGATAAATAAAAAATAACTAGTAAAATCAATGACTTGTATTGACGAGTGTGTTTATATATACATATAGGAACTGCTGATTCGATTTGAATATGTTATTTGATTAGTCTAATTCATGATTTGCATTGACTCAAAATTACCACTAGAAATTCCTAGTTTCGTGGTGCTTTCTCGACCTGCAAATGAATATAAAGCATATCCTTTTATCCTATATAAAAAATACAATTAACCTTTTTATCTTTTATAATTATAATTATTGCATTGCTAATAATTTGCATGAAAGAATATTCTTTCTCTGAAAAGGGCTTGAGAAAACCCTAAGCATATTATATAATCTCTTATAGGAATCTCTTTATTAAATCATCAAAATATCAAAGTCTGTTTCCAAAGACTATGAGTATAGTTTATATATAGAAACAACCAAATATAAAAATTATTTTTTTTAAAATAGAAAAACCAGAGAGCTTGATAATATTTAATAAAAAAAATAAAATAGAAAAATTATTCCTTTTTAAGTAGAAAAAAATTAAAAAGATTTTAATAATACTAAATAAGAAAAATTAAAATTTCTAAACTAAATTAAAAAAAATAAAAAAACTGAGAAAATATTTATTATCCCAATAGTTCTTATTATAAAATCTCATTTATCATATGTTATATCTATCAAAATAATAATAATAATAATTTGTGATGTGAACTAAAGCTATATGCAAAAACTATAAAAACCCGGTAGAGACCGTTTTGTTTTTATAAATAATTTTTTTTCTAGCTAGAGAACCTTTATGTATATATATATATATTTATTGGTTACTAAACCATTTCAAAGTTCACTATATAAATACTAGAAGAATATTTTATTTTTTTAATGTGGAATAAAAAAAATTATTTTGGTTTAAATACGTCAATTTAAAAGAAAAAGATAATATCTTTTTAATATGAGATAAAAAAATCTTTTGAAAAAATCTTTTAAACTTTATTATATGCAACATGTATAACCTATATTCATATGAATTGTTTCTTTAATTTTTTTCATATGAAATATTAAAAATTAAATATATATTTTTTTCAGGTTAACTCGGATCAATCCATGTAACTCGAGACTCTGTTTTTTAGTCGGGTCAATTTTAGGTTGGGTTCGATAAATATGAGTAAATTTATTGAAAAAAACTTAATTTTTTTTGTTTTTATAAAAATGAAAGGTAAAGAATTAAATTATGACATATATCACTAATTATTGACATACTCTTATTACAAACACAAAACTTTATGTCACTTCATGATACCCATGTTTCACTGCTTTAATAAATTGTTACAGTAAAAGCACAGAGAGGAACGGTTCAAGAAAAAACAATAATGGAGTTGAAGCAAAATCTGTGTTTGATTTTTTCTTTTTTGTGTTTTCGGTACATTGGTCAACAATAGCTTGGAAGAGTTTGGTATCAGTAACACGTGGACCCAGTTGTGGTGGAAACTTTGCAGAGGATCTGCACTCTGCAGGAAGAAAAATGATTTTAATACATGTAACTATATAATCTAATTTGTTGATGTGGAAAATAGCACAAAGTATTTGCTATTGGTGAGAAGCAAAAGCAGTAGCAGTCCATGAGGACCATCACCATCGTATCCATTATGAGAGCTTTTCGTAAACGCGTGGAGCCAGTTGGTGTGGAAACTTTGCAAAGGATCTGCAGGAAGAAAAATGAAATTTGCAAAGTATTTGTGTGTATTATATAATTGTGTTAATTTCAGGATTATTTTTTAGTTGTATCAATTTAGAAAATATTTTTTTTTCTTGTGCCCTCTCCCTTTCCCTTCTTTACATGGCTTACTCGATGAAAAAAGCAAACACCTCATTTTGATTTTCAATCAGTATGAGTGAGAAAGAAAGAGAGGACAAGGGGTCCTCTCTCTCTTTCCTTGCTTTTTTTAACGCTTGAGAAATTTCCTTGTTTTTTTTCTTGTACGTGTTCCCTTTTATCTTTTATAATTATGATTATTGCATTGCTAATAATCTACAACAAAGATGATGAATATTTTTTTAATGAATTCAAAATAACAAAAAATAAGGTTTGTTGAGGCTTTTTTTGGAATCTCGTTCTGGGATTAATTAGCGAGAATAAGAAAATCCTGGGCAAATTATATAAAATTTATTATTAATAATCAATATTTATTCTTCATCATCAATATTGAATAATGGCTTATTTTCTAGTATAAAAATAAATAAATTGAGGTTTTTCAATTACCTTTAAACATATCATAGTTTTGGACGGTACATCTTTTGAATTTATTAAAAAAAAACATGTAATGTAAATTATAAAAAAATATTTTTTTTTCTGATATGCATAGTAATAATAAATTAGATGATAGTAACCAGAAAATAGGAATTAGTTTGATTAGTTGAACTCCACGATCAGTGGAGATATCAAGTTTTTTTATATATAATACTATAGTTTTATTGATGAAGTGAGACGAGTTTAAATTTTATAATTTTTACACTTATACTATCCTACAGGAATGCGGTTATGTGAAAAAAAAAAAAAAAAGTTTAGTGATAACTGCTTTGGCCCAAGAGCCTTTCATGGTTGCCACAGGTTAATTATTTAATCTCATGCTCATTGCCTGCAGCTAAGCTTCGGCAGCCACCAAGTTGCTGTTAAGGTAAGTTCTCCACCTGCATGTTCTTCCTTTTTAAGCTAAGCGTGGGCATCATTGGCTACATTTACTTAGTCCCTGTTATTTATAAAGCTTATAATTTAGTTCAAGTCAATAAAAGCTTAGCAGTAATTTGATACAAAAAATTAAGGGGTATGAGAGATTAGTTGATAAGTGCGCAAGCTAACCCGAATACGAACGTTAATTAAAAAAAATAAAAGATAACATTATCATTCCAAAGTTAGTAATACAATAACCTTTACTTATTTTTCAAGTTTCATAGAATAGTAGTGGAATAAATTTTTTGTAATTGGTTAAATACCTCATGCTAAAGCTAACAAATAATTAATAAAACAAGAAAGGACGGAAGTTAACTACAATAAATATTTTTTTGAAAAACGGAGCCACAATACGAGGAAATCTCTTCACTTATCAATGAAAATGAATAGAAATAATTTAATTGATTACTGATTACTTGGAAGAAGAAAGCGTATCCCTTCTCACTTATAAAAGTAGTTTGAAGGATCATTAAACCGGACAAAAATAAACAACCGATAATAATATAGTTAAGATGATAAAAAATTGTTTAAAAAGCAATTTGAAACCAATTAATCTTAAAAAAACCAAAAAGAAACATGCCATGAAAAAAAGTATTGTTTAAAGGAACGCAAAAATGCATTCCAAGTATGAAGTGTTTTATTGTTATAAAGTTTTTCAAACTTACAATATATATAGAGAGAGAAATAAAAAGAAAAAGACCAAAAGGAAACAGCCCCCGTCTTTCATGTTCCCTTTCCCTTCTTTACACGGCCTACTCCATTAAAAAGCAAACACGGCTTAAAGATAAAATAGCTTTGATTTACAACCACGGCTTGAAGGGCCTGGAATATAGGACCAGGAAATATTCATGTATCTATTACTAGACACAATTAATTGTACATTGCTATAACAAAATTACGTATTTATTTTTAAGCGGGAAACAATTAAGCCATGAGGCCAGGGGTTCTTTGGTCTTTGCCTATTTTCGTTTTAGCCACCGAATTTTATTTTATTTTTCAATAAAAGAGAAGGTTTTGTGTAATTATTAGATAATTGAAATCATCACTAACTCCTTTGTTCATTTTCTTCTTTTTTTTATTACCCTTAGCATGATACACAGAAAAGAAGAACGGTTCAAGAGAGAACAATAATGGAGGGGAATCAAAATCTTTGTTTGATTTTATGCTGTGTTTTTGGTACATTGATCAACAATAGCTTGGAAGAGCTTGATACCAATAACCTTTTTGACCTCAATAATTAATGTTAACGCGTGGATCCAGTTGTTGTGAAAACTTTACAAAGGATCTGCAGGAAGAAAAATGAAATTTACTTGGTTGTTTGGTCTATACTTGAAAAAAAATAAAAGGAAAGCATTATTTTTGTAAATAGTGGTTTGCGAGGGGTATAATAAATCTTCCTAATGAGATCACGATAATCTAATGAAAACTAAACAAAATAAATTATAAAATTTAATTTTTAATCAAATCGATATTAAAAAATAAAATTAAAAAAAAACTAATTAAAAAAATAAAATCTGAATCAACTGGGTTAACTTGTCAAACCTAAAATTCGTATAATAAAAGTGTGATAACTAAATATATATAAAAAATTAATATTAATGAACTAAATCGAACAAAAAAATTAATTATAAAGAAAAAATAAAGAAAAAAGCAAAAATAAAAACATTATAACCGAAAAAGATCAGTTTTAGTTATCAATCCAATTTTAGCAAAATCAAGGATCCAAGAATTGGCCTCTGTAACATAGTTTGTATTGTGAGCCAATCTGGGCTAGGACTTGAAACAAATGTTGTATACTGTTTGCACTGTCACTTTGCTTATCTATATTAATTAGAAAAGGCCTCCACCCTCTTAGGTTTTTATTATAATAAAATAATATCTATGGATTAATTTTGGTATAATTTAAGAAAGTAAGTCCTTTAATCAAATTTTAGATTGACCATCCTCAATGTGTTAAAAGTAAATGTTAATTTATAAAATAATATCATTACTGCGCAATAAAGCTGATATTGCTGTTGATAGCTTTTGCTGGGTTGATCTCTTTGGTTTATCTCTATCATTCTGGGCAAAAGATGATTTTCACGCAGTTATAGCTCGTTATGGCTGTTTGATTGGAATTGATAATGCTAAAAGCATTTTTACAGATTTGACAGCAACAAGGGAAGGGTGTTAATCTGCAGAACTCGGAAGGAGAATAGTATATATTGACCATGTTGTTTCATTGTCAGGGAAAGCACTTATTTCTTTAATGTATGTTTCCGGAGATTATTGCGGTGGGATATGTTTTGGCAGCTAATGCATTTCACAATGACCTTTGGTTTTGGTCACCAAACTTCATTTGTTTTCAATTACATCCTTGCAAGTTCTATTAACACGGTTCTATTTGTTGTTATCCACTTTGATTTTCATGTTATTGCATATATCATATATCTTTAAATATTCCTACATTGAATTAGAAATCAATTTTTTTAACCCTCCCAACCCAGTTGCTATTAAGATTAGTTCTCCACCTGCATGTTCTTTCTTCTCAAGCGTGGCATCGGTCTTTAGCTACACTTACTTAGTCCCTGTTATTTATAGAGCTTATAATTTAGTTCAAGTCAATAAAAGCTTAGCAGTTTGATATAAAAGCTCATGGCCAAGTAAAAAATGTTTATTTTGGATGTAATAAATATTCATATTGGAACATAATATTCATCTCTCAAATCCCTAATCCAGTTGATCATATAAATAATTGTTACCTTTTATAAATATGATTATTGCATTGCTAATAATTTGCAAGAGAGAAATAATAATAATAATAAAAAAAAAAGAGAGAGCAAAAGGAAACCGCCCCATCTTTCATGTTCCCTTTCCCTCCTTTACACGGCCTACTCAATGAAAAAGCAAACACCCCATTAGATTTTCATTCAGTATGAGAGTGAAAATGAGAGAGGGCTAATTTCGACTATACAGTATCTATTAGGTGGCAGCAGTTATCAGTCGGCCCTTGCCGCCCACGAAATCCCTTTATCCAGCACATCCTTGATAATCTAATTTATTAATGACGCGTATCAGGTGTTTGATAAAATTCCTCATCTGGAAAAAAAAAAAAAAAAAAAAAAACCATGTTTAGAATGCTTTAGTCCTTTTCGAGTGGAAAGTGATGTGAAAGTCTGAATGTTTTTAGAAAGAAACAGCCTTCATTGCTTTTCAAAACCAAACTCTGAATCAAAATCTTTGTTACTTCGACTTCAGTTGTTGTGGAAACTTTGCAAAGGATCTCGAGGAAGAAAAATGATTGCATTGCTAATAATTTGTAAGAGAGAATTCTTTCACTGAATAGAAAAAAAAATATTATTTTTAAAATAACAACAAGTAAATTTAAAATTAGTATTTTTTAAATAAAAAACTAGAAATTCCTGATAATATTGAATAAAAAATAAAATACAAAAATTATTCCTTTCAAGTAGAAAAAATTATAGAAGTTTAATAATTCTGAATAGAAATAAATAAAATTTCTAAACTAAATAAAAATATTTGATAAAAATATTTTCTATCCCAAAAATTCTTATATCAAAATCTCATTTATCATATTTTATTGATAAATAATAAAAGACATGACATACAATTAAACCATGTTTGAAATAAAATTGATAAAAGACATGACATACAATTAATGATGAGATGGTATATAAAAATGATTAAATTGAGATTTTTCAATTACCTTTAAACATATTATGATTTTAATCCGTGGACAATACTATTAAATAATATATTTATTTTATTTTATTTTATTTATTAAGACTAGAATATTATTTTCAGCTTAATATATATATATATATATATATATATATATATATATATATATATATATATAAGCTCTTTGTATTTAGATTAAGCAAGAACAATAATGCAAATCAATTAAGGAGAATTCTAGTCTCATTTCTTTTCATATTCGTATTTATATTTATGTTAATTGAATTGTTTTAACAAATACATCATATAAATTATAAAAAGATATATTTATTTTTCTGATATATATATAGTAATAACAATTAAATGATAGTAACAAGAAAATAGAAATTTGTTTGAATAAATGGTAGCAGTTTCTATCATGATATATCTAGGAAGAAGTTCGAAGAATAGAATAAAGTCAAATATTCTTAATAAAAAAAGAAAAAAGAGAACACATTCTTAATAAAAAAAAAAGAAAAAAAAAGAGAACACAGAAAGAAATAAAATATGTTTGTAATAAATATAAAAGATGGATGAAAATATTAAAGAATAAGAAAGAGATATAGAATCTCTTTGTAAATTTTCTACAAACTTAATTACAATTATATTATAATTTCTTTCCTAAATTTTTTCAAAATATAGTATTAGAATTACATAATACTCGGTTTTAATATATAATTAAAGAGTCTTTCCTGAATCAAATAATAAAAATATCGTATAACTCTTTTGGATGAATTGTTAACGTAGGGACTGTTTGGGGTCCTGACATGGCTGATTTTATTTGAATATATTATTTGATTAGTGTTGACTCTACTATTGCTGCATTGACGGGAAATTTCAGTATTCCATATCCTTGCTTTACTCTGCAGCTAACTTCTCTGTCCCATTGCTACCATTTCATAGCTAACTCTTTGTTATATTTAACTTACTCTTCTTTGCTTCTTTGCTTCTTGTTCGTAACGATAATTTGAAAGCCTCACGTTCAGATAGATAATCAGTGACCAGTTCATCCTATATCATTCTATTTTATTTAGAAATGCAGAAAGAAAAACGCAAGCAATCCAAAGATGAAGAAAACGATTCATCCTCGCGAAAGAGAAGAAAAGCTGACCTCAGTAAGCCTATATAGAGAATACAATTAACCTC
Organism: Populus davidiana; assembly: GCA_030145905.1. NCBI lineage: Eukaryota > Viridiplantae > Streptophyta > Magnoliopsida > Malpighiales > Salicaceae > Populus > Populus davidiana. Next base: position 1,649,382 of record CM057807.1, on the reverse strand, counting down.
ATTTCAATATCATGGCTTTGGAATTTCATAGCTAACTCTTTGTTATATTGCTCCATTGGTAATTGATTGTGCCTTGATTTCTGCAGCTGCCATGACAGAGCCAGAGTCTTCTCGCTCTAGACCAGAAAGGGCCTATGATGTCTTCTTGAGTTTTAGAGGAGAAGATACTCGCAAGACGTTTACTGATCATCTATATGCTGCCTTAGATCAAGCAGGAGTCCACACTTTTCGAGATGATGATGAACTTCCTAGAGGAGAAGAAATCTCCGAGCATCTTCTCAAGGCAATTCGAGAATCAAAGATATCCATAGTTGTCTTCTCAAAAGGATATGCTTCTTCTAGATGGTGTCTCAATGAACTTGTAGAGATTCTGAAGTGCAAAAGGAAGAAAACCGGTCAGATTGTTATTCCTATATTCTATGACATTGATCCTTCAGATGTGAGAAAACAGACTGGCAGTTTTGCAGAGGTATTTGATAAGCATGAAGAGCGTTCTGAAGAGAAGTTGGTGAAGGAGTGGAGAAAAGCTCTTGAGGATGCCGGAAACCTATCTGGATGGAGTCTCAATGATATGGCAAATGGGTATTCCTTTTCTCTCTGAGATTCACTTGCAGGCGTTTATGGAGTAATTTTACATTACATTTTTCAATGTGACGTAATAAAATATTTCTTTTTAGCATACTTAATTGACTTGCTATCGATGACTTCCTCTTTTTCTGTGAGCAGGCATGAACCAAAATTTATGGAAGGGATTATCAAGGATGTGTTGAATAAATTATGTCGCGAGTGGACATATGTTCCTAGAGCACCTGGTAGGTATGGATCTTGCTCATGATATTTATGACTTTCTAAGTACTGCAACAAACGATGTACGCATTGTGGGCATACATGGGATGCCAGGAATAGGAAAGACGACTATGGCAAAAGTTGTATTTAATCAACTCTGCTATGGATTCGAGGGAAGCTGTTTTCTTTCGAATATCAATGAAACATCAAAACAATTAGTTTGAATAAGTTTGAACGGTACATCATTCATCGAATAAATTACAGAAGAGCGTTGTTGAGATACTATTTCTTTCAGACTCTCTTGCACAGAAATAAACACACACAAGTGGAGAAGGATTCTCAATATTGTCATTCCATATACCTCCAGACCAGTCTTCCAAGGCTTAGTTGTTTGGTTTGTCTGTCCAGTACTTGTGCTTGCACACTTCGTTTATATTCAAACAATATTCTTCCGTTGCTTTTATTTTTTATAATAATGTGATAGGAATAACATTATTATAAAGAATATGTTATACTCGCTCATGTCAAATTGGATGAGCTACCGTGGCGAAGGATGCTCATTGTCATTGTCATACTCGCTATTCCTATCACATTATTATAAAGAATAAAAGCAACGGAAGAATATTGTTTGAAGATAAACGAATAGCAGCAACTGTGGTCCACTTGGGAATTGGAACAAATATTCATTGCTAACAAATATACATATATTCAGTGCATCCAATTCGTACAAATTAAAGAATGTACATTGTCGAGGTAAAGCCAGCAAAGGCAGATGTGTGTGTCTATAAATGAACACCCCATTTCTCCGATTCAATAACTTCAGGTGCAATAATTTCTCTCTCCGATTGCTGCAATTTCATAGCTAACTCTTTGTTATACAGAGGTATAGCTAACTCTTCTTTGCTTCTTTCTTGTTTTAATTTCATGTCTTACCAATAACAATAATGTGAAAGCCTTGTTTGTTTCGTGTTTAACTTCAGTTGCTATTGTCTTATGCTCTCTCATTATTAAGCTTAAATTGCTGTATTATCTTCGATGATCACTTCACATGTATCAGCAATTCTTAATTTGTTGTTCCTTAATTTCTGCAGCTGAAATGAAAGAGCCAGAGTATTCTCGTTCTAAACCAAAATGGACCTATGATGTCTTCTTGAGTTTTAGAGGAGAAGATACTCGCAAGACGTTTACTGATCATCTATATGCTGCCTTAAATCAAGCAGGAATCCACACTTTTCGAGATGATAATGAACTTCCTAGAGGAGAAGAAATCTCCGAGCATCTTCTCAAGGCAATTCGAGAATCAAAGATATCCATAGTTGTCTTCTCAAAAGGATATGCTTCTTCTAGATGGTGTCTCAATGAACTTGTAGAGATTCTTAAGTGCAAAAATGGGAAAACTGGTCAGATTGTTCTTCCTATATTCTATGACATTGATCCTTCAGATGTGAGAAAACAGACTGGCAGTTTTGCAGAGGCCTTTGATAAGCATGAAGAGCGTTTTGAAGAGAAGTTGGTGAAGGAGTGGAGAAAAGCTCTTGAGGATGCCGGAAACCTATCTGAATGGAGTCTCGATGATATGGCAAATAGGTATTCCTTCTCTCTCTATGATTCACTTGCAGGCGTTTATGGAGTAATTTTACATTACATTTTTCAATGTGAAGTAATAAAATATTTCTTTTTAGCATACTTAATTGACTTGCTATCGATGACTTGCTTTTTTTCTGTGAGCAGGCATGAAGCAAAATCTATCAAATGGATTATCAAGGGTGTGTTGAATAACGTATGTCGCGAGTGCTTAGTTCCTGAGCACCTGGTAGGTATGGATCAGCGTGCTCACGATATTTATGACTTTCTAAGTACTGCAACAGATGATGTACGCATTGTGGGCATACATGGGATGCCAGGAATAGGAAAGACGACAATAGCAAAAGTTGTATTTAATCAACTCTACTACAGATTCCAGGGAAGCTGTTTTCTTTCGAATATCAATGAAACATCAAAACATTTTAAAGGTCTGGCTCTTTTACAAGAGCAACTTCTTCATGATATTTTAAAACAAGATGTTGCTAACATCAATTGTGTCGATATAGGAAAGGTTCTGATCAAAGATCGACTTTGTCGCAAAAGAGTTCTTGTTGTTGCTGATGATGTGGCTCATCCGGACCAGCTAAATGCATTGATGGGAGATCGAAGTTGGTTTGGTCCCAGAAGTAGACTAATTATTACAACAAGATATTCAAGTCTACTTCGTGAAGCAGATAAAACATATCCGATCGAAGCATTGAAACCAGACAAGTCCCTTCAGCTTTTCAGCTGGCATGCCTTTAAGGACTCCAAGGCAGCAGAAGATTATATTGAGCTTTCAAAGAAAGCAGTTGATTACTGTGGAGGACTTCCTTTAGCTCTTGCGGTTATAGGAGGTCTTCTGTGCGGGAAAGAAAAAGATAGATGGGAAAGTGAAATTGACAACTTGAGCAGAATTCCAAACCAAGATATTCAAGGAAAGCTTCTAATAAGTTATCACGCACTTGATGGTGAACTACAAAGAGCATTCCTTGATATTGCATGCTTCTTTATTGGTATAGAGAAAGATTACGTCGCAAAAGTGCTAGGAGCCCGTTGCCGTCTCAATCCAGAAGTTGTTTAGGAAATTCTCCGTGAAAGGTCTCTGATTCAATTTCATGAGTGTATAATTAAAGATGAAAGGCGGTTATTTGGAAGGACGGTAACCATGCATGATCTATTACGAGACATGGGAAGGGAGGTCGTCCGTGAAGCGTCTCCCTGGCATCTTGGAGAAAGGACCAGAATTTGGAATAAAAACGATGCATGGAATGTACTTGATCAACATAAGGTAAGAGCTCGATGCATACACGAAAGCATAGCCATGCGTATTTTCTAGTCAAACTTATTACAAATAATTGTATTAAAGTTGTATTGTTTTTTTTTAGGGTACGGATGCTGTAGAGGGTCTTGCACTGGATGTCAGAGCATCAGAAGCTAAATCACTTGGCGCAGGATCATTTGCAAAAATGAAATGCTTAAATTTACTCCAAATCAATGGAGTACATCTCACCGGATCCTTCAAACTGCTTTCTAAAGAGTTGATATGGATTTGTTGGCATGAATGTCCTTTGAAATATTTTCCATCTGATTTTACCTTGGACAATCTAGCTGTTCTTGATATGCAGTACAGTAACCTCAAAGAACTATGGAAGGGAAAAAAGGTACGAAACATGCTACAATACCTAAAAATTTTCCAGTATGTAATTTATATTTACATGTTATGACTTTCTATGATTAATTTTCATTATTTTTCTCTCTATTATAACAGATTCTCGACAAACTTAAAATCCTTAATCTCAGTTATTCTCAGCACCTTATTAAAACACCAGCCTTGCACAGTTCATGTCTAGAGAAACTAATTCTGCAAGGTTGCTCGAGTTTAGTTGAGGTGCATCAATCAATTGAAAATTTGACGAGCCTCGTTTTCTTGAATCTGGAGGGATGTTGGAGGCTGAAGAATCTCCCTGAAAGCATTGGCAATGTAAAGTCTCTTGAAACTCTGAATATTTCTGGGTGTTCACAACTTGGAAATTTGCCAGAACACATAGGTGATATCGAATGCTTAACGGAGCTGTTAGCCGATGGGATTGAAAATGAGCAACTTCTATCATCAATTGGACAATTAAAGCATGTTAGAAGGTTATCATTGCGTGGATACAATTCGGCTCCACCAAGTTGTTCTTTGATTTCAGCATGTGTTTCGCATTTGAAATGTTGGCTTCAAACATCTTTCACTGAATGGAGATTAGTGAAACATCTTGAGCTTTCTATTGGTGGTTTGTCTGATCGTGTAATTAACTGTGTTGATTTTAGGGGTTTGTCTGCTCTAGAAGAATTGGATCTAGCAGGAAACAAATTCTCTAGCCTGCCTTCTGGGATCAGCTTCCTTCCCAAGCTAGGGATCTTGAGAGTTGACAGATGCAACAATCTTGTATCATTTCCATATCTTCCAAGTTTAGACACTTTGGTTGCGTGTGATTGCAAATCATTGGAAAGTGTAAGAATACCAGAACAGCCAAAAAAAGAACTATATATAAATCTATATAACAGTCATTCGTTAGAAGAGATTCAGGGCATCGAACGTCTAAGTGATAGTTTTTGGACTATTGAAGTTGTTAACTGCAAGCATTCACCAAATAAATTACAGAAGAGCGTTGTTGAGGTATTATTTCTTTCAATCTCTTTTGCACAAGAAGAAACACACAATTGGCACATACATTGATTAATGTCTAAAATCTCAGCATTCCTTGAAATCAATATATATATATATATATATATATATATATATATATATATATATAGAGGCAATAATCATTATCATTATTATTTTATTTTAAAAAATAAATATCATCTTTAATAATATTTTTTATTAAATATTTAAAGTTTGATTGGTTTTATTTTTTATTTCTTGATTTTATGATAATATATTTATACAGGCAATGTGCAACGGTCGTCACCGGTATCATATTTCCTCCTTTCGTGGTGAGATGCCGAATTGGTTGAGCAATTTTGGAGGCCAACGGTCGTGGATGAGCTACAGTGGAGAAGGATGCTCATTGTCATTCCATATACCTCCAGTCTTCCTAGGCTTAGTTCTTTGGGTTGTCTGTCTATATAAGACTGACATTATTATTATTATAAGAAATAAAAGCAATGGTATTCAATTGTTTGAAGATAAACGAACACCAGAACCTACGGGATGGATAAGATACATAAGCAGAAGTGAAATGGCAATGGAAGATTACTGTGGAGATGACGAATTGGAACTATACATTTCTTCAGAGCCAACAAAGGATGCGGTGTACAACGGTTGGCAATTCAAACTCATACACGTTAAAGAATGTGGGGTTCATATGATCGCAAGGAAGTTAGATTCATTTGAAGAGTCGGCAGTGGGAAGAGATACAGTGATGTCTTCGCCTCCGCTGTATCATCTGTTTCCTCATCCTCGTTGTGGTTCAATTACAGCGTCTACACCAAAGCAATGGAGTGACTATTTATTTTCGAAGCTGCAAAAACATGACCTCCATTTAAGGCTTGATGGTAAGAGCAAATATTTCCTTATTTTATTTCATTTAATTTATGAGATTAAATGATTTCATAGTTAAGAATAATTAGGAGACTTGATCTATTTATTAACAAACCTTATTTATATATATGTTTAGGACAATATACAATATATAGTAATGATGGAGGTTATAACACAAGAGTATGACTACAATATTTCCTCTATAGTATGACTATAATATTTTTTATATAGGTACCTGCTATAATATTCATTATTATTATTATTATTTAATTTTAAAAAATAGATATCATCTTTAATAATATTTTTATTAAATATTTAGAGTATGTTTGATTTTATTGTTTATTTTATTTTATTTTATTTTATGATAATAATCAATTTTTTTTATCAAATTTGTTAAGCTACATCATCTGTTCCTATATTTCCCTTGTAATTTAATAAGAGCGTCTACACCAAAGCAATGAAGTAACTATTTATTTCCCAAGCTACAAAAACATAATCTCGATTTAATGCTTTTTGGTAAGAAGAAATATTTCATTTAGTTATTATTATTTATTTCATTTAATTTAAAACATTAAAAATTATATTTAATTATTTAATTTTTCTTATTTAATTTTAAAAAATAAATATCATCTTTAATAATATTTTTTTTTATTAAATATTTAGAGTATGTTTGATTTTATTGTTTATTTTTTATTTTATGATAATATTTTTATTATTAACTTTAAAAAATTAAATGTTATCTTTAATAATTAGATCTATGCAATCTCACTTAATTAAATCATTATTTTATTGCTAGCAACTTATGAGTCTTTTAAGCCAAAAGAATTGTAGGAAGAGCTAAAATTAGCAAGGAATATTTAGAGTCTATTTTATTTTATTGTTTATTCTTTGATTTCATGGTAACATTTTTAATTTTGAAAAACAAAAATTGAATACTTATATTTTTTGAACTTTTTTGTTTATTTGAAATCACTTTAGTTTATTTGAAAAATATTGAAAACTGATTTTTTGTTTTTTTACATTAAAAACAAAAATTGAACAATCTTTTTTATATTTTACTTCAAATATGGTATTTTAAAACAAAAATGAAAACGATGTGAAATTAACCATTTTAATTATAAAGTAAGTTTCTTAATTAAAAGTGAAGGTGAGTTAATTTGTAATAACATGAATTTTGTTGGCTTTTCATGGAACGCAATAGGTCAGCACTGGATGCGAGAGCCTTAAAAGGTAGATCATTGATCATTTAGAGAGAGATGCTTGAAGTTAATTACTCTAGATAAGTTACTTCAACCTCTAGGACCTTTCAGATTTCTTTCTTTTCATGTAATTTATATTTTCAAGTTACAACTTTTGACTAATACTTTTTTATTCTTTTTATTACTTCTCGATATTCTAAACAAAAAGATGAAAATTCTTGATATTAGTTAGAAATAAATTGGTTTTTCAGGAAGATATTATTGATTGGCATACGGTATTTGAGTTGGCATACGGTATTTGAGTTGGTTCTTCACTTTTTAGTGTTATAGCTCAAGACAATTGATAAAAACTACCAATACATAAAAAAAAAAAGTACTTGTTCAAAGATTCAGAAAGCATTTTTAATTGGTATAATAAATAAAGTTTTTTTGGCTATAAAAGCTTCCTATGTATTATTGCATGATTTTTATAATATTAGCACCGATTAATAATAAATCTTTGACTATTATTAAAAAACAAAAAGAAACTCATGCTTGAAGGGTGCTCAAGTTTAACTTAGTTATAATAATCTAATTTAGAAAATAATTAATTTTTCCTTAGAAAATAGTATTTAATCCTTATGTTTTTATATTCATCTATGATTTAATTTTTTCTATCAATTTCATTTTTTTATTTATTTTAATCCTAAAATAAAAAAAAAATCAAAAAGCATATCATGAAAACCAATTCAAAATAAACAAGATGCTTAAAAAATCTTTTAGTATCGCACCTTTTTTTTTAAAAAAATAAGGCAACAACATATTACAACATATTTGATCAACCCGAGTTTTGTGGTCTAACCATACCATGACAATCATGTAAAAATCGAAGTTTAAAAAATCAACCCATAGAAAAAAATACATTGGAAAAACAAATTAAAAATAAATTAAAAGAAGTTCAATAAAACATATTTTATAAAAAAATATTCAGACAAATAATAACAATTATCAAGCTAATATTCATACTACTCCATATGAAGCCTTACATGGTCAACGTTGTCAATACTAATATATTGATAGGAAGACGGTGAAAAGAAGTTCATTGGGCTAGAAATAGTGCAAATAACTTCTGGAAAGATTAAAACAATTCAAACTAAGCTCAGGAAGTACAAAGTAGACAGAAGAGTTATGTTGACCATATACGACTGGAATTGAAATTTGTTGATGGTGATTATGTATTTTTGAGAATCCCTCCTACCATATACTGGGCCTTTTAAAATTTTGAAGAGAATTGATGCAGTTGCTTATGGAATAGCTCTTCCACCCAGCTTTTTCATCTAAACATCCAGTGTTCCATGTATCTCCGTGCTCCATCGCATATATTGGAGCCATAAACAATAGCATTTCAAGAAGATATGTCATGTGAGAATCAACTGGAGAGAATTAGAAAACTTCGTTCTAATGAGATTGCTTCAGTGAAAGCAATGTGGGAAGGTCATTCGAGTGATGAAGCAACACGAGAACCTGAGAAGATGATACGTAATAATATCGTTATTTCTTCATTCAATCAAGCCCATTTGTTAATTATATAACCCATTATTGTTTTATATCTTGGCCCGTTAATTAGCTAGCCCATTTGTTATATACAGAAAGATAGAGGTAAGGACATTGTTAGTCATTTTCTTCCTTAATTCTCTTTTTGTTGTATTGAGTAAATACCTTAAGAAATTTGAATATTTGAAAGATAATGGGTAAATATTGAAGAATTGTATAGAAAGAATCATATTGAAATTACGGAAAATATGTGTTTGGGGATGATGATGGAATAATTACAGTTTGGTCCTTGCTTTTGAGAAATTAAGATTTTGTCCCTAAATTCTAAAACAATTATAGTTTAGTCTCTGGCTGTAAATAGCAATTTTTAGATATCTTTTTGATAAATATTTGAGAAATATTGATCATCTATTATCAATTTTTATTGTTATCATTTAAATTTAGAATTAATTCTATTATGTATTTAAATGTGTTTAGCTATTTTTTCTCCTTTAATGTAGCTATTTTTTCTCCTTTAATGGGCTAGGATTGGAGACAAATGTGGCTATGTTTTCTCCGTTTAATATAAAAAAATAATATTCATGGATTAATTTTCGTATAATTCAAGAAAGCAAGTCCTTAAATCAAATTTTAGAGTGACCATGTGTTAAAAGTAAATGTTAAAGGAGAGAGAGAAATAAAAATAAAAAGCAAAAGCAAAAGCAAAAGGAAACAACGCCCATCTTTCTTGGTCCTCTCTCTCTTTCCTTGCTTTTTTTAACGTGTGGACCTAGCAGTTGTTGCCACCAAATTCCAGCTCAATATTTACCAGCACTACACGCCATAGTTATTAAACCCGGCCCGGCCTGACGGGTCGACCCGGGACCCGGTGGCTGAACCGGTTCGGGTTTAATAAAAGATCGGCTGTGGCAACAGCCCGGCCAAACCCGGGCGACCCGGCGGGTCGACCCGGGTGACCCGGGCAAACCCGGACGAGACCCGGGTATTTTTTTTTTTTAAAATGTGGAATAAAAAAAATTTGGTTTAAATATTTCAACTTAAAATGATAACATAGTATCTTTTCAATGTGGGGTTTGAAGCCCTTTCATATATACTCTATGTTCCCAAGGAAAAAATCATGTTTTTTCAATGTGGGATAGAAAACCTTTTGGTTTAAATACTTCAACTTAAAGGGATAACATAGTATCTTTTCAATGTGAGATTTGAAGCCCTTTCATATATATACTCTATGTTCCCATGAAAAAAGTTATGTTTTTTCAATGTGAGATTTGAAACCCATTAGTATATTTACTCTATGTTCCCAAGGAAAGAATCATGTTTTTTCAATGTGGGATAGAAAACCTTTTGGTTTAAATACTTCAACTTAAAGGGATAACATAGTATCTTTTTAATGTGGGATTTGAAGCCCTTTCATATATATACTCTATGTTCCCATGAAAAAAGTTATGTTTTTTCAATGTAGGATAAAAAACTTTTTTAATTTAAATACTTCAACTTAAAAGTTTAATATAATATCTTTTTAATGTGGGATAAAAAACTTTTTAAAATATTATTTTAAACTTCATTATTTATAATATGTATAATCTATATTTACATGAATTTTTTCATATGAAATATTAATTTTTTTTTAATTATTACGGGTTAATCCGGGTCAACCCGGGTTGACCCATGAAACCCGAGACCCGGCCCCTTGGCCGGGTCAACCCCCGGGCCGGGTTTAATAACTATGCTACACGCTTGAGAAATTTCCTTGCTTTTCTTCCTTTACGTACTGTTACCTTTTACCTTTTATAATAATGATTATTGCATTGCTAATAATCTCCAAGAAAGATGATGAACATTTTTTAGTGAATTCAAAATAACAACAAATAAGGTTTGTTGAGTCTTTTCTTGGAACCTTGTTATGGGATTAAATAGGAAGAATAATAAAATTCTGTGCGAATTATACAAAATTTATTATTAATCATCAATATTTATTCTTGATCATCAATATTGAATAATGGCTTATTTTCTAGTATAAACTGTGTTTGAAATATCAGGTTGATGTTCTTAAGTGTTTTTTTGATGATTTTAATATATTGATATTAAAAATAAAAATAAAAATAAAAAAAACTAATTTTGTTTTCAAAAAGAAATTGACAATCAATTCCTTGCTTTACTCTCCAGCTAGCCTGATACATATGAGTCTCAAGACATATGGCCATTGATAGAAAGGTGTGTTGAAGCAAAATCTTTTTTTAATTATCTGTAGCGACCTCAATAATTTTGTCAATCTGCACCTACCTTGAAATTACCAATACGTAAATTCCAGCTCAATAATTGCCAATACGAGCTTGAGAAATTTCCTTACTTTTTTTATAATTATAATTATTGCATTGCTAATAAATTACCAATACGCGTGGACCCAGTTGTTGCGACCACCATGAAATTACCACTCCAAATTCCTTCTTCTTTCTCTGTATTTTATCAGAAAAACTGTCATTGACTGATTTAATTGGGAATTATTTGAGAGAAAGCTTAAAGAATTAGAGTCTTTTAATTTATAAAATTATAATTTTAAATTGTAAAAAAAATTCAATTATTTTAAAAAATAAAATATCAACTATTTATATAATAGCTAAATAAATCTATTAAAATAAATTGAGAACAACTAGTATAATCAAGCAAATAATCCAAAAATAATAAGAAAATAAATATATTTCCTAGGTTTGATTTGAGTATATTATTATATTAATTGACTGACTTGCTAAGTCTTCGCTAAGCATAAATGAACTTTACTCTAAGAGTAAGAGTATGTTTGATAGCTATTAATGAAATGTTACTTTTAATTTATAGCGGATTGATTTATTGAGCCAATCTGAATTTAATAACTATAATCTATAGTCATACTGCTAATACTTGCACCGAAGCTAATAATATGTTTTTTCTAAAATAAAGATGAATATTTTTTGTTGGCATTAATAATTTAAAATGAGAATTAAAGAGCAGAGGGTTTAAGCAATATTAAAAGAGAAGGTTTTGTGTAAGTATTAGATAATTGAAATCATCACTAGTTCATTTTCTTTTTTTATTACCCCTTCCGCTTGGCATGCCTGAAAAGGAGCTAGAAAAATAACCATAGGTTTTTTCGGTTTTGGACCTCATAGGTTTGGACCGGTTCTGGTTTAGTTTGGATCCCTTTTTTTTTTTAACAGTTTGGCTGTTTTCTAAAGGTAAAAACCGAACCGAACAAAAAATGATCACCTCTAGCAGCAACAGCACATTAACATACCAGCATTATGGCAGAAGGAGGGACGATCTTAGAGCAAGTGCAGAGGTATGTTAAAGGCTTGGGTAAGCTATAGCCCAGGTCAAGACTTTATCAATATTTTATAGCTAGTTTTATGTAAAAAAAATTATAATTCTTGATTGAGTTATCAAAAAAAATATTAAAATTTACGTGGAGCCTTCTAATATAATATTTTAACTTGGGTTAAAATTTCATAATAATTTAAGAAATTCAGAAATTTGATGAAAAATCACAATTTGACCAGTTTTATGTTATTGGACATAATTTTCCATTCTACAATTAGATTGAACTGAAATTTTATGAGAGATCTTAAAATATATTGAATAAAATATGGTTAAAATTTTATGATGAACGAAGCTTGGTAGTGCTAACAAAAAAAAACTGTCAAATAAAAATAAATCGACTCATTAAGGGTAAAATGATTATTTGCTATTAAAAAATAAAACAAATAAACTCTTCCTTCATTTTATATGTTGCCGACTGGACAGAAGCAGAATAAGAAAAGAAAGAAAAGAAAAGGCAAGAGAGAAAGAAATGAAAGTAGGGGTCATCATTTTCGATTCGGTTCGGTTTTTATCAAAAAAAGTAACCAAACCGAAATTTTTTTGAAAAAAAACCGAAACCGGTTCGAACCGGCCGGTTTTGGTTCGGTTTGGTTTGGTTTTTTAAGGAAAAAAACTGGTTCAAACCAGTTTGGCTCGGTTTTTTCCCGGTTTGACTCGGGTTTTTTCAGTTCGGTTTGGTTTCAGACGTATAAAACCGATATCGAACTGGTCGGTTTTTTCAAAATTTTAATCGGTTTAATCTGTTTTTTTTCACAGTTCGGTTTTTTTGCTCACCCCTAGATAAAAGTAAGGGAAAAACATATAAAAAAAAATAAGAAAAGTAAAAGAATAATATTGTAAACTTACAAAGTCCAACTTATAAAACACTAATTTAAGGAAGAATTAAGTGAAGGAAGGAGGAATTGAGAGAGAGAAAAAATTTAATTACTTTGTTTTCCAGTTGACATGAGATTGTTATTTTATCTCGATTAAGGGGTTGCTACAATATCAATTAAGATTCGATTATAGATAAATTATATTTCACAAAATATTGAAAGATGTAACTTCAATAATAAATTTATTTTTACTTTCACTTCAATTTTATGTATTTTTAAATTTATTTTTTAAACAATGTTTGAAATAAAATTAATAAAAGATATTATACATAATTAATGATGGGAAAATGACTAAATTAAAGTTTTTAAATTATATTTAAACATATTATAATTTTAATAAATGGGCTGTACATCATGTAAATTATAAAACAAATTAGATGATACTAACAAGAAAATATATAGGAATTAGTTTGAATAAAGGATACTAGTTATATATCTAGAGAAGAAGTTCGAAGAATAGAATGAAGTCAAATATTCTTAATAAAAAAGAAAAAAACACATAAAGAAATAAAATATGTTTTTAATTAATAAATATAAAAGATGGATGAAAATATTAGAGAAGAAGAAAGAGATATAGAATCTGTTTGTGAAATTTCTAAGAACTTAATTACAATTATATTATAATTTCTTCCCTAAAATTATTCAAAATATAGTATTAGAATTACATAATGCTAGGTTTTAATATATAATTAAAAAGTTTCCCATGAACCAAATAATAAAAATATTGTATAACTCTTTTGAATGAATTATTAACATAGGGACTGTTTGGGGTCTCTGACTTGGCTGATTTTATTTGAATATATTATTTGATTAGTCCATTTATAGGTTGACTCAGTATTCCTGCCTTGATTGCCAGGAAATTTCACTAGAAATTTCAAGTAATTTACAGAGGAAACTTCCTGGTGATAAACCTGGGATATGATTTTCAACTTTCTTGGCATGCGCGCAGCTACATCAAGGAAAAAAACGTTTCAGATGCGAAAAATAAAGATAAAAGTGAAAAATAGAAGCGGAAAAAAAATCCCAAATATCGACAAACATCCCAAATACAGATATCCTTAAATTTAACCCATTCTATTTTACATAAATAAATGATAAGATTAGGTGAAGAATTATTTGATGTTTCCATGCAACTTTGAAAGAATAATAAGGAATAACACTTTTGAGAGATTAAGATTAATTTTCAATTCAGATAATCAATTGAGAGATTAATACAAACTAAAAGATAATAAATAAATAAATAAATATCAGTCAATTTGATACAAATGCAAAATGATGCAAGTGTATGCTATCAGTGTATTCTTATGGCTTTCAATTGTTTTCCCCCCTAAATTAAGGTGTCGAAAAATAGACCAATGAAGCGATCTTTACGATCAGTGTGTCTCCCACGGCAAAAACATTAATGCAATCAGTCAGTGCCTGCTGGAAAATTACTCTAAGAAACTTCATGGAACCACCAAAATAAAAAAGAAAACAAAAACGTTAATAATGGTGAAAATAACTTGACATTATCTGTCGAGATGATTTAAGTTTTTTTTTTTAAATAATTATTTCACAAATATTATAAATTAATGTGTTATGGCGTCACACGTCAATTTAAGAGATCGTTTTTTTTCAAACGTACTAACAATCCAACACAAAGCCATCTAAAATATTTACAAATAGTTATAGCATTTAACTATTTATGTAGGGTTTTTTTAAGAAATATTTTTTATTTAAAAATGTTTTAAAATAATTCATTTCCGCTTGCATGTCATGCTCCTCCATTGTTTTTGCAGCCTGTCCCGTTCCAGTATCTGCACACCACGCACTGCCGCTGTTTCGGTGTTTTTTCCGCGTTCCTCCGTGAATAAAAAAATGTTATTTTTTCTCGTTTAATTATTTAAATATTTATTCATGTAGTTTTAATGTTTGAGTGTTTTTTTTTTGGATTGCACGATGTAATTTATGTATTTGCACAATAGTTGTGTGATTTACATATATTTTATTTATATTGAATGATATTTTTCCATCCTACATTAACCATAATTCTATAGGTAGAATCACCTTCGAAGTGACTAAATCTGCTTTAATATATTTGAGATTCACTCAATGCCACTCTCATCGGTATTCTAAAAGCGAAGAGAAGAGTAGAAGCAATGTGATAGCTATACAGGTGAGACTTAATAATTTACAGGTGATAATTATTTTTTTAATTTTATTTGAAAATATATTAATTTAATGTAAAATAATAAATTAAATTAAAATTTTTAATTATTTTTAAAATGTAAAAACAAAGAGGATATAATCAACCTCTTGATGTCACTATTAATTATTGATGTCGATTGATGCAAATGCTAACACCAGCGAAGAATTAAGAGGCCAATAAGCCAAAGAAAGAAGACTCAACTGTACGTGGAAAATTATATCATTTGAAGTGATATTGCAATTCAACTGCCAAGACACCACGGCTGATAGATGCCAAGACACCACGGCTTAATTGTTTAGAAAAGAAACAAGATCAAACCTTGGTTTCATTTTGTCAGTTGACTTCAAGTCAATGTCTAAATCTCCTATTTTATGCAACGAAGATTAATTTGGCATGCTAGAATTCCAAACTGGGTCACCCAGCTAAGGTATAGATTTTATCGGACGACAATCATATTAATAAATATGGGACGATAAAGATCACAAACTTAATCAATTCAACCATACTCCAAAGAACACTCATACTCCAATATCAGCAACCACCATGAAAGTTACCACTCTAAATTCCAGCTCAGTAATTTATTCTTTGACAATTATTGCATTGCTAATAATTTGCAAGGACACATACTTTCTAACCGATACACCTGCTTTTAACTATACTCAATCTGCACCTACCACGAAATTACCAATAAGTAAATTCTACGTCAATATTTACCTATACACGCTTAAGAAATTTGCAGAAAAGAATATTTCTTTCCTGAAAAGAGCTTAAGAAAACCCTAAGCATTGTAGATAATCTCTTATAGGAATCTCTTTATTAAATAATCAAATATCAAAGTCTATTTCCAAAGACTATTACTACAGTTTATATATATATAAAAATAGAAACAACTAAATAGAGAAATTATTATTTTTTAAATAGAAAAAGTTGAAAAGCTTGATAATATTAAGAAATAAAATATAAAAATAATTATTTTTAAATAAACAAATATAAAAATTCCACCCGAGGCTATAATTAACAGATTATCTGATGGAAAGATGATGAGCATTTTTTAGTGAATTAAGTTCAATTAAAAAAAAAACAAAATAAGGTTAAATTGATGATTAATAATGAATTTTGTATACTTTGCACAAGATTTTCTTATTCTCGTCAATTAATCTTAAAGCGAGGTTCCAAGATAAGCCTAAAAAATATTTATTATTGATCAACAATATTGAATAATGGCTTATTTTCTAGTATAAATTATGTTTGAAATAAAATTGATAAAAGAGTACATGATACACAATTAATGATGGAATCGTATATTTTGAGACTAAATTAAGATTTTTCAATTACCTTTAAATATATTATGGTTTTAATAGGTGGACAATGCATCCTTTGAATTTATTACAAGTAATGTGTAATTTAAATTATAAAAAATATTTATTTTTCTGATATACATGATAATAATAAATTAGGTGATAGTAACAAGAAAATAGGAATTAGTTTGAATGAATTGTACTAGTTCATATTATGATATATCTGGCGAAGAAGTTCGAAGAATAGAATGAAAAAGAAGAAAAAAGAAAACACAAAAAGAAATAAAATATGTTTTTAATAAATATAAAAGATGGATAAAATTAGAGAACAAGAAAGAGATATATTTGTAAAATTTCTAAAAACTTCCTCTTACTAACATGCTGTAATTTCATAGCTTCTACCAGCTGATCTACAAATATAGAGGTAACTCATATTTTATCATGAGGGGATGCCGAATAGATCTACAAATCAAAGTGATTTAAAATAATTAAGAGAGCAGCCATAGTCTTACAGCTAGCACTAAAGTTTTTCTTTTCTAAATTAAAGATGAATATTTTTTGTTGGCATCAAATAATTTAAAATGAGAATTACAGAGGAAGGGGTTTAATAAAATATTAAAAGAGAAGGTTTAGTGTAATTATTAGATAATTGAAATCATCACTAATCTCCTTTTTCATTTTCTTTTTTTATTATCCTTAGCATGCACGAAACATTGAAACACCGCAATTTTTCATTTATTAATGCTTGATAAATTGTTAGAAGAGTGAGGTCTTCACAAACATTGAAAAACCGCAATTTTTCATGATAAAATCCAAAGGATTGGTACTTTGGTGTTTGTGGGGCTGGTAAATGGAAAAACAGATCAAGAGATAAAATCCCTCTATACCGCTGTTATTTGTTTAAAGGTGCGTACTTTGGTGTGTATCACGTGTTTGTTGCATTTACTGAATATAATAGTGGGAACTTATTTATCAAGAATTAAAGCAGTTGCTTATTGATAATTAGCTCTTCCAATCCAGTATTAATTCTATTATCAATTGTAGTTTAGTCAATGGTTGTAGATAAAAGATTTTAAGATATTTTTTTGATAAATATTGATAATCTATTATCAAGTTTTATTTTTATTATTTAAATTTAGAATTAATTCTATTATGTATTTAAATGTGTTTAGTTACCTTGTAAACCGTATGGTAGAGTCCCTCAAATATTCTGGCCACAGCAAATTGTACGGGGCTTGCAACCACTATATTTTATGCCAAGCAGTATTTTGTTCTAGAACCCTTGGCCCTCTAAATTACCCAAAAATGACAATAATTGAGCACAAGTGGTACAGGTCAGGCTTAAACTCAGCTTGCTAGAGCCAGTTCTCAATTGTAGGCACCAGTTCTCAATTGAATTTTAGCAAAATCAAGGATCCAAGAATTGGCCTCTGTAACATGGTTTGTATTCTGAGCCAATCTGGGCTAGGATTTGAAACAAATGTAGCTCTTTTTTTCTCTTTTTATTGTAAAAAAATAATATTCATGGATTAATTTTCTAATAATTTAAGAAAGTAAGTCCTTTAATCAAATTTTAGAGTGATCATCCTCAATGTGTTAAAAGTAAATGTTAATTATCACTAAGAAGGAACGCAAAAAGACATTCCTTTTCTTGTCATAAAGTTTTGAAGAGCTATCAAAGATTCAAAACGTACTATCGTGTATTATTGTCATAAAAATTTTCAAACTTTCAATATAGAGAGAGAAATAAAAATAAAAAGCAAAAGGGAACAACCATTTTGATATTCAATCAGTATGAGTGAGAAAGAAAGGAAGCATCTTTCTTGTGTCAGAAAGGTGTTGGCATTTGTAGCCTTGCTTCTTGCTGCCGTTGAACTCATTCACATGGCTCGAAAGGAAAGAAAACGGGCGGACAAGAGCCTATTGCCTATAGCTAGTTATACTTTCGCAACTAGAAAACCTGTTGGCACTATTGTTGAGTATTTTGGATTGGCTGGTGCTGTCTGGCAATGTGTTTATTCGACTGTGGAGTATATGTATACTCGTCAGAAGAAAGATAATCCAATTAAGATGTGTCTTCTACCTTTTATTTTCTTATTATGCGTGGTGATTTCCAAATTATTAGTCGACAAGAGTTCCGTTGTAAATAGTTCTTAGCAATGGTATTTTGTTTGAACTAGAAGGAATTGCTAGTATTGTGTTCTAAGGACGCTTTTTAGTGGGAATGAGTCAAAGATTTTGATTCCTAGATTTTCTTATCGAAGATCCAGACTTGTAATGCAATTAAGACACTATTTTTGACACAGTGAGCATGAGTTGATGTGGACAATCTAGCTATTATTGATACGCGGTTCAGTAACCTCAAATAACTATGGAAGGGAAAAACTGTCATTGACTGATTTAATTGGAAATTATTTGCGAAAAAGCTAAAAAGAATTAGAGTTTTTTAATTTATAAAATTATAATTCTAAATTCTAAAAAAAATTCAATTATTTTTATAATTATTTTAAAAAATAAAACATCAACTATTTATATAATAGATAAATAAATCTATTAAAATAAATTGAGAATAACTAGTAAAATCAAGCAAATAATCCAAAAATAACAAGAAAATAAATATATTTCCTAGATCTGTTTTGAGTATATTTTTTATCTTGATTGACTGCCTTGTCAAGTCTTTATTCAACATAAACGAACTTTATTCTAAAAGTCTGTTTGATATTTCTTCACTTATCTATGAAACATTACTTCTACTGTACAGAATAGAAATAAAAATTAGATGATATTGGAATGACAAAAACTCATTTGCACAAATTATCCATTATGTAATTTATATTTTCAAGTTGCAATTTTTGACGAGCCTTGAGTTTAGTTAAGGTGTATCAATCTGTTGGCTATTTGAGGAGCCTCGGTTACTTGAATCTGAAGGGATGTTAGAGGCTAAAAATCCTTCCGCGGAGCATTTGTGATATGAAGTCTCTTGAAACTTTGAATATTTCAGGGTGTTCAGGACTTGAGAAGTTGTCAGATTGCTTGGGTGATATGGAATCCTTAACTAAGGTGCTAGTGGATGGAATTGAAAATGAGCAAGTTCTCTTTTCAATTGGACAATTAAAGCATGTCAGAAAAATATCATTTCGTGGAAACAATTTCTATCAGAACTCATCGTCATCTACATTTTGGCATCCACCAATTTCTTCTTGATTTCAGCAAGTGTTTTACATTGAAAACGTTTCTTGAACTTCCTGATGATGATTTTTCTAATCACGCAACTAACTGTGTTGATTTTAGGGGTTTGTCCTCTCTAGAAGAATTGTATCTATCACAAAATAAATTCTCTAGCGTGCCTTCTGGGATCGACTTCCTTCCCAAGCTAGGGACCTTGAATGTTGTTGGATGCGACAATCTTGTATCAATCTCAAATCCTCCCTCAAATTTATACTATTTGAATACATTGAAAAGAGTAAGAATACAGTCAAAAGAAGAAATACTTATAGATCTAAATGATTGTCCTTTATTAGAAGAGATCCAGGACATCGAAGGTCGCAGTAATATTTTCTAGTCTATTTATGTTGATTTCCCCAGGGATTCATCAAATAATTTCTAGAAGAGCCTTATTGAGGTACTATTTATGTCTCTCTTGCGCAAAAATAAACACACACATTGATTAATTTTTAAAATCTCGGCATTACTTGAAATCAATATATATTTATACAGGCATTGGGCGCCAGTTGTTACCGGTATTTTATTTACAACATTCCTGGTGAGATGCCAAATTGGTTGAGTTATATCATCTTTTCTTACATTTCCCTTGTGATTTAGAGCCCGTTTGGAAACATGGGCCACCCGCGTTTCCAAAATGTTTTTAAAAAATATTATAAAAATTAATTTTTTTTGTATTTTGAATCGTTTTGATGTACTGATCTCAGAAATAATTTTTAAAAAATAATAAAAAAAACATCAATTTTGCATTTCGGCAAGAAAAGCAATCACAACCATACTTCCAAAAGGCTCTTAATAATAGCATCAACACATGAGCAATGAAGTAACTATTTATTTCCCAAGCTACAAAAACATAATCTCGATTTAATGTTTTTTTGTAAGAATAAATATTTCATTTAGTTATTATTATTTTATTTCTTTTAATTTAAAACATTAAAAATTATCTTAATTATTTTATTTTTCTTATTTAATTTTAAAAATTAAATATCATCTTTAATAATATTTTTTTTATTAAATATTTAGAGTATGTTAGATTTTATTATTTATTTATTTTATTTTATGATAATATTTTTATTATTAAATTTAAAAAATTAAATGTTATCTTTAATAATTAGATCTATCCAATCTCACTTAATTAAATCATTATTTTATTGCTAGAAAATTAAGAGTCTTTTAAGCCAAAAGAATTGTAGGAAGAGCTAAAATTAGCAAGGAATATTTAGAGTCTATTTGATTTTATTGTTTATTCTTTGATTTCATGGTAAAAATTTTAAATTTTGAAAAACAAAAATTGAAGACTTATATGTTTTGAACTTTTTTGTTATATATATATATATAAAAAAAACCAACAGTCACTAACATAATTTCGTAAAATCACTTTAGTTTATTTGAAAAATATATTGAAAACTGATTTTTTGTTTTTTTATATTAAAAACAAAAATTGAACAATCTTTTTATATTTTACTTCAAATATGGTATTTTAAAACAAAAATGAAAACGACGTAAAATTAACCATTTTAATTATAAAGTAAGTTTCTTAATTAAAAGTGAAAGTGAGTTAATTTGTAATAACATGAATTTTGTTGGTTTTTCATGGAACGCAATAGGTCAGCACTGGATGCGAGAGCCTTAAAAGATAGATCATTGATCATTTACAGAGAGATGCTTGAAGTTAATTACTCTAGATAAGTATTGGGCTTTTCAGATTTCTTTCTGACAACTTATTGATGATGAAATTTATACTTTGTCATTCTTTTTAATCACTTCTCGATATTCTTAACAAAAAGATGAAAACCTTGATCTTAGTTAGAAATAAATTGGTTTTCCGGGAAGATATTATTTGAGTTGGTTCTTCACCTTTTAGTGTTATAGCTCAAGACAATTGATAAAAACTACCAATATATATATATATATATATAATCGTTATGTTTTTATATTCATCTATGATTTAATTTTTTCCATCAATTTCATTTTCTTATTTATTTTAATCCTAAAATAAAAATAAAAAAAAATCAAAAAGCATATCATGAAGTTCAAATCAAAATAAACAAGATGCTTAAAAAATCTTTTAGTATCGCATCTTTATTTTTTTTAAATATAAAATACGAAATTCCTAGCAATTTACATACGAATTTTCCTTGTTCTTTCTCTTTCTCTGTATATTATTAGAAAAATTGTCATTGACTGATTTAATTGCAAAGTCTTTGCAAGAAAGCTAAAAGAATTAGAGTTTTTTAAAATAAAAAATATAGAAAGAGAATTAAAAATTAAAAATTAAAAAAGGAGCAAAAGGAAACAACCCCCATCTAGCAAGCACCCCATTTGAATATATAATTAAAAAAAAGAAAGAAAGAGAGGAAAATTCCTTCCTCAATACTTAACAAAAAGAAAAAGGATGAAACCAATTTATCTTTTAAAAGGAAAAAACAAAAAGAAACACGCAATCAAAACCAATTCATGAAAAAGTAATTGGATATTAATTTAGACTAAAAGGATGAAATAATAAAAAGGAACGAAAGAATGCATTCCAAGTATGAAGTGTTTTATTGTTATAAAGTTTTTCAAACTTACAAAGAGAGAGAGAAATAAAAAGAAAAAAGAGCAAAAGGAAACAGCCCCCGTCTTTCTTGTTCCCTTTCCCTCCTTTACACGGCCTACTCAATGAAAAGCAAAAACCCCATTAGATTTTCTTTCAGTATGAGAGTGAGAATGAGAGTGAGAATGAGAGAGAGGTAATTTCGACTATACATAGAACTCGACTGGACAGAAAACTTAAAGATAAAATAGCTTTGATTTACAACCATGGCTTCAAGGGCCTGGAATAGAGTTTGTTTCTATCTAAGAAAGCAAGAAGGTCCCACTAATGCGTGTTCTCCACAAACTACCCCCAAATCCGCCACTACAGCTCAAGTAGCTTTGAGTCATTCCATCAAATAGGAATTGAATGACGCGTATCAGGTGTTTGATAAAATTCCTCAGCTGGGAAAAAAAAAAAAAAAACCATGTTTAGAATGCTTTAGTCCTTTTCGAGTGGAAATTGGTGTGAAAGTGGGAAGTACTGTGAGAGCTTTATGCCACTTTCTATCTTAGACGTAATGGCTTTGGCAAAAAAAAACATATAAAAGTTAGTGTTCGCACTGCTTTAGCCCAAGAGTCTTTCATGGTTGCCTTCTTTGCTTTTCAAAACCAATCTTTGAATCAAAATCTTTGTTACTTCGACTTCAGTAATGTTAGCGCGTGGACCCAGTTATTGTGGAAACTTTGCAAAGGATCTCGAGGAAGAAAAATGAGTGCATTGCTAATAATTTGCAAGAGAGAATTCTCACTGAATAAAAAAAAATATTATTTTTAAAATAACAAGAAGTAAATTTAAAATTAGTATTTTTAAAATAAAAAACTAGAAATTCCAGATAATATTGAATAAAAAATAAAATACAAAAATTATTCTTTTCAAGTAGAAAAAAATTATAGAAGTTTAATAATTCTGAATAGAAATAAATAAAATTTCTAAACTAAATAAAAATATTTGATAAAAATATTTTCTATCCCAAAAATTCTTATATCAAAATCTCATTTATCATATTTTATTGATAAATAATAAAAGACATGACAAACAATTAAACTATGTTTGAAATAAAATTGATAAAAGACATGACATACAATTAATGATGGGATGGTATATAAAAATGATTAAATTGAGATTTTTCAATTTATTTTAAACATATCATGATTTTAATCAGTGGACAATACTATTATAAATAATATATTTATTTTATTTTATTTATTAAGACTAGAATATTATTTTTAACTTAACCTATATATATAAGTTCTTTGTATTTAGATTAAGCAAGAACAATAATGCAAATCAATTTAGGAGAATTCTAGCCTCATTTCTTTTCATATTCGTATTTATTTTTATGTTAATTAAATTGTTATAACAGATACATCATGTAAATTATAAAAAAATATATTTATTTTTCTGATATATATATATAGTAATAACAATTAAATGATAGTAACGAGAAAATAGAAATTAGTTTGAATAAATGGTAGCAGTTTCTATCATGATATATCTAGGAAGAAGTTCGAAGAATAGAATAAAATCAAATATTCTTAATAAAAAAAAAGAGAGAACATATTCTTAATAAAATAAAAAAAAAAGAGAACACAGAAAGAAATAAAATATGTTTGTAATAAATATAAAAGATGGATGAATATATTAAAGAATAAAAAAGAGATATAGAATCTCTTTGTAAATTTTCTACAAACAATTATATTATAATTTCTTTCCTAAAATTATTCAAAATATAGTATTAGAATTACATAATACTCTGTTTTAATATATAATTAAAGAGTCTTTCCTGAATCAAATAATAAAAATATCGTATAACTCTTTTGGATGAATTGTTAAGTAGGGACTGTTTGGGGTCCTGACAAGGCTGATTTTATTTGAATATATTATTTGATTAGTGTTGACTCTACTATTGCTGCATTGACGGGAAATTTCAGTATTCCATATCCTTGCTTTACTCTGCAGCTGACTTCTCTGTCCCATTGCTACCATTTCATAGCTAACTCTTTGTTATATTTAACTTACTCTTCTTTGCTTCTTTGCTTCTTGTTCGTAACGATAACTTGAAAGCCTTACGATCAGATAGATAATCATTGACCAGTTCATCCTATATCATTCTATTTAATTTAGAAATGCAGAAAGAAAAACGCAAGCAATCCAAAGATGAAGAAATCGATTCATCCTCGCGAAAGAGAAGAAAAGCTGACCTCAGTGAGCCTACATAAAGAATACAATTAACCTCATTTCAATATCATAGCTTTGGAATTTCATAGCTAACTCTTTGTTATATTGCTCCATTGGTAATTGACTGTGCCTTGATTTCTGCAGCTGCCATGACAGAGCCAGAGTCTTCTCGATCTAGACCAGAAGGGGCCTATGATGTCTTCTTGAGTTTTAGAGGAGAAGACACTCGCAAGACATTTACAGATCATCTATACACTGCCTTGGTCCAAGCAGGAATCCACACTTTTCGAGATGATGATGAACTTCCGAGAGGAGAAGAAATCTCCCATCATCTCCTCAGGACAATTCAAGAATCAAAGATATCCATAGTTGTCTTCTCAAAAGGATATGCTTCTTCTAGATGGTGTCTAAATGAACTTGTAGAGATTCTTAAGTGCAAAAATAGGAAAACCGGTCAGATTGTTCTTCCTATATTCTATGACATTGATCCTTCATATGTGAGAAAACAGAATGGCAGTTTTGCAGAAGCATTTGTTAAACATGAAGAGCGTTTTGAAGAGAAGTTGGTGAAGGAGTGGAGAAAAGCTCTTGAGGAGGCTGGAAATCTATCTGGATGGAATCTCAATGATATGGCAAATGGGTATTCCTTCCCTCTCTAAGATTCACTTGCACACGTTTATGGAGTAATTTTACATTACATTTTTCAATGTGAAATAATAAAATATTTCTTTTTAGCATACTTAATTGACTTGCTATCGATGACTTGCTTTTTTTTATGAGCAGGCATGAAGCAAAATTTATCAAAGAGATTATCAAGGATGTGTTCAATAAATTAAGTCGCGAGTACTTATCTGTTCCTGAGCACCTAGTAGGTATGGATCGGCTTGCTCGCAATATTTTTGACTTTCTAAGTACTGCAACAGATGATGTACGCATTGTGGGCATACATGGGATGCCAGGAATAGGAAAGACGACAATAGCAAAAGTTGTATTTAATCAACTCTACTATGGATTTGAGGGAAGCTGTTTTCTTTCGAATATCAATGAAACATCAAATCAGTTTAATGGTCTGGCTCTTTTACAAAAGCAACTTCTTCATGATATTTTAAAACAAGATGTTGCTAACATCAATTGTATCGATAGAGGAAAGGTTCTGATCAAAGAGCGACTTTGTCGCAAAAGAGTTCTTCTTGTTGCTGATGATGTGGCTCATCTGGACCAGCTAAATGCATTGATGGGAGATCGAAGTTGGTTTGGTCCCGGAAGTAGAGTAATTATTACAACAAGATATTCAAATCTTCTTCGTGAAGCAGATCAAACATATCAGATCAAAGAATTGAAACCAGATGAGGCCCTTCAGCTTTTCAGCTGGCATGCCTTCAAGGACACCAAGCCAACAGAAGATTATATTGAGCTTTCGAAGGATATAGTTGATTACTGTGGAGGACTTCCTTTAGCTCTTAAGGTTATGGGTGCTTGTCTGTCCGGGAAAAACAGAGAAGGTTGGAAATCTGTAATTGAAAAATTGAAAAGAATTCCAAACCCCGATATTCAAGGAAAGCTTAGAATAAGTTATGACTCACTGGACGGTGAAGAACTAAAAAATGCATTCCTTGACATCGCTTGCTTCTTTATTGATAGAAAGAAAGAGTACGTCGCAAAAGTGCTAGGAGCCCGTTGCGGTTACAATCCAGAAGTTGATTTGGAAACTCTCCGTGAAAGGTCTCTGATTAAAGTTAATTGCTTTGGAAAGATAACCATGCATGATCTATTACGAGACATGGGAAGGGAAGTCGTTCGTGAATCGTCTCCAAAAGAACCTGGAAAGAGGACCAGAATTTGGAATCAAGAGGATGCATGGAATGTACTTCAGCAGCAGAAGGTAAGAGCTCAATCCATACATGAAAGCAGAGTCGTGCGTATTTTCTAGTCAAACTTATTACAAATAATTGTATGAAAGTTGTATTGATTTTTTTTTTAGGGTACGGAAGTTGTAGAGGGTCTTGCACTGGATGTCAGAGCATCAGAAGCTAAATCACTTAGCGCAGGATCATTTGCAGAAATGAAATGCTTAAATTTACTCCAAATCAATGGAGTACATCTCACCGGATCCTTCAAACTGCTTTCTAAAGCGTTGATGTGGATTTGTTGGCATGAATGTCCTTTGAAATATTTTCCATCTGATTTTACCTTGGACAATCTAGTTGTTCTTGATATGAAGTACAGTAACCTCAAAGAACTATGGAAGGGAAAAAAGGTACGAAACATGCTACAATTCCCAAAAATTTTCCAGTATGTAATTTATATTTACATGTTATGACTTTCTATGATTAATTTTCATTATTTTTCTCTCTGTTATAACAGATTCTCGACAAGCTTAAAATCCTTAATCTCAGTCATTCTCAGCATCTTATTAAAACACCAGACTTGCACAGTTCAAGTCTAGAAAAACTAATTCTGGAAGGTTGCTCGAGTTTAGTTGAGGTGCATCAATCAATTAAAAATTTAACGAGCCTCGTTTTCTTGAATCTGAAGGGATGTTGGAGGCTGAAGAATCTCCCTGAAAGTATTGGCAATGTAAAGTCTCTTGAAACTCTGAATATTTCTGGGTGTTCACAACTTGAGATATTGCCGGAACGCATGGGTGATATGGAATCCTTAACTGAGTTGCTAGCCGATGGGATTGAAAATGAGCAATTTCTCTCTTCAATTGGACAATTAAAGCATGTTAGAAGGTTATCATTGCGTGGATACAGTTCAGCTCCACCAAGTTCTTCTTTGATTTCAGCGGGTGTTTTGAATTGGAAAAGTTGGTTGCCAATATCTTTCATAGTGAAACGTCTAGAGCTTTCTAATTGTGGTTTGTCTGATCACGCAACTAACTGTGTTGATTTCAGTGGTTTGTCCTCTCTAGTACTATTGGATCTAAGAGGAAACAAATTCTCTAGCCTACCTTCTGGGATCGGCCTCCTTCCCAAGCTAGATGTCTTGTTACTTCACCATTGCAAACATCTTGTATCAATCCTAGATCTTCCCTCAAGTTTAAGATGTTTCAGTGCACCTTATTGCAAATCATTGGAAAGAGTAAGAATACCAATCAAGATAGAAAAAGAACTGTATATAAATCTACAGGGAAGTCATTCGTTAGAAGAGATTCAGGACATTGAAGGTCTAAATAATAGTTCCTGGGATATTAATATTGATGATTGCAGTCATTCACCAAATAAATTATCGAAGAGTGTTGTTGAGGTACTATTTCTTTCCGTCTCTCTTGCACAAAAAGTAAACACACAATTAGCACATACATTGATATTTATTATAGGTCATCGATATTGAATAATGATTTATTTTCTAGCATAAATTATGTTTGAAATAAAATTGATAAAAAAACATGAATACACAATTATTGATGGGATGGTATATAAAAATAATTAAATTTAAATTTTTTAATTATTTTTAAACATATCATGGTTTTAGGTACATCATTAAATTATATATAAAAAATATGTATTTTTCTGATATATATATATATATAGCAATACCAAATTAAATGATAATAACAAGAAAATAGAAATTAGTTTGAATAAATGTTAAGTTCTATTAATTTGAACGGTACATCATTCACCAAATAAATTACATAAGAGCATTATTGAAGTACTATTTCTTTCAGTCTCTCTTGCACAAAAATAAACACACACAATTGGCACATATATTGATTAATGTCTAAAATCTCAGCATTCCTTAAAATCAATATGTATACAGGCAATAATCATTATTATTATTATTTTATTTTAAAAAATAAATATCATATTTAATAATATTTTTTTTATTTTTCTTATTTAATCTAAGAAAATAAATATTATATTTAATAATATTTTTTATTAAATATTTAAAGTCTAATTGGTTTTATTTTTTATTTCTTGATTTTATGATAATATATTTATACAGGCAATGTGCAACGGTCATCGCCGGTATAGTATTCACGACATTCCTGGTGAGAATCGTGAGATGCCAAATTGGATGAGCTACAGTGGAGAAGGATGCTCATTGTCATTCCATATACCTCCACTCTTCCTAGGCTTAGTTCTTTGGGTTGTCTATCGACCACTTGAGAAGGAAGATCATTATTACTACAACACTCGCATTATTATTATTATAAGAAATAAAAGCAATGGAAGAATATTGTTTGAAGAAACACGAATAACAATAAGTGGGGGAAGGATAAGATACGTAAGTAGAAGTGAAATGGCAATGGAAGATTACTGTGCAGATGACGAATTGGAACTATACATTTATTCAAAGCCATCAAAGTATGCAGTGCGCGACGGTCTTCCATTCTACCTCGTAGACATTAAAGAATGTGGGGTTCATGTGATCGCAGGGAAGTTAGATTCATTTGAAGAGTCGGAAGTGGGAAAAGATACAGTGATGCCATCACCATCATCATATCATCTGCTTCTTCATCCCACTTGTGGTTCAATCACAGCGTCTACACCTAAGCAATGGAGTGACTTTTTATTTGCGAAGCTGCAAGGACATAGCCTCAATATAATGCTTGAAGGTAAGAACAAATATTTCATTTAGTTTTTTTTATTATATTCTATTTAATTTATGAGATTAAATATTATCTTTAATTATTTCATTATTATTATTATTTAATATAAAAAATTAAATATCATCTTTAATAAAAAAAAAATATTTAAGGCTTTTTGGTAAGAATACATATTTCCTTTAGTTATTTCTATTTTATTCTATTTAATTTAAGAGATTAAATATCATCTTTAATTATTACATTTTTCTTATTTAATCTAAAAAATTAACTATTATCTTTAACAATATTTTTTATTAAATATTTAGAGTTTGCTTGGTTTTATTTCTTTTCTTGATTTTATAATAATATTTTTCTTATTTAATATAAAAAATAAATATTATCTTTAACAATTAGATCTATCGAATATCACTTAAAAAATAAATTATAACTTTAATAATTATTTTTTGAAAAATAAAAAGCCAACAGTCACTAACATATTTTATTAAAATCACTTTAGTTAAAATAGAAAATATTGAAAATTGATTTTTGTTTTTTTACATTAAAATAAAAAAATTGAATAATTTTTCTATATTCTATTGCAAACTTGATATTTTAAAACAAAAATGAAAAAGATGTTATATTAACCTTTTTTATTATAAAGTAAGTTTTTTTAATTAAAAGTGATGGGGGAATTTGCTCCTGATAACAAAATGCATGTACAATCATGCACATCTAACTTTCTTTTCAAACTTGAAAGTTCTTCTAATTTGATGGTTTTTTTTTTGTACTAAGGACCTGTGATGGGATAGCACAAGATCATTTTGGAGAATACTTGGATGCTTGAACTTACTTTAAATCAGTACGGTATTTTTGTCTTACAAGTTGAATTTGAAGATCATTTTCCAAACTTGGAAGTTTATTGAATGCTCTTTAAAATCTTTTCCATCCGCTTTCAAATTGGACGACCTAGTTGTTATTATTCATGATGTAATTTATACATTTGATGAATATTGTTTCTTTTTTTTTTCCTCACTTCTTCTATGTATTCTCCAAAAGATGAAAATCTTTGATCTTAGTTAGAAATAAATTGGTTTTCTAGGAAGAAATTATTAGTTAGAAATAAATTGATATTTTATCTAAATATAAAATAGTAAAATTAAAAAAAAAAAAAAAAAATGAGTCTAAAAGAGTGGGTTTGGTGGCCCTGCATTCCTGAGCCTTCTTTTAAAAAAAGAAAACCTAGGTGTGCAGACCTTGTAGTGTAGCCCACGCCCTTGAGCTTGGTTTTACTTTTTTAAATTTTAGATCGACGCATCATTGGTTGTTTGTAGAATCCAGAGATGGAGGGTTTCTGGAAAAACAAGACTTTGTTTTTTTTTTTTTTGCTAGAACACTATTTTTCAACCCAAA
This sequence comes from Populus davidiana, assembly GCA_030145905.1. NCBI lineage: Eukaryota > Viridiplantae > Streptophyta > Magnoliopsida > Malpighiales > Salicaceae > Populus > Populus davidiana. Next base: position 1,619,135 of record CM057807.1, on the reverse strand, counting down.
ACACCTAAAAAATATAATAAACACCTTGATGAATCTATTTATGGTCTTAAAGAACCTAAAAAAGGCTAAAAAAAATCTAAAATCGACTCAAACTTGAAAATCTTCCTGCTAAGAGGGTTACTTCATCAAGGAAAATAATAAGAAAAAAACATCTAGCTAAAATTTCCTGATCAAATGGAATCTATTAACACTGGGATTGACCATTTTGGTAGTCGAAATTAAAGTCAATAATAACATGTTCTCTTTACATCAGAATCCATCAAGTCTCTCTTTTTTTTATATAAAAAAAGGATTAAAAATAATAAAAATAAAGTTTAGTACCTAAATTGAATTTCTAACAACTAAAGAGACCAATTACCTGTTAATTAAAACAATTGGGGACCAAACTAAGCTTTTCATATGAAATTTCATGCATACGGCCTAGTCTCTCTAATATATATATAAATATTATAACATCATATTTTCACACAACAAAGGAAATTTCAAAACAATATATGTATTAGCATGCATTTTGACTTTGATAACCAGTTTATTCAAGCCATGAGAACTAGGCCAATATTTCAAAAATTCCAAAAAAATTATTGTGTTTTCGTTTAGTATTCGGGGTTATGATCTTATACGTAAGATGTATTTCGAATATTAAATTCTTTTGTTAACGTCAGAATTACCCATTAAGATAAGGATCTCCTTACTTAGGAGGACTTTTCTTGAACCATACCAACAACTAAGAAAACACGAAAAGACCTTAGATTTTATCAGACAATAAAACAATGTAGCTTACCTTAGGTAGGGCGTATTTGGGGTGCTAATACCTTCTCTTTACGCAACCAGTCCCTGTGCCCGATCTCTGAGACCAGTTAGGGTTCCTAGTAACCAAAATACTAGGTGGCGACTCCCATTCCATTTTCCACCAACAAAAGACAATATTTTATTGTCTCCCCAGTATTTGCCAGAGATTAGATAGATATACACTTCCTGATAAAGTGGAACCGATTTCGCCGTGATGCCGCACACGTGCGACAATCCTGGAGGATGTCAATGATACCAAAATGAAGAACTACATCGAAGATCTCATTACCATTATGTGAAGGTGTTGAATTGTTACTTCCACCCCCCATGCACTGATCCATTTCAGTAGTCCTCATTACACTCTCGGCTCTTGCAGGCACATTTTCCCCCAGCCGGATGAATGGCCCCCTGGAATAGATTTCATATGAGTACTACAAGCATACAGCGCTAGATAAAATCTTGACATTGCATCACACAATAACCAAAATTCAAAGTAACAAAATGAAGAACAAAATGTGATAACAATGACAATGATCACTCAACCACAGCTGAATCTTACGCTTTGAAGACACTTTTCATCATTAATTTTCCTTTTCATATTGATTTTCAATGTTTCGGGCAGATAAAATAGCATTGATTTACAACCATGGTTTTAAGGCATCATTATTGGCAAAAACATTGTAGGATAGAGCAGACTTAAAGATCAATGCTTAAGTTGTCAATCACATTAATAATTTATATTTGATCGTCTAAAAAGGCCTAGAATAGGACCAAGTAAAAGTTTGTTTCTATCTAAGAAAGCAAGAAGGTCTCCACAAACTACCCCCAATTTTGCCACTAGAGCCTAAGTCACTTTAAGTCATTCCAACAAATAGGAATTGAATTCAAAGGAATAAATCATTAAATGCAGGGCTCCTATGTGGGAAAGGGAAAATGATTCACTATTAAAAAAGAAAAGCTCAAACACAAATTATAGCTTCACTTTTTGTGAATTATATCTCAAATTTCATTGGCTGGATGATTTATTGATATTTTAAGAAAGCAGTCTTCATTGCTTTTCAAAACCGTACTATGGGTCCATAGGCAACTAAAAGTTAAACATGTGGCACATGCCTAGTAGAAAAGAAGATGCCACACCACTTCAGGGCCCCAACATTTAGACTTTTGATGGCAACCAAAGCTAAATTTAAAAATAGGACCATCTGAGAAGCCGGCAGACAACAACAGGTCAAAGATCCAATTTCCAAAAATAGACTATGTATCATGTAGTTTAGCATCTCTAAGCATAATTTTTGCAATAATCATCTATGCACTACAATTCTCTGTCACCACTTTACATGCACACATTCCCAAAAAAAGAGATAGCATGGAAAAATGTCTTTGCTTGTCGTAAAATATTCAAGGGCTTAAACCTAACATAAGGAAAATAGATTTGGGAAAAGGAAAGCAGAAACAAAGCAAGGCGCTACCAATTAGGAGGGGCAAAAACATGAATTCTGTAAAGGAAAATACATACCGGCCTTCCATGACCCAATCCATATTGGGCAGCAAATGATAACCCCGCATCGATGTTTCCTCGTGATGTGAATTTCTTTTTTCTGATACAGAAACACAAAACCAAATTAGCTCAAGGTCGATTGTTGTAAATTTTTAAGGTAGTAGAATTACAAGATAAAAGAAATTTACCAAAATGCTTGTCATTTGGTGACATCATCTCCTCACTAGAGTAATCATCACGGAAGTGAAGACCAATTAGAAGACTATTGTCGCACCCGACATCGCGGCGGCCCTAAAAATTATTTTTAAAATCTTTGGAAAGAATGGATTTCTGGCATCCTGTTCTTTAATGTGGATATTCTTGTTTAAGGAGTCGCCACCTAGTATTATGGTCACTAGGAACCCTAACTGGTCAACAAAGATTCTATGGTTCGGGACTTGTTACGTAAAAGGAAAGATATTATCACCCCTTAAACGTCCTGCTTGAGGCAGGCTGCATTGCTGGTTTCGTCTTAAATTGCTAAATGTTTTATTAATTTATGTTATGAAAATTTGCTTATAATATTCCTGACTCTGGCGCCAGTGAATATTTAACTAAGAATATTTCCAACTCTGACGTTGGTAAATATTACGTAGCTATAAAAATAAATTTAAATCAGTATTATTATTTTTTATTCCCGACTCTGGCGCAAGTGAATAAATAAATAATAATACATTTATTTTTTTATGCACATATTTCTTATTTTTTCTAGCTAAATAAAATTGAATAAACGAATAAAAATAATATAAATTTAAACCGGTATTTTTATTCCTAACTCTGGTGTTAGTGAATAAACCAATAAATTTACATTATTTTTATTTATGCATACACATTTTTTTATTTTTTATTTTTCTCTGCCTCTTTTATTTTTATGTTTTTTTTTATGGCTGGGCCGGGCTAGACCCAGCACAGCATATGTACATTGGTGGTTGGGCTCAGCTCAGCCCACAGGGGCTGGGCCAAGCCCAGCCGGATCGGCCCGGGTCACTGGCCCAAGCCAGTGACCCGGGAAAAAAACTGAAAGGCACGCGTGACTTGTTCACGCGTGCACGAACGCTGGTGAAGGTAATTAAATTACCTTCACAGTGTTCTTATAACACTTAAATTATTTCTTTGAAACGAAGATGCAAAAAAAAAAGGACGAAATCATACCTGCTTCTGGCAACTGGAGATACTTGCAACGTTGGTGATGATCCTCTCCTATTGTTCCCTCTGGTTTAACGCTGAAAAGATGATGCCGGCTTGTTGTGTTTTGTTTTGAGTGTTTTAGCTTTTGTGCAGGGGCGTCTGCGGAGTGAACTAATAATTGCGGGATCAATTATCTAGGTATACTGATGTTCCTTTTCTTGCAGGGACGAAAACCATCGGCCGATCTAGTGACTCTCCTCTCACCTTTTCCCTTTCTCTGTATCGCTTTTTTTTTTAGGTTTTTATCTCTGTTTCTGTACTGTGATTTGCTCTGTTTCTGGGTTCTCTGTATTTTTGGTTCTGTTTTTGATTGCTCTGTTTGCTTTCTGGGAATTCTGGGTTTCTCTTTCGTATTTTTTCTGGGTTTTTGCTCTCGTTTTCCCCCCTCTCTCTGGTTTTTTCTTCTTTCTTTTTATAGCCAAGCTAAACCCCTGGGGTCCTATCTTTGCAGGACTGTGTTTATGCCTCCACCACCGAGATCATGGGCAAGAGACGTGGTCCAAGATCAGATTTGTTGAGGATTATCAGCTCCCCTGTTGAATCGGGAGCTTCCCTGTTGAAGCGGGAATGGAGAAGACGCACGACTGTTTCTAGGAACGGTGTCGTTTCGGCAAAAAATAGGAATTTTCAATTCGACCTCTGTCTCTGGAATTTCGCAATTGGACCCCTAGACAAATAAAAAATTTCTTTTAATTTTTCCCCTTTTTGATTAATTTCAATTAAATCCCAAAATTGGTATACTGTTTACAAAACAGTCCTTAATTCCTGGATTATTCAATTTGATCCTTAATTAATTCTTTTAATTTTGCCCCTTTTGGATAAATTTCAACTAAGTCTCTGAATTTATTTAATTAATTAAATCAAAGTTTAATTAAGTCCACAAATTTATTAATTTTTATAATTTCATTAATTAAAATAATCCAAATTTTAAGTAAATTTCCAAACTTACTAATTCTTCAATTTCTGACCAATTTATTCTCAAATCTGATAATTTTATCCCTAAACTTCAAGATTTGTTGTCTTAACCCAATTGTTAACTATATTTAATTTTTATTATTTGTTCAAAAATTTGGTTATGACAGTTGCCCCCTCTTTATAATATTTACTATGCAATGATATTAGAAAATTTCATTTTCTTTTAGCTTTGTGTAGTAAATTTATAAAGAAAATTAGATACAGAAAGAACTTTTGCCTCTTTTTTAGAGTCTTGAAAACTTCGAAAACCAGAGATTGACATATGACTTTTATAGAGAAAACAAGTCATTTGGAAGACAACCTATTTTTTCTTTTTTTTTTTTTTGTTTTTTTTTTTTGTGATGGTATATTGTAATGGGTTACCGGCCCAGATGGTCACATTGTAATGGGTTACCTGCCCAGTATAGGATGGTATATTGTAATGGGTTACCGACCCAGGTGGTCACATTGTAATGGGTTACCTGCCCAGTTGGTATATTGTAATGGGTTACCGCCCAGGGGGTCACATTGTAATGGGTTACCTGCCTAGTTGGTATATTGTAATGGGTTACCGATCCAGGTGGTCACATTGTAATGGGTTACCTACCCAGTTGGTATATTGTAATGGGTTACCTGCCCAGGTGGTCACATTGTAATGGGTTACCTGCCCAGTTGGTCACATTGTAATGGGTTACCAGCCTAGATGGTCACATTGTAATGGGTTACCTGCCCAGTTGGTCACATTGTAATGGGTTACCTGCCCAGTGGAAAAAATATAAGTTTTTTTATATATATATAAGACGAGGGCTCGAAGGCGCGCTCGAATGGAGGTAGGATAGAAAATGCACTACCTTTGATGGTCGAGGGCTCGAAGGCGCGCTCGAAAATAAATAAGACGAGGGCTCGAAGGCCCGCTCGAATGTAAGACGAGGGCTCAAAGGCGCGCTCGAATGGAGGTAGGATAGAAAATGCACTCCCTGAGGTGGTCGAGGGCTCAAAGGCGCGCTCGAATGGAGATAAGACGAGGGCTCGAAGGCGCGCTCGAATGTAAGACGAGGGCTCGAAGGCGCGCTCGAATGGAGGTAGGATAGAAAATGCACTACCTGAGGTGGTCGAGGGCTCGAAGGCGCGCTCGAATGGAGGTAGGATAGGAAATGCACTACCTATGATGGCCGAGGGCTCGAAGGCGCGCTCGAAAAGAACTCAGACGAGGGCTCGAAGGCGCGCTCGAATGGAGGTAGGATAGAAAATGCACTACCTTAGGGGTGGAAACTGAAAGGTGGTAGAAAAAATACAGAGATTTTTCTGGTGGCCTAATCATGGGCGGCCTGCCCAGATTGAAAAATTCTCAAAAATGAAAAATTTTCAACAACAATTTTGATCTTTGGCCATTTCAAGTTGGCCTTCTACTTGATGGATTTCGTTGGAAATTTTTTTTTTTTTTAATGAAATTTGCAAAACTCAGTGTCCAATGTCTCAAAGTTAAATGTTATGCATGCATCTTTACCTGATTTGAAATATAGGCTCCCATTTCTTCATAGTCTTCTTGTTGCTTGGTTGTTGAGATCTTGCTATCTGATTTGAGTCATCTTTGTCGTTTAGCTTTCTAGCCCACTCGAGTTGGCCCATGTAAGTCTATTTCCAAATTTGTTTGCACAACTCAGCATTTATGGTGCCCATCGTGACCCACTTGCTTGCTAAAGATTTTATGATTCGTCAAATAATTTGAGAGGATTATTCATTACCCCTCGTTTCACTGCTAAAAACATTCGGTATCACTTACTGAAAGGATCGAGCTGTCTTTTGTAAACCAAAATGCCCCCTTGTCTGGTTGAAGGAAATTACCATCTCCTTTTCTAGAATCTTTCCTTCTAAACACAATGTTGCCCACTTGTATTGGTTATTGCCCCTAAGTGTGCTTCTGTCAGCGACTTAGATAAATGAAGGTTTTAAGAGGCGATTCTCTTATTTGGTGAAGGAATATGAGTCTAGAATGAATCTTGAAATCTTGATCTTGCATTTTGAAAATAAAATTTATTTCGATGTTAGTCTAAAATAATTTGCTTTTGAAATCTTGCAAGTCCTTGGTTATTTTCTTTCTTGGAAAAGAGATTATTTGCTCTTGTGTTTGGTAATGAGGTCTTCGGTGAGAATATGTCATGAGATGACCTTTTGTTTCGAAGTGAAGGGCTCGAGGAAAAAGCTCGAGGTTTTGTATGAGAAAAAACTTGTCTCTTTTTTAACATTTATTTTTATCAGCATGAATAATAATGAGTAGTTTATTATTGATGTCATGAATCTTATGAAAAAGTATCTTTGCATTGTTTATTGTTCTAGATTGCTTGCTTGCTTGATTAGAAAGGACTTCTACAGGCACGTAACGTAGGCTGTGGTTTTTTGCTATGAAAGAAAAGGATATAAGGCTCAAAGAGTGTTTCAGGGTTTCAAAGACTGAAGATCACGATCAATAGTTTGACTTTTGACGTCATTCATATTTTCCTTTGCCGCTCTTCTTTGATTTGCCCCCTTTTTCTTCTTTTTCATTGCTCCGCTAGAGCATACTCATTTTATCTTGGTTATCACTTTTTCTTGTGATTTGGGCATGCCCCCTAGTATTTGAGTTTCTTGGGCTCTTTTGCCTTTTGGCTTTCTTGCGGCTTTATCCTCTTTATTGATAATTGAAATTTCACTTGCCGCTTTTTTTTATGATGTGGGCATGATCCCTAGCATTTGAGTTTCTTGGGCTCTTTTGCCTTTTGGCTTTCTCACGGCTTTATCATCCTTCTTGATCATTGAATTTTCACTTGCCCCCAGTGTAGGGTGTGATCTTAGTCGGGATTTGTTTTATGAAAGAAAAATTATTCAGACTCAAAAAGGGTTTGCAAGGGATGTACTTATTTTAGAACGTGAAATGAATAACAAAGATGGCCTTTCCTCATTTCAAGCGCAAGCATCTATGATCAATAAACTTTGACCTCGTATAGTGTGATGATTTATTCTTTGCAAAGATGCATTTCATGAGTTATGAGCAACAAGTTCACTACATACCATTATTCATACATTTAAAAACACATGATTCAAGAGTAATGGGGTAAGGGTGTTTATTTTTTTTCACAATTATTTTTATAATTTAGTCACCTCAATGATGGAGTTGCTTGATTCACTTGTCATTCTACAAGTAGATTGTCAAAAATACCGTTTTTGAATAAACATCAAATTATTTTTTTGAAATCAAAATGCCAGATCAATTTTTTAAAAAAACTCTAATAGGGAAACTGATTTCTTGGTAAAAGAGATGAATTGTGTCTATGAGATCGCAAAAGGCTTCAAAGATGTGTTTGTGAATCTTTATAAGAAAACTCTCTTAGAAAAAATGAATAATGTTAATCGTAAACATGATTGAATGACAAACTCATTATTTTCATTGAAACTTTAGAAAATAAGTTCAACAAGAAAGAACTTATGACAACATCTTGGGCTATGAATACTGGTATGATAACATATAAAGAGGCTAAACATTTAACGATCATTGATTGGAATTTCTGGAATATTTCAATCATTCATTCTCCTCGACAACGACATCTTTTCAACAGTCAATTGAAATCAAATGTAGATCATTCTCGACCTAATATCACCATAGCTTTATCTTGAAGATAGTTGATTTCTAGGAGTCGATGTGAAGCAATTAGCTATAGAAATGATAAGTGCCTTGGCAATCAGCTTCAATGAAACCGTTCTTCTCAGTAGGGTTCGCAATCTTACCTAACCCAATGGCTTGTTCAATCCTCTCAACTATAACAACCAGGTCAGTGAAATGTTGTGCAGAGCTTCTAACCAAGTATACAAAGTACGGAGCTTTAAAGGTGTCGGAAAATAAAGTGATCATCTCTTTTTCCAACATGGAAGGGTTAACTTGTGCAACTAACTCACTCCATCTCCGGGCGTATTCTCTTATGGACTCCTTGTTGTCCTTCTCCATAGCTTGCAAGCTTAAACGACCAGGTCCCACGTCGATATTGAACTTATATTGCCTCATGAAGGCATCAACTAAATCCTTCCATTTTTTAACCTTGGTATTGTCCAAACGCATATACCAAGTGAGGGCAACATTACTCAGACTGTCTTGAAAGAAATGAATCAACAGTTTCTCATCATGAACCACCTCAGCCATTTTGTTGCAGTATGCTTTGAGATGAGTAATGTTGCTACCCAATTTTTGACCCATGTTTTTGATATATTTTCAAAAAATCCAAAAAATAGAGAAAAACAATGAAAATCCAAAAAGTATGTTTTTTTCATATATTTTCGTCCTTTTAGCATTTTCAACGTCGTCTAAAAAAAAAGAATTCAAATTTTTAAAAGATTTTCAAACACGTTCGACTTTTCACTCGTCATTTTTAAAAAACATTGATTTTCCTCGTTGAGTCGACGTTGATATTGCTCGTTTTCAAAAAATACAAAAAAATAAGAAAAATCAAAATTTATAAAAAGAAAGAAGTTGAGGGACCAAGTTGAAAAACTTGGCAACATTTTTGCCTATAAATACTGGTCTTTAACTCACACAAAGAGGGGGGGTAATTTTGACAACATCTAAAAAATACAGAAAACCCTAACCTAAACCCTCTCTTACACAGCCTCCCCTTCCCTAAAAATCCAAACACAGCCGCCCCACCTTTGGCCTTGGATTTTTCGAGACCAGCCCTCTCGGCCAACAGAACAAACCAAACGGCCCCCCACTGGTTTTGATTTTTTCACCACCCACCGGCCAAACAGCAGGACCCGACTACTGCAATTTTTTTTTCTGGCTTCTCAACCCGGCGAAGCAAAGAGAGAAGCGGCGCCCCCCCTCCAGATTCGGTTTTCTTCTTCCTTCGCCCCCCTCACCTTGCTGTTCCCACCGGCCACAGACCACCCAACAGCAACCCTTTCTCAGCCTCTGCCACCGATTTGTTTTTCATTCCCTCAGCACCGTCCACCGACAGTAACGGAGAAGCAGCTCCACAGAACCGGAGATCCACCACCAGCTTGGGGGACGCCGTCCTCACCGTCCCAGTAGGAGTCCCCTTCACAGGCTTCCCCCATCGAAGAACCCAGCTCGCCGGACCGCATCGAAGCCTCCACCAGCAGCCCTTCGGTCACACCGCCGAGTGCCTGAAACAAAGAAGGGTGGGCAAGCAAAAGACCAGAACAGATCGGCGGAGAAGGAAGCAGACCCGAACTGATGAAGAAGACCCAAAATCAGATCTGAAAAAAAACTAAGAAAAAGTTAAAATCGACTACTGTGTTTGTTCTCTTTTTTGTTCTGCAGGTCACCGCCGGCATTGGGAGGCTGAGAAGAAGTCGATCCAGCCCCTGTTGCTTTTTTTGTTTTTTTTACGGCGGCGCGTGAACCCACGCGCCGCCAGTGGCGGTGGAGCGTGGGAGGACGCGCCGCCAGTGTTCCTGCGCACTGTTTCGGCTTGCAGAAGGTTTTCCCTATAATTTCAGATTGTTTTGGAGCCCCTTATTGTAATTTTAATGTAATGTTTGTTTATTTGTTTTTTTGAATTTTTGTATTTTGTAAATATGGATGTAAAAGAAAAGAAAAGAAAAGAAAAAAGAAAAAGAAAAGAAAAGAAACAAAAAATAGTGAAAGTGTATGTGTTTTTTTTTTTTGTATTTGTTTTATGAATGTTTTATTTATTTTCTTATTTATGATAAAACTGCAAAGATTAAAGAAGAATTTAATATTTTGATTGGATCACGGTCCAGATTTATTAACTTATACGTAAGTTGTATTTCTAAATCCGATGAAAAGACAAAATTTTAAAATTTCTTTAACACGTCAAAGCCACGAAGCAGCTTACCCCAGGTAGGGTGCGTTAGGGGTGCTAATACCTTCCCTAACCACAACCAATCCCTTACCCGCAATCTCTGACAAGACCAGTACATCAGGTTTCCTAGTAGCCCTCAATGAATTACTAGGTGGCGACTCCAACGAACCAAATTCAAGCAAACAACAACAACGAGACGATAAAAATCGCCAGCCGATGCCGCGCGCTGATTATTTTTGGGGTGCGACAGAATGGCGACTCCACTGGGGAAGGTACTGTTTCTGACATTATTGGACTAAGCTTTGTGTATTTGATGTGTTTAAGTTTTTTGCATTTTTATCTTTGTGTTAATTTTTTTTTTCCATGCATTTTATAGAATTGTTTCATGCATCACCTGTATTTATTTTTGAAACCACACACAAGCTTCTAGGTTAGGTGGGGAACTAGCGATCTACCCTAAGACTATTGGTCAGGGTTCAGATGCGTGAAACACCCAACTCATATCTGAGTGCCTGCTTGGTAATGGTGGGTATACGTGCCTTAACCATTCCTTGCAACGCCCCCATACTGTCTTTACAAAGAACGTCACTGGGCAGATATGAGACCCTTTTGAGACTAGATAGAAAACTTACCCATATTCACATAATAAATAGAACTTGTCCTTAAGTTGTATGTGCTATCATTGTTTGCATCAGGGCAAACCCTTCTTGAAGCATCTTGAACTCAAGACTTGTGGGTGACACATTGGTCGTCACTCCGAAAATTTTCATTGTAGAGTTTGGGCAAAAATCACGATTCTTGCTCCATCATACAAGAGTTACGACCATATTGTCACCCCTCGAAGGGCAAGTTCATCATATAGATTACATGTTCATACATTTGTCATGCATGCACCAGAATGAAAAGTAGGTCCCCTACGAGTCTACAACACCGACTTTGAATGAAGAAAAACATGGAAGATGAAGAGTATGCTCGTCGTAATTTTTGAAGACATGTGTGACTTGCTTTAGCTTACTCGAGCAAATACTGAAAAATAACTCTAGGAAAGTTCCTTCCAACTGACCTATCATCTTTGTTCAAAACCCAACAATGACTCAGCCCGAAGAAATTGGGGGCAAAATTTGTCAAGAGCCTCGGTGCAATCATGTATTTTCTGCAAAAAAGCTTTGGTGGGAACGCTAACCAAAGGGAATTGCACTACCGGTGCATAATGGAGCCTATTCTGCAAAAAAAAAAAAAAAAAACACAAACCTTAGTTTGATCATGCCTGCAAAATTTCTTGATTTTTGTTTCAACCTATTCCAGTTTTTGTTGGTAACTTGGCTCAAAATTCCGCAACATTTTCCTTGTCAAATGAGCCTTTCTTGTTAATAAGATCATGTGTTTTTAACATACCTTCATTTTTGTTGTTGTTTCATGCAAATAACATATTGAGCATAACTTTCAGGGTGTTCAGGACTTGAGAAGTTGCCAGATTGTATGGGTGATATGGAATCCTTAACTAAGGTGCTAGTGGATGGAATTGAAAATGAGCAAGTTCTCTCTTTAATTGGAAAATTAAAGCATGTCAGAAAAATATCATTGCGTGGAAACAGTTTCTATCAGAACTCATCGTCATCTACATTTTGGCATCCACCAATTTCTTCTTGATTTCAGCAAGTGTTTTATATTGAAAACATTTGATGCCAAAAGCTTTCATGGATTGGAGATTAGTGAAAAGTCTTGAACTTCCTAATGATGATTTTTTTTACCGCGCAACTAACTGTTTTGATTTTTGGGGTTTGTCCTCCCTAGAAGAATTGGATAAATAAACTCTCTAGCGTGCCTTCTAGGATCGACTTCCTTCCCAAGCTAGGGACCTTGAGTGTTGTTGGATGCGACAATCTTGTATCAATCTCAGATCCTCCCTTAAATTTATACTGTTTGAATGCCTTTATTGCAAATCATTGAAAAGATTAAGAATACAGTCAAAGGAAGAAATACTTATAGATCTAAATGATTGTCCTTTATTATAAGAGATTCAAGACATCGAAGGTCCCAGTAATATTTTCTAGTCTATTTATGTTGATTTCCCCAGGGATTCATCAAATAATTTCCAGAAAAGCCTTATTGAGGTGCTATTTCTATCTCTCTTGCACAAAAATAAACACACACATTGATTAATTTTTAAAATCTCAGCATTACTTAAATCAATATATATTTTTACAGGCATTGGGCGCTGGTGGTTACTGATATTTTATTTACGACATTCCTCGTGAGTTGCCAAATTAGTTTAGCTATATCTGTTCCTATATTTACCTTGTGATGTAGAGCCCGTTTGGAAACACACGGGCCAACCCGTGTTTTCAAAAAATTAAAAAAATTATTTTTTTTTCTATTTTGAATCGTTTTGATGTACTGATCTGAAAAATAATTTTTAAAATTTTTTTTAAAAAAATACATCATTTTTGCATTTCGGCATGAAAAACAATCACAACCATACTCCCAAACAAGCTCTTAATAATAGCGTCAACACCTGAGCAATGAAGTAACTATTTATTTCCGAAGCTACAAAAACATAATCTCAATTTAATGTTTTTTCGTAAGAATAAATATTTCATTTAGTTATTATTATTTTATTTCTTTTAATTTAAAACATTAAAAAATTATCTTTAATTATTTTATTTTTCTTATTTAATTTTAAAAAATAAATATCATCTTTAATAATATTTTTTATTAAATATTTAGAGTATGTTTGATTTTATTATTTATTTATTTTATTTTATGATAATATTTTTATTATTAAATTTAAAAAATTAAATGTTATCTTTAATAATTAGATCTATCCAATTTCACTTAATTAAATCATTATTTTATTGCTAGAAACTTATGAGTCTTTTAAGCCAAAAGAATTGTAGGAAGAGCTAAAATTAGCAAGGAATATTTAAAGTCTATTTGATTTTATTGTTTATTCTTTGATTTCATGGTAAAAATTTTAAATTTTGAAAAACAAAAATTGAAGACTTATATGTTTTGAACTTTTTTGTTATAAAAAAAAAAAAAAAAAACCAACAGTCACTAACATAATTTCGTAAAATCACTTTAGTTTATTTGAAAATTAATATTGAAAACTGATTTTTTGTTTTTTTTACATTAAAAACAAAAATTGAACAATCTTTTTATATTTTACTTCAAATATGGTATTTTAAACAATGTGAAATTAACCATTTTAACTATAAAGTAAGTTTCTTCACCTTAGTGTTAGAAATAAATTGGTTTTTCGGGAAGATATTATTGATTGGCATACGGTATTTGAGTTGGTTCTTCACCTTTTTGTGTTATAGCTCAAGACAATTGATAAAAACTACCAATACATAAAAAAACCGTACTTGTTCAGAGGTTAAAAAAGCATTTTTAATTGGTATAATAAGTAAAGCTTTTTGGCTATAAAATCTTTCTATGTATTATTGTATGATTTTTAATATTAGCACCGATTAATAATAAATATTTTTATGTATTATTGGAAAAAAAATAAAAATAAATCAAATAATTAAAAAAAGTTCAATAAAATATATTTTGTAAAAAAATATTCAGACAATAATAACAATTATCAAGCTAATTATATTCATACTACTCCGTATGAAGCCTTACATGGTCAACGTTGTCAATACTAATATATTGATATGAAGACGGTGAAAAGAAGCTCATTGGACTAGAAATAGTGCAAATAACTTCTGAAAATATTAAAACAATTCAAACTAAGCTCAGGAAGTACAAAGTAGACAGAAGAGTTATGTTGACCATATACGACTGGAATTGAAATTTGTTGATGGTGATTATGTATTTTTGAGAATCCCTCCTAGCATATATTGGGCCTTTGAAAATTTTGAAGAGAATTGATGCAGTTGCTTATGGATTAGCTCTTCCACCCAGCTTTTTCATCTAAACATCCAGTGTTCCATGTATCTCCGTGCTCCATCGCATATATTGGAGCCATAAACAGTAGCATTTCAAGAAGATATGTCATGTGAGAATCAACTGGTCATTCGAGTGATGAAGCAACACGAGAAGATGATACGTAATAAATATTGTTATTTCTTCGTTCAATCAAGCCCATTTGTTAGTTATATAACCCATTATTGTTTTATATGTTGGCCTGTTAATTAGCTAGCCCATTTGTTATATACAGAAAGATAGAGGTAAGGACATTGTTAGTCATTTTCTTCATTCTCTCTTTGTTGTAATGAGTAAATACCTTAAGAAATTTGAATATTTGAAAGATAATGAGTAAATATTGAAGAATTGTATAGAAAGAATCAAATTGAAATTATGGAAAATATGTTTTGGTGTTGATGATGGAAGAATTACAGTTTGGTCCTTGCCTTTGAGAAATTAAGATTTTTTCCCTAAATTCTAAAACAATTATAGTTTAGTCTCTGGTTGTAAATAGCAATTTTTAGATATCTTTTTGATAAATATTTGAGAAATATTGACCATCTATTATCAATTTTTATTGTTATCATTTAAATTTAGAATTAATTCTATTATGTATTTAAATGTGTTTACCTATTTTTTTCTCCTTTAATGGGCTAGGATTTGAAACAAATGTGGCTATTTTTTCTCCGTTTAATATAAAAAAAATAATATTCATGGATTAATTTTCATATAATTCAAGAAAGCAAGTCCTTAAATCAAATTTTAGAGTGATCATCCTCAATGTGTTAAAAGTAAATGTTAAAGGAGAGAGAGAAATAAAAATAAAAATAAAAATAAAAAGCAAAAGCAAAAGCAAACAACGTCCATCTTTATAATAGGATTGAATTGACCACGTCTCAACTACCAATCTTTGGAAGACAATCACATGGTGAAGACCAAACCGAAGATACAAACCTATTACCACATTACAGGAATAACCATAATAACCATATGGTTTTCTGGTTTTGGACCTTAAAAAAGAGCTAGAAAAATAACCATAGGTTTTTCCATTTTTGGACCTCATAGGTTTGGACTGGTTCCAGTTTAGTTTGGGTCCTTTTTTTTTAACGATTTGGTTGTTTTTTAAAGGTAAAAATTAAACCAAACAAAAAATGATCACCCCTAGCAGCAGCAACAGCACATTAACATAACAACATTATGGCAGAAGGACGGACGACCTTAGAGCAAGTGTGGAGGTATGTTAAAGGCTTGGGTAAGCTATAGTATAGGTCAAAGACTTTATCAATATTTTTTAACTAGTTTTATGTAAAAAAATTTATAATTCTTGATTGAGTTATAAAAAAAAATTAAAATTTATATGGAGCCTTCTAATATAATATTTTAAGAAATTCAGAAATTTGATGAAAAATCACAATTTGACCAGTTTTATATTATAGGGTGATTAGTACTTAAAAGTACATGTTTATCAAGGGTTTATATCATTATTTTGCACTTGAAGTATCAATAACTCCTTAACTAAAGTATGTTTTATATTAACAAGTCTAATACTATAAGATACCTTAATAAATGGTAAATGTTCATCTTAAATGCAGGCATATCACATAAATCAAAGGATTGATTGATGAATTCAACTACTGAAATTTGTAAAAAGAGGGTGAAGCTTAGAAAAGAGATGTTGGTGCTGTCCAAACTGGAACATTGTTCGGTAATTGCATCATATCTCGAGTTCTAGATGTCTAAATGATCTCAAAGTTTTACACAGATTTGGTAAGACATAGACCTACAACTTTCATGTGGAGGCCAGGATCTAACAAGGCCGTTTTCAAGTCTAAATCATAGCAACAATGGAGAAGTCTGAATTTGTCCTGCAGCCCAAACACTGTTCAGTGTTCAGCCCATATCTTGAGTTCTAGAAGTCCAAATGACCTCAACTTTTTTTTCTTGGATAGTTAAGAGAATTTCCTAGAACTTTAATGATTTCATATGGTTCCAATTCTGATGTTAGCAATGATGTTTTATTCAGACAAGAAGATAAGGATTTTCACCAAGTCAAGATGTTGTCACCCATTCAACAATTATTCATCAAATCAATAGTTCCAAATTTTGGCCTATAAAAGGAGGCATTTGCCATGCATTTAGGCATCTTGGTGTTCAGATCAAGATCATGCTCTTACTCTCTTTCTTTATATTTTGTAATGTTTAAGTTTTATTTGATGTTATATTAATCTCTTGTTTATGCTCTTCATTTCCTTTCCTTTATTTGTATAATTATGTTCTTATCTTGTTTATTGATGTTTCTTTCTTTCATTATGTTTAGCTAAATCTATTATGTAAGGTGAAAAGGCTACACTAATGGTGTAAGAATAAGTATAATATAAATTTAACATGGACCTTAATGTTGGATACTAACATGTTTTATATTTGTTATCTTGTTCATTTTTAATACTTTGCTTGTTAAATGGTTAATCTAGATTTATGTTGTATAACACTTGGTACAACAAATACTTAGCACTTTCATAGCTCATACTGTATGGTATAACCGACACCTCAGCTATGAAAGGAACTTAATTTGTTGTTAATTTAAGTTATAATCATAAATGCCTGACAACATTTTCAAGTATTAGCATTATTCGAATAAGATAACTAATTAATCATGTTAACAATTTATAATCTGATTGGAACCTTCTTTATGTGTGGTTTCCAATTGAATAATAAGAGTTTATATTATACTTATTTCAAGTACCATTAGTGGAACCTCTAATCTTGACATTTGTTTTTATCATTGTTTAATCCTTACATTAATCTTTCATCTCAAAGTTCTCATTAACTTCTTCCTCTTCTTTTATTATTACTACTACTACTACTACTACTACTATTATTATTTACATTCTTGTTATATTTTATGTACATTAAGTATGTTATGTGTTTGATCAATGACCCTGACATTGTTGGTCTTACCTTGTTCATTCGCATCAGAAATCTGTTTATATTATATAATATATCTTTTTGATCTTTTTATAAATTCAGTATATAGGCTGGAAACCTGTGACTCGATCTTTTAGATCATTCTCAAGTATAACAACGCCACGTACTGAGTATTATTATTATTATTATTAGTATTAGTATTAGTATTAGTATTAGTATTAGTATTAGTATTATTACTATTACTATTATTGTTATTATTGTTGTTGTTGTTGTTGTGTTATTTATAATTTATACAATTAACCTCTCTGTAGTTCGACCACAGTCTTGCCGGGTTATTTATTACTTCAACACTCTTGCACTTGGGAGAAGACGTCAATCTTTTGGTCGTGTCATTGAGCATAATTTTTAATTCGACCATAAAATTTTTTACAAGAGATCTTAAAATATATTGAATAAAATATAGTTAAAATTTTATGATGAACGGAGCTTGGTAGTGCTAACAAAAAAAAAAAGAATTGTCAAATAAAAACAAATCGACTCAATAAGGGTAAAATGGGTATTTACCATTAAAAAATAAAACAAATCAGTTCTTCCTTTATTTTATATGTTGCCGACTGGACAGAAGGAGAATAAGAAAAGAAAAAAAGAAAAGGTAAGAGAGAAAGAGATAGAAGTAAGGGGAAAACATAAAAAAATCCAAGGAAAAAAAATAAGAAAAGTAAAAGAATAACCTTGTAAACTTAGAGCGTGTTTGACAGTGTGGTAGTGGTTGCTTTTCAAATAACTTTTTGTGCCGAAATGCATGCCAATAATGTTTTTTTATTTTTTAAAAATCATTTTTGACATCAGCACATCAAAACGATCCAAAAAGTACAAACCGTGTTAAATTTTAGTAAAAAAAAATTAATTTTTTTGGGAACGCCGGTTGAACCGCGTTCCCAAACTGCCTCTTACAAAGTCCAACTTATAAAACACTAATTTAAGAAAGAATTAAGTGAAGGAAGGAGGAATTGAGAGAGAGAAAAAATTTAATTACTTTGTTTTCCAATTGACATGAGATTGTTATTTTATCTCGATTGAGGAGTTGTTACCATATCGATTAAAATTCAATTATAGATGAATTATATTTCACAAAATATTGAAAGATGTAACTTCAATAGTAGATTTATTTTTACTTTCACTTCAATTTTATGTATTTTTAAATTTATTTTTTAAAATTTTGGGTAGTATATTTGAATTAAAATTTTATTATTAGTTTCAAAAATTTATATATATGAATTAATAATTAATCTTAAATAAAATTATATATTTATTTAATAGCTCAAGAAAAATTCATTACTCCGTCCTTACATTAGAGTACACTCCCACATGCGTTGTGGCAGCGGTTTGTCCAAGGTTGTCAATTCTGTTCCGTTCCGCCTGGAATGGCCGAAACATTCCACACCAATTCAAAAAACGAAACAAAACAGAACAAATTTCATCTCATTTTAAATCTCGGTCCGTTCCGTATTTTTCGATCAAATTCCGCCTGAAACGTTCCGGTTTCATTCCACATGTTCCGTTCCGCTCTTGAAAAGTCATTTAATCAAATTGCACCTTGCTCAATTTCATTAATTAAACCACCTGATTATAAAAAGCTCTTTTTCATTCCTATTTTCAATAGCAATGATATTAATAATAATATTGAAAATTATTATTACTATTTTCATTAACAATGATATTAATTTTTTAAAATTAGATTTATCACTAATATATATGGTTTATATTCATGTTTTTTTTTTTATGTTTATACTTTGTAGGAATTTGAGCAAAACAAGGGAAGCTTTATATTCCATTACCCACTTGATAACATTGACCTAACTTTATATTTAAAATTTTTTGTTAAAATATTTTACTTTCATAATATTTTGATATTTTATTTAAGTTGAATTACTTTAAGTTAAAGATCTATTTAATCTTGACTATTTAGAAATACTTTAAATTTTAAAATTATATTTGTTTGACATTTTATTTGTATTGCATAATTTATAATTAATTTATCTTGAATTTGAATTATGTTTGTTAAATATATATATATATATATATATATATAAACAGTACAACCTCGAAACTGCATGTCAAAACATTCTAAAATTAAAACATTTCATTTCAATTAAAAAACAAAACACTTATTGAAATGAAATTGAGACTTGATTTGCCCTGTTATTGTTCTTATTTCTCTTATTGTTGAAAGATCCCTTCGCCTCCTTGGAAAAGACATTCCAAGTGTGCAGTGTTCATTGTCAGATCCCACGAAAAGAACGCAGAAAGACATTCCCTTTCTTGTCATTAAGTCTTGAATAGAATGCCCATCAAAAAGTACTTTCGTGCATTATTCTCATAAAGTTTTTCAAACTTTCAAAAATAAATTAAAAAAAAAAAAAAGAGAGAGCAAAAAGAAAGAACCCCCACCCCATCTTTCTTGTTCCCTTTCCCTTCTTTACATGGCTTACTCAATGAAAAAGCAAACACTAATGCACGTTCTCCACAAAAGTTTTAGTAATTTACAAAGGAAATTTCTACTTTATATGAATGAATTGAAAAACTATTATTGACTGACTTCTTGCAAAGTATTTGCAAGAAAGCTAAAGAATTAAAGTTTTTTAATTTTTAAAATTATAATTTAAAATTCATTGACGAGTGTGTCTATATATACATATAGGAACTGCTGATTCGATTTGAATATGTTATTTGATTAGTCTAATTCATGACTTGCATTGACTCAAAATTAGCATTAGAAATTCCTAGTTTCGTGGTGCTTTCTCGGCCTGCAAATGAATAGAGAGCATATCCTTTTATACTATATAAAGAATACAATTAACAAAGCATATTTCAATATCCTGATAGAAAGGTTTGTTGAAGCAAAAACTTTTTTTAATTATATGTAGCGACCTCAATAATGTTAACGCGTGGACCCAGTTGTTGCGACCACCATGAAGTTACCACTCCAAATTCGTTGTTTTTTCTCTGTTTATTATTAGAAAAACTGTCATTGACTGATTTAATTGGAAATTATTTGCGAGAAAGCTAAAAAGAATTAGAGTTTTTTAATTTATAAAATTATAATTTTAAATTATAAAAAAAATCAATTATTTTAAAAAATAAAACATCAACTATTTATATAATAGCTAGCTAAATAAATTTATTAAAATAAATTGAGAATAACTAGTAAAATCAAGCAAATAATCCAAAAATAACAAAATATATTTCTAGGTTTGATTTGAGTATATTTTTTATCTTGATTGACTGACTTGCTAAGTCTTCACTAAGCATAAATAAACTTTACTATAAGAATCTATTTGATCTTTTTCATTTATTAATTTAATCAACAATAATTTCTCATCTTCAATAAAAATTTGAGTTTATCTTCCGAGTAAGACAAACCCTGTATTTTAAAATACTATTTCCAAAAGATCCCCTTGTATATGTGTCACACCCGACATCGCGGCGATCCAAAAAATAAATAAATCTTAAAAGTGGAAAAAGAACAGATTACTGGCTTCTTGTTCTTTTAGAAAAATATGTTTTATTTGAGGAGTCGCCACCTAGTATTATGGTCACTAGGAACCCTAACTTGTCAAGAGAGATCCTATGGTACGAAACTGGTTGAGGCTAGGGAAGGTATTAGCACCCCTAGCGCACCCTACCTGAGGTAAGCTGCATTGTTGTTTTAATCTTAACTTGCTAATTTTTTTTTGATTTGTGTGTAAGAACGTATGATATTATTGACTCTAACTTCAATGAATAAACCTAAGAAATAAATTTAAATCAATGCATGTATATTTCCAACTTTTGCGTCAGTAAATATTCCACCATAAATAATTCTAATTAAAAAATTCGACCGCGAATAAATCCAACTCTGGCGTTGGTAAATATTCCACTACAAATAATTCCAATTTTAAAATTCAACCACAAATAAATCCAACCCTGTCGTTGGTAAATATTCCACCACAAATAATTTCAATTAAGAATTCGACCACGAATAAATCCAACTCTGGCGTTGGTAAATATTCGTGTCCTAAAAAAAAATTAAGACATGCAAAATTTTTGTCTACACTTTTTATTTTTTTATTTTTTTTTATGATCTATATTTTTTGGGCCGGGCCAGCATAATTTCTTTGGGGCTGGGCGGCCCGGTTGGGCTGTATCGAAGCGCACGCGTGAAGTGAATTCACGCGTGCCTTGAGCTGTGCGAAGGTAATTAAATTACCTTCGCACAGTGTAATTGCAACTTAATTTGAACGAAAAAAAAAAAGAAATGAAGACGAACGGCGTACCTGCTCTGCGAGGCGATGAAGACGATAGTGAAGCTCTGGCTGGCCGACACCACCTTTTCTCCTCTGCTCCGTCTTCTTCTTTCCTTTGCTTCTGTGTTCACCGAGTGCTTTCGTGTTCCAGTAGATTTGAAAGGATAAAAAAACCTTACAATGAAGACGCCGGTTTACTGTGGATGTCAATTGTTGAGTCTTCTTTCGTTTTTTTTCTGTTGCAGGGATAAAACAATGGCAGGGACAATCCTTGTTTGTGTGTATGCTGCCCTTTTCCTTCCTTGCTCTCTGCGTGTTGCTCTGCTTTTTCCTCTTTTTTTTTTTTTTTTTTCTGATTTTCGGTTGTGTGTGATTGGATTCTGGGACTAAACAAAAGACCGGTTTAGCTCTCTGTATACTTCCTTTTTGTTCACTCTGCTTCTGGGTTTTTTGTTCTGTGTCTTTTGTGCTCTGGTTTTCGGGTTTTTTTCTCTGTCTCGCCTTCTCTTTCGGTTCTGCTCTCTCTCTCTCTCCAAGTCTCCAACCCAGCCCCCGTTATTCGGGTTCTCTCGGTTTATATAGAGGCCAGCGGATTGGTAACGGGTGGTAGGCTGAGGGTCGACCACCGTTAAAGCACCCATAACTGAAGCCAACGGACGATTACTGCTGCAACGCCTCTCTGCCTTTACTGTCGAAAACCGTCGCTGGCTAAAAGAAGAAGATGAACAGCGTCTTCAAAACGACGCCGTTTGGGGATAACAGTGGCCATTTTCACTTTAACCCGCGACGTTTTGAACATTTTATAATTAAGCCCCTGGTTTAAACTGTAATTGCCCCACTGCATTTGCACGCTATTTTCAATGTAATCCTTGGATTTTAATTTCGCAATTTGGACCCCACACGTTAATATTTCTTCAATTAAGTCCCTGATTTCATTAATTTAATTAAATCTAAGTCCAATTAAGTCTCAAAACTTAACAATTCTCCAATTAAACCCTTAATTGGATTAATTAAGTCAATTCGAAGCTTAATTAAGTCTCAAAACTTATCAATTCTCCAATTAAATCCTTGATTGGATGAATTAAATCAATTCCAAGCTTAATTAAGTCTCAAAACTTATCAATTTTCCAATTAAATCCTTTATTGGATGAACTAAATTAATTCCAAGCTTAATTAAGTCTCAAATTTATCAATTCTTCAATTAAACTTTTAATCGGATGAATTAAATTAATTTCAAGCTTAATTAGATTAATTCCAAAGTTTAATTAGACCCCAAAACTTTCAATCATGTTGCCCTTAACCCAAATTTTAATTCATTCTTTATTTATTTTATTTTACTTGATTTTTTTTATCATTATTATTATTATTTTTATCATTATTTTTTTATCTTTTTTAGTAAATAAAATAATAATAATAATTAAAATAAAAATAGTCAAAAGTTGGGTTATGACAATATGGATCATGACAACGGTATCAATCCCATGTTAGTAATAAAATAATTTTTACATAATTCTCAAGTTTAGTAGAATAGTAGTGGATTAATTTTTTTAATATTCAAAAATATTTAAAAAAATATTGTGTAGCTGTTGGTATAAATGATATTACTTTTTGAAAGAAATTAAATTTTGTTTATTTTTTTATCTACTATAAATTAATATGTTTTTAGTGTTTTCAAATCATTTTGATATGCTGATGTTAGAAATGATTTAAAAAAAAAATATTATTAACATTTATTTTAATATAAAAAGTTATTTAAAAAGCAATTATAACCATATTATTAACCAAGCTTAAAAGTAGTAAAAATAGTATATCTGTTATGACTATTTATTATGGGCTATGCATGACATGGCCAGGGCAGCCTCTAAAATGATCCGATCAGTCAAATAAAGTGATCAATATCGATTACCTTTTATGTATTATTGTCTTTTGTCTTTGACAATTATTGCATTGCTAATAATTTGCAAGAAAACATATTTTTTCAATTTCTTTTTTAATTTTTTTTATCATGTTAGTAGATGATAAATGATGTTTGTTTTTGTGTTTTAAAAATATTTTTAACATAAATTAAGATTTTTTTATTCTTTTATTTACTTTAAATTAATATTTTAGATATTTTTAGATTACTTTAATGCGTTTGATTTTAAAAATAATTTGATGGTCTTTAAATAAAGTTTTTTTTTAAATCATGACTCATCATCACTGGGTATCGAAAAAACAATTATGGTTGATTTAGCCTCATCTTCTCTGCTTGTAAAATTGGGGCAGATTATGGACTTAACCGAGCAATTACCGCTCGAAATTCCTAGCAATTTACAAAGGAATTTTCCTTGTTCTTTCTCTGTACATTATTAGAAAAACTGTCTGATTTAATTGCAAAGTCTTTTTAAAATAAAAAATATAAAGAGAGAAATAAAAAATAAAAATAGAAAAAGGAGCAAAAGAAAACAACCCGCATCTTTCTTATTCCCTTTCCCTTCTTTACATGGCGTCCTTGATAAAAATAGCAAGCACCGCATTTGAATATATAATTAAAGAAAGAAAGAAAGAGAGGAAAATTCCTTCCTCAATAATTACCACTACACGCTTGAGAAATTCCTTACTTTTTATTTTCACTAGAAATTTCTAGTAATTTAAACAGGAAATTTCCTGGTGATAAACCTGGAATATGATTTTCAACTTTCGTAGGCAAATTTCCTGGCGAGCACTAAAGTCCCAAACTTCAAGAATTTCTCTTCTTTTCTCATTTTCTTGGCATGCGCGCAGCTACCTCGAGGAAAATGGCAAGAGAAGCTTGATATCTCTTCGTCCCTTGGTATCGTGTGAATGTGGATATTATTTCAGAATATCAATTCAACCGTACTCCAAAGAACACTCATGTTCCAATATCAGCAACCACCACGAAAATTACCACTCTAAATTCCAGCTCAGTAATTTATTCTTTGACAATTATTACTTCTAAAAAAAAATGAATTTTTTTTTAATTATACGCCATCAGCAACTACCTCAAAATTACCACTCCAAATTCCAGCTCAATATCGATCAACATGTGGCTAAAGAACTTGATTGCTGCTCAATATTTACCAATACGCACTTGAGAAATTTCCTTCCTTTTTTTTCCTTGCAGAAATTTGAAAAAAAGAAGATAAAAAATAAATATGCTTTAGTTTTTCGCTTTTATTCACCTATATTGGTGCTATAAAGTATTTTGGTTAATAAACTCTTATTTCATCTTTACTGGCGCTATAAAGCTGATATTGTTGTTGATAGCTTTTGCTGGGTTGATCTCTTTGGTTTATCTCTATCATTCTGGGCAAAAGATGATTTTCACGCAGTTATAGCTCGTTATGGCTGTTTGATTGGAATTGATAATGCTAAAAGCACTTTTACAGATTTGACAGCAGCAGGGAAGGGTGTTAGAATATATTTGACAGTGTGATAATTATTGTTTTTTAAATAACTTTTCATACTGAAATGGATGTCAATGATATTTTTTTATTTTTTATAAATTATTTTTTATATCAGTACATCAAAATGATTCAAAACATACGAATCATATTAAATTTTATAAAAAAAATAATTAAATTTTATAAAAATATAGTTCAATCACATTCCCAAACGGTTCCTTAATATGCAGAACTCGGAAGCAGATTATTTTCGACGAGAATAGTATTGACCATGTTGTTTCATTGTCAGGGAAAGCACTTATTTCTTTAAAACGTATGTTTCCGGAGATTATTGCGGTGGGATATGTTTTGGCAGCTAATGCAATTCACAATGACCTTGGTCCTTGAGATCTTTACCTATTTTGGTTTGCATTGCTAATAATTTGCAAGAAAAATGATAACATTTTTTAGTGAATTAAGTTCAATTATACAAAATCCTGTGCAAATTATACAAAATCCTACTTTAAGTTCTTGGAACCTCGCTTTGGGATTAATTAGCGAGAATAAGAAAATTCTGTGCAAATTATATAAAATTTATTACTAATCATCGATATAATATTTATTATAGGTCATCAATATTGAATAATGATTTATTTTCTAGCATAAACTTTGTTTGAAATAAAATTGATAAAAGACATGATTACACAATTATTGATGGTATTGTATATAAAAATAATTAAATTGAGATTTTTTAATTATTTTTAAACATGTCATGGTTTTAGGTACATCATGTAAATTATAAAAAAAAATATTTATTTTTCTGATATATATAGTAATAACAAATGGTTAGAATGCTTTCGTCCTTTTCGAGTGGAAAGTGGGAACTCCTGTGAGAGCTTTATGCCACTTTCTATCATTAGATGTAATGGCTTTGGCAAAAAGAAACAAATAAAAGTTAGTGTACGCACTGCTTTAGCCCAAGAGTCTTTCATGCTTGCCTTGGATTGATTGACAGGAAGAAATCTGAATGTTTTTAGAGAGAAGCAGCCTTCATCGCTTTAATAAATTGTTACAATAATAGCACTGAGTGAAGAATGGTGAACCCGTCGCGCTGGATCGCTTTAATAAAAATGTTTTCACTATGAAAGGAACGCAAAAAGACAGTCCTTTTCTTGTCATAAAGTTTTGAAGAGCTATCAAAAAATACTTTTCGTGTATTATTGTCATTAAGTTTTTCAAACTTTCAATATAGAGAGAGAAATAAAAATGAAAAGAGCAAAAGGAAACAACCCACACCCCATCTTTCTTGTGCCCTTTCCCTTCTTTACATGGCTTCCTCGATCGATGTAAAAAAGCAAACGCCCCATTTGATTTTCAATCAGTATTAAAGAATTAATTCAACAAAAAAATTTAAGTTTTTATGTGAGTTTTCAAGATATAATTTATATTATTTTTTAACACACATCCTCAAGTGAAAGCCCTTTGAACTTGAAACTTGCACAGGCCCACATTACCTTGTGCTTAATTTTATCAAATAAATGGGGATGATGAGATTCGACCTCGTGACCGCTTGGTTATTAAGGCTCTGATACCATGTCAAAGAACCATCTCAACCCAATAACTTAAGCTTTTAGGTGAGGTCCTAAAATATAATTTATATTATTCTCTAATAGTGAAAAAGAAAGGATAAGCGGGTCTTCTCTCTCTTTCCTTACTTTTTTTTAATGATTTTAATATGTTAATAATAAAAAAAAAACTGGTTTTGTTTTCAAAAAGAAATTGACAGTCAATTACTTGTTTATTATGTTTTTAAGAATCAAAATAAATAAATAAAGTTTTTTCTCCCGAAAACCTCCTCATCGCTGATTAGGTTTTGTTTTAGTTTAAGCGTGATGGAGCCTATGTTAAAAATAACAACAACAATAACAATAAAAATTTGATGTAAATATCGTTTATTTTTGTATTTCAAAAATATTTTTTTAAAAAATTAAAAATATTTTTTTTTATTTTAAAATAATATTTTTTAAATATTTTTAAATCATTTTAATATATTAATATTAAAAATAATTTTTAAAAGATAATTTTTCTTAAACATAAAGTTTAGCCTGCAGAACTTCCGCTGATCCCATCTCATTGTTATATGCATCCAAGCTAAGCCAATTCAAGAAAGAAGATTTGAAGAATATCAGCAGCAGCAGGAGTAATACATTAACATAACAGCATTATGGCAGAACGAGGGACGACCTCAGTGCAAGGGCGGAGACATCTTAAAGGCTTGGGTGGGCTATAACTTAAATTAATATTTTATTAATATTTTTTGACTAGTTTTATATATAAAAAAATTGTAATTCTTGATTGAATTATTAAAAAAATTTAAAATTTACGTGGAGCCTTCTAATATAATATTTTAACTTGAATTAAAATTTCAGAATATTTTGAGAAATTCAGAAATTTGATGAAAAATCATAATTTAGTCAGTTTTATGTTATTGGGTGTAATTTTCAATGCGACCATCAGATTGAACTGAAAATTTACAAGGAATCTTAAAATATATTGAATAAAATATAGTTAAAATTTTATGATAAATAGAGCTTCATAGTGCTAACAAAAAAATCATCAAATAAAAACAAATCAAGAATAAAATAATTATTTCCATTAAAAAGTAAAATAAATTAACTCTTCCTACATTTTATACGTTGCCATCCTTACATTAGAGTACACTCCCACATGCGTTATGGCAGCGGTTTGCTCTGTTATTGTTCTCATTTCTCTTATTGTTGAAAGATCCCTTCGCCTCCTTGGAGAGCTATCAAAAAGTCTTGAAGAGTTATCAAAAAGTACTTTCGTGCATTATTGTCATAAAGTTTTTCAAACTTCCAATATAGAGAAAGAAAAAACAAATAAAAAGGAAAAGCAAAAGGAAACAACCCCCACCACATCTTTCTTGTTCCCTTTCCCTTCTTTACATGGCTTCCTCGATCGATCTAAGAAAGCAAACGCCCCATTTGATTTTCAATCAGTATGAGTGAAAAAAGAGAGGACAAGCGGGTCCTCTCTCTCTTTCCCTACTTTTTTTTTAATGATTTTAATATATTAATATAAAAAATATAAAAAATATAAAAAAAACTGGTTTTGTTTTCAAAAAGAAATTGACAGTCAATTACTTGTTTACTATGTTTTTAAGAACCAAAATAAATAAATAAAGTTTTTTCTTTCCGTTTCCTAATTTGGTAGCCCGAAAACCTCCTCATCGCTGATTAGGTTTTCTTTTTGTTTAAGCGTGATGGAGACGATGCTAAAAATAACAACAACAACAATAAAAATTTGATGTAAATATTATTTATTTTTATATTTTAAAAATATTTTTTAAAAAAATTAAAAATAATATTTTTTAAATATTTTTAAATCATTTTAATATATTGATATTAAAAATAATTTTTAAAAGATAATTTTTCTTAAACATAAAGTTTATCCTGCAGATCTTCCGCTGATCCCATCTCATTGTTGTATGCATCCAAGCTAAGCCAATTCAAGAAAGAAGATTTGAAGAATACCACCAGCAGCAGGAGTAATACATTAACATAACAGCATTATGGCAGGATGAGGGACGACCTCAGTGCAAGGGCAGATACATGTTAAAAGGCTTGGGCGCGCGCTATGATCTAAATTAATATTTTATTAATATTTTTTGATTAGTTTTATGTAAAAAAATTTGTAATTTTTTATTAAATTATTAAAAAAATTTAAAATTTGCATGAGCCTTCTAGTATAATGTTTTAACTTGATTTAAAATTTCAGAATATTTTAAAAAATTCATAAATTTGATGAAAAATCATAATTTAGCCAGTTTTATGTTATTGAACATAATTTTCAATGCGACCATCAGATTGAGCTGAAATTTTACAAGGAATCTTAAAATATATTGAATAAAATATATTTAAAATTTTATGATGAACAGAGCTTGATATTGATAGTGCTAATAAAAAAACCATCAAATAAAAACAAATCAAGAATAAAATGATTATTTCCATTAAAAAGTAAAATAAATTAACTCTTCCTTCATTTTATACGTTCCCATCCTTACATTAGAGTACACTCCCACATGCGTTATGGCAGCAGTTTGCTCTGTTATTGTTCCCATTTCTCTCATTGTTGAAAGATCCCTTCGCCTCCTTGGAAAAGACATTCCAAGTGTGCAGTGTTTATTGTCATGAAGTTTTTCAAACTTCCAATATTGAGAGAGAAATTAAAAGGAGCAAAAGGAAACAACCAGTGAGGACAGTATCCTCCAGCTCATCAGATCCCACGAAAGGAAGACATTCCCTTTCTTGTCATAAAGTCTTGAAGAGCTATCAAAAAGTACTTTCGTGTATTATTGTCATAAAGTGTTTAAAACTTCCAGAGAGAGAAATAAATTGTTTTTAAAAAAAAAGCAAAAGGAAACAACCCCCACCCCATCTTTCTTGTTCCCTTTTCCTTATTTACATGGCTTACTCAATGAAAAAGCAAGCACTAATGCACCTTCTCCACAAAAGTTTTAGTAATTTACAAAGGAAATTTCTACTTTATATGAATTGAAAAACTATTATTGACTGACTTCTTGCAAAGTATTTGAAAGAAAGCTAAAGAATTAAAGTTTTTTAATTTTTAAAATTATAATTTAAAATTCATTGACGAGTGTGTTTACATGTAGATACAGGAACCGCTGATGCAATTTGAATATGTTATTTGATTAGTCTAATTCATGACTTGCATTGACTCAAAATTAGCACTAGAAATTCCTAGTTTCGTGGTGCTTTCTCGGCCTGCAAATGAATAGAAGGCATATCCTTTTATCCTATATAAAGAATAATACAAGTAACCTCATTTCTATATCTTTGCTTTACTCTCCAGCTAGCCTGATACATATGAGTCTCAAGACATACGGCCATTGATAGAAAGGGGTGTTGAAGCAAAAAAAAAATTTATCTGTAGCGACCTCAATAATGTTAACGCGTGGACCCAGTTGTTGCGACCACCACGAAATTACCACTCCAAATTCCTTGTTCTTTCTTTGTGTATTATTAAAAAAATTGTCATTGACTGAGTTAATTGGAAATTATTTACGAGAAAGCTAAAAAGAATTAGAGTTTTTTAATTTATAAAATTATAATTTTAAATTGTTAAAAAAATTCAATTATTTTTAAAAAGAAAACATCAACTATTTATATAATAGCTAAATAAATCTATTAAAATAAATTGAGAATAACTACTAAAATCAAGCAAATAATCCAAAAATAACAAGAAAATAAATATATTTCCTAAATCTGATTTGATTATATTTTTTATCTTGATTGACTTACTTGCTAAGTCTTCGCTAAGCATAAATGAACTTTAATCTAAGAATCTGTTTGATATTTCTTCATTTATTAATAAAATATTACTTTTATTGTATAGTTCTTGGTTTTGAGTCGATTCACTAGGTCAATATGTGAACAGTATATTTTTTGAATTTATTAGAAGAAATGTGTAATGTAAATTATAAAAAAATATTTATTTTTCTGATATATATAATAATAATAAATTAGATGATAGTAACCAAAAAATAAAAATTAATTTGAATAAACATACGAGTTTCTATTTCGAAGAATAGAATGAAGTTAAATATTCTTAATAAAAAAATAAATAAATAAAAAAATAAATAAATAAAATATATTTTTAATAAATATAAAAGATGGATAAAATTAGAGAACAAGAAAGAGATATATAATCTCTTTGTAAGAACTTCTAAAAATTTAATTACAATTCAGAATTTCTTCCTTAAAAGTATCCAAAAAATCCTATTATATATGAATCAAGACAACAGTAGAATAACTTTTACATATTTTTCAAGTTTACTTAGAATAATTATTTTAATATTTAAAAATTAGTTTACAAGATGTGGTAAATATCACAGCATAAAAAGATGTGGTAAATCTAAAGTTGGGAGCCTGCTCTTCCATCCCATGGACCCTGCGGTTGCGAGCCATGTGAATGCAAAAGGAGTCTTGGGGTATTTCAGGTATTAACGCGTGGACCTCAGTGATGTTAACGCTGCCATTTAGCAAGTCCACATGTCATGGGTCTACATGGCATCAAATTTGCAAAATCATATAGCCCATCGATAAAAAGATGTGTGGAAGCAAAATCTGTTTTAGGCTTGTAGCAGTAACCACTCCAAATTCCAGCTCAATATCTACCAATAAAATAACAAAATAACAAAAGGTTTGTTGAGGCTTTTCTCGATGTATTAATTAACTAATTAACGAGAATAAAAAAATCCCCTACAAATTATATAAAATTTATTATTAATCATCTGTATTTATTATTGATCATCAATATTGAATAATGGCTTATTTTATAGTATAAACAATGTTTGAAATAAAATTGATAAAAGATATTATACATAATTAATGATGGGATCGTTTATAAAAATGTCTAAATTAAGGTTTTTTAATTATCTTTAAACATATTATAATTTTAATAAACGGGCTGTACATCATGTAAACTATAAAAGAATATTTATTTTTATGATATATATATAAAAAATAACAAATTAGATCATACTAACAAGAAAATAGAAATTAGTTTGAATAAATGATACCATAAAGAAAGTTTCCATGATGATATATCTAGAGAAGAAGTTCGAAGAATAGAATGAAGTCAAATATTTTTAATAAAAAAGAAAAAAACATATAAAGAAATAAAATATGTTTTTAATAAGTATAAAAGATGGATGAAAATACTAGAGAATAAGAAAGAGATATAGAATCTGTTTGTGAAATTTCTGAGAACTTAATTACAATTATATTATAATTTCTTCCCTAAAATTATTCAAAATATAGTATTAGAATTACATAATGTTAGGTTTTAATCCATAATTAAAGAGTCTCTCCTGAATCAAATAATAAAAATATCGTGTAACTCTTTTGGATGAATGGTTAATGTAGGGACTGTTTGGGGTCCTGACATGGCTGATTTTATATGAATATATTATTTGATTACTGTTGACTCTACTATGGCTGCCTTGCATTGACTGGAAATTTCAGTATTCAAGAACCTTGCTTTACTCTGCAGCTAACTTCTCTGTCCCATTGCTGCCATTTCATAGCTAACTCTTTGTTATATTTAACTTACTCTTCTTTGCTTCTTTGCTTCTTTGCTTCTTGCTCATAACGATAACTTGAAAGCCTTACGTTCAGATAGATAATCATTCACCAGTTCATCCAAAGAGTTACACGATATTTAACTTAGAAATGCAGAAAGAAAAACGCAAGCAATCCAAAGATGAAGACAACGATTCATCCTCGCAAAAGAGAAGAAAAGCTGACCTCAGTAAACCTATATAGAGAATACAATTAACCTCATTTCAATATCATAGCTTTGGAATTTCATAGCTAACTCTTTGTTATATTGCTCCATTGGTAATTGATTGTCCCTTGATTTCTGCAGCTGCCATGACAGAGCCAGAGTCTTCTCGATCTAGACCAGAAGGGGCCTATGATGTCTTCTTGAGTTTTAGAGGAGAAGACACTCGCAAGACATTTACAGATCATCTATATACTGCCTTGGTCCAAGCAGGAATCCACACTTTTCGAGATGATGATGAACTTCCGAGAGGAGAAGAAATCTCCGATCATCTCCTCAGGGCAATTCAAGAATCAAAGATATCCATAGTTGTCTTCTCAAAAGGATATGCTTCTTCTAGATGGTGTCTCAATGAACTTGTAGAGATTCTTCAGTGCAAAAATAGGAAAACCAATCAGATTGTTCTTCCTATATTCTATGACATTGATCCTTCAGATGTGAGAAAACAGAATGGCAGTTTTGCAGAAGCATTTGTTAAACATGACAAGCGTTTTGAAGAGAAGCTGGTGAAGGAGTGGAGAAAAGCTCTTGAGGAGGCTGGAAATCTATCTGGATGGAATCTCAATGATATGGCAAATGGGTATGCCTTTTTTCCAAATTTATGGAGTCAATATACTTTACATTTTTCAATGTGAAACAATAAAATACTTAATTGACTCGCTATCAATGACTTGCTTTTGTCTATGAGCAGGCATGAAGCAAAATTTATCAAAGAGATTATCAAGGTTGTGTTGAATAAATTAGAACCCAAGTACTTGTATGTTCCTGAGCACCTAGTAGGTATGGATCGGCTTGCTCACAATATTTTTGACTTTCTAAGTACTGCAACAGATGATGTACGCATTGTGGGCATACATGGGATGCCAGGAATAGGAAAGACGACAATAGCAGAAGTTGTATTTAATCAACTCTGCAATGGATTCGAGGGAAGCTGTTTTCTTTCGGATATAAATGAAAGATCAAAACAATTTAATGGTGGTCTTGTTGATTTACAAAAGCAACTTCTTCATGATATTTTAAATCAATATGTTGCAAACTTCGATTGTGCTGATAGAGGAAAGGTTCTGATCAAAGAGCGACTTCGTCGCAAAAGAGTTCTTGTTGTTGCTGATGATGTGGCTCATCTGGACCAGCTAAATGCATTGATGGGAGATCGAAGTTGGTTTGGTCCCAGTAGTAGAGTAATTATTACAACAAGATATTCAAGTTTACTTCGTGAAGCAGATCAAACTTATCAGATCAAAGAATTGAAACCAGACGAGTCCCTTCAGCTTTTCAGCTGGCATGCCTTTAAGGACTCCAAGCCAGCAAAAGATTATAATGAGCTTTCGAAGAAAGCCGTTGGTTACTGTGGAGGACTTCCTTTAGCTCTTGAGGTTATAGGAGCTCTTCTGTACAGGAAAAACAGAGGTGAATGGGAAAGTAAAATTGACAACTTGAGCAGAATTCCAAACAACGATATTCAAGGAAAGCTTCTAATAAGTTATCACGCACTTGATGATGAACTACAAAGGGCATTCCTTGATATTGCATGCTTCTTTATTGGTATAGAGAAAGAATACGTCGCAAAAGTGCTAGGAGCCCGCTGCCGTCTTAATCCAGAAGTTGTTTTGGAAACTCTCCGTGAAAGGTCTCTGATTCAATTTCATATGTGTATAATTAAAGATGAAAGGCAGTTACTTGGAAGGATAGTAACCATGCATGATCTATTACGAGACATGGGAAGGGAGGTCGTTTGTAAAGCGTCTCCCTTGCATCTTGGAAAAAGGACCAGAATTTGGAATAAAGACGATGCATGGAATGTGCTTGACCACCAGAAGGTAAGAGCTCAATGCATATACGAAAGCAGAGGCATGCGTATTTTCTAGTCAAACTTATTACATATAATTGTATGAAAGTTGTATTGTTTTTTTTTTAGGGTACCGATATTGTAGAGGGTGTTGCACTGGATGTCAGAGCATCAGAAGCTAAATCACTTAGTGCAGGATCATTTGCAGAAATGAAATTCTTAAATTTACTCCAAATCAATGGAGTACATCTCACCGGATCCTTCAAACTGCTTTCTAAAGAGTTGATGTGGATTTGTTGGCATGAATGTCCTTTGAAATATTTTCCATCTGATTTTACCTTGGACAATCTAGCTGTTCTTGATATGCAGTACAGTAACCTCAAAGAATTATGGAAGGGAAAAAAGGTACGAAACATGCTACAATCCCCAAAATTTCTCCTGTATATTTACATGTTATGACTTTCTATGATTAATTTTCATTATTTTGCTCTCTATTATGACAGATTCTCGACAAGCTAAAAATCCTTAATCTCAGTTATTCTCAGCACCTTATTAAAACACCAGACTTGCACAGTTCAAGTCTAGAGAAACTAATTCTGGAAGGTTGCTCGAGTTTAGTTAAGGTGCATCAATCAATTGAAAATTTGACGAGCCTCGTTTTCTTGAATCTAGAGGGATGTTGGAGGCTGAAGAATCTCCCTGAAAGCATTGGCAATGTAAAGTCTCTTGAAACTCTGAATATTTCTAGGTGTTCACAACTTGAGAAATTGCCAAAACGCATGGGTGATATGGAAACCTTAACTAAGCTGCTAGCCGATGGGATTGAAAATGAGCAATTTCTCTCTTCAATTGGACAATTAAAGCATGTCAGAAAGTTATCATTGTGTGGATACAGTTCGACTCCACCAAGTTGTTCTTTGA
Organism: Populus davidiana; assembly: GCA_030145905.1. Lineage (NCBI taxonomy): Eukaryota > Viridiplantae > Streptophyta > Magnoliopsida > Malpighiales > Salicaceae > Populus > Populus davidiana. The sequence continues at coordinate 1,584,249 of CM057807.1, read as the reverse complement.
TTTCTGCAGATGTTTTGAATTTGAAACGTTGGCTGCCAACGTCTTTCACTAAATGGATATCAGTGAAACGTCTTGAGCTTTCTAATGGTGGTTTGTCTGATCGCGCAACTAACTGTGTTGATTTTAGTGGTTTGTCCGCTCTAGAGATTTTGAAACTAGATGGAAACAAATTCTCTAGCCTTCCTTCTGGGCTCGGCTTCCTTCCCAAGCTAGCGTTCTTGTCTGTTCGGGCATGTAAATATCTTGTATCAATCCCAGATCTTCCCTCAAGTTTAGACTTTTTGGCTGCAGCTCATTGCAAATCATTGAAAATAGTAAGAATACCAATCGAGCAAGAAGAACAACTATATATAGATCTAGAAGAAAGTCATTTGTTAGAAGAGATTCAGGGCATTGAAGGTCTAAGTAATAGTTTCTGGTATATTACTGTTGATGATCACCGCAGTCATTCACCAAATAAATTACAGAAGAGCGTTGTTGAGATGCTATTTCTTTCAGTCTCCATTGCACAAGAAGAAGCACACACAATTGGCACATACATTGATTAATGTCTAAAATCTCAGCATTCCTTGAAATCAATATGTATATAGGCAATAATCATTATTATTATTATTTTATTAAAAAAATAAAGATCATATTTAATAATTATTTTTATTTTTCTTATTTAATCTAAAAAATTAAATATTATCTTTAATACTATTTTTATTAAATATTTAAAGTCTAATTGGTTTTATTTTTTATTTCTTGATTTTATGATAATATATTTATACAGGCAATGTGCAACGGTCGTCACCGGTATCGTATTCGCTACATTCGTGGTGAGATGCCAAAATGGATGAGCTACAGTGGAGAAGGATGCTCATTGTCATTTCAGATACCTCCAGTCTTCCATGGCTTAGTTCTTTGGTTTGTCTGTTCACTTGAGAAGAAAGATTATTATTACTTCAACACTGACATTATTATTATTATAAGAAATAAAAGCAACGGTATTCAATTGTTAAAAGATTATGGAGCAGCAGAAACTGAGGGATGGATAAGATACATGAGTAGAAGTGAAATGGCAATGGAAGATTACTGTGGAGATGACGAATTGGAACTATACATTTATTTAGAGCCAACAGAGTTTGCGGTGCGCAACAGTCATTTATGCGAACCCGTCATTGTTAAAGAATGTGGGGTCCATGTGATCGCAGGGAAGTTAGATTCATTTGAAGAGTCAGAAGTGGGAAAAGATACAGTGATGCCTTCATCACCGCAATATCATCTGCTTCCTCATCCTCATTGTGGTTCAATCACAGCATCTACACCTAAGCAATGGAGTGACTATTTATTTTCGAAGCTGAAAGGACATAGCCTCAGTTTAAGACTTAAGGGTAAGAACAAATATTTTATTTAGTTATTTTTATTCTATTATATTTAATTTATGAGATTAAATATTATCTCTAATGATTTTATTATTATTATTTAATCTAAAAAATTAAATATCATCTTTAATAAAAAAAAATATTAAATATTTAAGGCTTTTTGGTAAGAATACATATTTCCTTTAGTTATTTCTATTTTATTCTATTTAATTTAAGAGATTAAATATCATCTTTAATTGTTACATTTTTCTTATTTAATCTAAAAAATTAAATATTATCTTTAACAATATTTTTTATTGAATATTTAGAGTTTGCTTGGTTTTATTTCTTTTCTTGATTTTATAATAATAATTTTCTTATTTAATATAAAAAATAAATATTATCTTTAACAATTAGATCTATCGAATATCACTTAAAAAATAAATTATAACTTTAATAATTATTTTTTGAAAAACAAAAAGCCAACAGTCACTAACATATTTTATTAAAATCACTTTAGTTTATATAGAAATTTGATTTTTTTTTCTTACATTAAAATAAAAAAAATTGAATAATGTTTTTATATTTTATTGCAAACTCGATATTTTAAAACAAAAATGAAAAAGATGTGATATTAACCTTTTTTTATTATAAAGTAAGTTTTTTAATTAAAAGTGATGGGAATTTGCTCCTATAACAAAATGCGTGTACAATCATGCACATCTAACCTTCTTTTCAAACTTGAAAGTTCTTCTAATTTAATGGTTTTTATGGTTATTAAGGACCTGGATGGTTGAGATAGCACAAGATCATTTTGGAGAATACCTGGATGGTTGAACTTACTCCAAATCAGTACAGTATATATGTCTTACAAGTTGAATTTGAAGATCATTTTCCAAACTTGGATGTTTATTGAATGCTCTTTGAAATCTTTTCCATCCGCTTTCAAATTGGATGTAATTTATTTCACATATGGTTACTCGAATTCATCTTAGTACAACATTTCATTCTTAAAATGATGGTAAATCAGAAACAACCATCCGATACTTGAAGATTTGATGAAGATATTGGGCCTCTGGAAATTTTGAAGAGAATTGGAGCAGTTGTTTATGGATTAGCTCTTCCATCCAGCATTAATTCTATTATCAATTATGTTATCTGTAAATAAAAAATTTTAAGGTATTATTTTGATAAATATTTGAGAAATATTGATCATCTATTATCAAGTTTTATTTTTATCATTAAAATTTAGAATTAATTCTATTATGTATTTAAATGTGTTTAGTTACCTTGTAAACCGTATGTTGGAGTCCCTCAAATATTCTGGCCACAGCAATATTTTAGGTGGATTGTATGGAGCCTGCAACCACTATATTTTATGCTATGCAATATTTTGTCCTAGAACCCTTGGCCCTCTAAATTACCCAAAAAGGACAATAATTGAGCATGGTGATCTACGAGCACAAGGGGTACAGTTCTCAATCGAATTTTAGCAAAATCAAGTATCCAAGAATTGGCTTCTGAGGCAATCCGGGCTAGGATTTGAAACAAATGTAGCTATTTTTTCTCTTTTTTTATAAAAAATTAATATTCATGGATTAATTTTCGTATAATTTAAGAAAGTAAGTACCTTAATCAAATTTTACATTGACCATCCTCAATGTGTTAAAAGTAAATGTTAATTACCAAGTTGTTGCAATTAGATCCAGGTGAGACCGGTGTTTTTGTTTTTTTAAATGTGGGATTTGAAACCATTAGTATATATACTTTATATTTTCAAAAAAAAAATTATTTTTTTTTAATATGGAATAAAAAACATTGGTTTAAATACTTCAACTTAAAAGGATAATATAGTATCTTTTTAATGTGGTATTTAAAACTCATTAGTATATATCATAGTTATTAAACCCGGCCCGGCCCGGTGGGCGGGCCGGGAACCAATCGACCCGGTGGCTGGACTGGTCTAGGTAAAATAAAAAACTAGTGGGAGCAAAAAACCGGTCAAACCCGGTCGATCCGTGACCCGGGTGAGACCCGACTTATATATATAATAATTTTATTTAACACTGCACCTAACATCAAAAGGAAAGTTAAAGTTTGTGACCTAATTTCTTTCTTTGAACAACCAAAAGATTTATTAGCTACTTCCTCTTTGAACAGCCAAAAGATCTATTAGCTAAATTGGAGAAATCGGTATCCAGCTGATGCTACTTCTCCAGGTGCTTTATCTCTCCTGTGTTGATATTTATGTCCAAGCTATTTGAACATGCTTAGTAAAAACCAAAAGCATAAGTGATTGAGTATATGTTCTATTTTCTTCGTCTCTCTAAAAGACGCATGCGGATTTTTTGGGTTAAGCCTTAAAGTTTCGAAGCTTGGGAATTGTGAAACGATGTCAAATCTAAAGTTAGTTTTAATTTGTCGCTGATATTTGTATGCCCTCGAGCTCCTATCGCTGTATAGAGTACCGGAGTAACCCCTCCGCTTGATGACATCTCATAAGCAGCCGTGAATGGTGAATTAGCCCAGACCTATTTAAGAATCATACACAAGGAAAATGCAGGTGTGGCAGTCCTAGTTTAGCAGCTTTAGAAAAAGAAAGAACTCATGGAAGTGGTGATTTATATTTGAGTTTCATGTTAAATGAATTATTTTGTCTCCTACCACAAGATTTGTAACTATATTTCAAGACCTATACCCTGAATGAATATAAATGTGAATAAAATAAAAATTATTTTTTTTAATGTAGGATTTGAAATTCATTAGTATATATATTTTATATTCATAAGAAAAAATTTATGTTTTTTTAACGTGGTATAATTTTTTTTTTTGATTTAAATACTTCAATTTAAAAGCTTAACATAATATCTTTTCAATATAGGATAAAAAATTATTTAAAATATTTTTTTAAAACTTTATTATTTATTATATATATATATATATAGTCTAAATTTATATAAATTTTTTTAAAATTTTTTTAGATTGATCTGGATTAATTTAAATTAACCCTTAAAATTTAGAATCCATGTCAACTCCAAATCAGATTTAATACCCACGGTTGCAACCAGTGCGAAAGGAACGCAAAAAGACATTTCCTTTCTTGTCATGATGTTTTGAATAGCATGTCATCAACAGTATTATTTTTGTAAAGTTTTTCAAACTTTCAATATAGAGAGAGAAATAAAAAATATAAAAAAAAGGAAACAACCCCCACTCCATCTTTCTTGAGAAATACGCGCTTGAGAAATTTCCTTGCTTTTTTCTTTTCTTGTACGTGTTACCTTTTTATTTTTTATAATTATAGTTATTGAATTGCTAATAATTTGCAAGAAAGAATATTGTTTCTCTGAAAAGGGTTTGAGAAAACCCTAAGCATAGTAGATAATCTCTTATAGAAATCTCTTCATTAAATCATCAAAATATCAAAGTCTGTTTCCGGAGACTATGACTACAGTTTATATATAGAAACAACTAAATACAAAAATTATTATTTTTAAAAAAGAAAAACAAGAAGAGCTTGATAATATAAAAAAATAAAATAGAAAAATTATTCCTTTTTAAGTAGAAACAAAATTATAAAGATTTAATAATACTGAATAAGAAATATTAAAATTTCTAATATAAATTAAAAAAAATAAAAATAACTGAGAAAATATTTATTATCCCAATAGTTCTTATATTAAAATCTCATTTAACATATGTTACATCTATCAAAAAAATAATAATAATTTGTGATGTGAACTAAAGCTATATGTGAAAACTAGAAATAACAAATATATGAAGAAAAAACAAATCAGCTGTGATTAACAGATTAACGATGGAAAGATGATGAATATTTTTTTGTAAATTAATTTCAATTTAAAATAACTACAAAGAAGTTAATTAGGATTTCTTCCTTGAAATTATTAAAAATATAGTATTAGAATTATATAATGCTAGGAATTATATAAAATTTTTATATATGTTTAAGGAAACCAAGATTTCTGCAAATTTTAGGGACAAAGCAATGTTATTTTTGTTTCTCTTTGAATATCAAAATTTGTTCTCCTCTTTTCTAGGCAAAACGCACCATTTCAAACATTATAAAAAGGAGTCATTTTGCTTTAGGTTTTCTTCAGTCGAAATAATGCTAACCACACCGTTTGGAATTATGCTAAACGAACCATTTTAACACCTTTTGTGCTTTGGTCTCTAGACTTTCAATTCTTTTATGTTGATCAATTTTCAACTCTTTTCCGTAATTTCTTTTAATTTGCTATTGACCGAATTACAATATCACCTTTAATTTGGTTTCTTTTATTTCAGTCATTGATTCTTCCAATCTTCATTTTTAAGCCAAATGAATTCCCAACTTCAATATTTTTTTTTCAATGAAACCTCAAATTAATTTTTAAAATTGGTTATTAATTTCTAACTCTATCTCCTTCAACTTCTATTTTCTAATTGCAGCCAAATTAAATTAATTTAATTTTTTTTTTAATTCAACTCTTAATTATTATTGTTGCTATCTAATTTTTAACCTATATTTTTGATATATTTTTTTAAAAATCTAAAAATAGAGAAAAACAATGAAAATATAAAAAAAAAAAAGTTTTTTTAATATATTCTCGCTATTTTAGCATTTTCAGTGTCGTTTAAAAAAAAAATTTAAAGTAATTTTACAATTAAAGGGGAGGCAACACCAAAAAAAAAAAAAACCCTAAAAAAGACTTAGCTTTCTTCTCCTGCACCCGGGGTCAGCCGCCGCTCACCCCCCCCCATTTTGATTTTTCTTCTCCCAGCCGGCCAAACACTGCAGCCACCGCCACTGCACCCTCTCTCTCCTTCTCAAAAACAGCCGCCCATTCCCACACACGGCCAAAGCTAGCCATCACCGTCCCCTCTCCCTCTCATCATCACCAAGATTAGCTGAGCCACACTCATCTCTTTCCTCCGAAACAGCCCCCCTGGTTCTGATTTTCTTCTCCAGCCGACCGACCGGTAGCCATCACAGGCCGCTGCACGCACCGGACAAGCTCCCCTCCGTCGGCCGCAGCAGCGCCCACAAAGCCGTCCCCGTCATCACCAGAACCACAGACCGGCCTTCTCCGGTGATATCTCCACAGCAGCTCCAGCTCCTCCCCCAGCGGCACAACAGAACCGCAGATCGGTTCCCTTCGACAGCGGCTCCTATCTCCACCGCCAGCAGCAGCAGCGCCGTCCTCGCCAGCGGCCCACATGCCGAGATCCAACAGCCATCAGCACCGAAGACGCCTCACAACCAGATCTGCCACAGAGGAGGAAACTAAAAAATCTGAGAAAATTAAGAAAAAATTGAAACCGATTGTGTTGTGTGTATTTCTGGTGTTGCAGGTGAAGGCGTTCCCCACAGCTGGCAGGGAGGGGAAGAGAAGGAGAAAACAGGGCAGATCCGCCTTGATTTTATTTGAATATATTTTTTGATTAGTCTATTTATAAGTTGACTCAGTATTCCTGCCTTGATTGCCAGGAAATTTCACTCTTGGCATGTGCGCAGCTGCATCAAGGAAAAAACGTTTCAGATGCGAAAAATAAAGATAAAAGTGAAAAATAAAAGTGGAAAAAAATCGCAAATATCGACAAACATCTCAAATACAGATATCCTTAAATTTAACCCATTCTATTTTACATAAATAAATGATAAGATTAGGTGAAGAATTATTTGATGTTTCCATGCAACTTTGAAAGAATAATAAGGAATAACACTTTTGAGAGATTAAGATTAATTTTCAATTCAGACATAATCAATTGAGAGATTTGTCATAATCTAATTTTTGAATAAATAATAAAAATTAAATATAGTAGACAATAGGGTTAAAACCATAAATTTTGAAGTTTAGGGATATAATTTGAGAGTTAATTGATCAATTTTGAAAGAATTAAGGACCTAATTGAATAATCCAGGAATTAAGGACTGTTTTGTAAACAGTGTACCAATTTAGGGATTTAATTGAAATTAATCAAAAGAGGGCAAAATTAAAAGAAATTTTTAAATTGCTTAGGGGTCCAATTGCCGAATTTCCCAAGTTCAGGGGTCAAATTGAAAACTCCCGTTTTCCAGCCAAAACGGCACCGTTGCTAAGGAGCAGCCGTGTGTTCTTCTCCATCACGATTCAACAGGAGAATTTCCGATTCATCAGGGGAGCGGATAATCTGCAACAAATCTGATCTTGGACCAAGTCTTTTGCCGATAACCTTGTTCATGGATTCATAATACAGTCCTGCAAAAACAGAACTGGTGAGAGGGTTAGCTTGGCTATAAAAGGAAGAAGAAAACCCAGAAGCAAGAGGATGAACCCAGAAAAATTGGAGCCAAAACAAAAGCAAAAACCCCAGAGCAAAGAAATAATACACAGAGAGAAGGAGAGGAAGGGAATCCAGTATACACAGAGAATTGTTCCCGCTATTGCCTTCATCTCTGCAGACGTCCCTGAATAAGAAAACCCGATACAAAAACCCAGAAAAAAGTCGCCGGAACAACGCAAACACAACCCAAAAATACAGAACCAAGGCTGAAGATTCAACCCAGAAATACAGAGTCAAGAACCAATAAAACGCAAGCCACAAACAGAGCAAAGAACGAGACCCAATTTCGAAAGGAGAAGCCAGTAACGTCCTCTGTTCTTCATCGCAAGGACTGAGAAAACAAAAAGAAAAGGAACAGCAGACGAACGGAGGGGAAGAGACTGAGAGGAGGAGGTCCCTGCAAACAAAAAAAAAGACCAGTATTCATTCAAAGAACATCACAGTAAACCGGCTCTTCATTATTGTTTCCTTCATCACCCAGGAGCCGCAGGAAGACTGAAGTATACGGGAACAGAATCAAAAGGAACAAAGGAAAGCAGAAGAAGGAGAAGAGCAGAGGATGTAGTCGGCCAGCCAGAGCTTCGCCACCGTCTCCATCGCCTCGCAGACCAGGTAAGAAGCTCTCCTTTTCAATTAAGCATCTCTTACACTGTGCAAGTGAATTTTAATTCACTTGCACAGTGCTGCTGAGCCCAGCCGGGCCACTGGCTTGGGTCAGTGGCCGGGCTGGGCTGGCTGGGCCCAAAAAATATAAAAATATAAAAATAAAAAGCAGAAAAATAAAAAGTAGGAAAAATAAAAAATAAAAATGTGTATGCGTGAATAAAAATAATATAAATTTATTGGTTTATTCACTGACGTCAGAGTCGGGAATAAAAATACCGGTTTAAGTTTATATTATTTTTATTCGTTTATTCAATTTTGTTTAGTTAGAAAAAATAAGAAATATGTGCATTTCAAAAAAATAAATGTATTATTATTTATTTATTCACTGGCGCCAGAGTCGGGAATAAAAAATAATATTGATTTAAATTTATTTTTATAGCTACGTAATATTTACCAACGCCAGAGTTGGAAATATTCGTCGTTAATATTCACTGGCGTCAGAGTCAGGAATATTATAAGCAAATTTTCTTAACATAAATTAATAAACATTTAGCAATTTAAGACAAAAACAGCAATGCAGCCTGCCTCAGGCAAGACGTTTAAGGGGTGATAATATCTCCCTTTTACGTAACCAGTCCCGAACTATAGAATCTCTGTTGACCAGTCAGGGTTCCTAGTGACCGTAATACTAGGTGGCGACTCTTTAAACAAGAATATCCACATTAAAAAACAGGATGCCAGAAATCCGTTCACACCAAAGATTCGAGAAATAATTTTTAAGGCCACCGCGATGTCGGGTGCGACAAGATTAATACAAACTAAAAGATAATAAATAAATAAATAAATAAATATCAGTCAATTTGATACAAATGCAAAATGATGCAAGTGGATGCTATCAGTGTATTCTTATGGCTTTCAATTGTTTCCCCCCTAAATTAACTAATTAAGGTGTCGAAAAATAGACCAATGAAGCGATCTTTACGCTCAGTGTGTCTCCCATGGCAAAAACATTAATGCAATCAGTCAGTGCCTGCTGGAAAATTATTCCAAGAAACTTCATGGAACCACCAAAATAAGGAAGAAAACAAAAACGTTAATAATGGTAAAAATAACTTGACATTATCTGTCGAGATGATTTAAGTTTTTTTTCTAAAATAATTATTTCACAAATATTATAAATTAATGTGTTATGGCGTCACACGTCAATTTAAGAGATCGTTTTTTTTAAACATACTAACAATCCAACACAAAGCCATCTAAAATATTTACAAATAGTTATAGCATTTAACTATTTATGTAGGGTTTTTTTAAGAAATATTTTTTATTTAAAAATGTTTTAAAATAATTCATTTCCGCTTGCATGTCATGCTCCTCCATTGTTTTTGCAGCCTGTCCCGTTCCAGTATCTGCACACCACGCACTGCCGCTGTTTCCGGTGTATTTTCCGCGTTCCTCCGTGAATAAAAAAATGTTATTTTTTCTCGTTTAATTATTTAAATATTTATTCATGTAGTTTTAATGTTTGAAGTGTTTTTTTTTTTGGATTGCACGATGTAATTTATGTATTTGCACAATAGTTGTGTGATTTACATATATTTTATTTATATTGAATGATATTTTTCCATCCTACATTAACCATAATTCTATAGGTAGAATCACCTTCGAAGTGACTAAATCTGCTTTAATATATTTGAGATTCACTCAATGCCACTCTCATCGGTATTCTAAAAGCGAAGAGAAGAGTAGAAGCAATGTGATAGCTATACAGGTGAGACTTAATAATTTACATGTGATAATTATTTTTTAAAATATTTTTTTTATTTGAAAATATATTAATTTAATGTAAAATAATAAATTAAATTAAATTTTTTTTAATTATTTTTAAAATGTAAAAACAAAGAGGATATAATCAACCTCTTGATGTCACTATTAATTATTGATGTCGATTGATGCAAATGCTAACACCAGCGAAGAATTAAGAGGCCAATAAGCCAAAGAAAGAAGGCTCAACTGTACGTGGAAAATTATGCCATTTGAAGTGATATTGCAATTCAACTGTCAAGACACCACTGCTGATAGACCGTTTGTTTGCGTGGTTGCTTCTGCGTTTGAAGCAACCACAGCAAACAATACCTTTGATTATATCAAAAACGAAAATAAATGTCGGTGGGGCCCATGTAAATTCGCGTTCTGCACGCGAATTTTAAGAAGCAACTCCTGGTTGCTCTTCGAAATTTATTTACGTGCACAGTACAACGCCAACAGTGCAATTTATTTGCACTGTTCACGTGAACAGTTTAGTTTTTTTTTTTAAGTGTGTTTATTTTTTGTAGATATATTTAAAAAAAAAAAACTAGTTTAGAGTAAATTAAATTTACTCACATTGTCATGTAAACAATATTTTTTTCTCGAAAAACTAGTGTAGAGTGAATTAAATTCACTTGCACTGTAATATCAAATCAATTTTATTTCTGATAATATTTTATCTAATTTTATATAAAGTATTCTTTATTTTATGAAGTAATAGCAATAGTTAAATCCATAACATTTAAATTAAAAATCATCAGTATTAATATATATTTTTAAAATTATTTTATAACCTCAATTTCAAAAGCACTCTTAACCAAACATATTAAACTACTTTTTATTCAACCTCAATTTCAACCACAGTTTTAACCAAACACCTATTTTTTCAAACCAACCTCAACTAAAAGTACTTTTTATAAAATATTTTTTTTTCAAACCACAACCACAACAGTTACCGCAATACCAAACACACTCGTAGACAGCAGTAATGAACAGGAAAAGTTAAAAAAATTAAAATATTTCATGTCTTCACAGTCGTTTAGAAAAGAAACAAGATCAAACCTTGGTTTTATTTTGTCAGTTGACTCCAAGTCAATGTCTAAATCTCCTCTTTTATGCAACGAAGATTAATTTGGCATGCTAGAATTCCAAACTGGGTCACCCAGCGAAGGTATAGATTTTATTGGACAACAATCATATTAATAAATATGGGACGACAAAGATCACAAACTTAATCAATTCAACCGTACTCTAAAGAACACTCATACTCCAATATCAGCAACCACCACGAAAGTTACCACTCTAAATTCCAGCTCAGTAATTTATTCTTTGACAATTATTGCATTGCTAATAATTTGCAAGGACACATACTTTCTAACCGATACACCTGCTTTCAACTATACTCAATCTGTACCTACCACGAAATTACCAATAAGTAAATTCTACGTCAATATTTACCTATACACGCTTAAAAAATTTGCAGAAAAGAATATTCCTTTCCTGAAAAGAGCTTAAGAAAACCCTAAGCATTGTAGATAATCTCTTATAGGAATCTCTTTATTAAATAATCAAATATCAAAGTCTATTTCCAAAGACTATTACTACAGTTTATATATATATATATATATAAAAATAGAAACAACTAAATAGAGAAATTATTATTTTTTAAATAGAAAAAGTTGAAAAGCTTGATAATATTAAGAAATAAAATATAAAAATAATTCTTTTTAAATTAACAAATATAACAATTCCACCCGAGGCTGTAATTAACAGATTATCTGATGGAAAGATGATGAGCATTTTTTAGTGAATTAAGTTCAATTAAAAAAAAACAAATTAAGGTTAAATTGATGATTAATAATGAATTTTGTATACTTTGCACAGGATTTTCTTATTCTCGTTAATTAATCTTAAAGTGAGGTTCCAAGATAAGCCTAAAAAATATTTATTATTGATCAACAATATTGAATAATGGCTTATTTTCTAGTATAAATTATGTTTGAAATAAAATTGATAAAAGAGTACATGATACACAATTAATGATGGAATCGTATATTTTGAGACTAAATTAAGATTTGATATGATTTAGTCTCAAAATATAGAGGTAACTCATATTTTATCATGCTGTAATTTCATAGCTTCTTACCAGCTGATCTACAAATATAGAGGTAACTCATATTTCATCATGAGGGGATGCCGAATAGATCTACAAATCAAAATGATTTAAAATAATTAAGAGTGCATCCATAGTCTTACAGCTAGTACTAAAGTTTTTTTTTTCTAAATTAAAGATGAATATTTTTTGTTGGCATCAAATAATTTAAAATGAGAATTACAGAGCAAAGGGTTTAATCAAATATTAAAAGAGAAGGTTTTGTGTAATTATTAGATAATTGAAATCATCACTAATCTCCTTTTTTTCATTTTCTTTTTTTTATTATCCCTAGAATGCACGAAACATTGAAACACCGCAATTTTTCATTTATTAATGCTTGATGAATTGTTAGAAGAGTGAGGTCTCCACAAACATTGAAACACCGCAATTTTTCATGATAAAATCCAAAGGATGGGTACTTTGGTGTTTGTGGCGCTGGTAAATGGAAGAACAGATCAAGAGATGAAATCCCTCTATACCGCTGTTATTTCTTTCAAGGTGCGTACTTTGGTGTGTATCACGTGTTTGTTGCATTTACTGCATATGATAGTGGGAACTTGTTTATCAAGAATTAAAGCAGTTGCTTATGGATAATTAGCTCTTCCATCCAGCATTAATTCTATTATCAATTATAGTTTAGTCACTGGTTGTAGATAAAAGATTTTAAGATATTTTTTTGATAAATATTGATAATCTATTATCAAGTTTTATTTTTATTATTTAAATTTAGAATTAATTCTATTATGTATTTAAATGTGTTTAGTTACCTTGTAAACCGTATGGTAGAGTCCCTCAAATATTCTGGCCACAGCAAATTGTACGGGGCTTGCAACCACTATATTTTATGCCAAGCAGTATTTTGTCCTTGAACCCTTGGCCCTCTAAATTACCCAAAAAGGACAATAATTGAGCACAAGTAGTACAGGTCAGGGTTAAACTCAGCTTGCTACAGCCAGTTCTCAATTTTAGGCACCAGTTCTCAATCGAATTTTAGCAAAATCAAGTATCCAAGAATTGGCCTCTGTAACATGGTTTGGATTCTGAGCCAATCTGGGCTAGGATTTGAAACAAATGTAGCTATTTTTTCTCCTTTTATTATTAAAAAATAATATTCATGGATTAATTTTCGTATAATTTAAGAAAGTAAGTCCTTTAATCAAATTTTAAATGTGACCATCCTCAACGTGTTAAAAGTAAATGTTAATTACCAAGTTGTTGCAACCACTACGAAAGGAACGCAAAAAGACATTCCATTTCTTGTCATAAAGTTTTAAAGAGCTATCAAAAAGTACTTTGGTGTATTATTGTCGTAAAGTTTTTCAAACTTCCAATATAGAGAGAAATAAAAATAAAAAGGAAAAGAAAAAGGAAAAGGAAACAACCCCTATCTTTCTTGTGCGCTTTCCCTTCTTTACATGGCTTCCTCGATCGATGTAAAAAAGCAAACGCCCCATTTGATTTTCAATCAGTATGAGTGAGAAAGAAAGAGAGTCCTCTCTTTCCTTGCTTTTTCTAACGCGTGGACCCAGCAGTTGTTGCCACCAAATTCCTTGCTCAATATTTACCAGTACTACACGCTTGAGAAATTTACTTGCTTTTTTTCCTCTATGTACTGTTACCTTTTACCTTTTATAATTATGATTATTGCAATGCTAATAATTTCCAAGAAAGATGATGAACTTTTTTTAGTGAATTCAAAATAACAAAGAAATAAGGTTTGTTGCGGCTTTTCTTGTAACCTCGTTGGGATTAATTAGCGAGAATAAGAAAATCCTGTGCAAATTATACAAAATTTATTATTAATCATCAATATTTATTCTTGATCATCAATATTGAATAATGGCTTATTTTCTAGTATAAACTGTGTTTGAAATATCAGGTTGATGTTCTTAAATATTTTTTAATGATTTTAATATGTTGATATTAGAAATAAAAAAAAAAAAATTGGTTTTGTTTTCAAAAGGAAATTGACAGTCAATTACTTGTTTACTATGTTTTTAAGAACCAAAATAAATAAATAAAGTTTTTCCTTTACGTTTCCAAATTTGGTGGCCCGAAAACCTCCCCGTCGCTGAGTAGGTTTTGTTTTAGTTTAAGCGTGATGGAGACGATACTAAAAATAACAACAACAAAAAACTTGGTGTAAATATCATTTATTTTTGCATTTTAAAAATAATTTTTTAAAAAATTAAAAATAATTTTTTTAAAAAAATTATATTTTTTTAACATTTTTAAATTAACTTAATATACTGATATTAAAAATAATTTTTAAAAGATAATTTTTCTTAAACATAAAGTTTAGCCTGCAGATCTTCCGCTGATCCCTGTTAAAGAACCATTTCAACCAAAAAGCTTAAGCTATTAGATGAGATTTCAGGATATGATTTATATTATTCTTTAACACACCCCCTCAAGTAAAAGCCCTTTGGGCTTGAAACTTACACAGACCCACATTACCTTGTGCTTAATTTTATTTTTTTTATCAAATAAATGGAAATGGTGAGATTCGAACTCGTGACCACTTGGTCATCAAGACTCTGATACCATATCAAATAATCATCTCAACCTAAAAGCTTAAGCTATTAGATGAGATTCCAGGATATGATTTATATTATTCTCTAACAATCTCATCACATTGCTGTATGCATCCAAGCTAAGCCAATTCAAGAAAGAAGATTTGAAGAATACCACCAGCAGCAGGAGTAATACATTAACATAACAGCATTATGGCAGAAGGAGGGACGACCTCAGTGCAATGGGGGAGACATTCTTGGGTGTGCTATAACTTAGATTAAGATTTTATTAATATTTTTTAACTAGTTCTATGTGAAAATATTTGTAATTCTTGATTGAGTTATTAAAAGAGTTTAAAATCTGCATGGAGCCTTCTAATATAATATTTTAACTTGGATTAAAATTTTAGAATATTTTGATAAATTCAGAAATTTGATGAAAAATTACAATTTTACTAGTTTTATGTTATTGAATATAATTTTCAATCCAACCATCAGATTAAACTGAAATTTTACGAGGAACCTTAAAATATATTGAATAAAATATAGTTAAAATTTTATAGTGAACATAGTTTGATAGTGATAACAAAAAAACCATCAAATAAAAACAAATCAAGAATAAAATGATTATTTCCATTAAAAAGTAAAATAAATTAACTCTTCCTTCATTTTAGACGTTGCCATCCTTACATTAGAGTACACTCCCACATGCGTTATGGCAGCGGTTTGCTCTGTTATTGTTCTCATTTCTCTTATTGTTGAAAGATCCCTTCGCCTCCTTGGAAAAGACATTCCAAGTGTGCAGTGTTTATTGTCATAAAGTTTTTCAAACTTCGAATATTGAGAGAGAAATTAAAAGGAGCAAAAGGAAACAACCAGTGAGGACAATATCCTCCAGCTCATCAGATCCCACGATAGGAACGCAAAAAGACATTCCCTTTCTTGTCATAAAGTTTTGAATAGAATGCCCATCAAAAAGTACTTCTGTGCATTATTGTTATAAAGTTTTTCAAACATCCAATATAGAGAAAATAAAAAATTTAAAAAGCAAAAGAAAACAACCCCCACCCCATCTTTCTTGTTCCCTTTCCCTTCTTCACATGGCTTACTCAATGAAAAAGCAAGCACTAATGCACGTTCTCCACAAACTACCCCTAATTTCGCCACTATATAAATATATTATGGAAAACAAG
The DNA here is from genome assembly GCA_030145905.1 of Populus davidiana. Taxonomy (NCBI): domain Eukaryota; kingdom Viridiplantae; phylum Streptophyta; class Magnoliopsida; order Malpighiales; family Salicaceae; genus Populus; species Populus davidiana. Next base: position 1,568,309 of record CM057807.1, on the reverse strand, counting down.
ATAAAAAGAAATCTTTTGGTACATATATAAATACATTATGGAAACTAACATGGTATCAGAGTATCTGTGAAGTATTGCTGGGAAGTCATAATTTTTGACGCGCCTAATCACAGTTTTTTTTGGAAAAAAAAGAAGCCAGGCTATGAAAATAGGTTTGTGGAAATTTACATCAAAATTAGCACCAGAAATTCCTAGTTTCGTGGTGCTTTCTCGGCCTGCAAATGAATATAAAGCATATCCTTTTATGCTATATAAAAAATAATACAATTAACCTCATTTCAATATCCTTGCTTTACTCTCCAGCTAGCCTGATACATATGAGTCTCAAGACATACGGCCATTGATAGAAAGGTGTGTTGAAGCAAAATCTTTTTTTAATTATCTGTGGAGACCTCAATAATTTTGTCAATCTGCACCTACCATGAAATTACCAATACGTAAATTCCAGCTCAATATTTGCCAATACGAGCTTGAGAAATTTCCTTGCTTTTTTTTTTTTCCTGTTTCTTTTTTATCTTTTATAATTATAATTATTGCATTGCTAATAATTTGCAAGAAATAATATTCGTTCTCTGAAAAGGGCTTGAGAAAACCCGAAGCATAGTATATAATCTCTTATAGGAATCTCTTTATTAAATCCTCAAAATATCAAAGTCTGTTTCCAAAGACTACGACTACAGTTTATATATAGAAACAACCAAATATAAAAATTATTATTTTTTAAATAGAAAAACCAGAAGAGCTTGATAATATTTAATAAAAAAATAAAATAGAAAAATCATTCCTAAGTAGAAACAAAATTATATAGATTTAATAATACTGAATAACAAAAATTAAAATTTCTAAACTAAATTTTAAAAAAAATAACTGAGAAAATATTTATTATCCCAATAGTTCTTATATTAAAATCTCATTTATCATATGTTATATCTATCAAAAAAATATTTTAACTAAAGCTATATCCAAAACTAGAAAAAACAAATGTAAGAAAAAAAAATCAGCTGTGATTAACAGATTAACGATGGAAAGATGATGAATATTTTTTTTTAAATTAGTTTCAATTTAAAATAACAAAGAAGTTAATTAGGATTTCTTCCTTGAAATTATTAAAAATATAGTATTAGAATTATATAATGCTAGGTTTTAATACATAATTTTTAATATTGTTAAAGAGTCTCTCTTGAACCAAATAATAAAGATATTATATAACTTTTTTGTATGAATTGTAAATCTAGGGATAGTTTTGTATAAGAATTTAAAAACTATCGTTGATTGACTGACTTGCATTGACTGACTTGCTTAGTATTTGCTGCTCGAAATTTCCTAAAGCATACAATTACTGCTCGAAATTTCCTAGCAATTCACGGAGGAAATTTCCTTGTGCTCTCTCTTGTACATTATTAGAAAAGCTGTCATTCACTGATTGACTTGCAAAAGTATTCGCAAGAAAGCTAAAGAATTAGAGTTTTTAAAAGTTTTAAATTATTAAAAACATCCAATTATTTTTTAAAAATAAATAAATAATAAAACATCAACTATTTATATAATTGCTAAATAAATCTAATAAAATAAATAAAAAATAACTAGTAAATAATTCAAACACAACTAGAAAATAAATATATCTCCTCAATATGATTTGAGTATGTTTTCTATCTTAATCACAACTTGCTAAGTATTTGTTAAGTATAAATAAACTCTATTCTAAAAGTATTTGTTAGAGAATAATATAAATCATATCCTGAGACCTTACCTAAACAACATAAGCTTTTGGGTTGAGATGGTTCTTTGACAGTCTGTTTAATATTTTTTTTAACTTTTACTATTTTACTTCAAAGTTTCAATTTCATATTTTTTTATAATGTATATGTTATTTGATTAGTCTGATCATATTATATGTTAAGCATTGACTCGAAATTATCACTCCAAAATTTGGACTGGAAACTAGCTTAAATGCTGGCCACCAACCCTTTTTTGCTTGATCCATGGGGAGAGAATCAGGGTAGAAACTGTGATTTCTTATTCAAGATCGTGGACAGTAAGCTCAAGATTATTGGAAGGTGTTTTTTGTTTACTAGGAGGATCAATTGGTAGCTGGAATTGGGTCGAAAAGAGGGAAAAAAGTGGCAGCCTTCAATATATGTTTAAGGAAACCCAGATTTCTGCAGATTTTAGGGACAAAACGATGTTATTTTCGTTTTTCTTTCAGGCCCCGTTTGTTTGCAGGAAAGTGAATTCCTTTTGGAAAATAAATTCCGGGGAAAGTGAATTCCTGGAAAGTAAATTCCGGGAAAGTATTTTCTGATGTTTGGTAGTGTTATGGAAAACATTTTCCAGTGTTTGGTTGTGTTATGGAAAATGAATTGGAAAATAATTTATTAATAAATTAATTTTTTTTCAAATTTATCTAATATATATAAAATATTTAATCACTTACAATAAAAAAAAAATCTAAAATGTATAATGATGAATTTTTTTTTATTATATTCTATATTCATACATAGCTTATTTTATAAAATATAACTATATATATCATATCATATTATAAAGAAATAAGCTTGTGAAATATTTTTTACTATTCTATGAAACCATTTATAATTTCATTACGTACGAAATACATCCGACAAAAACTATAGTTTTAATAATATTTTTAGCATGTAATAAAATTGGATAAAATATTAAGGTATAAAATTCACTCTAAATTATTTTTTTTAAATGTTAAAAAAATAAGACACTTAAAATATAAAAAAAAAAAAAAAAAAGAAGTCCCCGCAGGCAAGTGAACAGTACACTAAAAATGTACTGTTCATTATTTTTTAGTGAACAGTGTATACGATACACTGTTCATGTTAATTGCACTGTTCATTGAACAGTGCATTTAACATGAACAGTTATAGCAAAAACATGACAGCGCAGTAATGGCCCAAGTTAGGAAAGTGTTTTCCGAGAATTAAAAGCGGAAAACACTTTCATTATGTTAAACTTAACATTTTCCTTTGACTGGAATTACATTTCCTTTGACTCACTTTCCATGTATTGCCAAACATGGGAAAGTGAGGAAAATGGTTTCCAGGAAAGTGAATTCCTGGAAACAAACAAGGCCTCAATATCAAAATTTTTTCTTCCCTTTTCCAAGAAAAATGCACCATTTCAATTAGTGTGAAAAGGTGTTCTTTTGTTTTAGGTTTTCTTTGTATGGAATAATGTTAAACACACCATGTGGAACTATGTTAAACGCAACATTTTAGCACCTTTTGTGCTTCGATCCGTAGACTTTTAATTCTTTTATTTTGATCAATTTTCAACTCTTTTCCTTTAATTTGTTATTGACTGAATTCCAATATAACCTTTAATATCGTTGTTTTTTTCATTTCAGATTCTTCCAATCTTTATTTTTAAGCCAAATGAATTGCAGCTTCAATTTTCTTTTTCAATTAAATCTCTAATTGATTTTTTAAATTGGTTATTCATTTCAAACTCATTCTTGAACTTCTAATTTCTAATTACAGCCAAATTAAACTAATTGAAGCTTTTTTTTTTTCATTTCAACCCTAAATTACGATCTAAAAACTCTCAAACTTAATTTTTACGTATAATATTTAATTATTGGTCTTATTTCAATACTAACTATATATTTTTTTTATTTTTTTTTGTGTATTTTTTTCTGATTATTTCTAACCACTCAAAAAATAAAAAAAATATCAAAATAATTAAATAATTAAAATTAAATAAATTTACTGAAAATCATTTTTTTTATAAAAAGAATAAAGGATAAAAAATTAAATTATGACATATATCATTAATTATTGACATACTCTTGTAACAAACACGAAACTTCATGATACCCATGTTTTCAACATTTTACACTGCTTTAATAAATTGTTACAATAATAGCACAGAGAGAAGAATGGTTCAAGAGAAAACAATAATTGAAATGGTTTTAATATTTTAAAAAAGAATTGAAATGATGTGTCGTGTTTTTGGAACATTGATCAACAATAGCTTCGGAGAGTTTGATAACAGTAACCTTTTCGACCTCAATAATGTTAACGCGTGGACCCAGTTGTTGTGGAAACTTTGCAGAGGAAGAAAAATGATTGCATTGCTAATTAATAATTTGCAAGAGAGAATTCTTTCTCTGAATATATAGAAAAAAACTATTATTTTTTTTTAAAAAACAACTATATAGAAAAAATATTACTTTTTAGGTAGAAAAACCTCATGATATTGAATAAAAGAATAAAATAGAAAAATTATTCTTTTCAAGTATAAAAAAATATAAAAGTTTAATAATATTGAATAGAAATACATAAAATTTCTAAACTAAATAAAAATAACAGAGTAATAGAATTGTACTCAATTAGCAACCACCGTGAAATTACAACTCAAAATCCCATGAATATTAAAAAAAAAAAAAAAGAATTTTGACTAGAAAAATTCTATCAAATTCTCTACTTTGTTAGTGTTCATTAATTTTCCTTCTTTTTTAACATATCTTTTCCAATTGTTTAGAAAACTTTTATGTCAATCAATACACACCTGCTTTCAACATTTTACACTGCTTTGGTCCTCAAAAATACTACTACATATAATAGTTGTATTGTAATAGATATTGTATTTCAAATATTATTATCAGCCCGCCAAGCAGTTTGGTCTCCCTCACTGGACCACCTTAGCATGGGAATCACACTAAGGGATTTAAAAGTAGTTTGGAGTATCATTAAACCTGATAAAAATAAACAATTGATAATAATATAGTTGGGATTAAAAAAAAATAGATAAAAAACCATATAAAAAGCAATTTAAAACTAATTAATCTTAAAAACACCAAAACGAAACATGCCATGGAAAACAAATTCAAAATAAACAAAATACTTGAAAAAAATTAATTCAACCCTTTCTTCATATTAAAAAAAGATGTAATTGGGTATTAATTTATGGTCAAAAGAGAACAATAATGCAAAGAAAAAAAAAGAGTTTGAGGGTATTGATTTTATTATTTGTTAGGTAACTATGTAATCTAATATGTTGATGTGGAAAATAGCACAAAGTTTTTGTCATGGCTATTGGTGAGAAGCAAAAGCAGCAACAGTCATCAGGACCAGCAACAGTCATCAGGACCATCACCATCCTGTGGCTTTGTTGTACTGTTTATTTTCTTGGCATTGTTCAAAGGAACGCAAAAAGACATTTCAAGTGTGAAGTGTTTTATTGTCATAAAATTTTTCAAACCAACAATATAGAGAGAGAAATAAATAAATAAAAAGCTTTTCAAAACCAATCTCATGCCAAATTGGTTTGTCTGTCCAGTAGTTGAGCTTGCACACTTCGTTTATATTCAAACAATATTCTTCCGTTGCTTTTATTCTTTACAATAATGTGATAGGAATAACATTAATATTATTATAAAGAAAAAAACTCCACACAACTTTGAAACACCTTTGATGTGTTGATTGAAATTGGCAAGTGAGTTTACTCACATGTTGTTATATTGGTTTTGAGTTCAAATATGGAGATTTTATGATTTATTCACATGAATGCATTCATTTATTCACCTATTAACTAAATCATGTATTCAATATGAATGATGGGAGATTTTTAATGTCTTCTGAATACATTCATTTATATATGAAAATAATTTATGTGTGTGTATAAGGTTATTGAAATGAAGATTATTATCCTCCAGCTCATCAGATCACACGAAAGAAACGCAGAAAGACATTCTCTTTCTTGTCATAAAGTTTTGAATAAAATGCCCATCAAAAAGTACTTTCATACATTATTGTCATAAAGTTTTTCAAACTTCCAATATAAAAAGAGAAATAAAAAATAAAAATAAAAAGCAAAAGGAAACAACCCCACCCCATCTTTCTTGTTCCCTTTTCCTTCTTTACATGGCTTACTCGATGAAAAAGCAAGCACTAATGCACCTTCTCCACAAACTACCCCCAATTTCGCCACTATATAAATATATTAAGGAAAACAAGATGAAAAGAAATCTTTTGGTACATATATAAATATATTATGGAAATTAACATGGTATCAGAATATCTGTGAAGTATTGCTGGGAAGTCATAATTTTTGACACGCCTAATCACAGTCTTTGCTGGGAAGGCATCTTTATCTACATTTACTTGGTCCCAGTTATTTATAAAGCTTATAATTTAGTTCAAATCAATAAAAGCTTAGCAGTTTGATACAAAAAAGTTCATGGCCAAGTAAAAGATATTTATTTTGGATGTAATAAATATTCATATTGAAACATAATATTCATCTCTCAAATCCATAATTCAATTGATCATATAAATAATTTTTTTTTTTTTTAAAAAAAAGCAAAAGGAAACAGCCCCCATCTTTCTTGTTCCCTCAATCAGTATGAGACGAGAAAGAGAGAGGGGTACAAGTTTGTTTCTATCTAAGAAAGCAAGAAGCTCCCACTAATGCATGTTCTCCACAAACTACCCCCAATTTCGCCACTACAGCTCAAGTAGCTTTGAGTCATTAATTCCAACAAATAGGAATTGAATTCAAAGGAATAAATCATTAAATGCGGAGTTGGTGTTCTCGTGTTTGTGGTGCTGATAAATGTAAGAACAGACAGAGAGATGAAATAGGAAAAATTCATGTATATATTAGTTGGTAGCAGTTATCATACGGCCCTTGCCGCCCACGAAATCCCTTTATCCTGCTGTTAATTTTTTAATGACGCGTATCAGGTGTTTGATAAAATTCCTCAACTGGTGGAAAGTGGGAACTATCCACTTAGTCCATTACGAGTGGAAAGTGGGAACTATCCACTTTCCCATTCTCCATTGAGCGTGAAAGAGGGAACTACTGTGAGAGCTTTATGCCACTTTCTAGCCCAAGAGTCTTTCATGGTTGCCTTGGATTGATTGACACGAAGAAGTCTCAATGTTTTTAGAAAGAAGCAGTCTTCTTTGCTTTTCAAAACCAATCTCTGAATCAAAATCTTTGTTACTTCAACTTCAGTTATTGTGGAAACTTTGCAAAGGATCTCGAGGAAGAAAAATGATTGCATTGCTAATAATTTGCAAGAGAGAATTCTTTCACTGAATAGAAAAAAATATTATTTTTATAATAACAAGAAGTAAATTTAAAATTAGTATTTTTAAAATAAAAAAACTAGAAATTCCTGATAATATTGAATAAAAAATAAAATATAAAAATTATTCTTTTCAAGTAGAAAAAAAAAATAAGTTTAATAATACTGAATAGAAATAAATAAAATTTCTAAACTAAATAAAAATATTTGATAAAAATATTTTCTATCCCAAAAATTCTTATATTAA